>CM053791.1:602500-1215000 GCA_028749045.1 Cupressus sempervirens
TTATTAGACTCTCTATTCGGTGGACTTGACCAAAAATTAGATGAACCGCATTAAATCTTGATATCTTCTATTTTATTTATGTATGCTTTATTCTTTATATTATCGATTATATTTATATGTAACTATTATTTTCTATCTAAATAATTATAACAATTACACAATCTTAATTTATTTAAATCACTAACACTACAAACTACTTGTTAAATCAATAAAATGGAGTGCCCCAATTTTATTTTTTCAATGGAGGGTTCAAACTTACGAGGCAACCCAACGAGGCACAAGGTCGGTGAGCTACCAACCAGTGAAGGCCACCACTTGAAGATTTAGGAACCCGATACGGGCCCACGCATGCTTGAAACCTCTTTGGCTTAGAGCCAAGGACTGAGGGGCATCCATGCTGTCAAAATCATCCAATGCACAATCCTGACCTCATCCCTTATGGTGTCGGAGCCTTGTACTCAGCAAGACTTGATCCCTGGTGAGCTCTTAGTGAGCCATTCATCTTCACCAATAGACCAAAGACCCATTGACGAGTGTCCCATTTTCAATAAACTATGAATTGAGAAATATCACTAAAGAGAATCTTATTTACATTAAAGAAAATCTCGTTTAGTTTTAACCATGGTCACTAGACAAATTAATTTTAGTAGAGGAAAACAAACAAGGCAAGTGTGCAACGACCATTCACAGCCACATTTAAATGTGGTAACACTTAGCTTTCACGGTAGGAAAATTTCAAATTCAAGTACGGGAAAACTCGTCCCTACCATGACCAACAGGGTGTGAAGGCGATCGAAAGGTGGCATATGTGTACGACAATCCCTAGCGAAATGCTACAGGCCTGCTGCCGGAAAACTGCATGGAACCTAAACTCAGCATCAGAGGGATCAATAAGACGGGAAAACATCAGAAAATGCGGTAATGACAAGAATCAAGGGATACTCATATTTAATGCCATATAACTAACCTCATGACTGTCAGCTTAAATGCCCAGTGAGTAGGCAACTGAAAGTCGAAGGCTTTTGTCATTTTATCATTTTCCGTTTCCTTGTGAAGCCAATAATATCAACCTTCTCTGTACGGCACTCGCTACAGTGCAACTTATTTGCACTGTACCATTTAGTCTTTCGGTTAGTTTACCTTCCATGCATCATCTTGCAGCTCCATATCTATATGTCTTGCCATCTGACAATAACTGTCAAATCCATTGCACTTAGTAAGAATTATTTTTAAACTTTTATTTGATAGTTTTTAAGAATGGATAGTTTGTATGTGAAACTTAAAAGAAACTATATGTTACATTGAATATATAGTATTTATATATACTACATTGTATAATATTATATCTTAACATACAACTTATATATTATTTATTTATTTTATTGTATTAATATTATAAATAATATTAAGTAGATTTTTTTTGTTTTATTTTATTAAAAAAAATATAGTTTTGTATTTGAAATTTTTGAATTTTGTATAATGATTTAAGATATAATAAGGAAAATTTAGGTTTAGATTAATATAGATTTATATTAAATTCAAAATTTTCAATTACTAAAAATAATGTTCATGATTATTTTAACACTAAGGTTTTATATTATACAAAATTTTGAAAAAAAATATTGTTATCTATGTTACCAAATGATTTAAAGAAGTTTCAATCTAAATGATAATATTCAAATATTTTGTTTGCTAAAATTAAGTTTTTTATTTATGTTTTAGTGTAGTTTTTTAATGTTAGAATCTAATATGTGTTCTATATAATTAAGCCGAGAGGCTTTCTACAATGGTAGCAATTTCAATGTAAACATTTTTCATTTTGAAAAAAATTTGACATTCATTTACATGTCAGAAAAACAAAATAGAAATAGACTAAATATAATTATAATTAAAATCATGAAAATTGCAGAAAGGAAATGGAAGTAAAAAAGAGGCAGATCAAGAGCCTTGAATCATTTCCTCATGCCTCTTAGTCTCACATAAATATGCGACGATGAAAATAGACGCCTCGAGAAGGATATCTGTCGGCTTATTATATATATATAAAATATATATAAGCTAGTTTTTTAATGTAAATAACTAAAAGTAAAGATTCATTGAAAGATATCAATTAAATTGTATGTAAACTATCAATAACTCTCTTAAACAAAAATTACATTAACACTAATATGTTAATAATTGATAACATCCTAGCATAAACTTTTTACCCTAATTTAAGAAGTTATTTTGGTTTTCATTTTAAAATTTTATTAATTTAATTAAATTTGTTATATTTTTACATTGAAGAATATTTTATATACAAGAAAATGACAATTTTACTTTACATCAATATAAATTGTTTTTGATAAGGTAAACAGGTTTTAGGGGGTCCTGAAACCCATAAGTTTAACAACAAGAAAGGCTGAAAATAAGCGAAAAAATGCCCAGCCAAAACATAAGCCTTACGGCTGAAAATAAGCCCAAAGGCCCAGCCCGAAACAACTGCCCACTAAAAAGGCCAGAGAACCAACCAGAAAAATAGAGACCAGACAAAAAGCCAAAGCCAGGAGAAACAAAAACCAAAGGACAGAGACCCAACCTAGCAGACTACTTCTCCATCTCGAGCATGGTCTGGGCAATCTTTATTATCCATAATTGCATTGGATTTGAGCCGTCCTTCCCAAGATTTTATCTTGGTCGATAAGCAACTTTGCCTCCGCCGGAAAATCTTTTCCGGCATACCAGGTCAGATTATTGGTGGCGTTAACCCCTTTATTAGCAAACCAATCAGCGACTGGGTTTGCCTCTCTGTAACCATGAGTGACGTGGACCTTATCGAACTTTGTGAGAGTGGCGCAAGTCTCAGCAATTATGTTCGCAATCGTCAATATAAATTGTTACTAAATATAATAACTTTAAAAACATACATATTTAATACCAAAAAATTGTCAACAATAAAAAAATTTTAAATGAAACATATTAAAATAACTTAAAGTAAAATTACAAAATTAATTAATAAAGAAATAATTAGCTTATCTTATATTTATATAATATATAAGTCTTTATTTTTTAATTTTTTAAAATGCTACTAAACTTTTAAAACCATAACTTATATGTTTTTATTAGTTTGAATGAATTATAAAATAAGTTAATAAATTATATTATTCGTATTTATCTTATATATATTTATTATTACTTATAAAATTAAATTCATTCAAAATATTTAAATTAAAGTAATTAAATTTTAAAATAAATTATTAATGTATATAAAATTATATTATATTATATTAATACAATACAATAAATAATAAAAAAGACATTATAGAATGTAATATAATATATTATATAGCTTCATTTTAAAGTATAACCTAGAAAGGTATGGACCCTTACAAAAATATAAATATAAGTGAAAGTTAGAAAACAAATTTTTACATCATTTGATTTGACAGCAGTATGGGTATGGTACTGACTGACAAATGTTGCATGACATCCGATGAGGGAGATGGAAGGTAAACTAACAGAAAGGCTAAATGGCATGGTGCAAATAAGTTGCACCGTAGCTGGTGCCTCATTGTACAACATGCCATGGAAGTTCTAATAGACATAAATGAAGCATCGCAAAATTCAAATAATGTCCCCACGTAATGAAGGCTACATTAAATACAGTAAAATTGTAGAGGAATTTGCTAGACAAGAAATATTCTCATTCGATCAACCTCTCTTATTGATTCTACAAATATCAAACTCTCTTATTAATTCAAGAAGAAGGTAAAAATAGTGACCACAACAAACAAACAAAATGTCTCTCACATCTCTACCAGCCTCAAGGGTTCAAATGAAAAAAGTAAGGAACTTCAAACTATAACAATGTAGGTTGTTTGGTTCTAGCAAGGAAATTTATATTCTCAAGAATAACGTTGGCTAATCTCAAGACAAAATGTACCAAAGACAACAAAAAGCCAAACATGATTCTTTTTCAGATTCACAAAAATACACTGAAATTTTCTCAAAACTTTTTTTGTTTTCGATCACAAAATATATAGATCATGAAGATCAAATGTTGAAAATTTCAAAAAAAATCATTGTGTTTTTATTTTTTTGAAATTTAGTCAATGGTGCAATTTGTAGGGAGGATAGTTGTGTCCCTCAAGAATAAGGTGGATTTTTTCATGAATTGGATCTGTAACATTAATAGCAGGATGAAAAATATAATGGGTTTCAAGCAAGATAATGTATAAGACAATCTTTACACTTTGCCTTCTTTAGGAATAATTTCAAAGAAAATGAGAATGAAGACAATAGGGAGTTGTTGAACTTCGTAGAAGTCCTAAGTAGTGCCTAGGGCCTAAATAGGTAGCCTTATTTGTTTCAACTATTATAATTCCTCTAACAAATGGTTCAAGGTTTTTCTATGTAAGCTATTGTTTAAGCATAGTTAGTCCTTTTAGTTTTCTCTTTCTAATTAATTAGATTAGTTGTACAAACATGTGGTGGTTGTTATGTAAAGATCAACATCTTTGATTGATTATTTTTATTAATTTAAAAATCAAACATAATATTGATTATTGTACATTGAAGGAAATCATATTGAACTATCTTATAGATCTCATATTTTGTTATTTTAATTCACTATTGTAACTTGTAATATCACTTTTTTCTTTCTTTCTGAGTATTCCAAATTACATTCTTAATGAATATGTATCTAATATTAAGAAACATGTCTTTTGTTAATATCTCAACTCACATAAGTTATCACAACTAAGATTTGAGATCAAAGTATTATTTATGTGTGTGTGTGTGTGTGTGTGTGTGTGTGTGTGTGTGTGTGTGTGTGTGTGTGAGTTATTTTAATTAACTATCGTAACTTGTAATAGCACTTTTTTTCTTTATGTATATTTCAAGTTACCATTCCAATTAATATGTATCTAATATTAAGAAACATGTCTTTTGTTAATACCATAACTCACATAAGTTATCACAAATAATATTTGAGATCAAAGTATTATCATTATATATATATATATATATAATTTATTATCAATAATACTAATGCTCCATGGTAATAATAGTGAAGGATAGACATCAAATGTTTAAGGTCAATAGGTGATTTAAATATTAAATTTCATCAATTGGAATCATCTAATCGAAGCTACAATCATTAGCATTCCCTCTTATCTAGGGAGGATGATTTTCCAAATAAACACCATAGTGTACAACTATTACCTCATGGTAACATTGGGAGTATGGTATACCCAAGAATATCAACCATATTATATTCACTATGTACTCATATATTTTCTTGGTATGTGCACTAACATCATGTCTCATGATGTCTACCAGAGAAGATATATGCCCATTATTTAGACATTACCTTATGGTATCATCAAAGTAGGGTATATACATGAATACCATCCATAATACTAACCATACCTTTTTTTGGCATGTGCACTAACATCAAGTCTCGTGATGCCTACCAAGGACAATATCTACACATGGTGGACCTTCATATACTAAGTCTCATAGTACACACCATGTCATGTCTTTGTAACTACTAATTCAGTTACATGAGATATATACATTAACATGATCTCCAGGGACATCATTATAACATCCACCATGATAGTAGGTTAGACTATTGTAAGATTGTCACCTTACTATAGTAACCACAAATGAAAATCAAGGAAAGATTGTCACTTTTTGTAATGTTTCCATAGAGTCTTGTACTAACTTAAATGACATCCACCATGAACATTCCAAGAGGGTGGAGCAAGGGCTTTGACCTCAAACTTCTCTCTCATAGAGAAGAAAATATTACAAGAAATTTCACCTCAAACTTCTCTCTCATTGAGAGAAAATAACTCATTTAAAGTACATCTTAGGTAATCACTTATGTTGAGTCTCCCTCTCAATAATGGGTCCACTCAATAGTTATTCCAAACTTGTTTACATAATAATGTATAAACTTCACTTTGATAGAAATATTGAAAAAATATTGATTGTCAAATCTTCAATGATAATGCACTTTGAATGAATAATATTCCAAGTATCCATCTATGTTTTGAGCATTTACATAAAGGTCTTTATTCTAAACACATTGAACTTCATCTCATGAATCACAGTCCTTTTGATCACTAGCGAATCCATCTCAATATGGTATACTGCCTATGAATAAATATGACCAAGACCTCAAAGGTCAACTAAAACATGTCCTCTATCTTCTCCATTTATTAAAGAAGTATACCTTGATTCATAGTAATAGGAGTGAATGTAAAAAGATGTGGATTTATCTTAAGACTTTAGCAACACTAGACATTAAAGATAATGTGATTCCTTTCTGAAGCTCCAAGTACATGCACCAACCTATTGACTTCTTCGTCGAAGGTTTCCCTCTAATGAAATGTTATGCTCTCTCTTGTTATGGAAGGATACTCATAATCCCAATCATAGAAGATATCTTGCACCAATAGCCTCACTTGATCTAGCACAATCAACATATGACTAATGAATGGGTAAGTGCACAAATTTGTCGTGCCAAAAGAAGGGTATAAATGGACAAGTTTTTTTTTTTTTTAAATTAATAATTTATGAACTTCGACAAGAATTTGAAGATAGTTACACTCAAAATTTTAAGGTATGACAAAACCAAAAGTTGTAGTCACCAAAAGTAGTAGTCCTTTGAATCTTGTTTCTAAACTACTAAAAAAATTTCAAAATGGTTTAGTTTTTAGGTTCTCAAAAAAAGGGGCTACAGAAAGTGGTACTATTTTTTCAACAAAGTGTGGTCACCCTAAGATTCTAACATTTCTTTTGAAATTATTTAATCACTCTAGTCAAAAATTACCTAACACCATGGAGTTTATCCCATATTTTTTGGGCTAAAATATACACCTCAATTAGTACATGTTAATTTTTTAGAGAAAATGGACATACATTCAAAAGAAACTACAATTGAAAGGCTTGAAATAGTATGAATCAAAATAGATTATATGGTTATATAGCTAACACATATATCTACAATATCATGTAATATGATTTTATCGATGCTCAACCATGAGGAAACTTGAAGGAGAGCACAAAAGAAAAATCAAACATTTTTTAAATGCTTGTTGTAAAACACATCTCATACCAATTTAGAGACTAGAAACCTTTTGGTTGGATCCCCAAGGAAAATCCAAGCTTTAGGGTTGGTAGTATCCAATGCTTTATATAGCACATGTGTACAATAGTGCATACATGCTATAGTGCATGTGCCCTATTTAAAGCATTTTTAAATTCAAGGCTTAAATAGCATGCACATGCTATAGTGCGTATGAGCTATAGTGCACAAGCACTTTGCAACCCTTGCATTTTAATAGAGAGGGAGAGAGGGTGGAGAGTGAGAGAGAGTAGAGGATGGGGAGAGAGTAGGGGATAGGATGTAGAATGAGAGAGAGGATGGAGAGAGAATGCTAGAGAGAGAGAATGGGGAAAGAGCATGGGATATGATGGATAGAGAGAGAGAGAGAGAGAGAGAGTAGGAGAGGGAGAGGAAGAAAGAGAAGAGAGTGAGATAAATAGAGATAGTGCTGAAGAGAGTAGGGGGAGAGAGAGAGAGAGAGAGAGAGAGAGAGAGAGAGAGAGAGAGAGAGCATAGGGGATGGGAGAAGGTGATGTTGGGAATCAAATTTGAAGCCTTGATTTTGAGTATCGTTCTAATTTCCAAGTCAAATTGAGCCCCTATAAGTGCTTTTCATGCATGTGTACCCAAAGTCTGTCATTCTGAGGCCTTTCAAGTGTTCATTGTGTAGATCCTGACTAGCAGGTGACTATGACTCCCTTCCTCAACCACATTAGAAACTTTAAACATAAAGAGAACATACACACACACCATACACATGCAAGTATGGGGTAAGTACCCATAGAAACTACATAAAAATCATTCATCTAACTAACATCATTCAATAAATGAAAGTCAATACATGAACATATATATCATCATTGAACAATCATGAAATAACTGAGATAACTACTATGAAATTCAATTAATCAATTCTAGTAACCAAGTACCGATAATCGTTAAACAAAATCAGAAAACTAGCCTAAAAGAATCCAGTCAAAACAAATCAAAAAAGTCAAGTAGGGGTAGGCATTATAGGTAGGCATCACGAGACTTGATGTTAGTGCACATGCCAAAAAAAAATATGGTGAGTATTATGGATGATATTCATGTATATACCATACTTTGATGATATCGTAATTGCAGGTACTGGGTATCAACTTCCTTGAATCGCTAGGATGAGCCTATCCTATTGCAATATTTCAATGATATAAGTGGGGAGATAACTCTTGAGTCCAAATCCTAAACCCTAAGCCAATTGTCCTAGAAAATAGGGCAAGTATTTGAGTTAGTTTCACCTTTTTGAACTCGTTAAGTGATGTGAATTCATGATTTTAACCTTGGAATTGATATTGTCCTTTGTCTTTAGTTGAGTTATCATATTTGGTTTTGTGGGTCTATTTGATTTTTTGTTATAATTAAATCAAATTAAAAGATAATTTAATGATTTAATTTAATAGAAATTTAATAAAGAAAATTCAGTATTTAATTATATTTAATTAATTGAGAAATTAATTAAATAAAAGAATTAAATTTAAATATTTTATTAAAGTTTTATTTTTGACGTATTTATATTTATTTAATTTAATGATAATTATTTAGCAGTTTTATTTTAATAATAAACTCTAAATAATGTTATTAATTAAGTTAATAAATATATTATTAAAAATGTCTCGTAAATTTAAATAAAAGAGTTTAATTTAAAGATAAAGTTATAGCTCTAATTTTGGTGTTTTATATTTATTTAATTTAATAATAATTTATTTAGGAGTTTTATTTTAATTAATAAACTCTAAATAATATTGTTAGTTGAATTAATAAATATATGATTAAAGTGTCTCATGATTCAATAAGAGAGAGAAATCATAAAGTTAATAAAGTCCATTTTAATTAAATAGCATAAAGCTTATGCATGAAATTAAAATATAATAAATTAAATAAAGAGAGAAAGTGAATTAATTTAATAAAGATATTTTAATTGCAAAAAGCCTGCATGAAAATGTAAAAGATAATTAAATATTAAGAGGTAATGATCATTTAGTTCTATCTCATGATTGCACAATCAAAGCCCCAAATTTGGGGAGAACTCTTTATTAGAGATCTAGAGCTCATTTTGCAATTACACAAGTTTTGGAGGAGCAATTGTTAGGAAAGAAGATTTTCAAAGAACCAAAATTTGGAGAAAGAAGTTTTTAGAAGAAAGGGTTTTTCTCACGTTCTTCGTGCAATTTTGTGTTTGTGTGCTTGCGTGTTAGCATAAGATTCAGGTAAAATCTTGTGTCTGATTTACGCAATAAGTTTTCCATTCTCCATTCTTTGAATTCTTTTCTTCTTTGTGTCTGGATAAATCTGATTTCAGAGTTATAGATTAAATTGAAACCCTTGTGATAAATTTTATTTGTTCTTCGTTTGAGTTTAGAATCTGAAACCCTTGTTTGATAAAATTAGTTTCCATTATTGAAATTGTCTATGATTTAAAATTGAAACTATCATGTTGAAATTATTGCTCTTCATTTTTGAAAGCATATGTAATGAATGGAGGGATTGAAACCCTTGTTGTTAATTTTAAGTTTCCATTTTTAGTAATTTTCTATTTTTAGAAAGTTCATGTTTTTAGTAAGTTTCCATTTGTGGAAAGTTTATATTTTTAGCAAATTTCTATTTTTGGAAAGTTTCTATGTTTAACAAGTTTTTATTTTTAGTAGGTTTCCATTTTTGGAAAATTTTTACTTTTCGTAGGTTTCTATTTTTGGAAAGTTTTTATTTTTAGCAGTTTCCATTTTTGGAGAGTTTCTATTTTTAGCAATTTTCTATTTTAAAAAGGTTTCTATTTTTGGAAAGCTTCCATTTTTAGTAGGTTTCTATTTTTGAAAAGTTTTTATTTTTAGTATGTTTCTATTTTTGGAAGTTTCCATTTTTAGCAAGTTTCCTTTTTGAAAAAAGTTTTTCCAAAGTTTAATAAATTTAAAATTACTATGGTAATAATTGATAATTATTATTATTAATAATTTTAATAAGTAATGTTAAAATTTTAAATTTAATTATTTGAAAATTTGATTTATTACTTTATTATTTAAATATAATTCTAAAATAAATTAAAAATCAAAGAAATTAATTAGGTGAATTAATGTTTTCTTTTATAAACTTGGATGAGTTTATATGGTTCAAATATATGAAAATGATTTGTAATACTAGGGAAATTTTATTATTCAAAAACCTTAGTAATTATAATACTTTGAGAAAATAAAAATTGAAACCCTGATTGAGATCGAAAATATTATCAACTATAATATTTGGAAATGAATACTTGAAAACCTATAAGTGAAAATGGAATTGTTGTGTTTTCTAAACCAAATATTTTGTGAAAGTTACTTTTGTATTTACTCTTTGTGATGTGTAATTTTACTGTTGGGTGTTAGGTTGACTTAGTACTTTGACCAAATCAGGATGATTACCAGAGGCTTGGGAGTTCTATTTTGTGATGTCATGATGATGTTTTGATCATGATCTTTTATACTCAACCATGGTAATGTGTCTTGTATGCTCTATGATGTGTTTTGATCTATTGATTGTTATTGCTTTCTAGTGTTTTGGTGTGAAACTGAGGTGAATGGTGTGACCTA
Source organism: Cupressus sempervirens (assembly GCA_028749045.1). NCBI lineage: Eukaryota > Viridiplantae > Streptophyta > Pinopsida > Cupressales > Cupressaceae > Cupressus > Cupressus sempervirens. The sequence continues at coordinate 613,199 of CM053791.1, forward strand.
TCTGATATAACCTTTGAGTCTTCAATCAATTATTTTTGGATTCCTTTCCAGTCACTTGTATATAGGACTGAGGTGTTTGCATGAGTTGTTCTTAGTGATGTCATGTTATGACGTGGATTGGTTTATGTGTACTTTCTTGGATTAGTCTTGTTAGGATGATCATTTTAGTGATGCTTGTATTTTGACCAGCATTTTCAGTATTTGTCAATTGCTTGTTTAAGAATTGATGTATGGCATCTAGTCTTTTGAGATCTTTTTCTATGGTCTTTTGAGATCTTTTTTCTTTACAAAGCTTAGGGTAGGTTATCTGTATGTCATGTTGGGAAGTGGCTTGCAATGGAGGTCAAGGCCTTAATGAGGCTAGTGAGTAACCCATTGTAGGTTATTTAATAACATTTCATTAAATGGGTTTAAAATGAATTAACAAGTGTCATTTTTTTCCTTGCCCATGCCTTGAGTGCTAGTATAGGCTAGGATGGGAGTAGAGAGGATGCTTGGTTGCGACCTTGTATCGTTAGTATTCCTTGTTAGTACAAAAGGATACTAGTGCCGCATAGAGTCACTAGGGGGCCAGAGGATTAAAAGACTAGTCAAGTAATCTTAGAGTTGGCTCATGTGATGACACTTGCCAACATGCATGATAAATTTCCTATGTGTTTATGTTGCTTCTGGGATTAGTTAATACTTTTGTCTTGATACCTTTTGAGATAGTTTTCTTTTAGGTGATTCATCGAACCTAGATGTTGGTTTTGATTGTTGAGTTTGTTATCCTATGTGGGACTTGAGACTATCTCCTCAACATGGTGGGAGTGGACCTTTTTGGGTTCCACGAGGTTAGGTGGTCATACTTTTTACTTTTACCATTGAGATCTGACCATTGGATGTCGTTACTGGAGGTGTTTGTGCAGATGCTCCTTTTTATCTGATCTTGTATTTCTATGATGGATGGTTATTTTTGTTGTATCATATTTGATTTCATGGATCTCAAGAGATGATGTAATCTATTTTATGATGTATATTCTTTTAGCCTCTCGTACCCTGTGACTTGTATAGTGAATGATTGTGCATTTTGTTTATTACCAAGAGGTATCTTATGTAATTGTATATTGTTTAAATGAAGTTTGTACTTGTAGTTATTCTTTAATATGGATGTGACATATGTTAGATTTAATATTAATTAAACTTAAATGTGATTCGATGTCATGGGATCCTTAAGAGTTGCAACCTGTTTAAATGTGTTGTTGATGTATGAGTATATGTTAATTGCTTTCGCTATTCTTCTACTATTGTTGTATCTTTATCTTTAAAAAAAATGTTTGTCAAACTTAATAAAAATTTACACTACCAAGGACAATATCTACACATGGTGGACCTTCATATACTAAGTCTCATAGTACACACCATGCCATGGCTTTGTAACTACTAATTCAGTTACATGAGATATATACACTAACATGATCTCCAGGGACATCATTATAACATCCACCATGATAGCGGGTTAGACTATTGTAAGATTGTCACCTTACTATAGTAACCACAAATGAAAATCAATGAAATATTGTCACCTTTCATAATGTTTACACAGAGTCATGTACTAACTTACATGACATTCACCATGAACATTCCCAGAGGATGGAGCAAGGGCTTTGACCTCAAACTTCTCTCTTATAGAGAAGAAAATATTACAAGAAATTTCACCTCAAACTTCTCTCTCATTGAGAGAAAATAACTCATTTAAAGTACATCTAAGGTTATCACTTATGTTGAGTCTTCCTCTCAATAAGGGATCTGCTTAATAGTTATTCCAAACTTGTTTGTAATAATGTATAAACTTCACTTTGATAGAAATATTGGTTGTCAAATCTTCAATGACAATGTACTCTGAATGAATAATATTCCAAGTATCCATTTATGTTTTGAGCATTTGCATAAAGGTCTTTATTCTGAACACATTGAATTTCATCTCATGAATCATAGTCCTTTGACTACTATAGTTCTCTGAACACTATGGAATCCATCTCAACATGGTATACTCCCTATGAATAAATATGACCAAGATCTGAAAGGTTAATGAAAACATGTCCTCTATCTTCTTCCTTTATTAAAGAAGTATACCTTGATTCATAATGACACAAGTGAATGTACTAAGATGTGGATTTATCTTAAGGCTTTAGCAACACTAGACATTAAAGATAATGTGATTCCCTTCTAAAGCTCCAAGTACATGCACCAACCTCTTGACTTCTTCATCGAAGGTTTCCCTCTAATGAAATATCTCTCTTATTATGGAAGGATACTCATAATCCTGATCAGAGAAGATATCCGATTTGTTTACAAAAGCCCTTGTAGATTTCATTCCTCCCACATCTCATGATGGCCAAGCAAGTAGTATGAACCAAACATGGTCTTCTTTCCCCCATTTACGATGGTGATAATGTGTTAGGAAGTGTAGGTGAAACATTAGCAAATCATTTCTAAACACTTGTAGGTTTTGGTGCAGATGCAATGTGCCTATACTTGGTAATTGAATCAATATGGAGAGTGCAGGTTGATGGTAAAATCCCTCCAAAGAAAAATGGCATTTTCCATACTAAAGAAGAACTAGTTCAAAAGTATTTGAAAGAAGATAATTCAGCCATGCTAAAGGTTATAACGAAGATGGGAATTTCTACTTTATCATCTTACAAGGGAGCTCAAATTTTTGAGGCACTCAACGTTTCTTCTGAGGTGGTTCAAAGTTGTTTTGTTGGAACACCAAGTTGGGTGGAGGGTGCAACATTTGAGATGCTTTCTTAGGATATGCTTCAGTTACATGATTTGAAATTCCCTAACCAACTTTTACCCAAAGGAAGTGTTGATGCACAAGCTTTAACTAATCCTAGTTATTATTATTGGCATAAAGATGGGGAGGTGCATCTTAATGACCCACTTTCTATTAGAAAATTGCAAGAGGCAACACATACAAATAGTATTGGAGCTTATAAACAATATTTAAAAATAATATAGGATTTAAACTAGGGCATCTCGTTGGATAGGCATAAAAAATGTAGGGCTACCATGGGAATTTGGTTTAGTTGAGACTCACTAGAAATTAGTTGCTAATGATTTATGTAGCCACACAATTTTATAGACTAATGGGTAGCTAAAGATTGGAAGAGATGTCATTATAGTAGCTCTACTTGGTACAAAAGAATTTGGTTTCAATACAACCCCTCTAATCACTTTGGGTTGCATCATGATGCATAAATGTCACAAGAACACATGTCCAGATGGTGTTGTTACTCGAGATCCTATTTTGCCAAAGAAATTTGCAGGAGAATCAGAACATGTGATAAATTTCTTATTTATGGTTGTAGAAGAGGCTTGTGAACTTATCATTGATGGGATTGATTTGATACTAGATGATATGGTAGAAAATAAAAATGAAACAGAGGAGACACCAGAGCATGTTAATGTAATTTATGTAACATCAAAAAGCTAGGCCATTAGTAGCACTTTTTGCAAGTGGAGGGGCTTTTCCTCTAGATCTCTTCTTAACCATGTAGCATTCTTCCAAGTGCAAGATGTGAGGGAAGTTAGTTCAGTGCATTTAGTGGGGACAACTAGCCATCTCGATGCAGAGGCATACTAGTAAAAACATTCAAAATTGCTTCTTACTACATGGAACCCTTGCCTATACTATAAAAAATTTAATTAGTATGGAGCGTCTCACTTTTCCCTTAAATCTCATCTAGATAGGTGAAGCTTGGCCCAAATTTTTACAGATAGAGAATCCATGAGTTTGGTTTAAGATGCATTGTTTGAAATGGGTCTCCATAATGAATTATCCCACATTGGGCAAGCATTAGTTTTTTTTATTGTTTAATTTCCTTAGCACACTACTCCTTAGTGTCTTAAAAGACACACGCTTTTGACAAGGCTCATGGATGAGGACCCCACTCAGCTAGTTTGGCAACATAGTAGAAATTTTGACCAATCGTGATCGTGACTAAATGATGATGTCAACAATGACATGGACAACAACAACTAATCAAAAGTAGACATTTGGCACCGAGGTAGACCAATTGGTGATTGACATATGGCATGAATTTCTAGGAGCTGATGATGTGGCAACATATAAGATCAATGCATAGGATTGCGACATGTGGTGAGATTAATGGCCATCACTATGTCTCAAAATAAAGATATAGGGAAGATAACCAAAGTGATAAAGTGATGTACTAACACGTGGTTGTGGGTGATGACGTTACATCGAGCAGATGGATGCACGAAATTGAAACATGTGGCAAGATTGACAGTCGTTGCATTCTAGCAAAATAAAGTTGCTCACTAGGTAACCAAAGTGATAATATGAGGGTGAATCATATGGTGACATGTGGCACTATGTCAAAGGCTGGTGAGCAAGAAGTAGACCAATCAGGTGATGTCACATGGTGGTGACATGGCAAGGCACCCAATAAGGTGATGATGTGGTAGTGACCATGCATAAGAGACTCAATGGGAGGTTTCCATGTGGCATTGAATTAGGTGACAAGTGGTAGTTTATGGACCAATCACAGGGTGCCACATGGTTACTAGGTGGCAATGAATGCGTCAGGACTGACAAATCAAATGGTGACATGTGTCATAGGAGGGTTGACCAAGTTTAACCCAACACAAATTTGGAGAGAAAATTCTTATGTGTAGAAAAAGTAAATTTTTATTATCTTCTAGATTTGAATGTGCATATGATTTTAAATCAGATTGGTTTATACCCTAAATTTTAGACTTTAGCTTAAATCAAATGTTTGAAAAACAAATGTAGCCTTGCCATGCATGTTTGAACCTGATTTTCTCTTGATCATCTTGGGTGTGTCCTAGAGGCTAGTATAGGACTATCATATACTGCTGGAAAGCTCTTAGAATGAGCTTTCTGGATTTGCCATTAATTTTTGCATAGGAAGTAGTATGTGTGAGATTTTTAGGGTTTTTTTTTTCTAAAGTTCCTATTTTTTAACTACATTTTGTTATGGCGGTTTAGAATTATTTTTTGATGAAATGATGAATTGGGTGTGCACCAAAGTTAGTGGAGATGCAATTAGTGATGTCTTTTTACCTCCATGTCAGTTTAGTAAAGGATTTATTAGTATTTTAGATGCATATATGATATTTTCATCAAAGTAAGGGTTTCTCATCAGTTGGAGGAGATATTTGAGTTTGTTGAAGCTCAACGATGAGATTCCATTCAGATTTTGGTTGTACATAGAAGAGAGAGGCTTTGCAATAGTATGGGACAGAGATTCAACTGGACATGTGTCACTTCTAGATTAGAACCAAGATTTCTTTCCTCTCTTATGTCTTTCTTCTTTCTTTCTTTCTTTCTCTAGGGTTTATGGTTGGTTATTTGTCCAGACTAGTGAGCAAAGATCTAGCTATGATCCCACCATTTTCTTTCTTGTATGGACAACATTTAATTGAGTTTTATGCATAGTTTTGATCTATTTAGTAGTTTGATGGGTTATTTACATGCATCTTGAATGTATTGTTTCAAAGAAATGATACAAGGAACAACAATTTTCTTAGTTTCATTCTGATTCTTGTCTCCTATCTTGGTTTTATGCAATGTTTTATGGTTTAGGAACAAAGGGATTAAATCCATTTGAAACTCTTTAAAGTTGTATGTCTCAATATACTTTGTTTTTGGAACAAAGAGCTAAGTAATTACTTACTTATCTTGATAGAGTTGTAGGTTACATGAGAAGAAAATTTCATGAGTATGAGGGTTTTTACGAATAGTGATGTATGATTCACAAAGTGATAGGATAGATCTAATGTCTTGATGTATGGAATATGTCAGTTGTAGGTTCAACATGTTCTTGCTGATATCAAGCTTTAATCAATTATCCATTTCCCTTTTATGTTGAAGGGCAAAAAGGATGCCCTTACTCATCTTGTGGATTTCATAGGTTTTTCCAATTTGCTACTACATACCTTTTTCATTGCAAAGTATAGGAGAAATAAGGGTTTTATCTTCTTTTTTATAGATTTAGATTGTATGCTTTTGGAACTAGTACCATATGAACAAATCTATAAGTTCACTTGCCTAGCTCTTGTAGAGCCTAAAGAAGGAGTATAGCTTTATAGTTTTCCCTGAAGTCTGAATTGTTATGTTGAACATGGGAATTAGTTTCTCATAGATGTATTTATTTATATCATTGGTTTGTTCAAAATTTATTAATTTAGGAGCCAACATGTGGGATAGTGGGAGAGAGAGAGAGAGAGAGAGAGAGAGAGAGAGAGAGAGAGAGAGAGAGAGGGAGAGAGAGAGGGGGAGAGAGAGAGAGAGAGAGAGAGAGGGAGGGAGAGATAAATGGAGAGAGAGAGAGAGAGAGGGAGGGCAGGAGAGAGGGAGAAATGGGGAGAGAGAGAGAGAGAGAGGGGGGGAGAGAGAGAGAGAGATGAGAGAGGGTGGCATAGGGAGAGAGGGAGGGATAAATGGGGAGAGATAGATAGTAGGGGATGGGAGGGAATGGGAGGGAGGGAGAGAGAGAGAGAGAGAGAGAGAGAGAGAGAGAGAGAGTAGTGGATGGGATACAATGGGATAGGGAGAGAGAGAGAGAGAGAGAGAGAGAGAGAGAGAGAGAGAGAGAGAGAGAGAGAATTTTCATATAATGTATATGCACTATATGAAAAAACCAAAAAATAGTTACAAGGAAAGTTTGGCTCCCTACTAACCCATACTCTCTTTTTTGTTTGTTGTCTATTCTACTTTTTCAACAGAAAATACGAGTTTCATGGTATTGGAAGCTAGAAAACACCAAATTCAATAATTGGATATACTATTTGAAAGGTTTTTAAACATTCTTTGTATAGAAAAGGTTAGTGATGTCCTTTTGAAATATTCTTTGTTTCTATAGAAATAAATTTCATTATAATTTAATAATTTGTTTAATATATAGTGAATTCATTAAAATTTGTAAGATTGAATGAATTGTTATTTGGAAATAGTTGAAATTTTAATGTATGAATAATTCACTATAATTTTACAAGTTGTTTAATATATATTTTATATTCATTGAAATAATTGTAATTTGTATATTTGTTTGAATGATTTTTTATTTACAAATTGTAAGTAATTCAAATGTTTGAATAATTTGACATATAGAAATCATCATCATCCCAAGGAAGAAACTAAAAACTCAAACAATAGAAGAGAGGGAGAGAGATTTAAAAATTAAAAGAGATAAAATGAAACTACTACATGAACAAAGAAAATTGCAATGCAATAATGAAGAACTATCTTCCAAAGAGGAACGCAGACCACCAATACAAAGAAACAAAGAGGAAGAATTGGAAAGACAAAGAGAATGAATGAGACTCTTACACTCAAGAAGATAATTGAATTGTGAAGCTACACCATCTTCCAATGTTGGATTCATATCATCATCTCATGTTGAAGAGATGCCAATTTCTATGGCCAACAATGTAGACACTCCATCATGTCATGTTGAAGGCACAACATCAACATATCAAGTAGGTGATATTCCATCTTTTGCATCTTATTTCCAAGGCACATCATCTTCGGTTCAAGGTATCAAATGTTGATGTTGAAAATGTTGAGGGAATGGAAGAGATTATAACACCTTCTAGAATTCATTTTAGAAGACCAAAATATTTGATTGGTATTGATACTGACATTTTGAAATCAATGCCTAACAAAATAAGAAATTGTACTTGTCAAAGAAAAATTAATCGTATGTGGAGATTATTCTTTGAAGAATTAAATGTAAAAGGTCAATGCCAATTATTTGTTGAAATAATGAGGAATTTGAAATTTAGGCCCATCATGAAGATTATTTGGCTAAGAATGATGGATGATTCAAACGAGAAAAAGAATTGTAAAGAATCTAATGAGTGCATATGACAAAGTGGTTTTAAATTACACACCAAAGATAGTAATATCACAAGACAAGTACTTACATCAACAATAGTAAGTACCCAAATGAAGAAATCTTGACTCATGAGAAATACAAGAAAAGAATTGAAAATTGGTAGAGGTACTCTAAGGAGAGCCATGATAAGGTGTGAGAAAGTGGAAGATCCAACAAAAAATGAGTTATGGACCTTTAGTGGTAGACTACTATGAAAGGATAAAGAAATTAGTGAAGCTTTGAAATCTTTGATTGAAGATTTTTGGAAAAATAACACGTGTGTTTACCCTAATCAAATAGATGTTGTATAAAGCAGGATTAGTATCCAAAATTACTATCCACATGTGAAACATTTTTTGGACTCAACTCAGACACAATTTTTTGAAAAATTTATTGCTATGTATCCTCAAATTTGTATAAGTAAAAGATTTTTTGAGATGGGTAAACCTTTTTATGTGAAGATAAATCACACACACACACAACTTGTTTTCACTACAAATTTTGGCATCAAATTACGATGGTAATTTGTGACGACAGTGTAATTTGTAGTGATTTTCATCTTTTTTTTGCAATTGTCCTTGATGCTATCACAATATCAATGTCAGCATCTTAATTGTGATGCCTGCATGAGTATAAAAAAAAAGAAAAAAGAAAACATGAAATGAATCATTCCCCATTTGGTTTGATTGTGGAGATCCACGTGCGAAAGAGGGTGAAGAGCTCCAAACAAGGGTGGAGAGCTATGAACATTGTTGTGCCCTTGTCATTGGTGCATTTCATTGCTGTGTTCTCTACATTTTTTGTCCTTTCCTTTCTTAGTAATTTCGTTGATGTGTATCTTTGCATTTCAATGTTTTTCCCTTTCTCTATGATTTGGTTTCTGTGCCCTTGTGATCTCTGTATTTCATTTTTGTGCCCTTACTCTACAATTTTGTTTCCATGCGCTTGTTCTATGATTGTGTTCCCATGTCGTGCCATTGTGATGCAATTTTGTTTTCACGTCATGCCTTTTCTCTATGATTTCATTGTCGAGCCCTAACTCTGTAATTTTTTTCAAGAAAGCTATGTAAATGTTTGTTCATTTTCCTTATAAATAGGTATGTATTTCTATTTCCTTCTAAACATGTATATTTAGTGATCTTTTAAAAGGTGCTTATTATATCTTAGCACAACAAAAAAATTGATCCAGTTGTATACATATTTCAGAATCTAAATAATAAAACAATATAACTCACTCAACCCATGCTAAGTGACTTACCTCAAGATCCTCCACAGAAATAATGCAGACCATGAAAAATGGGTAGAGTTTGCAAGAAATTTTACAAAAACATATCATAGCAGATATTTTTAGAAAGAAACTAGTCATAACCCAGTTAAATGGGTCAAGTTGCTAATTAGTTGGGTTGATTACAAAGTCCTGTAGAACTATCATTATATTAAGTACAATAAAATGAACAATTAGATATGTCCATCTAGCAAGATCAAATATAGTTTTTGAAGGTGTTAAAATTGCATGTACAAGGACTTGAAGAATAACTTCAATGAAGATTTGAGTGTAAGGAGTTGAAGAAGCAAGTTCTTCTTCTGTGTAAATGTCATAATCATAAGGCTCATTTCCTTGTAGAAGCCTCTACCACAATGAAATTATCTCTAAACCATGCATAGGATGTTGAAGTGGTTCCTAACCTTAAAACACTCTTATAAGAATTTGATACTTGGGATCATCACAGGGAGACTGTGCCAATACCTAAAACACTCTTATAAGCATTTGATATTTGGACTATAAATTCTCAAAGACACTTGCAAGCAATTCTGATGTCATATTACCTACTACAACACTTTCTTGGATTCTATCCAGTGGCTCCCATAATATCCTCTATGTTGTTTGGCTGTTGTTTCTACCATGCAGGCTCTTTCTAAAGCTGCTCCTTCTCCTTCTCTTTCTAAAGCCACTCTTTCTCTTTCCCTCTCGTGCCTTAAATTTTGATTATCAAAATTATGAATATCTCCCTCTACCTTATCTAAAATCAACTTCACATTGTGTTGTAACTCTGGCATAGGTGATTGATCATTGATAGCTTTCATTTCAGCATTCAAGTTTTCAAGATTAGTTAACATCCTCACTTGTGGACCTCTCATGTCAAACCCTTTTTTGTATTGTTTCAAAACCATGTTCTTTCTTCTGAGCTAACAATTATTTAGGTGCATTTTCTTGTAAAACATTAATTTTGTTGAACAATTGTAAACTCTCTTAGAAAGTATGTTGATTTGTTTTTGGATTCGATTGTGGAAATTTGATCTCTTTAATTCTCTTAGAAAGTGCATTGTTATTTTCATGTATGTATTATGTATATATATATATATATATATATATATATATATGTATGTATGTATGTATGTATGTATGTATGTATGTATGTATGTATGTATGTATGTATGTATGTATGTATGTATATATATGTATATATATGTGTATGTGTATGTGTATGTGTATGTGTATGTATACAGAGAGATCTTGTAAATTGTGGATTATGGATTATAAACAAAAAATGAAAGAAAAAATAACATTAATCATTCCTCATTTTTTTTGATTGATTGTGGAGAGTTGCATGTGCAAGAGGGTGGAGAGCTTCAAAAAAAGGTAGAGAGCTTTGAATGTTGGTGGATATCAATGGAGATCTAGGATTTTGTTGTCATTCCCTTGTGATCATTTCATTTTGGTGTTGTGTTATGCCCTTGTGATCTTCATGCCCTTGCTCTACGATTTTCTTCAAGGGGATAAAATGTACCTATGTAAATGTTCTTTTTTTTCCTTCTAAACATGTATCTCTTGTTCATGTTGTAGGATACATATTGAATTTTCTAAATATTTTGATGTTTTAGGCATATATGTGTGTTTTTTCTTTCTAAGTTTGTTTTAGGAGATTGTGATATAAATGAACTACCTAGATCTTCAATGCAATTCATATCAAACATTTTATATGAAATAGGGGACAGTCAAAATTTTTACAAGATGTCATGCTTGGATGGTACATGCTTATTTTGTAGTTATTTGTAGCCTTTAATAACTTGTGAACATATGGATAATACACATGCAATTGGAAATCAAATAGTAGATTACAAAAAATATAAGACAGTGACATATGCTCTAAAAGATGGGAAACGGGGTAAAAGATGTGATTTAGTCATTGAAAAGATTCCAGTGTATGAGTTCATGAAGATTTTTTTGTGAAAAGGTTATTTATGAGTATGCAAGGCATATACGTAGAGCTCAATGGCTGGATTTTCTATTCAAGTTGTGCAAGGATACATTTCAACTAGATACCATTGTTTTAGTTGTAGCCTTCATAAAGAACTATGCACTACAACCAAAAAATTAGGTGCAAGAAAAGTTTTATACTTCTCAACAAGTTTCCATAATTGTTCATGCAACATTCATGAATTCACCTACAAGTATAGAGGATGATAGGAAGATATTGAGAAAGTGTCATTTTTACATTAGTGATGATCGATCACATTCTACAAAGTTTGTACATGGTTGTTTTCAACTATTTTATGGAGATTTAGCTAATAAGGGCATACCATATCGCCAGCAAATTATTTGGTCAGATAATTGCACATCTCAATTCAAGAATGCATGGATGTTTTACTAGTTGAGTAGGATGTATAGGTTGTCTAGAATTCAATATATGTAGAATTTTAGAGAGGTTGGTCACAGAAAGGGAGAGCATGATGGTGCAAATGCATGCATCAAAAGAGACTTAGCTTGTGAAGAATTAAAGTAAAAAGATGGAGCAACATTGACAGATGCAAAATCCATCATCCAATGGCATAATGCTACAATGGGTCTAGGTAAGGAAGGTGAATCTACAGTTTGTAAATTTTTTTGGTTGGTAGATAATACTAATATTGCACAATATAAGGATTGTTGCATACTACCAGGATCAAGTGAATAACACTCTTTTAGAAGCTCTAATATAGGTTCATGGAGTATCCACACACAAAAAATTCCATGCTTTTATTTTTCATGTGCAGAGGACAATTGGGATGAGTGTGAGTCAATTGAATGGGTGGGAAAATGGGATATACGGGTTTTGGACCCAATTGACACCTATCATCCCCCATAAGCACTAAAAATGGTAGAGATGGATTCATCCATTGACTTTGATCTTTTGTCTGATCTAGTGCAACCTGGTAATATATATATATATATTTGATATGTAACTTTATAATTTTTACGTAGGTATTTGCTGAATTAGTCATCACATTATGTACATTTATCACTACAGACCATATTTTTGTTGTTATTGCACCTAAAGACAATGAAGAAGGGGCATATTATTATTTGTGTCATTGTTTCCAAGCCAAAAAAAATTGGATCACTCAGTTACAGATGGTGAAAGTTTAGAGAACCATATAGGTGTGGTGGTTATAACCGATACATGGCTTAGATGATATTCTATGAAGAACCCTAACTTGTGGTTATTCAAGGATTGGCAAAAATAGAGGATGATTCTTCATTATTTGAACCTTTTTGTTGAATAAAATGTCCACTTGATTAAATATGGAGGAAAACCACATAGTAAGACTCTTTGGAAGGTTCACGAGTCAAACCATGAGGCAATACTTGAGGCATTAAAATGTAGACCCAATCTAGTTGGTTCATTAGATTGAATATAATTACAAAAACATTTGATGTAACATTTATATTTCATATTTTTTTGGGCAAGACCAGAGGTTTTTTCTCTTAGCTATTTAGTCATGGGATTAAACTATCTACTCTGTTAGCTTTGAGTGGCTAGGTAAACCCTAGTCCCAAGCTCCTCTCATCCTGTTGACTTCTCACACATTTTGACCCTAAGAGTCACTAAATGCCATAGCACAAAACCTTGATGAGGTATATCTCAAAGCTCATGTGAGGTAAGGATGTAATGTTGGGTGTTATAGGATTACATTTTTGACACCTACAATAACTTCTCTCTCTCTCTTTGGAGATTTGATTCTTTTTTTATTGTGTGTCCCCATCTTGAGTGATGCTAAAAATTGTAGTGTTGGCCTATACAAAGTCGCCAACTGGTGAATCTCTATAACCATTCATTGTGGGATCAAACTGTCTACTCTACTAACTTCAAATGGTTGGGTAAACTCTATTCCCAAGCTCATCTCATCCCGTTCTTGGGCATGCCAAACAAAATTGACCCTTAGAGTCACTAAATGTCATAGGAAAATGATTTTTGATGGGGCATATCTCAGAGACAAGGTATGGATGAAATGTTAGGTTCTATAGGATCATTTTGTCAACACCTAAAATAACCTCTCTCTCTTTTTGGAGATTCGATTCCATTTTGATTTTGTGCCCCCATATCAGGTGATGCTAAAACTTGTAGTGTTGGCTAGTACAAAGTCACCAACTGGTGAATCTCTCTAACCGTTTTTCATTAGATCAAAATGTCTACTCTATTAGCTTTGAGTGGCTAGCTAAACCTTATTCCCAAGCTCATTTTTTCTCATTGACCGCTCAAAAATTCTCTGGCACTCTGGACATAATTGACCTTAAGAGTCACTAAATATTGTGTGTCAATACTTGGAAGAATAAAAAAGATACAAGAAGTTGAAGATGACATTCTAGGGGTATAAAATCCATTGCCATACAAAGGAGGTCAAAGATAGTGTATTCAGTTCATAGTGGATAATGATAGACAAAAGATATGTAGGAAACAATGCAACAACTATAGCTACATGAATGATAAGAAGAGCATATATAATGTGTTTCCATGAATGAAGCTCTCCAAGAGATGGATAAACAAGAAATATTGATATCAAAATCCATAAATAAATTAAAAAATTTATTTCAAGTCTTCTCAAGTTGTGAAGATAAGGCATATATAAATTCTTGACATGTTTATGATGACGCTAAGATTCAAGCTTACACACTTACATAATGCAGCCAACTCAAGACTCAAATTTCAATGTTAATTGTATAATAGTAATAAGAATTCAAGTTTCACTATTCTCATCCCAATAAAAACTCCAAACAAGTTACAAATAGTCAAAATTATTCATAACTTGTACAATATAAATACAAATTAATATCATAGCCTTATTCACATGTCAAAAGATACTATCAAAGCTTATTATAATGATTTGACCTACCCTTATTTTGGATGAAAATTACATTAAAATGAAATACTTAAAACGTAAATAAGAAAAACAAGATATATATTATGATAACCAATAATGTCACTGAACAAACTGATGAATCAAAGTTGTAAGTCTAATAATTTCATGCATCAAATATATGTCATACATCAAATATATAATGTCATGTATACATCAAATGTATATCAAATATGTCCACTACCATAAAATCTAGGATATATATCCACTAATACCTATATGAATGTTCATCCCTATATCTTCTCCTTCCTATGAGGGGAAGGAAATAATCCCCAGAGATCTTCGATTGTTGTGTGGAGGGAGATGATGGGGATGATGGGGTCTTCCTCACACACTCACTCATCCTGTTTTTTAGGCTCCTCTCTAACTAGAACTAATACAAACAAAGTATATATGAATAAAAAATTATTATACATTGAAATCAAATATATGTACACACAATTAATTATTTTCTTACCACCATCAAATAGTCACTCTATACATCCACCTCAAAGGCTCACGGACAATTGGGAGAAACAAGGCCCTACAACAGTTCAATCAATATAATTACTCGATCTTACTTATAAATACCATTTAAAATTTCAATAATAAATATTATAAATTATAGCTAAAAATATGAAAACTCTTTCATACCTCAATCAATGGCTCTGAGCTAGCCATTGCGGAAGAAACTCCATGATCGATGGACCGATGAAGATGAGGAGGAGTCTCTAACATAAACAACTGCAAATTATTAATACAATTTGAATATTTTTTTATAGAATATGATATAATAAAATGAATTAAATTAACATGAAACAAATGTACCTCTATGAAGCTTGTATCATGCATAGGCTCAGAGTCCCTTATGAATGTCGATGGTCCAGTAAATAACTAATGTACATGGATTAAAAAAATTGTCAATCCTTCAAATTATTACTTAATAAAGATATGTATTAATCAAAATGATTAAACTGATACATAACTATCAATTTATTGATGGGACATAAAATGGGGCCAAGATATCTGTATTAGGACTATCAACACTCTTGCCCTAAATTTTGAACAATGTTGAGACATGCTAATTTATTAGTCATTCATTGTACATATGAAATGTGATCAAATTAGTTTGTAATAAGTGTAATTTACCTGTGTGTCAATGTCAAATGTCTCACTCATGAAGTCATCAATGACTAGCCCACCATCCATAGTGTCTCAAATGTGACTACCAAACGTGCATAAGGATCCACATGATGTGCACATGTGACTATGATGTAGAGAAGGCTCCTTCTCAACTAATAGACTGGTGCAATGAATAAAGGTCTATGTCAAAGCATTGATAGTCCCTAGAGTATTAGTCTCTACATGTTCCTTCACAACTAAAGAAATAATCACATGCTCACCCTGTGGCTTAACAACAAGTGCCCAAACTACAATAGGGTCACAACATGCCCTTGGCCTCTCAAATGACAATCCCCCACCTCTACCCTAGGAATCTAACATGTTAAAATAATTGGGGATCTCCCCGAGAAAAAATTCATATTATAATTCATTTAAGAAATATATTAGAACCTCATGATTATTACAGGAAGGGGCATCAAAGACTATCAACCATCTATCCCAAAAGTTATTCTAATATCATCATGGATGCACCAATTGATGGGGAACCTTTTAGTTGTAGTTTTAATAGTTTCTTAGCTTTTTAAACAATTCACATATGTTACCTTTCGTTATGTCCTTTTTTTAAACATCTTTATAGGATAATTTATTTGCATAATATCTTCTTTATTCTTCTCTCCTAACATGCCAAATATCCAACTAACCACTAACATAAGCTACCTAGCTCACAATGGACTCAAGGGAGGATGTCAATTGTGCTCTCATAAGATTATTTTTTCTAGAAGCTTTTAACCTACCAATGATTGCTTCTAATTGAGTTTTCCCTCTTTCTATTTCATTCATTATATTTTCTTGGGTGTTAGGAGGAGGTATTTCAATCGATGGAGGTTGTGGAGGTTCCTTCTCTTCCTCACGAGGATTACATTTTAATCTTGTGGAGGGTTTTCATTTTGATTTTGTGGAGGATATGGTTGATCAAGTTGGGGATTTGGTGGTTGATTTTTCACATTTCCTCATAAGAAACCAATTGCATTTAAAAAAACTAAAGAAAATTGAAGAAAAACTTTTAAAAATACAAAACAATGCTAAAACATACCAAAAAATACAAAAACAAGGTTAAAAGACATACTTGATAAACCCGATCTTGAGCTCTGGTGACGAGGAGGCATTTTGAGGAAGAGAGTGAGAAGATATTTCACCTTCTAGAAAATGTGTGCATGTTGTTGGGGGTAGAGAAGGAAACCAACAAAAGAAATGGAAGAAATAACATGGGTCGCAGGTTGTAGTCCATTAATATGTTTTCACATAGCTTGTCCATGCTATAGCACACACGCACCATGTGAAACACATAGCATGCATGAGCTATACCGTGTATGCATTATGTGAATCCACAAAGCGTGTGCGCGCTATAGAAAATTTTCAACAATGAATATGGGTGTCATCTTTTTGGCACCACAACTTGGTGCATTCACCCGAATCCTACATCCAAAACCACTTTGGAGCTATTGTCATAAGATTAAGTCATATGAAAATATTCTAATAGCATACCTAATGTATCATTCTTCTTGAATTCCTACAAGAACATCCCAAAGACAAAGGGAAAGATCAAGGAAAATACTTCTTATTGTTCATACATATAAGAGAATGACTATAATAAGAAAAAAAATGAAATACTCAAAGATAATAAATACTTATCTACACATCAATATCCATGATACAAGTCACTCCAATGCATAAAATTAGAAAACGTCTCCATATAAGCATTTGTCAAACAATTTGAGTAGATCAATTGTGCTCCCATCTATCATTATGAAGGTTTCTAAAAGACTTTATTTGTGAAGTAAAATCACTTTCATATTGTTTGAGAGATTTCTCCCCTTTAAATGATCTTCTATCTAAGGATGGTTCAAATTGAAACTTTGATAGTGTCTCTTCTCTAACATCTCCCCTCTAAGGGTGGTTCAAATGGGAATGGAACCCCCATCATATAAAATTCTCACTATTCCATTTTATAAAGTTTTCAGTCACTATCAAGTTCAATGAGATATAATCAAGAATGAATGATATCAATCTCTAACTTTTTTAGTCATCAACCTTTATATCTGAAGTGACCATCAGATGACTTCAAACACCAAATACCTAATTAGTCCAAAATATTTGTAGATATAAATTAATTGCACTCATTAATGAGTAACACAACCAATAATATGAAACAATTAGCCTTTCAAATTGAAGATTCTATACTGAAGTAGAAGTGACTCAACACACATGAATAGAGATAGAGTATTCATGGAGGTAACCCATAACTCTTATAAATTTTTCAAATAATAAAGTACGATAAATATAGTCCCTGTGATTTTTGGTGGATGACAATATACACACTATTTAGCCAAAGTATTCCTTCATAAATCCTTAATCACGTGCTACAAGATTCTAGACAATATTCTTCAAGAAAATATCCTTGAGTTAAGCACATTGGAGGAAACTTTGTAGTTAAATGCACTCAAGGTGGAGTAGTACTGGGATGGGTGACCTCCCAGGAAGTCTTGATGCTTCACCTCTATGATCATCACCTAGATCCAATGAATATTAATTTTTCCATTTATTCTTATAAATATGGACTCATTTTTGAATCACTACTCATGAAATATGGGTTAATGAGTTTGACTAAAAAACTACATAGTTAAATCTTGATAGCAATATCACAAGTTGATTTGATGTGGAAAACATCTCCTACTAATCAATTGATGAGATTAAGGGTCATATAAATGAATGGTTCATAAGGCCCAACACTTGGTGAAGGTTTTGCAAATGGGGTTTCAATCAGAGTGGGTTTAACCGTGGAGGAAACTTTGTAGATAAGTGTGCTTGAGCTAAAGTAGTACTGTGATGGGTGACCTCCCGAGAAGTCCCTATGCTTCAACTTTGTGAGCATCACCTAGATCCAATGAGTGATAAGTGTTTCATTTATTCTCATGAGAGCTGGATTCATTTGTGAATAATTACTCATAAAATATGTGTCAATTAGTTTGACTAAATCCTAATAGCGATATCACAATTTGACTTGTTGTGGAAAACATCTCCTACTTATCAATTAATGAGCTTAAGGGGATTCTAAATGAATGGTTCATAAGGCACAACACTTGGTGAATGTTTTTCAAATGGGGTCGCAAGTAGGGTGGGTTTAACCATGGAGGAAACTCTATAGTTAAGCGTGCTTGAGCTAGAGTAATACTCGGATGGGTGACCTTCTAGGAAATCCAAATGCTTCACCTAAATGAGAATCACCTAGATCTAATGAATGCTAAGTGTTCCATTTACTCTCATGAGAGATGGATTCATTTTTGAATCACTACTACCTACATAGTTAAATCTTGATAGCAATATCACAATTTGACTTGTTGTGGAAAGCATCTCCTACTTATCGATATTATTTAGATCGAGTGAACCATACTGATAGCATTTAGTTAAAGAAAATAGATACACACCGTCAAAAATAACTTGATCATTGGTGATCTCTTTGATCACTTCACTTTTTCTCATTAGTGCCTTATCTGTGAATCCATATCTTGCAAGTAAGTCTATCGAAGACTTCCCAACCATAAATTCTACTACCATGTCATCACTATTAATGCTTGATGGATTCTCTACACTATTTAGTAGTCCCTATTTGGCACAAACAAAAATAATGGTCTATTAGGTCCAAGATAGAAAAATTGGAATCTCAACATAATAATATTTGTATCACAAGAATGGTCTCTAATGTATATCAAGATGTGTCTACTAAATTTATATCAAAAAGTAGCTTTAATCATTTTTATTTTTTTTCCATAATTTTTTTGAAGAATATGTATCCTATTTCTTGAATCAACAAATTGAGCTCTTTGAGAAATTCCTTTGAAAAAACTTACAGTGATTCTCAATATTATACATGTTGATTACTTATGAATTGATAGTTGTGTATCTAATCAAAAGAGAAATATCAAGTATCTATGTGATTTGGGTCTATGAAAAATATTAAATTAAATTTATTAAAAGTTAGCTATATTAATTAGTTGTATAGATGGTGTTAGTTTCTTTATTAATTTTTACCAAACAATGTCATGCTCTTCCTCATGAGTGATACTTTTTTAGAATTAATCATGTATCTGCACTAACAAAATCAAGGAATTCATCTTAGACATAACCATTTTCATAAGATATTTGATCAATATGACCCACAACCTATAATAGTTTTTCCACTGACTAGAACATCTGGAATTGGCAATCTTCAATCAAGAACTATTCATCCTCTACCTTTGAAATCATATTGTTGATCAAAGAATGGGTTGTTCATAATTCACCTAGAGATATCAATTTAGCAATCTTGAATATTTAATTTATCATAATTTGGGGTTCACCTATTTCAATCATTTTCAGGTCAGTATAGTAACCCTCAATCTTTTTTGTAGGTGCCAACTTGTTCTAAGGTGAATTACAAGTGGTGGAAAAGATATTTTTTTCCATAATCTAGGCTTAGGAAATCACAGGTGACAAGAATCTTGATTCCTTTTGCTAGAAATTACTTTAATTTGAGTTTAATTTCATTATGATATTCTCAAATTACTGTAATCTCAATCATCAATGCCATCACTACTCTTAATTTCTCCATTCTTAACACCTCCTTTATTTCCTTGATTACACTTGATTTATCCCCTAATATATGAGATTATGTTTACTCATTCTTCATCATTGGTGGGGACAACATGTTGTTGTTGAAATGAAGAGAGAGGATAACCAAAACATGAAAATCTCCTTCAAAAAATAGGACCCAAAACTATGAACACTCAAATGACCTCCCATGAAGATGTTGAAGACCTTCTCTAATACCATGTCAAAGATCTCATAGTTTGTATTTTTAATGAATTTTTGTAACTTATAATAAAAATTATTTTATTTTCGTCAATCTCAAGTTACCTTCTCAATGAATATGTGTATGATATTAAGGGACAAGTCTCTTGCTAATATCTTAACTTACATTAGTTATCACAAATAATATTTGATCAAGATATTATCATGATTGTAATGTGTGTGTGTGTGTGTGTGTGTTTCTAATATACATATATATACTCAATAGTTTATTATCAATAATACCAATTCTCCATGATAATAATAGTGAAGGATAGACATTAAATTTTTAAGGCCAATAAACCATTTAAACATTTGATTTATCGATTGGAATCATCTGGTCAAAGCTACAATCATTAGCAAACTACATGACTTGATTTCTTCATTCAAAACTCCACAGTTCTCCTTAAAAAATCAAGTTAATAAAATGTTTCATGCTCATTCTTTTTCCTTTAATCTCAACCAATTTATTTCAGGTGGGCATTTGGATACATGAAAAATGGAGTAGAGACCTAAATTTGATTATTATCATTTGATCAAATATAGAAACAAACTTCATAAAAAAAATCTTCTATACTTATTATCTTGTTAATTAAATATTTATAATTAATTAATTTTATATATCTCCATTATTTCTTTAGGTGGATTAAGTTGTTTAATTTACCTAGACAACTATATTACTTAACCTCTTCATCCATTTAATTAAATAAACCCCATCTCTATTTAATTAAATTTATTTTTCTCTAATTTGAATTAAAATTAATCCAAAATTTTCAAACTCTCAATGCATATGATCAATTCTCTTGAGTCTCTCACAAATTAATATCTTCATTAGCCTAATCCTTTTTAGACATGCATGCATTGCTAATCTTTAAGTGATAAGGGAGATGGATAACCCAAACCTTAAATGGAAAAACCACTTGCATCATCTTGTATTCCAAGACTTAAAGTCTAATTACTTTCACAAGGATTCTCCACATGGATCCCTTCCCCATTGTCCACTCCAAGGAATGTTATATCCCTTTGTTCCTCATCCCCATACAGTTTGAGTGTGAGGACGTGACCTACCTTTTATGGTAAATATTTCTTACATTCCAAAGTGGTTACTTTCAACCTCCTTGGTGGTTTCTTCTTCTCTTAGGTTTAGAACTTCCAATCTCTCATGGGAGGTGAGGGAAAAATCCTACTCTACCCTTGATCTTCCTCATTCAATCATAGCCCTACATTATATCTCCTCTTGATACTCAAACACTTTTCCAATTTTCACTCCTATCTCTGATAATGCAATTGCTATAAACTTCATGTATTCTAAGCAAATGGAGCCATTATTCTATTGAAATTATGAGAACATGTCAAATTCTTAATTATTCAAAATAGTATTTCATCTAGGAGAGTACTATACTCAATCTTTGGTGGTAATTTTGTTCTTTTGAGTCGTGTCTTATCTAGATTGTTTCTTAGATAAATTATATTTTTAAATTATTTTTATTACTAAATTAGTTCATTTGAAACACTTTTTCCTTCAATTTTTATTAGAATTTAAAAAAAAAAAAATTTAAAAGTCAAGTAATTTTCAACTTCATTCATCTAACAAGAAAAGACAAATACTACCAAAAACTAGAGAGAGCATTGTTGCATTAGCCTGTACACATGGGATGTGAAAATATTTTTTATGATGTAACATAATTTTTAGAGGTATTATTTTAACTAGAAAGAAGGAAATTCAAACTATTATTAACACATAGCCATGTTGGTTAAGAGATTTATTACCTAGCTCTATCTTTTAATGCCCAAAAAGGTGATAACAATTGAATTGATCACACAATATCTATTATCAACCAATTCTCTTATTATTTTCAAAGGAGGAAGATACCTTCATATGATTTAAATCTAAACACTAAATTAAAGTTACTTTTAACTAGAAAGCAATAAAGGTGGGATTTTAACCAGAAATCTTGCAAATGTAGAAAATCCCTAGAAAGAAATATTAGACAAAAAGATTCTAGTAACTTTAGATATTTGAAATCATTCACAAATAATATTCCCAAATCCTATAAATACCAAATAAAATTTTAACACATTCATCTACTAATATCCTTTCACATGAAAATCATTCACACATTCTGAGAATTCAAAGATCAAATACGCAAAACTTTAGCTTGATAACTTGAATTAAAGCTTCAAGATAGTAAACATTTTTATCTATAACATACAATTAGTTTTTCTCTTAAGATTCAATCAAATTTCAACCATAAGATCCTAAAAAACTAAACAGCCTACTATTTAAACCATTGTGAAGTTATAGGCCTCCTAGATCATTACCTTACCAAGCCTTTCCTAAAAAATGAAAATAAGGTTTCTTTAAAATAAACTTAAAAGAAAACACATAATGGTTCTTAGCCTTCCACCATTCTCATGCCTTGGAAATATGTCACCTTTTCTAGTATCTCTAAGTCTCGTTGTCACTGTGACCAAGCTACTCTATATAGGTTGAGTCGTGTAAAGACTTGTAAATAATCATGTATATGTTGAGCTCTATAAGAGTCGATAAAGTCTTTGGTCATTGAGTACTTTTAGTATAAGTTAGGCCTAGTGAATGTCAAGCAGTAGAGAACATAGATCTCAAGTTATATTGAAGGAGCCGACTACAGTTAAGGTTGAGCAATAGAAGAAAGAGCACTTATGACTGAGCATCAAAAACAATATGTTCCAAGTAACAGAGATAGAACACAAAAGCTTGGAACAATAAAAAATTTGAGGTAAACCATTTCAATCTGACATGAACTTGACATTTAATGATCAAAGAGTTTTTTACAGAGGTTTTTATGCATTTTGATGTGGATCAATGTTCCCTATAAGGAAAGAGAAACCAATCAGATAAAGAGGCAAAAAGGGAAGCATCTAGAAGACTCTACAAATGTCTTTAAATAGGAAGATCCAAACCTTATTTTTTAAGTGTAGAGTGAGCTACCATAGAAGATATTGTGATGTGTGTGAAGGATGGGAAGTATTGTTTGAAGGAGTTAAGTTTGGGATGTTGCATGTGAAAGTTGTGAAGAACACTGTTAGTGACCTTATGAAAAAATAAAGGACATAGTAAAGATATATCAGATTGGAGATCATATGAGAGATTTGAAGGAGGAGATTTTTAATAAAAAATTATAAGTGTAGACCAAAGGATCAAGTACTAAATTAGTTTGACAAATTGAATCAGGGTAAATCTCTTAACAAAGTGGTTTTAATAGACCTTTGTAAATATCCTAACAGAGTCCTTACTTCATTGTAAGTTTAAAATACTTCACTCAAGGTAAAACCTAATAGTCTTAAAATGTTTTAATAGAGCATAAAACTCATAGGGTAGATCATCAAAAGTGATCAAAATTTTAACCCTAACAAGTTAATTGTGTTACTACAATAGTGAAGATTTGTGGGTGCCATCCCCACCCTAGTTTTAAACCTTCAACTTGAAGTGTTTCTAGGTTACCAAATCTTTAATGTTGTTTGTTTAAATTTCATGGATGTGATTGATAATTAGATCTATTTTAGAATTTGATTTCCAAGTTATGTTATTTATAATCTAGATATGAGATGGTCAATATGGTGAATGTTGTAAAGTTGTTTTGAAGGATAAAAGTTTTATAGATCCTTATTCACCCCCACCCATCTTAGTATCTTTTTTTCCCAATTAAACTTCCAACAACCTTGACCTCTTTAGATCCCTTTTCAACTCTTGATTTCCTTACTCTTCAATGATATTCTTGATACCTATTGACGTGTATCATGATTTTGTTATGATATGGGATAGTAGTGACCTATAGTTTGATTCTCCACTTAGCCAACCCTTTCTTTGTATCCCTAACTTCATTGGGAATTTTTATATCTTCAACCTTGAGTATCCTCAAGATAATGTACTACCCTCCTAGACATATCACACCCCTTCATATAACAACTCTTCATATATTATTTCCTAATTTCCTCTAGCTCATTAACCTTTTCTCAAAATTTATTAGTTAAGTCCACATCTAAACAACTAAAATCACTCTTAATATTAATTATATTGTGAAGGTACTATTTGATGACTTGGTTAAGATAACTAGTATATTCTTTATATAGAGAGAGTTTCCAGCCATTAGAATACAACCAAGAAGCTTGAATTTTTGTTTGGCTTTTTACTATCAATGTTGTAGGTTTTGACTCTAGTATATTTTCAATGGTTTTTACTAGAACATATATGCTACTCTATTCCTCTCCCATATTATGCAATTATTTAATTAAATCTTGTTGTTTATTGGTGATGTTAAAATATAGGTTTTTAAGAGTGGTTAAATATGTCATGCCCTAATTACACATTTGTTCTAACCACTTAGCTAACACATGTATTATATTGATGCTTTCTTTGAACTAATAAAAAACTTATGTATTAATTAGGGAAACTTGACCAAAATTGGAGGCTTCTCCTCTCATGGAATTGATGATGGAGGTCATTGATTTTGTAAGAGTTTAAACTTTAGTTCAATTTTCTTACAAATAATGATTCTTTTGTTTAAACTATTTGACCCTTTTGATTAGTGTCTTTTCATGGAATTCCCATTGTGGGATTCAATAGTCTCTAGATTAGAAGGTCCCATATCAACTTGAAAGGTATTGTATTTGGTCTCTATAATTGTATCTATTTCACATAGTTGACTAGGTTTATTATCTTTAAAATGTTATGTCCAATATTGGAATCAACGATTAATTTGGACATTTTTTTTGCCTTCTTAAGATTCTTGGACCATTGAAAAAGTAGGGAAACAAAGTCTACTTCATCAAAATTCATAGTTACTATTCCCCTTTTCTTATTCACTCTTGTTTTAACTAGACATGGGAAGTGAGGTTTGATTCCTCTTTCTCAATACATCTATCCTCAATGCAATAGTAAATAAAGGTGGAAGAGTCGTAGGAATAGAAGGAGAAGGAGAAGATGGTATTTCTATTATTGAAGTTATGATACTATCCTGCATAATCTATTGGCATGCCATATTAAGATCCTCTTCAATGTATTTCTATTCAAAAGGAGTGTTTCCTTCATCTAAGTCACATTAACTCTTCAATTTAGCCTGGATTTTTTCAAGGGTTTCCTTATCTCCGCCACTTTGTGTATTCTTTTGTAAAGAGATAATAACTATTAACATAGCTGATTTAGTTGATAGATTTATTGAAGTAGTCATGTTGTTAATGGCTAGAAAATGTTTAATAAACATGATATCAATTATACTATTTATCATTGATGTCATGAACTATTTGACATAATGTTTTGACTTGGGACCATATCTTTTAGAAGAGAAAGTTGTTAGAATGACAAGTTATGACTAGGGCACATCGATAAAGATCTTATTGGGCAATAGTTAGAAAAAATAATGGTAGAAAAATAAATGGTTTGATTGTTTATCAAGAGTATGAAAAGGAGCATACTATTGGATGATAATTGGGAAAAATTAAAGAAGTGAGGAAAAGTTCTTAGACAAAGACAAATTGAAACAGGTGACACTTATTAGAAAGCCTATGGCTTATCGGTAAAGTAGGGAAAAATTCTTATAAGAACAAAGGGTGACTTATCAAAAATAGTTGAAGACTAAGAAATCAAAGAGAAAAAATAAATTAGATGATGATGTGAAAGGAGAAAGTGAAATGACTCATGTATAATTCAAGGAGCATGGTGATGACACAGAGATTGAGGTAAGAATAAAAAGGAATATTGTTCAAGAAGATTGTAAAAGGTCAAAATTGGCTTAAGACAATGATGAAATTGGTAATAAAATGATGATAAAATTATGATTGTTGGATCTAGGTTTAGGGTTTGTGATCAAAGTATTACTATATAAAGGAAAGAGAAAGAAGAGTTGTAGTATCCTAATAGAGAGAAAAAGGATAGTGGCAAAAGAAGAGACTATCGAGGTAGTGTAGAAGAACTAATTAGAGAAGGATTGTTATGATCATAGAAAAAAGGTATAGATTTGATCAAAGGATTGTAATTGTATGTTATTGTGTTGAGGAACTGAAATGGATATGATTTAGCAGAGTTAGTGAAAACTACATATCATTTTTAGTTGTTACTCTCTAGCAATTGTGACACTAGAATCCCTAATTAAGTGACCTCAATAGGTCTATTTTAAATCCTTTAATAGTGTAGAATTCTTAGAATATTGAGTGTCTAAATCATCTAATCAGGTTACTCTTAACATTGCAAATACTTTAACAAGGTTCAAGTTAAATCCATTAGTAGGGTAGCAACTAACAATGCTTTTTTAACCCTTAATGGAGCAAGCTTCTTACAGACTATATTCTAGAAGAGTACAACTATTTGTGGGAACTAATCTCATGCCCCAATTTTTACCCTAATTCGATTTCCATGAGATAAACATTGGTTTTTTATTTGTGTGATTTTTTTATTGTGTTGAATCAATTTCTAATGTTTAGATAACCAATAATACTATTATAGGTTAATCAGTACTAATATCAATAAATATATTAAAGAATATTAGGAATATTGTTTATTTTTTTATTGGCAATTTATCTATTCACAACCTCCCCCTCTCCCAGGAGTAGTCTTCCAATATATACAAATGGTATTAGAGCCCTGGTCACTGATTTGGGAGCTTACCTGCTTAGGGTAAAGATCTCAAGATTTAGAAGAAATACACACCTAAGTTTAACAAGTATGAGGATGAATTTGGTATGTGGACAAGAAGGATGAAATTTCACTTATCTAGAATCATAGATAATGCAGTTGATTATCTTACTAATTAGTATTCTTATCCTTCTGGTACTCTTATTAAGGCATAGAAGAA
Source organism: Cupressus sempervirens (assembly GCA_028749045.1). Lineage (NCBI taxonomy): Eukaryota > Viridiplantae > Streptophyta > Pinopsida > Cupressales > Cupressaceae > Cupressus > Cupressus sempervirens. Next base: position 640,101 of record CM053791.1, read on the forward strand.
AGAAAAGATAATTCATAACTCTATAATAATAGAGCTTTCAAGTGCACTACACAATTCTGAGTGTGTCGACATCCAAGACCTTCCTCCAACAAAGAAATTGTCGCATAAGCTAATAGAAGTCCATGGAGGAGATGAACATTTCTTATAGATGAAATTTGAAGGGTTGAGAGGAAAATATGATGCTATGAGAATGCAATAATATGAAACCATTGTAGGTAAAAGCACAAACCTGTGTCACCCTTTTGTAAAAAAAAAGGCTAACAAAAGTAGAATTGTTCACCTTCAATGACATAAAATTAGTATTATTATTTTGAATTTTAAAATGAATTAAATTAATGAAATTTGTAGAAATGGATGAAGTTTAGGATTATAACTTTTAATAATTATTTGGAATAAGAATTGATATATTTTCCTAATTTTTATACATGATTTTTTAGCTGCTAAAAAATGCTAAAAATTAGGGGTCTAGTTCCCATTACAAAATTATATGAAAATAAAATTATATAACTTTGATCTTAAACTATGTTATAGATAATATACATAGCTAGAACATTCAAAAATAAAAATTATCTTTAGACTTATATTTTCTCTTTTATAATGACTCAAATTTCAACTCACTTGAAATTGATAGTTTTCAACTCCCACCACATTTTTCAAAACAAATCTATTCTAACCAAGACAAAAATTATATATTCTACAAGAGAACTCTATCCTCTAGAACGTCATATATTTTTAATTTTTTTTTTATATGATTTAATATTTTTTTCTTGGTCAAAATAAACATCTTTTCTAGTGTTAAAATACATTCTTGTAGATTTTTTTGATTATAATATACTACATCTAATTAGAACACTATAAAATTATATAAGAATATTCTTGACTCTGAGCTCTATAAAATGGTGTTTATATGTTGTTAAAAAAATATCATAAAAAATTGTAAGAGTTATTGAAATGTCACTTTTCTGAAACAATTTGATTTTTTAGTAATTGGATACAAGCTAGTATAAAACATGCATTTAATAGACATTTCCAATTGGAAATGTGTGATACCATATATAACTTAGATAGAATGAATTTATCTAGATCATATGTGTGAACAAAATTGATTTTTAGATATAAATACTCAAATTCCATCACTCTAATAAGTTAGCTTGAAAGGTGACATAGCTTTCTACTTTTACCCTTGCACAATATGGACCAAGGATCAAGGCAATTATTGTAGCCGACAAAGGAGTTGGTGGAAAGAATGAAGAAAGTGAAGTTGTAAGTAAAATGCTCATAACACTTCCAAATAATTATGTTGTTAGAGTCTTTACTATACAAGAACTAAGGACAATTAATAAGAGTAAGATGAAAATTCATTCACTTTTTGGTATGCTTACTAAATTTGAAATGAGTAATTTATATAACAGTAAACCTACCAACGAAGTTTCATTCCAAGTTATAGCTAATATTGGTTCATCTAGGAAAGGAAAGATTGCTATTTGTGACTGATGAATATGAAGGTTTAGTAGTACAAGAAAAGAAACTAGAGGAGCTTGATGCTTTAATTTCCAAAATATTTCCTAACGGAAACTAAAGATACAAAGGAAAAAGTGTTATTGCATGTTGGAATTGTAGACTAACTAACCATTTCAGACACAAATGTCCAAACAAACCAAAACAAAAAATTGTTGGAGAGAATAAAGAGGATTATATGAAGGATACAGATTTTAATAAAAAGATAAAGAAGTTGTGCTACATTTTTTAGGATGAGGAGAATGCATGGAACTCAAGAGGAGATGACAATAATGAGGAAATAGTGCTTTTTGTTGTGAAAGAAGATCCCTTTACCAATAATATCAAAATTAATAAAGAAAAACTATTGATCTCAAGTGTGAACTACAATAATGATTGGATCATTGACATAATTTGTACACACCATATTTTTGGAGATGATGAAATTTTTTAAACCATGGAGCATTGTGATGAAGGTTTAATCAAATTTGGTAACAGTTATCCTTGTATAATTAGAGGTAAAGATCTAATTTCTTTAACTAATAATATTACTTGTGAAGATTTGTATTGGGAAGATGGATTAAAGTATTACTCATTAATTGTATCCTAGATGAATAATAATGGTTTTAGATTTGAGTTTAGCAATAGAAAATGCAAAATATATGGAAAGAGTGGTAATTTGATTTCTACCAGTGAACAAACCAAAGGTAACCTTTTCAATCTAAATAATACTAGTGGTAATTTCTTGGTTTCTAAGCTAGAAGAAAGTTGGTTATTGAATAAGAGAATCTGCCACATAAATTTTGATAATTTGGTAAAAGTTAGTAGGAAGAAAAGTGTTAGTGGAATATTGATATTGAACAAACTGGACAATGAAGTATGTAAGGAATGTCAATTTGGAAAGATGACTACTTCAAGTTTTACAAGAAAGGTATACTCTATGAAATATATTCTAGACATGGTACATAAAAATTTATGGAAGCCCATTAGAGCTGAGAGCTATCATGGAGACAAATACTTTATATTGTTTGTTGATGACCACTGAAGGATGATTTTAATAATGTTTTTAAAAGTTAAATTGGAGGCCTTTCATATGTTAAAAATATACAAAGGTGGTGGATTTACTTCTAATTATTTCAAAAAATACCATTATGAACATGAAATCAAGAGACTGTTAACTACACCAAGAATACGCCAACATAATGGTATTACAAAAAGAAGAAATAGATCAATAGTAGAATGTGCCAAGACATTGTTGAGTCGAAAGGGAGTTGCACATAAATTTTTGAGAGAATTTATTAGTACTTTAGTATACACACTTAAGTGGGTACAACTCAAGAAAAGAATAAACAAGAAATTTTATGAAATCTGGTATGGTTGAACACCTAATGTTAGTTACTTTAGAATTTTTGAAAGAAAATGCTACATAAAGAAGGATGATAGAAATGGAATTTTGATAGTAAGTGTGATGAAGGTATATTTTAGGATATTCTACCAAGAGTAAGGCATACAAATGTTTGAACAAAAGGATAAATAAAATAATAGAAAGTGTAAATGTGAAGACTAATTTTTTTAAAAAACAAAATAAAGAAAACAATACAAAAAGAACAAAAAGTTTTTGTGAACTGATCTACTTTAAACCTAAAAAGACATAACCATAACAAGTAGGTATGGTACCTGTTGTCACAAAAGTTTGCACCCTTGTCCAAAGTTTTTACCTAAGGACAACTTTGTGAAACATGGAAACAACCTCCAAGCTGTGGGACTTAAACTGCGAGGTTGAGTCTCCGAAGAAGGCTGGCTTCCTTTACTATCAAGGTGCACCTAACTACTCTTGGAGAGGAAAAGGGAGAAGGAATGCATAGAATAAAATCTACCTATTCTAACCTAAGGGGGGTGATGCACCAAAAATAGAGTGTTTAAACCAATCTCTGCCCATACATGCATTATTGAACCATCATGACACCAAAATATATACACATCTAGACTTGCTTTAATATAACAATCACATGGAGATTATAAAAACCCAAATGAATGACACAAGGAAAGAGAGGATTCACTTATATACCATTCATAGGCCAAAAGAGATACAATCATGCAAGATTGCAGATATCTACAATACACCAATGGGAGGCAAATAGTTCTTGGACTTCACATCAATGGATGAAGGAAATAAGAATGCTATACAATTCAAAAGCAAAGGGGATTTATAGTGAAATTGCAGAGCAATATCAAAGAAAACAGAGAAGAGTCGACTAGTACAAAATCTACAAAAATTGCCTTTATAGCTTAGGCAGAACTAAGATGTTCTCTAATTGAAGTTACTCCACAACCACTGCCATTAAGTCTTGATAAAGATCTGGAGAAAATTTGATCTGGGCATAGATTCAAATACAATGAAATCTGATATTTTGTTGAAACAGGGCCCTGACAGAAACGATGCCATTAAACCATTCTGACCAAGTAGATGGATAAACTGGGGTGGTTGAGTGTTCTCCTACCATTTATTGGGTTCAAAATTCATTTGAGGGTAGTTGGAATTGATCATGAGGATCAAATCGTGCAAGAAAACTCAATTTCTTTCATTTCTACCTTATGAATAAGCAAAGTCAGCAGGTCAAATGAGTCTTATAACCAAAATGGGCCACACGGGCCAATAGTCTTTTACTTTTTTGCCACCTCGCAAGGTCCTCCTGAGTTTGACCACCAACCAACTAATTGTGCCACCTTCCCAACTTAATTGCGATGTCACATAACTGTCAACCTTAATCGCCAATGCTAACTGTAGCGTTATCTCTCTGAGCCTGTAAGGGCACGTGTCCTTTAGGCACTTCCCCGCATTGTTTAATTTCCTCATAACTCAAGAATGCAGGAAAGTGCTGACTTTTGATCTCGATGAGATCAATTATCATGAAAGATCTTATTATACTACACTTGCCCATACAATTTTTGGGTCCACAAACCATTCAGCACAACCTAGCATCCAACTGGCACCACCTTGGCACCACAAAGACACGCAACAACAAGGTGCTTCCTGGCATTCTTTAATCTTCTTAGATATTCATAATGCGAGGAAGCGTCATCCCTTGATATCATTGCATTGGATGGTTTACATAACCTATACCCTTTGAACCTACATGAATATCCTCTGTGATGTCATTAGGACATGTGGCACTAGGGTGTTTTCCTGCATTGTCAAGAAGTATGACAAAAGATAGAATGCGAGAAAGAGGGCACCAATCAAAATGCTAGCTAGACTGACATTTCTTCCTTTCTGCGGCCCACACAAGAACATTTGCCTCACCTACCATGTGTCACAAAGGGGCTTCCCCACATTATCTAAAGGTAGTGCATTTTGAGAATGTAGGAAAGTGCCCACCGTAGATTGCAAAATATTTGATGGTACAGAAAGTTGCAGGCTAGTGGAAACAAATTAGGAAATAAAAGAAATACCATAAAGTTTTAATCATTTTATTTTTTGTATTTCCAGGGAATTTAAATAATATTAAAGATGGTTAAAGACCTTTGGGTGGGACTGCATTCAAATTCAAATTTTTGGTGGAAGGCAAAAATATGTAACATTTCTGGCGACTCAGAGGGGATGCAAGCTAGCTATGCATATGAGCAGTGACCTTATGCATCCATTAGGCTATAGAGTCATAAAAAATGTGGATCTCATGCATTATGAAACCCTAACCCTACCTCTATGAGAAAAAACTCTGAAAGCTTTGTCTCTGCTCCTCTGCAACTGGAACTGGAGACCAAAACTTCAAAAAATTGGCTACTTCATAGAGAGAAACTTGTGCTCATGCACTTCTTGGAAAGTAGGAAACCAATAGAAAGAAAACTACTCTAATATGTACAAATATTTACAAAGAGAGGGGTCAAACAAACCCATTGACTGGTTTGCTGAAATAGCTGCCCTTCCTTATCAACTAGTTTCTTGTTTCGTGCATAATGGAAGTCAGGTGAATCAGCAAGTATGATAAGAATACTACTATATAGAACACATCCTTCCCAATGCTGAAAACAGTGAAGATTTCCAACACTAGGGTGTTTCCTTGTGGAGCAAAACATACCTGCTCCTCTTTTTGATAATCTTCCTCATGTTCTAGAGTGAGCATGATTGGGGGCAACTTGTTGATTTTTTATAGAGCTCGATACCTTATGGGGCATCCTCTTGATGGTGTAGGGCCAGAGGAATCATCCTTGACCACTTGACTATGCTCTGTAATGGCAGTCTTCAATTGGTTTGGAAATGGCTCCTCCTTTTTTTGTAAACAACTTTTATCCACATCTTGTTCATGCTACCCATGAACCACTTTCTTTGGATCTACTGGTATGGTGTGACCTTCCACTTGTTTCTATTATGGAACATGCTCCTCATATATAGGAGATATTGATTCAATATCTATGGAAGAGCAGATAGCATCCAATTCATCCTCATCATTGATCTCCTTTATTACAGTTGCAAAGACATGTATAGGTTGGGGGGCAACCTCATGCAAGTTAGCATATTCCTCCTCAAGAACAAAGCTACCCTCGAGGCTTTCTTGTCCATCCTCCACATCATAGAGGGTTGTGGGCTACAACAAATGATTCTCTTCCTTCTCTAGTAGCATATCCTTATTCACTAGCAAGGGCTCAAAAGCCGTGACTTGTTCCTCAAGGGGAGGAACAACCTTATTGTCTTCTTCTTCTTCCTCAACAAAAAGGGAAGCTCTTCAAATAAGAGGATTGGGTCCTCTTCCTTTGGCTCAGCAGCCTCCTCTTTTTTCTCCTCAACAGACTGCAACTCCTCACATGGAGTCTTTGTGGGTTTGGATTCACTCTCCCAAAACTTCATATTTGGACCATTAGGAGTCCATACAATTGACCCTCCTTGAAATAGGGAAATAGTGATAGGTTCACGGGGGTCATGACTAATCCAACTCTCTCTTATAGGGGTGGAGGGGTTATAATAGCAGACTCTTGTGAGGGAGGGGGATTCTTAAAGCTTGGGATGACATATTTTGGAGAAGGGGGGGCATATGCCTCCTTAGCTTGAAAATGAGCTGACTGGAGCCTAATTTCCTCCTCTCTTGCTGTAGCAACTTGCCTTGCAAGATTTTCTTCAAAATGTCTTTGTCTCTTCCTCTATTTCTGCTGCATTCTAAGGGGAACATGATGAGCCAACTCAAAAATATCGTAAACCTCAAACACCATGCTACAAACAAGAGGGTCATCATCCCATGTCTCCCTGTCATTTTGCAACTCTTCATTCCAAACAATCATAATGAGTCTAATGTGAGAAAAATCCCCATAATCTGTATCTAGGTATGGATTTTCAACATGACTAAAAAATCTTCCAAGTTCAACAAACTTGAAACCCAAGCTATCTAAGTGATCATAGAGTAATCTTACCTTTGACATGCGATTACTACGAGGTTCCAAGGGAGACTAGACAGGTTGATGTAGGGGGTGAGGGGGATGAGTGATAGCCTCTTTATGATATGGGGGAAGGTGGGAAGGATCTCTACGAAAAGAATCCATGATAAAACATTCAATTAACTAATCTCATAGAAAAATCTTGAAAACATAAAAGATCAAAGATGATCTTTACACATACCAGCACTGTTTCTACTTGAAACCAGTAGATTTGCACTAGAGTCACCATGGTGTTTGATTGGATGCCTCCAAAGGCTAGTGGTACTAAGAATAACACCCAAATTCTTAGTGTATCAGGATCAACTAGTTAACTAGTGGACTTATATAGTTGAATCTTCTTTGTCCCACCAAGCATACAAAAAACTATTGTCACAAAATTTTGCACCCTTGTCCAAAGCTTTTACCAAATGACAACTTTGTGAAACATGGAAACAACCTCCAAGCTATGGGACTTGAATTGTGAGGTTGAGTCTCCGGAGAAGGCCGACTTCCTTTACTATCAGGGTGCACCTAACTACTCTTGGAGAGGAAAAGGGAGAAGGAATGCATAGAAGCAAATCTACCTATTCTAACCTAAGGAGGGTGATGCACCAAAAATAGAGTGTTCAAACCAATCTCTGCCCATACATGCACTATTGAACCATCATGACACCAAAAGATATACACATCCAGACTTGCTTTAATCTAACAATCACATGCAGATCAGAAAAACCCAAATGAATGACATAAAGAAAGAGAGGATTCACTTATATACCATTCATAGGCCAAAAGAGATACAGTCATGCAAGATTGCAAATATCTATAATACACCAATGAGAGGCAAATAGTTCTTGCACTTCACATCAATGGCTAAAGGAGATAAGAATTTCATACAATTTAGAGGCAAAGGGGATTTATAGTGAAATTCTAGAGCAATATCAAAGAAAATAGAGAAGAGTCAACCAGTACAAAATCTACAAAAATTGCCTTTATAGCTTAGGCATAACTGAGATGTTCTCTAACTAAAGCTACTCCACAACCACTACCATTAAGTCTTGATAAAGATCTCTAATTTGGACATAGATTCAAATACAATGAAATTTGATATTTTGTTGAAATAGGGCCATGATAGAATTGATGCCATTAAACCATTCTGACCAAGTAGATGGATAAATTGGGGTAGTGGAGCGTTCTCCTACTATTTATTGGGTTCAAAATTCATTCAAGGGTAGTTGGAATTGATCATGAGGATCAAATCGTGCATGAAAACTTGATTTCCTTTGTTTCTAGCTTATGAATCAACAAATTTAGTAGGTCAAATGAGTGTTACAACCAAAATGGGCCATGTAGACCAATAGTCTTTTACTTTTTTACCACCTCGCAAGGTCCTCCCGATTTTGACCACCAACCAACTAATTGTGCCACCTTCCCAACTTAACCATGACGTCACATAATCATCAACTTTAACTGCCAATGCTAACTATAGTGTTATTTCCCTAGGCCTGCAAGGACATGTGTCCTTTAGGCGCTTCCCCGCATTGTTTAATTTCTTTGTGACTGTAGAATGCGAGAAAGCGGGCGCCAATAAAAATGCCAGCTAGATTGAAATTTATTCCTTTCTGCGGCCCACACAAGAACATTTTCCTCACCTGCCATGCGTCACAAAGGGGCTTCCCCACATTATGTAAAGGTAGTGCATTTTGAGAATGTGGGAAAACACCCACTATAGATCGTGAAAGATCTGATGGTGCGAAAAGTTGCGAGCCAGTGGAAAAAAATTAGGAAATAAAAGAAATACCATAAAGTTTTAATCTTTTTATTTTTTTTTATTTCCAAGGCATTTAAATCATATTAAAGATGGTTAAAGACCATTAGGTGGGCCTGCATTCAAATTCAAATTTTTGGTGGGAGGCAAAAATAGGCAATAGTACCAATAATGGAAAACTAATAATGATACAAAAATTTACAATGTAGAAATTCTTGTTAATAGCACATGGAGAAACTAGTGCATGGGAAGAACATATACATAATTATGAACCAATAACACCAAGAAACATAAGAATTAATCACACTTTTTCACATATAATTAGAGATAGGTATGATGGAGTATTGACAAGAAGTCAATTAAAATTCAAGGATACTACATGTTTCTTATAAAAAATGGAACCAAGAATGGTTAAATATCTACTAAAGAATGAAGACTAGATGCAAGAAATGAAAGAATAAATTGAATAGATTAAGAAGAGAAAAATGCATTTTTTAGTACCTAGGAAAAATGACATAAATTTTATAGGTACTAAGTGTTATTTATGAATAAACTCAATGAAAATGGTGAAGTATTAAGAAACAAAGCAATAATGATTCGCAAAGGTTATGCACAGGGAAAAGGAATAAATTATGGAGAAACGCTTGTAACTATTGCTAGATTAGGAGTTAGAATATTACTAGCCTATTAAGTATATAAATTTTTCAAAGTCTATCAGATGGATATAAAATATATTGGTCCAACCATAGGTTGATAAATTGAAGGGGGCAAGGGGAGCGGACTGAATCAGTATATCCTAGTAGTTTCATTTCTTCTTCTTATGGTCTACTTAGTATTGTTGAAATTAATGTCAATTTTTCTATTAGTGACTTAACATTAAGTCAATTAGCTTAATTTCTACCAAGATCTATAGTTTCTACTAAGCTTATCATTCATCTAATAGTGTTAACCAAGTGTTTTAGTTGCTACCAAGCTAAATAGTCAGATTGTAGTTCATGTTGAGCTTCATAATGTCTACCGAGTGTCTAAGATAGATTGTAGTGCTTGCTAAGTTCTACAACATCTACCAAGCTTCAGAGGCTAAGCACAATGCTAACCAATCTATATGGTGTTAACCAAGTATATCAGTATCCATTGAGCTTGTCATGTTAACAAAGAGGATTTAGTGTTGATCGAGAATTGCAATGTCAATCAAGCATTCTAGTATCTACTGAATTTCTCAATGTTCACCAAGTCATATAGTGCTAATCAAGTTCCTGCTACTTGAAGTGATCAGTATGGACCAAACTTCAACATCAAATGAGTGCTAGTGTTTTTTGAGTGCTGATAGTGTTTTTTGAGCGTCAAAACATCACTGAGTTGTCTTTAGAACCTGAGTTACATCAATGGGCTGACTTTGTGAATTATGATGAATTTTTTATTGTAGCCAACTCCATAAAGTAATTAATTGGATTGGTATATATGTAATATATTATATCATATCCAAATATTGTAAGCAAGTATGTATGTAAAGAAGTAAGCAGATGAGTGTTGGTATCATATTGTTTTTGACATTAAGTGTCAACACACTTAAGAAATTTTCTAAGTTGATGCCGAGTATGATATAGATGCCAAGCTATAGTATGTGGTGAGCCAAAAAAATCAATAGGTGTCAAGCTATTTAGATGCTGAGCGAATAGACAGTGCCAAGCAAGTTTCAACTGTTGAGTGACAATTGATGCTAGGAAATTATACATGCCTAGTGAACTATATGTGTTGAGTAAAGTATAGGTGCTAAGCAAGACATAATTCCTATGTGTGTCAAACACCAGTAATCAACATGTGCTAAGCATCAACAATCAACAAGTGTCGAGTAACACAGTATCAACATATGAGTTTGTGCCTTCATAAACTCATTTGAAAATCATGTTGCATGACAACTAATAGATAGATTTTGAATTCTAAAGATAAGATCCAATCTTTTAGAGTTCCTATGTACTCTGCATGCAACCAATCAAAAAAAATGAAATGCTAAAGAGGAAAAATGGATGAATCTCAATCGTAGATTCATACCTAACCCTAAGTCACAAAATTTTTTTAAGAAGGACAAAGCCTCATGATTCAAAGTGTTGAGAAGATTGAGAAGAGTGGAGTGAATAGTAGAATGGTGAAGAGTACAGGTGACTTAGTGAAATAAGGAAATTGATAGATTAGTTAAGTAGGACAGAGCATCAACACTTCATATAGAGATATATTAGATCAACAAGGATCAAATTAGATTGGACTAAACATCGATCTAAAATCAGAAATTGGAGATTGTAAGTAATTAGATCAAAAATTTCTACTATACTTTCTAGCCATTGTATTAGAAGAATGAAAATCCTATGAAGATAGATTGGTTTAACAGCCATATTGTAAATCCCTTAACAGGGTAACATTCCATGTGAATGTTTGTAAATCCTTTAGACATGTGCACTTTTAATAGGGTGTTGAGCCTTTAATAGGGTAGGCCTCTCATAGGGAAAACCATTGATGATGGTCAAAAAATTGTAACCATAATCAATTACATATTGTTGTAGTGATAAGTTGTGGGTGTCATCCCCACCCTAGTTTTACCTTCTCATTTTGGAGGGTTTCTAGGTGATCAAATCTTGTGTTATCTCTTTTCATGCATGTCTTTACTTTCATGTTAATTAGATGTGCTACATGAATGAATTAATTTCTGTTTAAAGTTTTAGAGGATAAAGTTTGTTACTTGTGATTCACCCTCGCTCTTAGAAGTAAATATTCCCACTTGTGAATTGTAACAATTGGTATTAGAGAATTGGTTCTTACAAGAAGAAGCCTTACAACTTAAAGAAAAGATCTTGAAATGGAAGTCTACAAAATTGGGAAGATCATAGAGAACTAGGAGATTGAAATAAATCTCATTCTACATTCTTTGGAGAAGTTAGGGAAAAATTGAGGAAATCCCTAAAGAGAAGAAGAGAGATTGCCATAGCTGAAAATGATACATAGTACAAGGAGATTGACACCTCAAAAGTGTTTGTCAACAGAGATTCTAAGGAGTTTGATGCAGCAATTAGAGACATGATGGAGAAGAACAGAGCTTAAGTAGAAGAGATTAGATCTCTCAAGATTGAGCAAGAATCACAAGCCATGATGCTTTGTGAAGTGACTAAGTAGAAGAAGAGAGCCATTGAAGATAAAGCTATGATAGAAGATGATAAGAGAAACCTTACCAATAGACTAGAGGAAAATTCAATTGATCTTGCAAGAGTTTCCAACATGCAGCTAGACACCCTAAGCCAAATGATGAATGCCCATCATCAGTTGAATGTCAAGGATATTGAGATTTCCACACTGGAGATGAAAAATGAACAACTGCAAAATAACTTGACAAGGAGAAGGAGATTATAGAAATATTCAAAAAATCTAATGAAGCCATCAAGTACTTTGAATAGCTACTGAAATCACCAAGATCTAGCAATGACACTTTAGGACTAGGATACACTAGCACTAAAGAAGGAGATTCATCTAAGACTCCATAAGAAAGAAGTGACAAAGGTAAGAATACTAAACACACTTTTCATTTTTGTGGTAAAAAGGGACATACCTCAAATGTATGTAGGAGCAAGAATGCTAATCAACATGACAAACCTAAAAACATGGGTCACTATCACAAGTGCAATAAGCAAGGACATCAGGCACATGACTGCAGGACTAGAACCATAAGGACACCAAGATTTGAAATTCATTGCTACAATTGCAAGAAGTATGGACATAGAGCCTTTGAATGTAGATCAAAGCCTATGTGGACACCAAACCAACCAGCAAAGACCAAAAGTCATGGACATCACTACAATTGGGATTACAACACTAGGTAGAGCTATCACTACTATCAAAGAATATGGACACATTCTTGAGAACTGAATAAGAACACACTTTAGTGGTAACTACAATAGGTGGTTGAGTCAAACCACTTGTTTTAGCTATCTAAAGATAGGACACTGTAGTGCCTACCCCTAGTTTACATTTTTCGAGCTACATTTATGATATGTTTGCCAAACTCTTTTAGGCCAATTTATGTTTGATGAGTAGTATCATTATTTTAGAGATTATCAGAGGATGTTTACACTCAGTTTATTATATGATGAGATTACTTGGTACTCTATATTTTGTGCATGTATAATGATTATTCAATGGTTTCAGTTATCGATGATAATTAGTTAAATGGTTCATTATTCCATGTGTTTCTTATGGATACTTACCCCATACTGCATGTGTATGGTGTGCGTGTTGTTTTATTTATGTATGGTGTTTCTGATATGGTTAAGGAAGGGAGTCGTAGTCACCTGCTAGTCGGGATCTACACGATGCACCACTTCCTGCCATTGCCTGTTTAGCTTAGAATATTGTGTTTGTACATGCGTGGATTTTATGCAAGTTGCAGGTACCGGGTATCAACTTCCCTGAATTGTCAGGATGAGCGTACCCTATCGCACTGTCTCAATGGTAAGAGAGGGGAGATAAACTCTTAAGTCCAAATCCTAAACCCTTTAGCCAATTGTCCCAATTGATAATTAGGACAAGTATCTGAGTTAAGTACCCTCCGAATGCATCAAATGATGTAATTTGGTGATTATAACCCTTCTGTTTGATTTGGTATGTATTTTTCTATGATGGGTTTTCGTATGTTGCTTTTTGAGTCCTTGGTGTATTTTCTATTAATTAAGTCTAATTAAAAAAAAAAGAAAAAAGAAGAGACTAATTAATGATTTAATTTAATAAGGAATTATTATGATATCTTTATATTTAATTAATTAATTAATTAATTAAATAAAAGAATTAAAGTTGGAAATTAAAGTTCAAGATATATTTAGAACAGGATAATATTTATTTAATTTAATAATAATATATTTGGAGTTCATTTTTAAATAAATGCTAAATATTATTGTTATTTAAATTAATTAAATATGTTATCAATTAAGTTCTAAAATAAATTAAAAAGTTGAAAGATATAAATTTATTAAGAATTCTAGATCGCATGATCTAAACATGAGTTAAATATAAGAATTAAATTAAAAGATTAAATTATAAAAATTAATAATGTTATTTTAATTTCTTAAAAGTGCACATAAGATTTAAAGTAATAAATTAATTAAGAATTGAAGTCAAGTGAAATTTTAAATAAAGTTATTTTATAATTCAACTTAATGTGCATGAAAGTTGAATGCAAAAGAATTAGAAAAAATAATAAAAGTTAATTTAAGTTAACTGAGTTGTGCAAAGAGTCTTCTCGGGTAAACGCACAATTAGTGCCCCGAATTGAGGAGAATTTTCTTATCACAACTTTGGGGGTTCATTTTCGGGGGATACGAATTTGGACGAGAATTAGGAGGAAGACAATTTTTGGAAGCAAATTTTAGAAGGCTGACACGAAGAAAGTCTCGAAGGGAAAGGTTATTGAGAGGAGCGAATTCGCATACAGTTTTCTGGAGGTTGCATAATAGCATCAGGATCAGGTAGGGTCTTGTGTTTTTTATCCATTAAATATGCAATTATCCCTTCCTGCCTTCTTCGTGTCTAGGGTTTGAAGATCTGAATTCTCTGTGATAAAAGTTTTAAGCTTTCAATCTTGTGAAGCTATTAATTATTCGTCAATAATTTCTATATCCATGGAGACTGGATGAATTAATTAGAACCCTTGTTTTCTTGATTTAGAAATTAAGATCTAATTTGATAAGGGTTTTGTTTTAATGAAATTGAAAAGTTCTAGATAAATAAATAAAAATAAATAAATAAATATATATATATAAATATATATATATATTTATATTTTTCATATTTACCCTTTTGAAGAAATTGCTTTATATAAAAAAATAAAAAATAAAAAAAGAATTTAACAAAATTATTTTTGTTAAAATAAAATTTATTTTATTGTTATTAGAATTAAATAAAAATCATATATATAAAAAATATATTTAAAAAAAAAAAAAAAAAGTATATATATTAATGTTAGTGGGGGGGAGGGAATTACCCCGTACCCGCCCCCACTGTCGGCGCAGGCCGACAGTACCTGCGTCGCAGGTACTGCGACGGCAGGTACAGAGTACCTGCCGCCGCAGGCCCTGCGACCGTAGGCCTGCGGCGAAAGCCGACGGGCTATAAACGTTTTGAAGATTTCATTTTTTTAATTTTTTTTTTATATAATTTTTTTAATTATTAAAAAAAATGAATTTTATTTAATTAAAAATTTTAAATAATAAAAATTATAATATATTTAATTTTTATAATATATTAAACTTTTTAAATATTTAATAAATAAATATTAATTGTATAAAAATAGTTGTAGATTTTAATTTTGTTTAAATATTAATAAAATTAAACATTTAGTAGTGGGATTAAAATAAATAATTAGATCTAATAAATATTGATTAATTTAATTAAAATTAGTTTAATTAAGTTAATTAATAATGAATGTTATTTGACTAAATTATAAATTTGGATATTGATTTAATGTAAATTATTATAGAACTGGGTTATTCGAAAAAGGGTAGTTGTGAAAACTTTGTTACTTGAATTCGACATTAAACTAAATCACAAACCTTACCTTAACTTAAATAATATACTTTCAGATCCAATCTCTGAGACTTTGATGTTGTCTTTATACTTTGAATGTTTTGGGGTGGTTTAGCGTTGACCAGTTCAGGTTGTTACCAGAGGCTCGGGGTTTTGTGAATGTGATGTCTTGATGATTTGGTCTCGATCTTTCTTAACCTGACCATGGTAATGTGATGAAGTGCTCTATGACATGATTGTGTTTACTGTTTGTGATTGCTTTCCAGTTCCTTGTGTGAAGCTGAGATGTATGTATTTGAGAATACCTAACTTAACCATTTTTGAGTCTCGATCAGTTATATTTTATAACCATTTCTGAGTCTCGATCAGTTATACTTGTATTACTTTCTGGTTGCTCATTAGAGAACCATTGGATTTTGTGACTTATCATTGATGCCTTCAGTTGCTGATAGAGAACTGTCGTGATTACTTGATTACTATTTGATGTTATCTGTTGCTCATGAAGAACTGATATATTTTGTGGATTATCTTTTTATGATATTTTCAGTTGCTCGCATAGGACTGAGATGGTTTTATTATGATTCTTTGATTTATGAGTTCATGAGCTAGGGTAGGTTATCTATGTGTAGAGTCGGGAAGTGGCTTGCAATGGGGGTCGGAGCCCTAAGAGGCTGCCTTGAGAAACCCATTGTAAGTCATTTTTAATAAGTGAAAACATTTACACTAAATGAGAGAAAATGAACCTAACAAGATAATTGTATGTTCTCTCCCATGCCATGAGTGCTAGTACAGACTAGGATGGGGTAGAGAGGACGCTTGGTTACGACCTTGCATTCCATAGTATACCTCGTCAGTACGAGAGGATACTAGTGGCCGTAGGATCAGTAGGGACCCGGGATTCCTAAGGGATTGCTCGGGTAACTTCTACATGACTTTTGCGATGACACTTTCCCGCTTGCATATTAGGTTTCCTACGTGTCTTGTGGTACCTCTGGGATTTAGATGTCGATCTTTTTAGGAACCCTTGAGTTAGCATACTGATAGGATTTCCTGGTCTTAGAGAGTATTTATGATTATAGGTTTTGTTATCCTATTTTGGGACTTGAGACTATCTCCTCAGCGCGGTGGGAGTGGACCATTTAGGTTCCACGCGGTCGGGTGGTAGTGCTTTTACTCTTACCATTGAGATCCGTTCCGTGGTCACCGTGGCTGGAGTTTTCGTGATTGGCATTTACCTTCACTATGTTCTTGGATTATTATGATGGATGGTTAGATTTTATGATAGATGTTTTATCATTATGGATGTATGGATGTATCATGTATGGTGAATAGTTTCATATATTTTTACTGTACTTTGTATCATGGATTTGAGGATGTTGTATCTTGATCTTTACATATGTATATTCTTTTAAGCCTTTCATACCCTGTGACATGTACAGTGGATGAATGAGCATTCCGAATTAATTTGCCAAGGAGCATTCGGAACAAATGTATATTATGGACATTGGAGTTTCTGATTATTCTTTTATATGTATGTGTTAGTTGTTAGACTTAGAATTAATTAAATTTAAACGTAACTCGACGTCTTGGGATCTTTAAGAAATGTAACTTGCAATGTATGTTTGTCGATGATTACATGTTATTGCTTCCGCTACTATTTGTTTGATGTGTATGTCATACTTTCTTACTTTAAAAAAAAAATGTTTAGCAAACTTAGTGAAACTTTAGGTTAATTCTTTTGGATCCCTTGGCAGGGCGTTACAGACACATTAGCAAGTGTTGCCCAACTAGGTCAAAGGCACCTAACACTAAGTTCAACAAAGGAAAAAAAAAAGTTGATGTTGAACACATCAGAGGAGAGATGAATAAGATATGGAAAAGAAGAGATAGAGGCAACACATCCAATGAAGGGATCACTTCACCTAAAAGGTCAAGTCATCACACTTCATCCAACTAAGCAAAAGGAAGTGTGTGGTGTATATGAGCAATGTTAGTATGCTAATAGAAACCAAATTTAAATAAAGCTTCTACAAACTAAACAAAATTCATAAACTTCAAGATAGACTAAGATGAGCTCTCAATTGAGAATATGAGCCATTAATGGACTCTTTCAATAAGAAGCTCTCTTGTTGAGTGGCTTTGTCTAAATGGATAGGATGTATGCTCAATATGCTTCCAAAGGCTTCAATGGATGATTGTGGATTTTTGGTGTGGATAGATGGCTTTAGTATGGATTTGGCTCTCAAAATAGCATTATAACTTTACTTCATGGATTTGTGTTATTTTTCAAAGGGGAAGGATCCAATTTATAGGCAAGAGGCTTGAGGGTTTGAGGGCTAAGATGCAAGGATGGGAAAAAGCTTATGGAGGGCTCAGATTGCATGAGAGGAGAGCACATGGATTGTGCTTCCTTACAACCAATCAAGGAGTGACACATGTCACATGGTGAGAGTATGGAGGAAAGGGGAAGGATGAGTCAACAAAGGAGGCTCAAGGGATAAAATCTTCATAAAGACCCTCATAATGACTTGTAAGAGCAATAAAAGGGCTTGTAAGAGTCATTTATGACCTAGTGGACTTCATAAAGTTTTATGGTTGAGATATTTTGAGGGTGATGAGAGCAAATTCGACTTGGACTTGATTAGGAAGGTTTTAAGCTTGTTTAGGCTTGTGCAAATGATTAGAGGATGGATTAGGATGGTTTAGGATTAGCTTAGGGATAGGCAAGTGGATGGCATTTAATGAGGGTGGGTGAAGGAGGAGATATTTGTTAACTTTGGGTTGGGTTAGGAAGTTTTAACCCATGTTTAGGGAATGTGACAAGGTTAGGAGGGGATTAGGATTAGGTTTAAAGACATCTTCTAGAAGAGTCTAGATTTTGGAGGAGGATAAAGACTTTCTAGAATAGTCTAGAATTTCCTAGGATGAGGATGAAGACTTTCTAGAAGAGTCTAGAACTTCTTAGGATGAGGATAAATTAGATTTTTAGGAAATAAATAAAGTTTTATTTATTTCAAGGGTTTGGGTTGAGGAGATATTTATTAAAACTTTTTTAATAAACATGAGGATTAATATTTAATCTTAATTAAATATTTTGAGTTGGGATTAGGGGTAGGAAATGATGGGATTAGCCTTTAATCAAAATTAAAGAAGGATTAGAAGATTTTGGAAGAGGTTATTGGTCATAAGGAAATTGGCCAACTTTTGGGAAAAAAATAAATTTTTTATTTATTTTAGGATTTTTGGTCAATTTATTAATTAAATAATTAATAAATAAGGAAATAATGTTTAAATAAGATTTAAACATTTTTGGGAGGGATTCCTTAATTAAATATTTTTAATTAAGATAAAGGGATTTAATGGCATAAAAATTAATTAATTAATTAATAAATGATGATGTCATCAGGACTTTTTCAGAAAATAAAAATACTTTATTTTCTAAAGGTTTTTAGGTGTCTACATGTGGGACTAATATTTAATGCTTTATCATACATCAGTTCCAAAAATAAATCAGTACTGAAAAAGGTAGATCAGCATGAATGAAGATGCAAAGTTAAAACTTCTTCATAATATTGTTGAGTAAGGAAGGTTTTCTTCAAGTGCCGAGTAAGGCCTTAGTATTTTTTGAGTTGTCTGGAAAATTTAGTAGAAGCCAAGTTAGTAGTGGATACTGAGTGAACGGTAATTCCTATTGAAACTAAGTAAGGGAAACTCTCATGTATGCCAAGTGCTGGAAAGACAATGGAAGCTGAGTAAAGTAGGATTGCTAAAGAAGCTAAGTGTATAGTTGTATATGTACTGAGCATTAAATGCGATGAAATGAAGGGTATACGACCAAGTTTCAGATCTTTTTTCATCATAGCAAGCACAGAGCAAGAGAAAGAAGAGAGAAGAAAAGATTTCCAAGTAGAGATTCAATCATTTGTGAAGATTCCAACACAGATTCAACATAGTTTTATCAATTTCAAGGTATTTACACTTGTGCCAAGCTACGCAGTTAAGCTATTTCTACATGTTGAAACCCTAGTTTACAAATATGGCATCTAGCTCTAGGAAACCTCAAGAAAAGAAGTTTTTTGAGGTCTAATTAGTTAGCAATGAAGAAAAACAACTTGACTTCAAACGTATTCCCAAAGTTGCTCATAAGAATGACCCTATCAGAGCTTTATCAGTGATTCCACCTAAAGTGGTAATGGTGCAAGATTTGAGAAGACATTATAATTGCAAGATTGGTGAAATTAGTGATATGGAGATTAGGGAAGCATACAACAAGTTGTGTGAGAATGGAGTTTTGAAGGAGGAGTTTCAAATTGTTGAGAAGAAGGGCTTAACCCATGCCCTAGATTTCCCTACAGTGTTTAAAATTGAATGGATTAGTACTCAGTAGAATACATGATGGATGCCTATGGTTGGAGGATGGACCAATTAAAATATTGAAAAGAATTATACATAGGGTGACCAGGTATCCAACCCTAGAATAGTCTAAAACCCTAAAGAGTGATTCTAAAGAAGTAATAGAAAAGAACACCATGGCTAAATGGAACAAAATAGGGATGAATATAGACACAATTAAGGATCCTCTTGTTGAATTTACTATTAGAGTCATATCCCACAAAGTCTACCAGTCTAGCTGACTCAATAGTGTGCCATATATTACAATTGACACTGGGTATAAAATTTTGAAGAAGGATCACACCTATGATCTAGTAGAACTACAACTACAACAAATCATGGAGAATTTGGGAGCTATAAGGAGATCCAAGAGTGCTCAATGTAAGTTTGGATCAATTTTGATTTGCCTATTCTTCTATGTACAGAATGAGTTCACCTCCTTTGGAAAGGTCAGTTGGAAAAAAAATAGGTCAGTGGCAATCTAGTTCAATGAGTATATTGAGCAAATGGGGGGAAATTTTGAGACCATTATGACTAGCTACTTTGAAGATGTCAAGAAGTCAGTGAAACAAAGACTCAGAATACCAGTCTCTCTTGTGGAACAACACATAAATGGCATTTGCTTCTTAGTAGACATTGATTTCACCTACATCCAAGAAACAATACCAAGGGTAAGATGGCTGAGGCCACTTGGATATGAGATCAATATTGATGAGGCATCTACAACAATCACAACATTGCTTGCACAGGATATTGACAAGAGTGCAAATCTTTTTGGCACTTTTGATTTTGTTAAATCAAAAGTTGAAATGGAATTGAAAACTACCTCTACATTGAAGAAAAAGGATAAACTGATAAGGAAACTAAAGGCCAGATTTGGAGAAGGGGCAATAGAGGTAGAGGAAGAAGAAGATGATGAAGAAGAAGAAGAACAAGAAGAACAAGGCTAGGAGCCACTTGCATTAACCCGAGGCATGGCTAAAGATGCTAAAGAAGTAGAAGGTGCTGAGGAGGAGGAACAAACCAAGGAAGCACCGAGGCTAGAACCAAAGAAGAGAAAGGCCCAAAAATAGCCTATTTCTTAGCCCAAAGGCAAGAAAATTACTAATCCTAGTCTAGCAAAACCTACCACAAGGGCAGATATAAGAGTTACAACAAAGGTGGCCAAGGAGCAAGAAAAGAAGAAGGCTACAGAACATGGAGGTCCCACTAAGAAGAAGCTGAGAAAAAAATATGTTGCACCCCCTAAATCAGATGATGAAAAGATAGAGTCTGATGAAAACAACTAGTTTAGAGTGGTAAGTCACACCACCAATTCTTATCTAGAAAATATATGTGATAATATTAGAGATAATGCAGACTTGTCAGCGCTAAAAAGTATTGATTTTATTAATTAAGTAGAGAGGAACAAAACATAGTTGAAGAATATGTTTATACTATGATGGAAAAGTTCAAGAATACTCCACTTGAAGTAGACAATTCTATGCCTAAGGAGTTATATTAAATTGTAGAGAATAAATGGCATTATTGCCTTAACATGGAAAAAGAAATAAGAGAGTTAACATTGGCTTGAGTAATGCTTGAACTTACAAAAGGGAAGATAAGAAAAGAAAATAAGAAGCATGGGATAAAATTCACACCCAAGTATAGAGCCTTCAATATCCTTCAAAAAAAAATTGAGGATGTTGTGAAGAAGTCCACCCTAATTTGGAAGCTAATCTATGGCCTCACAATAGTGAAGGAAGGTCAAGAAGATCCCTTTGAAGGGAGAAATAATGGAGATGAAGAAGAGGACAATGATAAGCAAGAAGAAGGAGAAAAGGATAAGGAAGATGTTATAGTGGAGAAGGAGACACAAAAAGATGACATGGTAGTTGTTGAACAACAACAGATAGATCAAAGTGTGCAGGACACACAAATGCCACCTCCAAGTCCTCCACATGTGACTCCCACACCTGTAGATACAATGACTATACAAGATGTT
Source organism: Cupressus sempervirens (assembly GCA_028749045.1). Lineage (NCBI taxonomy): Eukaryota > Viridiplantae > Streptophyta > Pinopsida > Cupressales > Cupressaceae > Cupressus > Cupressus sempervirens. Next base: position 661,706 of record CM053791.1, read on the forward strand.
CTTAACACTTCTAATCAGAACATAAACCCACTGATTGTAGAGGACCTTAAAAAGATCCTTCACTAGACCACACTACAAGCATAGCTATGTACAAACCCAGTCTAGGTGAGTGTGGAAGAAATACAGAACGCTATGGCTTATATCACAAAGGAGAAGGTGAATCCACAAGAACTTCCTTCACATGTCCCAATAGCTACAAGTGGACAACCCCAAGAGCAAGCTACACATGACACACTAGCTAAGGTTGACTCCACAATACCAGGCACAAAAACTACTGAGGAGCAAGTAAAAGATCAAATAGGATAAATGGGTGCCTCTATTCGTACAACATAAGAACAAGGTGAACCCCCACAAATCATAGTGATTGATCAAGGAAGAATAGAAGAGGAAAGTCCTAAGAAGAAATAACAAGAGGAAATACAAAAATTGATAAATTTTCCTACAATAGAGACTCCTACAAGAACAACACAATAGTTGAGCACTGAAGTAGTACCACTTCAAATTTCAGCACCAGGCTTGAGCTCTACTAAGTTTGCAAGGGTATTTCACTATGGAGACCCTATTCTAGATGAGGAGATAGTCATTCCCAAGTATGACTATGTAACCATGAACATAGAATAGATAAATGAAGTGCAAGAGGCACTAGAAAAGAAGAAGAAACAAGAGATACTCAGAAATGAGTATAAACAAAGGCAAGCATTGATTGAAATAAAAGACATCTTTCTAGATGCATTGAGCTTGCAAGTACCTGATGAAACCAAGCCAATCATGGAGAAACTATCTAGTATAGTGGACCAGGTACAAAATGAAGACCTAGATATTAATGAAAAATTATTAGAATGGTCTGAAAAGAAATTCCAAATGAAGGTAAATTAAATAATATCTAGTGAAATAGCACTATCTCAAGTAGAGCTGGCAAAGAAGATCGAAAAGGTAAAAGTAGTACTTGAGAACATATTCTCACTATATTCCAAATTGTGTGATCTCTCAAATTTCACACAAGAAACTAGCCAAAGGATAATGAGCTTGGAGAGGAACCTTAAAATATCAAGCATGCAATTACCCAAGAATCCATCTCAGAGTGAGAAGCATTTTGCTACTACGCTTCACACTCAGAAGGAATTAGCTATGCTAATAGCAGATGAGGCAAATATAAAGACCAAATCAATATGTATAAAATCTGCCATCACCCCTCACATGGAAGTTTTGAAAAAGGAACTTTCCTATGTAGAGAACATTTTGAAGAAAGACCCCAATCTTCCTTGCAGCTGAGTTAGCCATCTAGCTTACATCATTGGAGATTGCACTAGATAACTAGGATGCTGCTCTTAAGATCATAATGGAGGTAAATAAATCCTTTTTGGCTAAGTATTCAATTAATATTTAGAACCCTTTGACATAAGTATCAAAAAAGGGGGAGATAATAAATTGGGGGAGATAAGGAGATAAACTTTTGAGGAGATAAATTTTGAAAAAGCCAAAAGGATACAATAACTGGAAGGAGAAATGTGTGAAAGGGGGAGTAAAAATAGAATAGATAGCACATAGTAGATAAGGTAGAATGATAAGGCAAAGCATAATTAGCATGAGATAAATCCATCATGAGAAGTTTTGGAGACAAAAATGGCACATCAGCTTAGGGGGAGTTACAAGTTTGAGGTATAAAGTCTTTTACAAAATTTTGAACAATTTTTGAAGTTTTGAAGTTTTCTACATATGCCAATAGAATGTATATTATACTCAAAGAGATCAGATTCATAATATTTAGTTAAATATTTTTTACACTCATGTCAAAGGGGGAGATTATTGGTCTCAGATTGGTTTTGATAATTGAGTGTCAACACACTTAAGAAATTTTCTAAGTTGATGCTGAGTATGATATAGATGTCAAGCTACAGTATGTGTCGAGCTAGACAATCAATAGTTACTGAGCTATTTAGATGCCAAGTAGATAGACAATGTCGAGCAAGTTTCAATTGCTGAGTGACAATTGATGTCGAGCTAGTATATGTGCCAAGTAAAGTATAGGTGCTGAGCAAGATAGAATTCCGATGTGTGTTGAGCACCAGTAATCAACATGTGCTGAGCATCAACAATCAACAAGTGTTGAGTAACACAGTATCAACATATGAGTTTGTGCCTTCACAAAATTAGTTGTAGATCATGTTGCATGACAACTAATAGACAAGTTTTGAATTCTAAATATAAGATCAAATATTTTAGAGTTCCTATGTACTCTGCATGCAACCAATCAAGAAAAATGAAATGCTAAAAAGGAAAAATAGATGAATCTCAGCCATAGATCCATACCTAACCCTAAGTCATAAAAAAAATTTAAGAAGGAAAAAACCTCATGATTCAAAGTGTTGATAATATTGAGAAGAGTGAAATTGAACAAAGAGCAGAAGGGTGAAGAGTACAGGTGACTTAGTGAAATAGGGAAATTGACAAATCAGTTAAGAAGAATAAAGCATCAACACTTTGTATAGAGATATATTAGATCAGCAAAGATTAGATTAGATTCGACTAAATTTCAATTTGAAATCAACAACTGGAGATTGTAAGTAATTAGATCAAAATATTCTACTATAATTTCTAGCCATTGTATTAGAAGAATGAAAATCCTATGAAGATAGGTTGGTTTAACAACCATATTATAAATCCTTTAACAAGGTAACATTCCAAGTGAATGTTTGTAAATCCTTTGGATAGGTGCACTTTTAATAGGGTGTTGAGCCTTTAACAGGGTAGGCCTCTCACAGGGTAGACCATTGATGATGGTCAAAACATTATAACCATAATCAATTACATATTGCTACAGTGATAAGTTGTGGGTATCATCCCCACCCTAGTTTTACCTTCTCATTTTGGAGGGTTTCTAGGTGATCAAATCTTGTGTTATCTCTTTTCATGCACGTATTTACTTTCATTTTAATTAGATGTGCTACATGCATGAATTAATTTCAATTAAAAGTTTTAGAGGATAAAGTTTGTTACTTCTGATTCACCCCCCTCTCAGAAGTAAATCTTCCCACTTGTGAATTCCAACAATGAGTGTGAGTTGAATAAGGCTAAAAGTAGTATAAGGTACAACAAAGACTTACCTATTAGATTCAGGTGATCATTGTAATTCAAGGAATCTCATTCAACAAATTAAAGTTCTAGATTAGAGATCGACCACTGATTCATCCTAATAGGTGCATTAGTCAAATCCTTTAATCAAGTGGACTTAACAATCTTTTTTTAAATCTCCAAACAAAGTGCATACTTCACTATATCTTTGTAAATTCTTTAACATGGTGAACCTAATAGTCCTTATTGCTCCTAATAGGGAAGATCACTAGAAGTGGTCAATTGTAAACCTTAACAGGCCAACTTTATACTATAGTACTAAATCTTGTGGGTATCATCCCCACCCCAATTTTACTTCCTTTTTGGAAGGTTTATGGGTCACCATATCTTGTGTAAGAGTGTTATGAAATTTAATTTCTTCCATTCTTTCATGCATGAAATTAGATCAAACTAGTATATGAAGGATTAATGGGTGAAGTAAGTTTTAAGTTTTCTTGGTTCTTGATTCACCCCTACCCTCTCAATAACCTAGCCTACCTTATATTTCCAATAATTAGTATTAGAGATATTGGTTCCCATATCAAAATTTGAATAGCTTGAGAAAATATCAAAGGCAATAGAGGTATATAGGCTAGAAAAGGCTATTAAGAATGAAAAGTTGGATCTGGAATTGGCCATTGGAAAACTCAAAAAAGAAAGGAGCAACTCTCTCAATCATTTCACAGAAGGAAATATCTTGCAACATAAATAAATGACAATCTCTACATTGAAGAAATAATTGAAGACTTATGGCAAGAAATAAATTCAGAGGAAGTAGATGCAAGAATCAAAGACCTACTTGAGAGGAATCTCAATCTTCAAGAAGAAGGAAGAAAGCTAAAAAGAGAACAAGAAATCCAATCAGATAGAATGTGTGAAGTCATGGAACAAAGGGACAAATTCAAAGAAGAGATAGAAGGAAAAGACAATGAAATCCATCAACTATCCCTTTAGTAAGTAGACTTTATTGATCAACTCAATAATGCAAATCAAGAGCTTATCAATCTAAGGATAGAGAATGAAAGATTACAAAATGATCTTAGCATTAAAATGAAAATCAATGAGAGAATAATGAAATCTCAAGAAAGAATGAATCAATTGAATGAGAAAAATTAATATAGACACAAAGGCAAAGCTAGACTAGGATATAAAAATGAAGGTGAATCATCTCAGCAAGGAGCTCAAAATAACAAAATACCTACTTGCAATCATTGTGGTAAGATAGGCCATACATCAAATAAGTCTTTGAGAAATGGTAAAGAAAAATTCAATGGTAAGTATTAAAATTGCAATAAGCATGGGCATTGAACAAGTGAATGCACAAAGAAACATAAGTTTGAAGGAAAATGTCACAATTGCAACAAACAAGGAATCAAATCTTCAGAGTACAAGACTAAGAAGTGGAACCTAGTAGAGAAAATTGTGAAAGCAATATTTGGTTGGGGTTACAATACATGGCGTAGATGTTACTACTATTGTGATTTTGGACACATTGGAGAAAATTATGTGAAACATCACATGAGGAAGAGAGACACTATAAAGAGATGTTTTGTTTGTACAGAATTTGGACATCTTGCCAAGAACTATATGAACAGAGGTAAAGCTAAAGATGAAAAGAAAGCTAAAGATGACAACATTATAAAAAAAAATGAGGCAGAAATGGGTGTAGAAATCTCCAGAGAATGCAAGCTAAAGTCATGAAGTTGTTGACAACCAAGTCAATGAGTTGAGTGACTGAACCATTTCAACTTAGTTCCCTATGGAGATCACTAGAACTATGATTCAAAAGAAGTTATCTAACATTAGTTCCAACTAGAAAGCAAAAAGATCCATATCATCATTTAAGATGCACAAGGATCACTGAGCTAAGATAATAGCTAAAGACCTTATCGAGAAAGGTCAGGTCACAAGACCTTACCACACAAGGTTGGGTTACATATCTTGTTCTGGATGTAGATGTCGAGTTGATGACTTTACTGAGTTTGAAGTTCTTATCAAGTTGAAGGTGTCTTCTACAAAATAAAGATCTAATGAAGTGGAGAACAACCTATCACCAAAATAACATTTGTACGAAGAATTAATGATGATTATAAAGACAAAATTTGGTTATAAGGAGAAAATTCATCAAATCATTTTACCATGAATTTTTAGATCTATTAGTGAAGAGTGATTTTAGAGCCCCCGAGAGATTTGAAGTAGTAAGTGGTGAAGATTATTGTCATGCTTAAGATTTACGAAGAAAATGGCATTGTCAAGAAGAAAAGGGAAAAAGGGTTTGGAGATGTTGATTCATGGAGTGGATTGCAAGGCTCTTGCATTCAAACTAACACTAGAAATTGTAGAGGCACTTGACCCAGTTAGAGAATAGTCTCAAATCCCTCCAAAGGTACTTTTAATTAATGATATTGGGTCATTTTATCACTATTCAATTCAAGAGCTTGGAACCCTAGAAATGAACAAGGCATTTAGTGAAATTTTTGTGGATTTTGTTTTAAAACCTAAGCATATACATTTGGAAATGAAGGGTTTGACATACATTATGCATATGTCACAAAATTTCCAAGCAAAATAGATAAGACATATCCTGAGAAATTCATGAAATGCATTTGTGGTTGGATCACCCTATCTAGATCACAAAGAAGATGATACATAAGATTATCGAGTTGCCTATGTTGAATAAAGCTAAGACCGCAAAAACCCTTGGTTGGGTTGAACTAACAAAGAGAACTCTTGCCAAGTGGAATGACAAAGGAATGAATTTAATGAAGTAATAGACATGGAAATCAAGTATGGGATACATGTCATTTCTCATAAGTTATATAGCTGAAGCAGATAGAATAGTGTACCCTATGAAGTAGTTGACCTAGCGCTAAAGGTGGTGAAAAACAAATTGTCTTTTGACCTTGCTTAGATAGTATTGATTCAATTTAGTGAAATCTAGCTCAGAGAAGGCTTCTATCGAGTTGGTTGAGGTTAAAACTGGATTACCAAGCATACAACTAGTCTCTGAAGTTACTTTACCTAGTGCTTCAATGAGTGAAGTTTCTAACACTTCATCTACTAAGAAACATGCTCAGATCTTTCCAACAACAAGCTTGACAGAACAATAGCAAGGTATTCCTCACTGCAACATTTGGGGTCAAATTGTAACGATAGATTAATTTGTAGGGATTTTCATGTTTTTGTGTTGCAATTTTCCATGATCTCATCACAATACTGACATACACATTATACTTGTGACACCTACATAAGTATAAAGAAAAAGAAAAGAAAACACAATATAAATCATTCCCCATTTGTTTTGGTTGTGGAGAACTATGTACAAAAGAAGGTGGAGAGCTTTGAATGAGGGTGGAGATCTCTAAACAACATCATGCCCTTATGCTTGGTCCATTTCATTCCTATGATATATCTCTATATTTTTTTGTTGTGCCCTTGATCTACAATTTTTTTGATGTGATCTTTGTCTTTTTTTGTCATGCCTGCTCTACGATTTTGTTGTCATGCCTTTGTGATCTATGTGTTTCATTTTCATGTCCTTGCTCTGTGATTTTTCTCTATGATTTGGTTGACCTTTCCTTGTCATCTCTGTGTTTCATTTTCATGCCCTTGCTCTATGATTTTAGTGTGGTTCCCTTTCTCTATGATTTTTTTTCCATATCGTGCCCTTGCTCTACAATTTCATTGTTGTGTTGTACCCTTTATCTATAATTTTGTTGTCATTCCCTAGCTTTGTAATTTTCTTCAAGGGTATGTAAATGTTGGTTTCCTTTCCTTCTAAATGCGTATCTCTTTATATATCCTTCTGAACATGTATATTTAGAGATCTTTTTAAAGGTTCTTATTACATCTTAGCACAATAGAAAAATTCATCTAGCTGTATACATATTCTAGAATCCAAATAAAAAATAAATAAAACTCACTCAACCCATGCTAAGTGATTTACCTCAAGATCCTCCATAAAAATAATGCAGACTACAAAAAATGGGGCATAACTCATAAGAATTTTTACAAAAGCATATCATAGCAAATATTTTTAGAAAGAAACTAGCCATAACTAGTTAAATGGATCTAGTTGTTGATTAGCTAGATTGATTAAAAATTCCTATAGAACTATCATGAAATTAGGTACAATAAAATGAACAACCAACTATTCCTAGCTAGTAGGAACAAATACAATTTTCCAAAGTGATAAAATTGCATATCGAAATAATAAAACAATAAAAATCGCTCAACTCATGCTAAGTGACTTACCTCAAGATCCTCCACAAAAATAATGCAGACAAGGAAAAATGGGTAGAGTTCGCAAGAAATTTTACAAAAACTTATAATTTAATATGAAGTTTTTTTCCTCTTTTTTAGGGTAGTGTCATCCAATCACTTATAATTTTAACCTTCATAGCTGATTATTGATTTATATTATTGTAGTATTGTGTAAGGAGTACTTTCCCATAACAATTTATAATCTTTGACAAATGAATTAAATTAATGATATTACTCAAACTAGAGTAAATGTCTCCTTCACAATCGGTGTCCAATTCTTACCATGACTTAGAACATCGAACATCACTACTCTCACAATACCTTCAAAAAATAATAACAATGAGCCAAGCCAAACAAAATCAATAAAAAAATGGGAATTTAGCTAGTTTTCAGCAATACTACAACCAAAGGTAAGGGAAAAGTTTATGCATTAAGTTCTTATTCATTTCTTTCTCATTTTATTCTTGAAACTCTAAATTTCTTTTTTGTATTTTCTGAAACAAGGTGTTTGGGCTATTATGCATTGAAACCCTAAGCCCAAACCCTTAAATTTGGAGCATTTTTGTATTCATTTCATTTTTTATGTGCACTAGCTTGTGATGGAGGACATATCAAAAGAATTTCTAGTAAGCAATAGCCAAAGCAGAGATGTTGCTACTTCTTGAGGATTTATGTGGAGAATTTCATGTGCCATAGCAACTTGCAAATAGAGTTCAACAAATGGGTTAATTTTATTATCAACCAAAACGTGAGTGAGTGAATTGTTAATGCCCCTTTTTTCAAATATTATAATACCTTTTAGTCTATAAATAGCATTTTCTATAGTAGATGAATTTTTGTGGTTTATTTTTTCTATTTAATCATTTTAATGTATTGTTACACTATATCAGGTGGAAAAGTGTGATTCTAACGACATTATGCATTAGTTTTGGAATCAAGGCAAAAAGTACTTAGAGGGAAACTTGTTTGAAGGAATTTATCAAGAATGGAGCAAGTAACTTTAGTTATGTAGTAGTTGTTTCTTTTCAAGCTTCAACTCAATTCAACATGAGAGTGGAAAATTGAGTTGTCTAGAAGTATTTAGAAAATGCCTTGCTGTGGAAAACTTGGATTTTAAAGTTGTATTCAAAAATTCTTTTAAGATTGTGCCACCTTTATGTTTGTGAGTCTTGGTATGAAAACTCAATTTGAATTTTTGTTTGTTATTATAACACAATCTCTCACAAAATAACAACTTTAAATGTTAATAACATATTCAAATAAATAAATCAACAAAAAAATAGAAAAGAATAAAATAACTTGTAAATGAGCAAGCATAGAATTAGTAATCTATTTTTAATTTTCTATCTGACTAACTTATTAAATGATGTTGTTGATAGTTATTAAATTTTTTAAGGAAAAAATCAAAAACTACTTCTCTTTGTTTTTTTAATCAGTAATATATATTGTATTAATATTGTATCAAAAATTCAAAATTGCATTGCTTTTACCACTATTTCTCTTGGCATATTCTTCTTTCCATTACACCAGTCTCCAAAATTGATCTCCTATATGTAGTATAGTAAACTTTACAGTATTCCTAGTAGGCTACCATACTTTTCTATCTACCTTGGGGAACCATTACAAATACATTTCTAATCCCACACTTCTAGCAAATATTAACTACTAAACAAAAAACACATTTGATGGCATCTAGATGCTAATTATCCTAGCCATTTCTTTTGTATCTCCTCCCTACTAAACATGTGTCCCTTTATATTTCCTTCTAAACATGTATATTTAGAGATATTTTTTAAGGTACTTATTACATCTTTAGAAAAATTGATCCAAATGCATACATATTCCATAATCCAACTAATAAAACAATAGACTCACTCAACCCATGCTAAGTGACTTACCTCAAGATCCTCCACAAAAATAATGTAGACCAGGAAAAATGGGTAGAGTTCGGAAGAAATTTTACAAAAACTTATAATTTTAATATGAAGTTTTTTTCCTCTTTTTTAGGGTAATGTTGTCCAATTACTTATAATTTTAACCTTCATAGCTGATTATTATTTTATATTATTGTAATGTTTTGTAAGGATTACTTTCCCATAACAATTTATAATCTTTGACAACCAAATTAAATTAATGATATTACTCGAACTGGAGTAAATGTCTCCTTCACAATCGATGTCCAATTCCTGCCATGACTTAGAACACTGGATGTGACCATAACCCAGTAAATTGGGTCTAGTTTCTGATTAGCTGGGTTGATTACAAATTCTTGTAAAAATGTCATCACATTAGGTAGAATAGAGTCAACAATCTATTGTTCCCATCTAGCAGCATCAAATATAATTTTCCATGGTGATAAAATTGCATATGCAAATGCATCCCTTTAATGTCATGCATGAAGTGCATTCCCTAATTTATAACGAATGGTTGGATATAAAGGCTTTATATGCTAGCCCAACAATGGAAGCCAAGGATGTAACCATCCATGTATTGGCATGCTCTCCCTATGAGGATCCCAAGTATCTACTACTACTATTAATTTGGGGATCACTATATGATCTAGAATGTTATGAAGTACTAAAGTTGGTAGTAACTTCTCCCATGTCTCCATAAAATGTAGAATAGGTTTAGGGTCCCTTGGCTCCTAGGAATTTGTAGCAGCTATTCTCACTACTAAAAGAATAACTTCAATAAAGGGTTGAGTGTAAGGAGTTGAAGAAGCAAATTCTTCTTTTGTTTAAATGCCATAATCATGAGGCTCACTTCCTTCCAGAAGCCTCTGCCACAATGAAATTACCTCTAAATCATGTAAAGGATGTTGAAGTGGTTCCCAACATTGAAACACTCTTATAAGCATTTGATACTTGGGATCATCACAGGGAGACTGTTCCAATACTTGAAACACTCTTATAATCATTTGATATTTGGACTATAAATTCTCAAAGACACTTGCAAGTTGTGATTCCAATTTCATAGTACCTACTACAACACTTTCCTAGATTCTATCTAGTGGCTCCCATTTGTTTTGATTGATTATGGAGAGTTGCAGGTGAAAGAGGGTGGAGAGCCCCGAAGGAGGGTGGAGAGCTTGGAACATTGGTGGAGATTAGCTGAGATCTAATATTTTATTGTCATTTCCTTGTGATCATTGCATTTTTTTTCTATTTTTTTCTCTTTTGATCTTCGTGCTCTTGTTCATATTGTATGTATGTATGTATGAATGTACATATGTATGTATGTATGTATCTACATATATGTATATATATGTATGTATGTATGTATTTATGTATATACATTTTTATATATATGTACACACACACACACACACACACACACACACATATATGTATGTATGTATATAAACAAAGAGATCTTGGCACAAAAGAAAAACAATAAAACTCACTCAACAGGTAGCATGGCCACATATGTAATGACAATTCCTATTGGTAAGTAGATTCCTCTTTTTCTCTCTCATTTTTCATGTGTTTATTTCACTTGAACTATTATTTCTTAGGGGGCATTTTATAATATTGGATTCATTTTATGTAGGAGGCGATGAGGACATTTTTGGATGTACTCATGTGATGAATTGCTCATGAGCAATGAAGATGGACTTCCCTTAAGAGTAGCATAAGGTTATGAGGACATTCTAGGTACTTTAATTATTGATCTCATGAAATTCTAGGTAACTTACCATGCTTATACATATATGGATGTTCAGGTAATCAACCTTACATTTAATAAAAGGTATATGTGTTTTTAAACAAGCTTTTGTCACATTGATTATTGTCGCAAGCTTTTAGACATAACTATATAAGGAGTGAGTTAGGATGTATATAGGTTAACCTTACATTAACTATAAACTACAACACAAAGGTCACACTAGGATATTACAATATTGTAACTATAGAAAACCTCATGATTCTCCTAAGTGGGTGTATGATGGCAAAGAGCTATATTAGGCGAGTAAACCTCACCAATGGTTATAGCTAGGAATATAGCTACATCAAAACAATTAGAAACTAGAACTACATATTCATTAGAGTGATTAGTTCAAGGGTCTTGATCCTATGGATAAGGGTATGTAGGCAACCTCGTAGGCGGAGTATGCCTCTAGTGTGCAAATGCCTTGGACATAGTTAAGTAGGACTTAACTATTTTAAGACAATATATGTTAACTTATGAGGCTCATTCCCTTGTAGAAGCCTTTGCCACAATGACATTACCTATAAACCACACAAAGGATGTATGTATGTATATATGTATGTGTGTATATATAGTCCTAGATTCCAAACAATGGAACATCTCGTATTTGGTATAATACCCTCAATTGGGTAATGCCTGACTAAGTTATGTATATACATCACAAACAAGATTAAGTAAATGGCTCTTGAATTTTAATTCAACATCAATTTTCCTAAAGTGACTTTTATTTCACCAAGACTATTGTTTCTTTTTTAGTATGAGTTTGGTTTTATAAAGAATTTAGCAACAATATTATTACAAGAGTGAGAATCGTCACTGCTACCTGCATTTTCATTTTTAGCAACAACTTATAAGTAACAAGTAGTTTGACATGAAACCTTGACAAACTCACTATTTCCTTTTAGATACATTCTAATCCACCATGAAATAACAAGAAGTTAACTTTCAATAACTTAAGAAATAGTACGACCAAAAAATGTGTGGCCCATATAATTTTCAAACATAATTTCTCATTGAATGATGCATTTAAGATAAAAATAAAGTTTCAAGTGAAGTACATTGTTGATATTAATCAAACAACCTAAAATTTTTCAAAATGGTGAGCCCATAAATATTGTTTGGACAATTTACAAATAGAAAATTATTTTGAAATATAGCAAAAACCAAATCTTGCAATTACCAAATTCTAATATATAACCCACCATACTAGATTATGAGTCAACGGAAAAATAAAATATAAAACCTTTTACTTCTTAGTAACATGTCTACAGAAAAAGAAAATAAATATCATACCATGTACATATGAAATTGTACAAAATAATATCTCAAGGAGCTTGCAAGCTCGTGCAAACATTATCTGACTATTATGTTTTTATAATTGTTGACTTAACAATCATATTTATTATTTTATTCCTTGTGCTTTTTACATGTCACCCTCAACATTTCTACCCCAAACACTTCTTTCTCCCATTTTCTCAAACCTTCTAGGCTCTGTATCATCTTGAATTTTTACAAAGGTATGATGCTTACTAGTTCTACAATCAAAAAAATTCTTTTCCATGCCTTTATTCTTGTAATAGAAAAATCTAGTAACTTTGAATTTTGCAATTATAATAGAAAAAAATATGGAATGTGTGATGTTGGAGAGAGTTCTTTCCTAAGAAATCTATTTCTAAAAATCATCTTTGGTTATGAACATTATTAGGAGACTGCAACAGTCTTATCCCTATAACTGGTTTTCCTGTTATTTTTATCTTTTCGAAGAGACCAAATGATTCTCATGACTATCAAATTTTTCCCATTGTGGGGAGGATCAAAGTCTAATGGAAAAAACTTATCTGTGTCAAATTTCAATGTATAGATAACCTTTTGCCATTAATCTTCGATCCTCCCTACAATGGGTAGAATTTGATGGTCACAAGAATCATTTGGTCTCTCCCAAAAGATAAAAATAACAAGAAAACCTTTTATAGGGGTACAAACATTGTAGTCTCCTGATAATGTTCATAACCAAAATCAAATTTTAGAAATATATTTTTAACAAAATCACTCTCTCCAACATCACACATTCCATATTTTTTTTATTGTGATGCCATTGAAATTCTTATGGCTAGCCATTGGACCTACAAAATTGTTGTCACATAAACATCTCACGTGCAACAGTATTTTTGATGAAAAGTCATCAGACTCACAAAATTGATGTTTCATAAATGTCCCACTTGTGATAACATCTCTGATGGATAGTCATCACAACTATGATGGTGTATGGCCTCATCTGGGTTTAATTCACAATAGCTTTTGGTGTCACAATTGTGACAAAAGTCTTTTTAGTCACAATTTGTGATGCCAAAAGTATGACACCCTTCCAATGGGAGCCAATCCTTGTTGGTGTTAGTTGGGCAATGGGTGGCCCTCACAATTATGATGGTCTGCCATCATAATTTGACCCCAAATGTAGTATTTCCTTTTGTTATTCTTGTTTCCACTATATTTTTTGGTATTCCATCTATTTCCACTATTGTATCCACCATGGTTAGTGAAATAATAGTTGAAACTTAGTCTCAACTGAGCACTGAAGTTTTATATAAAGGAAAATAAATTATTCATTCTATTATTCCAAAAGAAAAGGGTAAAGAAGAGGAAATTGATCTAGAGGAGGATATTGTTATACCAAATTGGGATCTTTCCAATCTAACTCCTGATCAAATGGACACCCTTGGTGAGCTATAGAAGAATAGAGAAAGGTGGTAGAAGCTCAGAGAGGAAAAGAAAAAGAAAAATCAAGTCCTTGAAGACATCAAGAGTATATTTGAGGTTGATGAAAAATAACCTATTTTGGATGAATTGGTTGAAATTATCCGTAAATTCAATGAAGAACTCAATGGACAAGAAATTTTTTTGCAGAGGTTAAAGAAAAAATTTGAAAAAAAAGTTTTGGAGCAAGTAGCACAAAATATAGCTATTGATCAAGTAGAATTGTCTACTATTCTTGCTATACTAGAAACATATGTAAATAATGTTATTTCTTTATTTGTTAAGTGAGTGACACATCTATCTTTACTAAGGAGATAAAAGACAAACTATCCAAGATAGATGAAGATATAAAGGCAAGTGCATAGTAGTTGTCACTTGATCTTAGTTGTAGTTTTGCACACTTTATAAAGATTAGATACTTGACAGATCTTTAGATAGAATTGCTAAGGGAAGAAGCTAGAACTAGGGCTACACTTGTAGAAATTCAAGGCATGATTCTTCCAAACATGGATGCACTACAAAAGAACATTGTACATCCAAAGACACTCATCCATGACAATAGCTTCTTTATAGATGAGCACATGATGGAACTTTCAAAAGAAGTGTAGATAGCCTTGCATGCATCAAAGGTATTACAAGAGAATTGAGACAAGACCATCAAAATAATTTTGAAGGTACATAGTGATTTCTTGTCACATTCTGGTATTAACTTGTAAATACTTTACACCTTTGGCATTTATGTCAAAAGGGGGGAGATGATTATTTGTATATAAAATATTATCATACTCCAGATATATGTATGAGGGAGAGATGTATAGGGGAGTAGTAATATGGAAACATATGTGCAGATGAGTAGTAAATATATTTACAAAAGCAATTTTGAAAAATAAAAAGAAATAGAGTAAGAGGTAACTGAGCTATAGTAGTAGACAACAGTCAAACCCAAGTTAAAGACAAAGATTGTTGATAAGGAAGTTTTGACTTGTATTTTGAGAATTCAAATTTTTTGTATGATAAGTGTTTTTGTCACTAATGCCAAAGGGGGAGATTGTTGACATTAAGGTCAATTTGTCTATTAGTGACTTAACACTTAAACTATTAGTTTCATTGTTACTAAGCTCTGGGATTGCTACTGAGCTCATTATTCATCTAGCAATCTTAACAAGTGTTTTAGTTGCTACCTAACTAAACAGTCAGATTGTAGTTCATGTCAAGCTTCATAATGTCTACCAAGCATTTGAGATAGATTGTAGTGCTTTTTGAGTTCTACAATGTCTACCAAGCTTAAGAGGCTAAGCACAACGTTAACTGAGCCCTATTGTGTTAACCAAGTATATTAGTATCTATCAAGCTCATAGTGTTAACGAAGAGGATTCAATGTTTACCAAGCATTGCAATGTCAATCGATCATTTTAATATCTATCAATTTTCTCAATATTCACTAAGTCATATAGTACTAATCAAGATTTACTACTTGAAGTGATTAGTATGGACAAAGCTTCAATGTCAACCAAGTACCATAGTTTTTTGAGTGTTGATAGTATTTTCTGAGTGTTTGAACATCATCGAGTTGTCTTCAAAACCTGAGTCATAGCAATGAGCTAACTTTGTGAATTATGATGAATTTGGTATTGTAGCCAACTCTAGAAAGTAATTAATTGGATTGGTATATATGTAATATATTGTATCATATCCAAATGTAGTAAGCAAGTATGTATGTAAAGAAGTAAGCACATGAGTGCAAGTTGAAGAAGACTACAACTAGTATAAGGTACAACAAAGACTTGTCTATCATAGTCAGGTGATCATTGCAATTTAAGGAATCTCATTCAGCAAATCAAAATTGTAGATCAGAGATCAACCACTAGTTCATCCTAACATGTGCATCAGTCAAATCCTTTAATCAGGTGGACTTAGCAGTCTTTTGCTAAATCTCCAAATAGAGTGCATACTTCACTATATGTGTGTAAATCCTTTAACAAGGTGGAACTAATAGTCATTATTTCTCCTAATAGGGAAGATCACCATAAGTGGTTAATTGTAATCTCTAATAGGCCAACTTTATACTGCAGTACTAAAGCTTGTGGGTATAATCCCCACCCTAGTTTTACTTTCTATTTGGAAGGTTTCTGGGTCACCATATCTTGTGTCAAAGTGTCATGAATGTTTATTTCTTTCATTCTTTCATGTATACAATTAGATCAGAATAATATACGAAGGATTAATTTGTGAAGTAATTTTAAATTTCTATTGGTTCCTGATTCACCCCTCCCCTCTTAGTAACCTAGCCTACCTTATATTTCCAACAAGTACTGGTATACATGTTAATGCTACCTATAAATCAGTTGGTTAAAGTCAAGAAAAAAATATTGAAACATCAATAACAATGCATAACACAAGATTTATCTTATGGAAACCTAGCTGGGGTAAAAACCATAGTGTATGATTCAATCCTCACGAAGCTTGCACTCTTCTAGAGTGGGCCCAATCAAGAGCTTATTTTTGTTAAAAGATTACAAAGACATTTTTTGGTGCCACCTAGTTAAGGGATTTAGATAAGACCTATCAAAGCATTTCCCTTTTAGGAGAAGCTTGGTCAAAGGACTTTAAAACACAAGTTAATGCATCACTCTATTAGAGGATTTAGTAAAAAGAACCTATTAGGGTCCACCATCAACAAGACTTACTATTGCATAGATTAATAAATAATGGGGAATGGTCTAACAAGATAACTACTTCACTTAGCTTGGATATGGATACCTTTGCATCTCTTCTGACCCATCTAGAACTATGTTCTCCTTTCTCTTGGCTCTGTAACCTAAGACACGATCACCTTTATCCTTGTCTCTATTTTCTCTTGTGCATGATCCCTCTTGCACCATTCTAGCTTACTGGATTTCCTTCAACACTTATGAAAACTCCTTAGTTATGACTTTACTCTATTACTCTCTTCACACCTTTGAGATTACACTTAAATAAACTCTCTTTTCTCTATGTCTAATCAATCAGAAATATAATATTTTCTCATTTGACACTATTTCCTTGTATAGTCTTCTTTTATTCCATTTTGGAATCCTAATCTAAAAATTCAAATTTGAACTCTCAAACCTACTTTTATCTTGTCTTCTCATTTTTTTCATAAACCACTCCTGTGAGATGTAGCATGTTTGTACAAGATTCATGGGTATCATGTGTTCTTAATTCCTTGTATTTCTGGAAATAATTTAGATTCAATTTTTTTTTTACTATTTCCTAATATGATAACTCCATCTCCATTAAGTACAATGACAAGTACACCACTACCTACTTTGAGATGTGGTAGTCATGTTTATCTTGCTCTATTCTTTCCTTGATGACTCTATGACTTCTTCATGGATGATCACCAATTGTGTTGTCTTTATTTATTCTTGAAATTCTTCTGCACATTCTCTCTTCACTTAACATTTTTTTTTCTAAGTGTATAACCTTGTTCATCACCTCTAGTGGGCTTCTCCTTCACCTTTATCTAATCACCCTTAAACTAGAGCCACACATGTGAGTTCAATGTGCCTTATCAATTGTTGCTTCCTACCATTCTTGGTTCCTTCTTGTAGCTTGAAATAAATGACAACATCATTATAACTAAATCCACCAATCATTCTATTAATCAATCTTCTATCTTTAAGATGGTTATGCTAATAATCTACCCTTTGGCATTGATGGAAACACTTTGGCATTTTCACCTTTGCATTGCCTCAATATCTCCCCCTAAGATGATGCATCTATATTCCTTTGATCACTATGAGTCCATATTTGTAAGTACACTTTGAATTCACTTTAATTTAGTGATATTCATTAATTAATATAAATCAATTGGTAGATTGATAAGAAAAAGGGGCTTCTTCCCAAACTTCTCCCCTTTGACAAATAAGCTAACACTTGATCTTCCTTAATTTCTATAAATCAAATGGTGGATTGATCTTTCTTAATGCCTATCTATTCTTTTTTAGACTTGATAGGGGTAATATCCCTAACTTCTCTCTCAAATAATCAAAATTATCCTTTTGAAGAGGCTTTGTGAATATATGTTGGTAAACATATTTGTCACAATAGAATTTTCCCAATGGAGTGTATGGAAAATTGTTCACAACAGCTGGATAGGCCCTTGATATGTGGCCTTCCTCTACATTTGGAGGGGCAGCTCCCTTGTATGATATGATTTTGAAGCTTTTCAAATAAAGAATCTAAAACTAAAAGGTGAGAAATCTCATGATGACGAATGCACCACATGACTCCAAGGCTTTCCCAAACTACTAAATTAAAATCACTAATAACAACAATCAAGATCTAGGATTGAAAATTATAACTAGCACAATGTTGATCCATAGATTCATAAACATCTACACCATACCGTGAGAATTCTCACTACAAAAAGAAACAACATTTCTAACAATTTAGATTTAGAAGAAGAGAACTTAAATTGCACATTCCTTTATTTTCTTGCACCAAGAACTCAAGAGGAATTTCTAATTACAAAGACAAAATTTGTACATACTTTCCAAATATCATCTTCTAATCAAAATTTTAGCATAGTGCTCCCTTTTTCCAAAGCCAAAAAGTCCCTTTACAAAGCCTAAAAGAGCCCTTATATAGACACATAGGTTAATAACCACCTTTCTGTGGTTAGTAACTACTCCCCAAATACATGATTTGGGTGAGGTTAATTAACCTTCACAAAATTAACCTCAAATGACAAAGATCACTAATTGAAAAGTATGCCTTGGATCATGTCTTTGATGGCCGAATCATTGATTTGTTGAGTTATTTGATACAAACTCTTGTTCGTGATCATCACCAAGTTTGACAAAGAAACAATCATTTACAACATCAATTGTTCATGCACTGACTGTAGTCTTGATAGTGATACTACAACCTTGTCTTCCCATTGATATAGGTTATCGAATTTTCAATCCTTTGGGACTGATTTTGATGAGCCATTATCATATCCACCTATGAGACATTGCATATATGTTGGAAAAAGAACATAATGCCTTGGACTTTTAGTATCTGATTCAAACAAGAATTCTGCCACATGTTCTCCTAATTCTATATTGGAACAAATTCTACAAGAAGCCAACAAAGATGCCCATATGGTAGAATTAGGCTTTACTGGCATATCAGTAATCAATTTGTATGCCTCATACAAATGACCAACATGGCCAAAGAGATCAACCATGCAATAGTAGTGTTCTATTGCAGGAGTCACATTGTAGTATTCATTCATAGAATTGAAGTACTTCCAGCCCTCATCCACAAACCCTGCATGGAAGCAAGCTGAAAGAACTCGAATGAATGTGATATGATTTGATTTCATGTTTACAGATTTCATCTTCTCAAAGGGATCCAAGGCTTCCTTCCCAAACCCATGAACAGTTTTCCCTAGAATGATTGCATTCCATGAGACCATGCATAATTTTGGCATCTTCTAAAACAAATTCAGAGCTTCTTCAACTTGTCCATTCTCTCCAAATCCATCAACCAATATGTTCCATGAGAACAAATTTGGTTGGGGTATTCTGTAAAAGATTCTCATTGCCTCCTACATAAGGCCATTATAAGCATAACCTGAGAGCAAGGTGTTCCACAACACAATATCCCACTCTTGCATTTTGTCAAACACTTTCCATAACTTGATAGTCTCATCATATCCCTACATTCCAGAAAATTGTTCCTAACTTGTTGGTTTTTCCCTGATGGAATTGAGTAGCTGCAGTAGTCAACATCATAATATACTGGCTAAACACACATCACATTGACCTTTGCTCATCAAATCTAGGTAGAAATAGAGTTAAGAAGCTTCTCATTCTCTACAATGGATTCTAGTTCCTTCACCATTATATCCATTTTGGGTCATTTTTCTAGTAGTTCCTCTACACAACACAAGGCAAAATTTAGAAGACTTTCAAAGCCTACTAAGTGCATAGACTGCTTTAAAATTGGATCTATTAATTATGTTGAAAGCCTCCACTTCTTTGTAATTCCATGATCATTTTGACCTCTTGAACCAAGTTTTTACCCCTTTCAATTGGGGGACATGCTATAATAAGATCAAGCAATACGACATCGAAACTATAGACATCACTCTTCTCTATAAGCTGTAGTATCATGTAGTACTCTGGATCCAAGTAACCCATTATTCCTTTTACTTGAGTTGTTATACGGCTTTGACCTCTAGCAAGCACATCGCCATCTAAAACAACTTTAGAAATACCAAAATCTGCAACCTTGGCAATCAACCTTTTATCCAACAATATATTAGTGGACTTCACATCTCTATGAATTATGGGTAGATTCACAAACTCATGGAGATAGTTTAAACCCGTGTGGCCCCTAATGCTATCAGAATCATTCTTTTCCAATCCAATCAAATACTATTTTGACCATGGATACTTTCTCTAAGAGTTCCATTTGGTATATATTCATACACAAGCATCTGTTTGTCTTTCTCAAAGCAAAATCCAAGCAATCCCACAATATTTCTATGATGTACTTGTGATAACAATTCTATCTCATTCTTGAATTAGTTTTTGTCTTTCAAAGATGCCTAATTAGCCCTTTTTATAGCCATCATTTCACCTCCGCGCAGAATCCCTTTATAAACCTTGCCACATGCTCTTGAAGTGATTGCATTCATGAATATCTATACAATGGGTGCCATTGACTTAGCCATCTCCATGCTTCATATCCCTGGTGTGAGGTTGGTGATGGATTTTCATATTCTGTAGGCTTAGTGGTGGCGGCATGAGCATATCAATTGCTCATGTGGGGAGGGCAAAGCACTCAGGTTAATACCATAGTCCATATTTCTTGCAAATTTGGTAGCTAGTATATATGTTATGGCTTGTCCATATATATATAATAGATTTGTGAATATGTGCCACTATTTTAAGCCACATCAATATTTCAAATCCCTAGCATGAGGTTGGGTGATATGATACTAGCGGTATGACTATACCAATGCTCACGTGAGGAAAAATAAAAGTTTGTCTAAATTCATTTATGCTGTGGTCTTACAAAACATTGAAACATTTCCCATTGTGAAGGAAAGCCGCAAATTAAGAATAATTTTAATATGGCAGAGTCATGGGTTGGCAATGGGGTGTATGAAGTGGCATGGGGCTACTTGCAAGTTTATTGTTTCTTTCAAAAAGTCTTACCTTTCTTATGTGGAGAGAAATCTACATTTGATTTGAGTAATCATATGTTGGGAGGCTTGGTAAAAGAAATGTGTTGTAGAATTTTAATCAACTATTAGTTAAAATCCAGCAATCGGGTAGACTATTAGGATTAGCAGAGATGCTAGGTTTGATTGGAAATGGCCACTTGATCTCTTACCCAACTGACATCATCTTCATCAAACCACCAACTTCTTCTATTTAACCGTCTCAACAATTAATCTACCTTTCTCATCCAACTCCATTTGATGTTCAACATGGTGATTTCTTTACTTCCATTTTTTTTTGCCCTTAATTAGTTAAACAAAAGAGGTTAATAACTGTCTCAAAGAGGTTAATGAATACATGTTTTTGGAGAGGTCAATTAACCTACTCCAAAATGCATGTTTTGAAGGTTATCATTAACCTTTTGAAAGGTTAAGAAAAATGCATTTTTGGAGAGGTTAATTAACCTTCTCCAAAATGTGCAATTTGAAAATTATCATTAACCTTTTGAGAGGTTAATGGTTAATGATAGACTTGAAAACACATATTTTGGGTCTCAATATTAACCTACGATAAGTTGGAGCTCAAAAGCCGGATTTTAAAAATTTCAAGTGCTAAGCAGAGCTAAGGATGAGCCAGAGACATGAAGATTCAAAAACTCATGAAAACTCAGAGATAAAGTGGTCATTTCAATGATCAAAATGGAATGTATTTCACACATAACCAGGAGATTAACAGTTTTAAAAATTGAAACATTTTTGACCAGGCAATAGGTGGCTCTAACTGGGGACAAGGACTGACAAGGATGAAGCTCGAATCAAGAATAAAATAGTGCCTTATCCATTGGGCTATAAAATAGAGTCATTAGAGGAACCAATTTACAAAGAGGGAACAAACACCAAAAATGGGACAGCCTTAAAGAAAAACTAAAGCACCACAAACTCCTAACTAGACTATGTACAAGGTAGGTTTCCCTACCTCTAGTGACTGAAGGTATAATCATGCAAATCCATTCACAGGGTGGGGAAAATAAATACCATGGCATACCAACATGTGGAAATTCGTAAGCTTCTATGGGTTTGAATATAAGTGTGCTACTTGAATACTAACTCTGAAGTTCATAGCACACCCCACATCTCTGGATGATAGGACATATCCAAATAACCAGGCTTCATAAAAAATTTCAGACTTTAAAATTAATCCTACTTCCTATTGCATGTTATTTTGAAAGAGTTGAAGTATAATATTCTCAAGTCTTTGAATGCATTTATGATCTTCCCCTCTATTTGGAAAGCCCTCTAATTGGATTTCTAGTGATTGATCATCATGAAGTCTTGAACTTGTTTCTGACACTAGATACTCTTGCTTTTCCATGGGCATGGTCATGGTTGAATCCTCTATAAAATTACTCCAACTAGGATGCACATCCATGTTATATTGAATTTTCTCATGATCCATTTCTTCTTCCTTATCTTCCAAAAGATTATCTTGAAGTCTTAGGGATTGTGAAGTTATATTGATATCATGGTCAACATGGTTGGTCATCACTTCAATTTCCCTTCCATTAAAATCAAAATTTTCCTTCTGAAGATCTTTCTAGTGATTAAGACTCAACAATATAAAACCTCATATTGTATTGCCTTCATATAATCTATGACCTAAAGCAACTTGTGGAGTTATAGCTATCAAACCTTGTCTTCGAATACCAACTTGAGATCATCAACAGAAATGCCCTTCTCTATGAATAGAGGATTTAAGTAAACATTTTCTTCATAGAGAAATTTACCATCCAAAGATTTTGAGCACAATCTTGGAGTAAATACATCATACGATTTTTCTTCACTAGATTCCTCCATGATATCCTTTGCTAACTCATTACTTTCTTCATTATGGTTATTCTTCTCATAGAAGTTCTTTGGCATAGAATTTCCTTTTTGATGAAAAGACTCAAAAAGAGGATTTCCTTGAACTTTGAATGATCCATAGGAATTTATTTTCACTTCCGTTGGAATAGCGAAACTTGTCTTCATATCCATATAGCTTTCATTTTCAATATGTTCAATGATATCTATCTCCTTTTGAATCATCATTTCTTGTACAAGACATCCTTTATGAAATGTAGAAGTTGGTATGCATGCTAAAGAATGAAGGCTAGATAGTTCATCTTCTTCTCTTTGAAGCTGATTTTTAACTTTTTCATCAATCGATCTTTTAATCACAAGTTCATCAACATCATCAAAGGTAAAGGTTTCCATTTCTTTAGGGAAAGTAGATATTTGCAGAAGTTCATTGGTGCTCTTATCTCCATCAATGGTAGTAGTTTTAGATTTTTCTATGATATCTAAAGTATTGATATTATCGATAGATTCATCATCATGAATGTGAAATAACCCCGACAGGATTATTGCTTACTCCAGCACCAAAAATACTAAAATTTCAAAAGGTTTGACATTTCGTCAAACAATTAGTCAACAAGCTCTGTCCTTACTAAAAAAATTATGCCAGCTACATGCAGTTAAAAGATCAAAAAAATTGACCCTGTTGTCCTTATAAATGCCATTGTTTTGAATCTTACATTAACCGATTCAAGAAAGAGTGTGACCGTTAGAACTGAGCAACCGTTCGTGGGCATATTTAATCTGTCTTTTATATCGGCAACATCCTACCAAACAATGCCATTTCATCAAACAATTTTACATGCATCTTCTCCACGTCCACCTTCAACGCTTTGTACCCTATAGATCACCGCATTTTAACTACACCCACAAAATGCATCCGGTCATAGCTATGAATTCATGTGCAGAAGCTATGACAAATGATCGTACAAGAAGCTTTCCAATGGAGTTGCCCTATACATGTGCCGAACTTGACATTCTGTCAAACATTTGCGGTGCTTCCTTTTCTTTGAAAGAGATCGGCCTTCGATGTTTCCCTCACCTTTTGAATGTGGTCTTTGATGTTTAAAACTTTTGAACTCATTTATTCCAAAGGCCGCGGCTCTCCCATGTACATCTGTCTCTATTTAATTCCTGGCATTCCATATTCGAGGTTTTTAGCCACATATATCGGTTTTTACTTTACTGTCGACCACGATCCCAGTGCCAAGTTGCAGTTACTCTGCATGTTGGGGTTTTGCCAAAAATTTTGTGCATGCATGGTGTTTTTTTACATACATGGGAAAAAAACCGACCTCCTCTTTGCAACAAGTAATACACATGTGGCTTATCGAGTTCATTAGAACAAGTGGGAGGAGTGATCGCAAGGAATCCATACTTTCTACCTCAGATATAGAAACTATCGCTGCATATGCCCATATTCAATACCTTGTGCGATCTGTTCCTGTCTGCTCGCTCGGTGTCTTATATTATTGACAAACTTGTTGTTAATCATCACACCTCTGTCAGGAGATCCTCGCGTAGCCTACTGTTAAAGAGATATACTACTCGATTTATATCGGATGTACACTGCTCGATACACATACAAAATACTGTTCTACCACAGAATAACGACACATGATGCCAACAATGAATGTCTGCCGTGGACCATGAGTGGTCGATTACTATCTTTAAACCAGAATAATACACCTGACCCCTGCTATAACTATGGAGCGAATGACCTTAAGTGCTTCACCATTAATACAAATCAATATTACTTGCAACCTGTGGGATATTGTGGGTTAACTCCATCATCGCCTAGCTTCCTTCTTGGTCTTCAATCTGTTTATTTGAACATTCAGAACCGATGGATCTGAATCAAATCCTTCAATGAACAAAACTACAAATTGGCCTTAAGCCGCAATTAATCACCCTGATGAAATGACTGAATGTCACCTCCAATCTGCAATAATTCAGATGATATTTCACACCCTCAAAATTGCGTACCAATTGAGATTTATCGTTCTCAATGGCCAACTGTGACAATTGTAGAAACCCTTGGTTTCACAATGCACCTGTGATTGAATCACAACCTGAAAAATAAAGACAGATAATCAACTGCCTGATTCGAATGGAGCCCCGGGGTGCCTATTTATTCTTTTCCCTCCATCCTCTCCAGAGACTTCTAGAACCTTTTTGATCTTATCCCTCAAGTGACTTTATTAAATATTTTCCAAGTCACTTTATTAAATACAAGGTTATCTTTTAATATTATTTATTTAATTAAAATAATTAATTAGTCGTCCTTGGACAACCATTAATTAAATTAATTAAATCGAACTGTCACCAAAAAATTTGGGGACATGACAGTCCGCCCTTCCTGAAATTGCTTGTCCCCAAGCAATGGCTGAACCATGAACCAATCAATTTTCCTGGATCCCAAATGTAAATCTGTGTATCATCCCAATCCTCATCATACTCTCGTGGAGAAATCATCAATACTAGTAGTTGAGAAACTGTATTCAACATATAAACAACTGACAACTCTGATGAAATTATCTGTAAAGCAACTGTAGATGTCAGTAGAAGAAACCATTCTGCGGAACTCAAGCCAACTGAAACATCAACTCTATCAAAACTCAAGCCCCCGTCAGAATGACACTTGCACCCAACTGCACTGTAGATATGACAACAGCTATA
Organism: Cupressus sempervirens; assembly: GCA_028749045.1. Classification (NCBI taxonomy): domain Eukaryota; kingdom Viridiplantae; phylum Streptophyta; class Pinopsida; order Cupressales; family Cupressaceae; genus Cupressus; species Cupressus sempervirens. Next base: position 687,312 of record CM053791.1, read on the forward strand.
GGTACCTGAATTACTGCCAACAAATCCAATCTCTGAAAAACTACTCCGGGCGTGTCGATGCGGCAAGCCGAGTAACTTGCTACTACCAGTTTTATCTTCAAAAGATGGTGCCAATCTATCCCCTAATGGATGATAAGAAACTGGAGCCAATCTACATCTACGTGAAATAAAATCTTCTACCTCTGTGTCAAAGGAGAAATGATGAGCGTACCCTACCGTATAATGTCGGTAAGAACCTCCAAATTTTGCTGCTAGCTCATCATCACTGAACTGGTAATCAATATATGGCTCCAATCTCTGACTCCGAGTGACTGTAGGCTGGATAGGATCCCATGCATTCTGCTCAACAAACCCTTCCTCGAGATCCCTGTGAGGTAGCATAGTAGAAAGGACCCCTATAATCTTCTCAACCAATCTGCAAATAACACTAGTATCATGGATGAGAACACCTTCTGTCACTTTATACGGGTCCAAATGAACACATGCACTATCCAATAAATACTCCATGAATGGTTTAGTGCAGTAAAAATTATACGAGGAAGCATCAATATACTTCCCTGCACACCACAACTGATCCTCCTATGAAGGTGGCATACCCCACTGTACCACACTATCAACTAACTAAGAAGAATCAATCTGGAAACTTGACTCTACCGGTATCCTGAACTCATTAAGACCAACTTCTTCCAAACCCTGAACATGTATGTCAGTCTCAACAATAAGCTCCTCAAAAGTGACTGTAGGAGTGTACTTACCATCATCTACCTCATTAGACAAATGAACTGGGTCTGGGGCTGGTTTTGACCGCAAATGCTCCAACTCCACGGTCACCTCCTTCAACTGAAACTGCGACTTCTGTAGATCCCGTTGTGTGTCCTCTAACGCCTCAATAGTCACTATGAGCTCTTGGGAAAGCTCACTCACCTCCTCTTCACGATCCAAGAGGGCCTCATATGCTGTACTCCCCCACTCAACCAAGTGATCATGGTCGGCTACCAATCGTAAATAATCTTTCTTCAAAATCCGAACAGCTTCACGCAAGGCATGAATCTCTGCCAAAGAAAAGTAACCACCGCTGGACTCATCTGTCATAGAAGAACCCCAACCAGTAACAGCCAACAACTGACAAGCAGTATCAAAATTCTCACAAGCAATAGTAATGTCTCACTCACTAACTTTCAACTGGCTAACCACATGATGGCTCTGGCTAGACTGTCTTCTATAAACTCCCTCTGACACATTGTCTGGAGGAATGTCTTCAAAGATACTAGTCTCTGGATTATTACCATCTATATTTTTTGAATCAACTTCAAAACTCATATCAACATCCAGAGTGTCAAAATCTGTAGTTCTGTCGTCAAGCTCTTCTGTACCTAAAGAAACTGTCAAGGTAGCTGAATCTTCAAAACTATTCACTTCATTCTCCCTGATGTCATCAAGGTCAAAATGATCCTAGGACTCATCTGTACATGCTTCCAAATATGAAAAACCTTCAACACCTTTCAGCAAGGATGGTCGACTGGAAATATGAACCAAACCCAACAACGGTGCATAAAAACTAATACCAACATCGGATGTTCTGCTAACACAAGGAAAGATAACACCGTATATTCTGCTAATCAAATCCATGATAGTACTCAAACAATCATGGTTATCATAAAGTGCTAAAGATCTCCGGTTGACCGAATCCCAAATGCTGCTGAAACATTCCCGAATCCATATGCAAGAAACAACTGGTAACTCAAGCAAACTACTTACCTGAGTAATGTGACCAATACCAACTAACTTCACATACCTGTCTACCATTGTCCTTGTATCCTGGATGTGAATGCAAGATGAACTTGTAACATTATCAGCTACCATATATGATCCCTCTTCTATCAAAAACTGAGTGCAAGATGAACTTAAGCTCAGCTCCATGTTGTGCTTTTGTCTCTCCCAATCCTGTAATGCCAAAGTTGCTCGAGTGTCCTCAAGTTCGCAAGAAAGCTTGACAACTTCCTCCTCCTTCCTCCTCAAGGCATCTGAATAATCTTTGGCAAGGATTAGAAGATGGTCATGATCTGATAGAAGATGTAAATAGCTCAACTTCGTCATTCCCATTCCTTCACCAATTGCATGTAAGTCACAACAAGGAGAATTTTCCTGAACTCCCTTATGTCTTCCTTGTAACTGAATCATCTAGATGTGCTCTTCTAACATCTCCCGCATCCTGTCATGATCAGATAAAGAAGCCACAATACTATCTTTTCTTACCTTCAGTTGGCTGGAAAAATCATGTGAAGTACTGCCATTCTCATCCTCATATGACGAAGCATCTAACTGAGCTTGGTACTCTCTGTCAGCAAAATCATAAATGCTCAATGTCTGCTCATTTTCACCAAGTATCTCATCATCATGCACAATGACATCTTCATCATCATCTGAACTCACTTCACTGTAATCATTGCTTGTAGGAACCAAACTACCCTGAGTACATGAGACATCACCTTTGGAAAGCTCGTATTCAATTGTCTCAACTTGAGTGTCAAGTTGACAGTTACTATCCATCAGCGTAATGTCCTTCACCGCTTCTTCCTGTGACTGAACTGAAACCTCTGACTAGTTGCACACTTGTTTCTCGAACTCCTCATTAAGGTTCCTAGTAACATCTCTCATTGTATCAGTCAACGCTTTGTGAGAAGGTTTGACAAAATGAAATCCAGTTGATTTATTCACCTTAGCTGGGACAGACAGCCTGTCAAGCATACGGTGGTGTTTAACCAACAGTTCAGACATGTTATGTTTGATTTTTCTGAGCTCATCCTGAATACCTAAATAGTCCTCCTTTCCACAATTCTGACTCTGAATACTGTGTCTATTACTTGTCCAAGATTGTGTCCTTGGAGACTTTGTGTTGTACCTGTCCATCTTGGTTGAAGTAGAGTGCTGATCACTCATGTAATTCGGTTCTCACCCCACAGGATGGCAAGAAAACCACTCTGATACCACTGAAATAACCCCGACAGGATTATTGCTTACTCCAGCACCAAAAATACTAAAAATTCAAAAGGTTTGACATTTCGTCAAACAATTAGTCAACAAGCTCTGTCCTTACTAAAAAAATTATGCCAGCTACATGCAGTTAAAAGATCAGAAAAATTGACCCTGTTGTCCTTATAAATGCCATTGTTTTGAATCTTACATTAACCGATTCAAGAAAGAGTGTGACCGTTAGAACTGAGCAACCGTTCGTGGGCATATTTAATCTGTCTTTTATATCGGCAACATCCTACCAAACAATGCCATTTCATCAAACAATTTTACATGCATCTTCTCCACGTCCACCTTCAACGCTTTGTACCCTATAGATCACCGCATTTTAACTACACCCACAAAATGCATCCGGTCATAGCTATGAATTCATGTGCAGAAGCTATGACAAATGATCGTACAAGAAGCTTTCCAATGGAGTTGCCCTATACATGTGCTGAACTTGACATTCTGTCAAACATTTGCGGTGCTTCCTTTTCTTTGAAAGAGATCGGCCTTCGATGTTTCCCTCACCTTTTGAATGTGGTCTTTGATGTTTAAAACTTTTGAACTCATTTATTCCAAAGGCCGCGGCTCTCCCACGTACATCTGTCTCTATTTAATGCTTGGCATTCCATATTCAAGGTTTTTAGCCACATATATCAGTTTTTACTTTACTGTCGACCACGATCCTAGTGCCAAGTTGCAGTTACTCTGCATGTTGGGGTTTTGCCAAAAAATTTGTGCACGCATGGTGTATTTTTACATACATGGGAAAAAAACTGACCTCCTCTTTGCAACAAGTAATACACATGCGGCTTATCGAGTTCATTAGAACAAGTGGGAGGAGGGATCGCAAGGAATCCATACTTTCTACCTCAGATATAGAAACTGTCGCTGCATATGCCCATATTCAATACCTTGTGCGATCTGTTCCTGTCTGCTCGCTCGGTGTCTTATATTATTGACAAACTTTCTGTTAATCATCACACCTCTGTCAGGAGATCCTCGCGCAGCCTATTGTTAAAGAGATATACTGCTTGATTTATATCGGATGTACACTGCTCGATACACATACAAAATACTGTTCTACCGCAGAATAACGACACATGATGCCAACAATGAATGTCTGTCGTGGACCATGAGTGGTCGATTACTATCTTTAAACTAGAATAATACACCCGACCCCTGCTATAACTATGGAGCGAATGACCTTAAGTGCTTCACCATTAATACAAATCAATATTACTTGCAACCTGCAGGATATTGTGGGTTAACTCCATCATCGCCTAGCTTTCTTCTTGGTCTTCAATCTGTTTATTTGAACATTCAGAACCGATGGATCTGAATCAAATCCTTCAATGAATAAAACTACAAATTGGCCTTAAGCCGCAATTAATCACCCTGATGAAATGACTGAATGTCACCTCCAATCTGCAATAATTCAGATGATATTTCACACCCTCAAAATTGCATACCAATTGATAGTTATCGTTCTCAATGGCCAACTGTGACAATTGTAGAAACCCTAGGTTTCACAATGCACCTGTGATTGAATCACAACCTGAAAAATAAAGACAGATAATCAACTGCCTGATTCGAATGGAGCCCCGGGGTGCCTATTTATTCTTTTCCCTCCATCCTCTCCAGAGACTTCTAGAACCTTTTTGATCTTATCCCTCAAGTGACTTTATTAAATATTTTCCAAGTCACTTTATTAAATACAAGGTTATCTTTTAATATTATTTATTTAATTAAAATAATTAATTAGTCGTCCTTGGACAACCATTAATTAAATTAATTAAATCGAATTGTCACCAAAAAATTTGGGGACATGATAGAATGGTCATCGAAGGATGATTTGGAAGATTTTCTCCACATAGGAAGTCATCATCTAAAACATCTAGGCACCAAGAAGGAATAAAAGTTGTATGAAATTCACCTTGATTCACATTTTCCTTATCTTCAATCATATGTTGTGTAGTTTCCTGAGATTTTGATATCTCTTTTTCTTTCTCATTAGGATTGAGATGATTGAATAATTTCTCTTGGATTTTGAAATCTTCATAGTCATTTTTTGATACATTTGCAAACCCTTCTCCTATAGACTCTCTTCCTTGACCATATCCTTCAATACACATAGGATTCCTATCTTCTTTCAAGCATGGGAATGCTTGCAAATTTATTGTTTCTTTCAAAAAGTCTTACCTTGCTTACATGGAGAGAAATTTGCATTTGATCTGAGTAATCATATGTTGGTAGTCTTGGTAAAAGAAATGTGTTTGTAGAATTTTAATCAACTGTTAGTTAACATCTAGCAATTGGGTAGACTGTTAGGATTAGCAAAGATGCTAGGTTTGATTGGCAATGGCCACTTGATCTCTTACCTGACTAACATCAGCTTCATCAAACCACCAACTTCTTCTATTTAACCTTCTCAAAAATTAATCTTCCTTTCTCATCCAACTCCATTTGATGTTAAACATGGTGATTTCTTTACTTCCAATTTTTTTTGCCCTTAATCAGCTAAATAAAAGAGGTTAATAACTATCTCAAAGAGGTTAATGAATACATGTTTTTGGAGAGTTTAGTTAACCTACTCCAAAATGCATGTTTTGAAGGTTATTTTTGGAGAGGTTAATTAACCTACTCCAAAATGCACAATTTAAAAGTTATCATTAACCTTTTGAGAGGTTAATGGTTAATGATAGACTTGAAAACACATATTTTGGGTCTCAATATTAACCTACGATAAGTTGGAGCTCAGAAGCCGAATTTTAAAATTTTCAAGTGTTGGGCAAAGCTAAGGACAAGCTAGAGACATGAAGATTCAAAAACTCATGAAAACTCAGAGATAAAATGGTCATTTCAATGATAAAAATGGGATGTATTTCACACATAACCAGGGGATTAACAATTTTAAAAATTGAAACACTTTATGACCGAGCAACAATATATCAACCACTGTCTCCTTGGTTGGTACACATGCTAGCTAGACTTTTTTTTCTTATAATTTCTCTCTATGAGAGAGTGATACTTGATATATAATTTCTTTGTCTTTAAGCGCATTACTGAATTTTTGGATATGTTGATTGTAATAGTGTTATAACAATTGATAACTATCAATTCCTCCATCTTCTCTCAAATTCCTTCAAGAATTTGTTTGATCCAAACAACTTTAGTATAATTTATTGTAGCAACTTCATACTCTTCTTTTTTTATTGACTGTGATGTGTAGTTTTGCTTCTTGTTGGCCCAATAAATAAGGCACCACCATTTGTGCTCTTTCTATCATCTATGTTTCCTATCCAATTAGCATCAATAAAGATATTGAGCTCAAAATTTTTTTTGCAAGGATACCATAAACCATACTCTTTAGTGCCCTTTAGATATCTAAAGATTCTCTTCAAAGCTACCATGTGTGACTCCTTTGGGTTGGCTAATAATATGGATACTATTCCAACAACTTGTACTATTTACGGTCTACTATGTACAACATAATATAGTTTACAAATCATTTATTAATAAAGTGTCTCATTTACTTCAAGGATTTCATCTTCCTAAGATAAAACTTTTACAACTAGTCACCATTGGGGTGCTCACTTATTTTTCTTCCTCCATTCTAAATGTATTCATAATATCCTTCACATACTTTTTTTGTCCTATGAAGATCCCTCCTTTAATTTGGGACAGTTAAAGTCCAATGAAGAACATAATCTTACCGATCGTGGACATTTTGATCTCTCTCTTCATGGCTTTAGCAAATTCAACACTTATCTTATCATCTCCTCCAAAGATTATATCATTTAGGAATATTTTGGCAGTCAAAATTTTTTCTTTTGTCTCTTTCTTTAGATATAGATTACAGTTGTCACTCTTTCTCACAAACCTAATTTTAATTAAGGATCAGTGCAATCTCTCATACCAAGCTCTAGGTTCTTGTTTCAATCTATACATGGGTTTCTTGAGTCTTCACACTTGATTATTACCTTCCTTGTTCTCAAACCCTTCATGTTGTTCAATGTACACTTCCTCTCCTATAAGTCTATTCAAAAATTTAGATTTTACATCCATATGGTATACTTGGAGTTCTTGTATGTAGAAAATTCTAGGAGTGTCATGACTCCTTTTAGTGTAGCTACTGATGAAAAGGTTTCTCCATAGTCAATGCCTCCTCCTATGCATATCCTTTATAAAAAAATGGCCTTTTTTTTAGTACTTTCCTATATTTATTTATTTTATTTTGGTACACGCACTTTGTTCCAATGACACTTTTGTCTTTTGGTCAAGTTACCAAGGTCCATGCATCAATCTTTATTTTCTTGCATGTTCTAATATTCTTCCTTAACAAATTCCTACTAGCTCTAGGCTCCATGTGTGAGAGAAGACATAATATCTTTCTTTCCCTTCTCTTGGTCATCACTCTAGGATCCTTATCTCCAATTCTTTATTCATTTAACTGATGCCTTCTTACATACTTTTCTAGGACCAATTCCCCTTTAGGTTCTTATGCTCATTAATTTTTAGGTTGAGCATTTTCTTCTTGAGGTGGTACAACTTCTTGTATAGGTTCCACCTCTACCAATATTCTCTCCACTATATCATTATGTGGGATGTATTCAAACTCCTTGTAATATCCTAGTTATTTCTTTATTTATTCTTATTTCTTCTCTAAGATCTCATCTACCTTTACATTAATAGATTCCACAATTTTATTTTTCCTAAGGTTTAGACACTAGTAATCTTTATTTTTGGTAGAGTGTCCTAAAAAGATAGCCTCATCACTCTTAGGTTCAAACTTTCCTTGATATTCATCTCTGATGATGTAGCCTTTACTTCCAAATACATTAAAGTACCTCATAGATGGTGAGTGACCAAACCAAAGTTCATAGGGAGTCTTCTTCATTCCCTTCTTTACTTGTGCCCTATTCAAGGTGTACACTATTGTGCTTACCACTTCTCTCTAGTAGATCTCTGTAATATTTTTTTGAATCATTAGTGTTCTAGCATAATCTATGATTGTCCTATTTCTTCTTTCAAAAATACCATTCTATTCTAGGAGATGACATTTGTCTTTCGATTCCATTCTCATAGTAGTAATATTAAAATTCTTGTGAGGTCAACTCACCTCCCTGGTTTGATCTCAAGAATTTAAATGCTCTACTAATCTCCCTTTCCACCTTTTCCTTATGAACTTTGAACATGTGAAAGGCTTCTAACTTTTCTTTCAAATAGCTAGTCCACATCAGTCTAAAATAATTATCAATAAATAACATAAAGTATTTGTTACTAGATACACTCTTTGTCCTCATGGGACCACATAAGTCAGTGTGAACTTGATTTAGAACTTTTTTAGAAGTAAATGACTTTCTAGATAAACTAGAACTTGCCAACTTTCCTAGTTAGTATACCTTACACATAAAATTTTTGGGTTTGGTAATAGGAGGTAGACCCGTTACACAATTTTCCCTTCCTAATTTAACATTTCTTTCAAAATTTACATGACTTAATCTTCTATGCCACAATCAACTATTGTCATTTTTAGCTATCAAGCATTTATTGTTAGAAATATTGAGTTAGAAAAGGTTATCTCTACTTTGGTCCCATAGCTAAAATTTTGCCTCTCTTGTCAAATATTCTCCAAGGCCCTTTGTTAAAATCAAATCCATAAACATTATAAATTAATTGAGCTACACTCAGTAGGTTATATTTTAGACTTTCCACTAATTACACATCTTGATAATTAGTGGATTCATTTAGGGCTATAGTACCCTTACCTATCACTGTACATAGTAATTTATTACCAAACTTCACCATTCCACCACTATAGGCTTCAATCTCATGGAACTTTCTCATATCACCAAACATGTGATGCGAGTAACCATTATCTATTATCAATTTTTTGTGGATGTTGGTACCAATTATCAGGGATTATTCCACCCTTTATTCAATAATAGCAATAAAGGATACTTCATCCTTATCTCCATCACCATAACTGGTTGACTCTTCATCAATCACACCTTCAACGAAGTAGCATTGCTTCTTCTCCTTTCCTTTGGATTTTTCCACCTTTCTCAAGTCTCCTTCACATTCTCTGGACATCTAGCAGCATAGTGTCCTACCTTTTTGTAGTTAAAGAAATTAAATAAAAGTTCAGCTTTGTGCTTTCCTTTACCTCTGACCCTTCTTTTTGCAAATAGAGCCTTCAGATCTTCTTGTTTAGCTTCTTCAACATACAAACTCTCAAATTCTCTTTTGTATCTAGATGTGCTTGCCTCCTCCCTATCTTTTTGTGTTGCATCTAGTACAATTAAGACATTGAATGTACACTATATCAGTTGGGGTCAAATTGTGATGGCATTTGCAACAACTGTCCTATTTGTAGTGATTTTCATGTTTTTTTTTTGTAATTATCCCCAACATCATTGCAATACTGAATTTTGCATCATAATTTTGACACTTGTGTGAGAATTTTTTTTAAATGGCATAAATCATTCCCCATTTTTTTTTATTGTGGAGAGCTACACGCGAAGGAGGTGGAGAGCTCTAAACAAGGGTGGAGAGTTGTAAATGTTGTCGTCCCCTCATGATCTCTTCCTTTCATTATTGTGCCCTCGTGATTGATGCATTTTGTTGTTGTGCCCTCATGATCTCTGCATTTGGTTGTCGTGCCCTTTCTCTACAATTCCATTGCCATGTCATTCCCTTGTGATCTATGTGCCCTTTCTTTGCAATTTTATTCAAGGGTGAGAAGAGGTACATATGTAAATGTTCTTTTCTTTTCCTTCTAAACATGTATGTATTTATATTTCCTTCTAAACATGTATCTCTTTATATATTTAAAGAGATCTTTTTTAGTTGCTTATTGTAATACCCCTAAATTGGCACAGTGGTATTCTGAACCAATTTTGATTTATTAATCTTACTTAAGTCCTATTGTACTAGGAATTTCTAATTTTGAAAATCTCTACCTGACCTAAGTGTCAAATATAGAAAATCATTAATTTTTATTAATCACTTACTTTTCTTAATTCCTAACTATTAATTGAATTAGCTAAATTAAACCTTTTAATTGAATTAACTTAATTATAAATCCTAAGTACTTGAATTAAATTAAATTGACCCATTTAGCTAATACACATTAAGAAGGAATAGAATACCTTGGTTTAATTAAATATGTCATGCTTATTGAAACTAATCACTAGTAAATTGGGACTCAATTTTTGATGAATATTGGTTGAAATTTTGACGCAGGTTGGTTGAAATTTTGACCAACCAATTTTTGGTCAAAGTTTCAACCAATACATTTGTCAAAAAAAATTAATTTTTGCTAGCTCTGATTTGTCAGTGTTGGTCAAAATTTCCACCAATGTTTGGTCAAATTTTTTTTAGAATTGGTGGAAATTTTGACCAAGTCTTGGTAGAAAACTATCAAGAATTGGTCAAAATTGCCACTAATGTTTGGTCAAAATTATTTTATTTGGTGGAAATTTCGACCATGTCTTGGTATAAAACTATCAAGAATTTGTCAAAATTTCCACTAATGTTTGGTCAATTTTTTTTTAATGTTGTATCAAGAAATTGTTTCTTATCCAAGCCATTTAATTTGCAACCTTTTAAATCTCTACAAAGATAAAGTTGGAGCAGGAGAATTTTTCTTCGCAAAGGTGTCCTCTGATTGTAAAGAATCCATTCTATTATCTATTGAACTAGATATGTCTTGTTTGTTGAACAGATAATGGAATGGACACTTTACAATTAGAGGACACCTTTGAGAAGAAAAATTCTCCTGCTCCAACTTTATCTTTGTAGAGATTTAAAAGGTTGCAAATTAAATGGCTTGGATAAGAAACAATTTCTTGATACATCATGGAACAAAGAAGAACATAAAAATATACAATGGACATGTATTCTTTGAAATGAAAGCATCCAAGAATGTAAGCAAAATCAGAACTAGTGAAGTGTAACACGCCTCATTATGATTTTGCCAAAGTTGACAAAAAAAAATTCAACTATGAATAATGATATATTATATAATCAAAGTAACAAAGGAATTTCATATTCATGATAGTCGGTTTTCAAAGTATAGTACAATACACAAGTTGAAGAAGAAAAGTATCCTAAAATGAACACCACTATATGAAAATTATGCATTTTATCCCACAAGAACTTCAGCACTGGAACAACTACTTATGAAGTTTACTAAAAACAAATAGGGCATGACATTTATATAGAAAAGAGATAACAAAATTTCATTAAAATAGTTATAACAATAGTTATAAGAAAGATCTCTTTTTCACTATTCTATGAAATTCTGTCTTCAGTGGTACAAAGTTTAAGCATACCAAAATTAAGACAATATAAATCAATTTGTAATAGGAAGAAAAATGCTTATAGTATGCTAAAATGATCAAGGTAATTACATATAATCAGCACTGAATGATATAAATTGAGTAGGAACCTAATGATAATGATGCCATTATTGCAGTAGCAAAATATATAAGCTCTAAAAACTCAACACCACAAAAATGGAATACATATTTAGTATCTAATTTTGCCTTCCCATGTCTGAATAAAGCCTTCACATTTTTCTCATCTTCAACTAACACCTATAGATAAGGAAATTGAGCATCAGAGAGTTGAGAACCATTTCCTAATCTCTTCTACATATAGAGGTAAAAGGAGTCCCACACTTGCAATTTATGGGATCCTTGGCCTCAAATTAGCTTGGGTACAAAAGTATCACAATTTTTATAAAAATAAAATGACTTGATACACCATTGCACAATGCATACCATGTTATACTGGCTAGTGACATCTTCATAATAGTTTAGTTTCAAAAAACATGTAGCCATGTTGAGATGGGATGGATTCTTAATAGAATTTTCAATTTCCTTATATTTTCCAAATAATTGGAACATAAAATCATCTCCCATGTATGCCAAGGTTTGCACAAAACCACATCTTTGAAAAGTCTGCTAGGTAGGCAAACTACCTGAACCTAGGTAATTTTCAATATAGTAAATAGAAGAATTAGCAAAGGAATAGATATGTCACCATTTCATATTGCTACATCACCTCTACTAGTTTTCCCTCTTTAAAAAATGCATTACCCTCTATACATCTCATATGAGTTGCTTCAATTTGTTCCTCTACTGTCATGTCACTCCACTCCTTACCCTGACAAATTTATAATAAATGAAAAGAAAATTATAATTTACGAATTGCAATATAACTACATGACAAGACAATTGTTCTACAACTGTAGGCTAGCAAGATTACTGGTATAAGTATCCAGTCTAATTTTCATTTTTTGAAGGGGAAGACTAGTAGGAGTTTGACCTAGGTCTATTGTGTAGCAAGCACTCAAAATTAACACTAGACAGAGCCTACCTGTCATCTTACCGAAAGACAAAATAAAATTAGCATTGACATATAACCGCATCCTTCACCCTTTCTGTCTCTAATAATAGGCATTCCAAAGGAAATTGGATCACACAATGTGTAGCATTTAATATTTGAGCCTCTATGACTCTTACACATTTAGTGCCTACATAGATAGCTTGAATAATTAGTGTGAGAAGAGAGGAATTAGACTTACCTCCTTTGCTTCCTAAAATTCAATAAGCTCAACCTCATACATGAGACCTTTTTCTTTGCAGGAATAATAAAAGTTATGTCAAACTTAAACCATGTTCATATATAGATTCATTATGAATAAGTGATTGATTACGTTCTAGACCATATAAGAGTTCATCAATCTCATAACATAATACATTTGTTTTAATATAGCATATCAATAAGAACTACCCAAACAATGCCAACCACAATTTCTTACAATAAATTATTCTTAGAGTTGTTTTTCATTTTAAAGAGTACAAGATTTCAAATAGAGATAGAATACACCATTCTTTAAATATAAAAATGTCACACTTGTAATTTTTATTGATAATTTGAGGATTATAATGGGCCCCCAACCCATTAAAGCTATTTTAAAACTATATGAAATAAAAGAGCCAGATAAATCTGGACACCTGTAAGCCTCTAATGAATAACCACAAACCAAATAAAAACTCATGTACCAAAATGAGTAAGGTCTAAACTACCTAATAACTGGCCCTACAAATGGAGAAGAAATGTGTGTTTTTTTGGGCTTTTTTGCACATCATTTTGGATTCACTACATATATTGTCATTGGTCAATGTGTGTTCAACTTCTCTCACTTTTTCTGAATATTATTGTCTTAGGCTTCTAAGGTGGGGTCACTCTCATGAATTGCAACTTTATTCTGGGTAAACATGTTAACAAGTCACTTGTACATGGAGCTTTAAGAATCCCCAAATCTGATGCCAATGAAAAGTTGCACAAAAATCCTAGTTAACTCAGACTTGATCCAAACACATTGCTGACCAAAACCTCCTTATCCCATTTCCTTCCCTTGCCTTGATGGTTACACACAAGTATTCACATCTACTTTTTCTTGACCACTACCTTCTTGAACCATTGGATTTCACCAATGTCCTTGATCTCATAATATACACATGATTCTAGAGATTCTAGAGATTGGGCAAGAGCAAACAAAATTATAATGCCTAGTTACTTTTAGAAGGAAGGATCATACAAGTAAGATATTTTGGATAATTTTGTCCTTGATGTCACACAAATGTCATATCAGTCATTAGTCTCAAGTTCACCGAGATCAGACAGTCTGTAATGCAATCTACAGTGCCAACCGAGCTCACTTAGTCATTGAAGGAAATGTGGAAGACAGTGTTAACCGAGCTAACTTGGTCAACAAAGGAAAGGTGAAAGACAGTGTTCACCAAGCTCACTCGATCAACGAAGGAAATGAGGAAGTCAGTGTTAACCAAGCTTCACTTGGTCTCCAAAGGGTAGTTTTCACCGAGCTCACTCGATCATCAAAGGAATCATGGAGAAGTCAATGTTAATCGAGCTTCACTCGGTCTCCAAAGTGTAGTTTTCATTGAGCTCACTCGGTTATCTTAGGAAACTTAGTAATTACTGAGTTCTCCTGGCGATTGAAGGATTGTCATGAAGTTCTCTGTATTAACCGAGCTTAGTCGGTTAACACAGGAATTATTTTTTGAAAAAAGTTTACCGTGCAGGTTCAGCCAGTATAGGGATTTGCAAATTAATTACTTCTAGCCAACTATTGTAATTTTTTGTTTAGTCACTAATTTGAGCCGACTAAGATAATTTGAAAGGTATATATGGTCATTCCAGTTATGAATTAAAAGTGTGTGTGTGTGTGTGTGTGTGTGTGTGTGTGTGTGTGTGTGTGTGTGTGTGTGTGTGATTGTGAAAAAGAAGTTATGAATGCGAATTATAGTATGAAATGAAAAGGCGAATGTTGAGAAAAGTTTGATGAAGGATTAGATGTGTTGAAGGAGCTATAAAGTTGTATTTGATCAGTAAGGATCCAGTCAAGCATAACAAAGATCTGTAATCAGCAAAGATAAGTTGTACATTATATCAAGTCACATCATTGTTGCTTTCTAACCATTATAACAGTGAATTCAAAATCTCTTAACAGAGTTGGTTTAACAGTCATTCAATAAATCCTCTAACAAGGTGATAGTTCAGTTGAATTGTTCTAAAGACCTCTAGCAAGGCCACTCCTAACAGGGTGATTAAATCCTTTAACAGGGTCACACCTAACAGTGTGTTTTTGTAACCTTTAACAGGGTTGGCTCCTAATAGGGCTCACAACAGAAGAGTAAAAAATAGTATCTAGGTACATTGGTGGTTTTCCCCATATTGGGTTTCCACGTTAAAACTGGTGTCTCTTGTGTTCTTAATTGCTGAATTGCTTTGTGCATGATAACATATCAGTTCTTAATATTTATCATTTACTGCATTATCAAGTTTCATCATTTCATATTAATCAGATCAAGGGTATATTCAGACATCTTAGGGACTATGGAAAGTTTTGTAGTAACTGATTCACCCCCTCCCCCTCTCAGTTACTCTATTCTCATTTCCAACAATTGGTATTAGAGCTTTTGGTGCTTGCAAGAAAAGATTTCAAGGATCTAAGCCAAATATCAAGATGTCTTACAAAAGAGAAATTCCAAAACTCAACAGAGATAACTTCTCCACATGGCAAGGATTGATGAGACATCATCTGGCTACTGTTGGTGATACTGGACTAAAATACCTTGAAGAAAAATATGAAGAACCTCCTGGTACATTGTCTGTCAATGACATTGTTGAAAAGAAGACTCACAACGATATAATGATAGACATAGCATCCGCTTAGTTATGAAGAATTTGATGACATTAAGGACTGCAAAACTGCCTTTGAGATGTGGAACAAGCTAAAAGAGATCTATGGAGGAGATGATAATGTGAGAAGAGAAAAAGCAGAAAGTCTAAGAGGACAATTTGATCAAATGAGGATGAGAGAGGATGAAAACATTGCAAAGTATGTTGAAAGAGTTAAAGCATGTGTGAGTGCAATTAGAGCATCTTGAGGTGATATCAAAGGAGAAACAGTTATAAGAAAAGTTCTCAGAACCTTGCTTCCCATTTATGCAATCAGAGTTTTTGCAATTCAGGAAAGAAGGTGTGAAGCAAATCATCAGATAAATCTTGAGGCCATAGTTGGAAGACTAACTGCATTTGAACTAGATAACTTTGATAACTATGTTCCAGCCTCCAAGAACATTGAATCAACATTTCAAGCCAAGCTCTCACTCAAGGAGAAAAACAAAAAGGAGAAGGAATCTCAGTTAGAAAGTGAAAATGAATCAAGCCAAAGTTCAGACAGTGACCTCGAAGTGATTGAAGCTCTACTAGCAAAGAAATATTCTAGAGGCAGAGGAAAATACAAAGGTAAAGTTCCTCTAATCTGTTTTTCTTGTGAAGAAATTGGTCATATTGCAGCAAGGTGTCCAAAAAAGAAAAACAATAATGAAAAGAAATATTAAAAATGGAATGGCAAGAAAGACTTCAAATCATCCAAAAAAAAAGGTAAGAAATCATGCTTCATGGCTGAAAATTCTAAAGATTCTAATAATACTGAGGATGAAACTGTTTATATTGCCATTAAAGATGATTCTAACAGTGATGAGGAAGATAAAATGGCACTTGTTTCTCATATAAGTAAGAATGATACATTGATTATAGATAGTGGTTGCTAACATCATATGACTGGTGATAAAACTAAGTTTGATCAGTTTGAAGACTATTATGGTGGCAGTGTAAGGTTTGGTAATAATGAACCTTGTTTCATAAAAGGAAGAGGAAGAATCTATCTAACCAAAGAACTTGTATGTAATAATGCCTATTGTGTTGAAGGTCTTAAACATAATTTACTAAGTGTGGCACAGTTACTCAATATTGGATTCAAGGTGGAATTCATGCATGGAAAGGCAAGATTGTTGAATGAGCAAGGAAAGCTGATAGGATCTGGCACCCAAACTAAAGGTAACTTATTCTATCTAGAACTTGGTGAATGCTCATGTTTTATTGCTCAAATTGAAGAAAGTTGGTTATGGCATAAAAGGTTGTGTCATGTCAATTTTGATAATCTAGTAAAAATAAGCAAATTCAAAAAAGTAAGAGGCATTCCTAACATTAAGAAACCTAAGGTTGGTCTATGCAAGAATTGTCAGATTGGTAAAATGGGAAAGACTAGTTTTAAAAGTAAGAACTATCAGTCTGAAGATATATTAGAAATTGTGCATACTAATTTATGTGGACCCATTGGGATAGAAAGCTATACTGGAGAAAAGTTTTTCATTCTTTTTGTTGATGACTACTCAAGAATGATGACTGTCATGTATCTAAGGAATAAATCAGAAACATTTGAGAAATTCAAATGGTATTTGGTAAGAGTAGAAAAAGAAATAGGAAAAAGACTAAAATGCTTAAGGTCAGATAGAGGTGGTGAATTCATCTCACATGAATTCAACAACTTCTGCATTGAAAAAGGTATTAAAAGATAGGTCTCAGCACCAAGAACTCCTGAACAAAATGGAATAGCTAAAAGAAGAAATAGATCCATCATGGATTGTGCAAGAACCCTGATGATAGAAAAAAAATTGCTATCAAATACTGGAAGGAAGCCATCAGCACTGCAGTTCATACCTTAAACCGAGTACAGTTGAAGGACTCATTAAAAAATCCCTATGAATTATGGTATGGCTACAAATCCAATGTAAGTTATCTGAAAGTATTTGGAAGCAAATGTTATATTTTGAAAGAATATAGAAAAGGAAAATTTGATGTAAAAGGTGATGAAGGAATATTTTTAGGATATTCTTGCAAAAGCAAAGCATATAAATGTTTAAATCTCTCCACTCACAAAGTCATAGAAAGTGCACATGTGAAAGTTGATGAGTTTGGAGACAAATCTGAAGAAGAAAGAAAAAAGGTACCTAAAGATTACAGAAGATTTGTTTACATTGAACCAGATACTATACCAAGCATACCGTTCACTCAAGAATCCTCAACTCCCGAGTCATCAGTAACTGAGTTGCAAAAATATCAAACCAAGCCACAGCAACATTCAGACATTACCGAGCAAGTGTCTACCAAGTCTGAACCGCCCAAGCCAATTCTTACCGAGCCAGAATAGCCTAAACATGAAATTGAAGCACAAGGAGATAGCAATGAAACTCATTCAAAAGGCAAAGAACCTGTATCAGCTAAATATGTCAAAAGACATCATGCACCAGATCAAATCATTGGAGATAAGTCTAAACAAACGTTGACAAGAAGCAAGCTAAAAAATACTTGTTTACTTGCTGATTTTGAACCTAGAAGCATTAAAGATGCATTGGCAAATGATAGTTGGATTGAGGCAATGAACGAGGAAATAGAACAGATAGAGAAGAACAAGACATGGACTCTTGTACCCAGGCCTAAAAATAAGAATGTAATTGGAACCAAGTGGGTATTTAGAAACAAGTTGACTGAAGATGGTAAGGTATCCAGAAACAAAGCCAGATTGGTATGCAAAGGATACTCTCAAGAAGAAGGCATAGATTATGGAGAAACCTTTGCTCCTGTTGCAAGATTAGAAGGAGTCAGAACCTTACTTGCATATGCTGCTCACAAATGATTCAAAGTTTATCAAATGGATGTCAAGTCAGCATTCCTCAATGGAATACTGGATGAAGAGGTTTACATTGAACAACCTAAAGGTTTTGTTGATCCAGATAAAAGGAACATGGTCTGCAAATTACACAAGGCACTGTATGGTCTGAAACAAGCCCCTAGAGCATGGTATGAAGATTACATAACTATCTTATTCAGATTGGTTTTCAAAGAACTAATGATAATAGTAGCTTGTATATAAAGGAAGGACCAGATAATAAGATTTTCTTGGCAAAAATATTTGTAGATGATACTATTTTCATAGGGCATGATGATCTTTGCAAAAAAATTTCAGAACAAATGAACAAGGAATTTGAAATGTCTATGTTTGGTGAAATAAAATTCTTTGTTGGTCTTTAAATTCAACAAAATAAGAATGGCATCTACATCACTCAATCAAAATACATCAAGGAGATATTGAAAAATTTTGGTATGGAGGACTGTAAACCTATTGGAACTCCTATGTGTACTGGATTGAAACTTACCAAAGATGATGAATCCAAAGAGGTAGATCAAACATTGTATAGATCTATGATTGGAAAATTGCAATACGTAGTTCATACCAGGCCAGATATTGCCCTTGCAGTTGGTATTGTTGCAAGATTTTCAGTAAAGCCAAGAGAAACTCACCTGATGGCAATCAAAAGAATAATGAGATATTTAAAAGGAACTGAAGATTATGGCTTATGGTACAAATTTGGAGGTAATTTGGATTTGAAAGTGTTTACTGATGCTAATTGGGCAGGAAACCTTGATGAGAGAAAAAGCACAAGTGGAGGAGCATTCTTTCTTGGAAAAAGATTGGTTTCTTGGACAAGCAAAAAGTAGAATTGTACATCCCAATCTACAGCAGAGGCAGAGTATGTTGCTACAGTAGTAAACTCTTCAAATATTGTTTGGTTTAAGCAGTTATTGCAAGGAATGAAGATGGAAATCAAAGAACCAGTTGTCATGTTCTGTGACAATACTAGTGTAATCAACATATCTAAGAATCCAGTGATGCATTCCAAGACCAAGCATATTGCAATAAAATATCATTTTGTCAGAGAACTGGTGCAAGACAAGGAGATCAGATTGGAATATGTCCATACAAAGGAACAAATTGATGACATATTCACAAAGCCTTTACCTAAGGATGCATTTTTTTATCTTAGAGATAAGTTAGGGGTCATTCCCCTATCTGAAGTCCACTAAAATAAGTTCTAGTGATGCATCAATGCATACAAGATTGAAGATCTATCTGTTGATGCAGTTTTATCAGAACTCATTGCATATGAATCAGTACTAAAGGTACATTACAATTCACTTAACTTCTGTTGTCTTTGGCATGTGTTGTCAAAGAGGGAGAGATTTACTGTCATATCCTTCTAAAATGTGTGAGATTTGAAAAATTTTCCATGAAGTCCCTTAACAGAGGGAGATTATTGAAGAAGGGAGAAGTTTGTTATCTTGTTGGACTTGTTTTCAAAATTTCATTCTGTTATGACATGTTGTGTTGCCATCAATGCCAAAGAGGGAGATTGTTGGATAATGTTGTCCTTGATGTCACAAAAATTTCATATCATTCATTAGTCTCAAGTTCACCGAGCTCAGACAGTCTTCAATGCAATCTACAGTGCCAACTGAGCTCACTCGATCATCGAAGGAAATGTGGAAGACAGTGTTAACCGAGCTAACTCGATCAACAAAGGAAAGGTGAAAGACAGTGTTCACCGAGCTCACTCCATCAATGAAGCAAATGAGGAAGTCAGTGTTAACTGAGCTTCACTTGATCTCCAAAGGGTAGTTTCCACCAAGCTCACTCGGTCATCAAAGGAATCATAGAGAAGTCAGTGTTAACCGAGCTTCACTCGGTCTCCAAAGCATAGTTTTCACTGAGCTCACTTGGTTATCTTAGGAAATTTAGTACTTAACAAGTTCTCCTGGTGATTGAAGGATTGTCATGAAGTTCATTGTATTAACTGAGCTTAGTGGGTTAACACAGGAATTATTTTTTGAACAAAGTTTACCATGCAGGGTCGGCCAGTATAGGGATTTGCAAATTAATTACTTCTAGCTGACTGTCGTAATTATTTGTTTAGCCAACTAAGATAATCTGAAAGGTATATATGGTCATTCTAGTTATGAATTAAAAGTGTGTGTGTGTGATTGTGAAAAAGAAGTTATGAATGTGAATTATAGTATGAAATGAAAAGGTGAATGTTGAGCAAAGTCTGATGAAGGATTAGATGTGTTGAAGGAGCTGTAAAGTTGTATTTGATTAGTAAGGATCCAGTCAAGCATAACAAAGATCTGTAATCAGCAAAGATAAGTTGTAAATTATATCAGGTCACTTCATTGTTGCTTTCTAACTATTGTAATAGTGATTTCAAAATCTCTTAATAGAGTTGGTTTAACAGCCATTCAATAAATCCTCTAACAAGGTGACAGTTCAGTTGAATTGTTCTAAAGACCTCTAGCAAGGCCACTCCTAATAGGGTGATTAAATCCTTTAACAGGGTCACACCTAACAGTGTGTTTTTGTAACCTTTAACAAGGTTGGCTCCTAACAGGGCTCACTTCAGAAGAGTAAAAAATAGTATCTAGTTACATTGGTGGTTTTTTCCATATTGGGTTTCCACGTTAAAACTGATGTCTCTTGTGTTCTTAATTGCTAAATTACTTTGTGCATGATAACATATCAGTTCTTAATATTTATCATTTACTGCATTATCAAGTTTCAGCATTTTATATTAATCAGATCAAGGGTATATTCAGACATCTTAGGGACTGTGGAAAGTTTTGTAGTAACTGATTCACCCCCTCCCCCTCTCAGTTACTCTATTCTAATTTCCAACAAGATAAAGAACTAAATTACTCCAAACACCAACAAATCAAAGTAGATAATAGTATAAATCATCCTAGGCATTCAACACGTTCTCATAATACAAACACCTACCAAACCAGACTCTAATAAATCAGAGCAGGCAAGAGGATAAATCAGAGTGGAGATCGCCATATTCTCACCAAAAAGCACATAACATTTTGGAAATAAAAAAACCCACCCAACCATGATAGCCAATTTTTTCACAAAATGTAATCATTAATGTAAATTTTTTGCCTCAGTTGCATTATGTGAGCTTGTAGGTTGAGCATGCTTCTTTTGAGTTCAGGGTATTCTTGGAGAGAAGACTGCAAAAGGAATATATAGGGGGAGAAGTTCTCATAGGGGATTGTAGTTTTAGATTGTAGGGCATAGTAAGCATGGGAGAAGACATCTAGACATTGAAATCCCCATACATTTTAAGGATACTATGCTTGAAGGTATGTTTGCAGGATTGTGTGATGCAAGCATTAGCTAACAAAATAGTAGTTTTAGTGACTCATCAAGTGGAATTTCTTCCTCTTGTTGATATGATCCTGGTATTTATGCATAACCCAACTTTGTTTCATCAATCTTTTGTAGCCTATCAAAGAAAATCCTTTATAATTTTCCATTTAAATGGCTATTTGGATATCATAAATTTTAATAGTGTCATCTGTGTAGGTGATGGAAGGTGGAGAAATAGAGCAGGCAGGGAGCTATCATCAAATACTAGTAGCAAGGGAAACATTCAGGCAACTTCTGAATGCCCATAAGGAAGCCATGGTTTCTACCTTGTAAGTTTTGGAAATGGATAATGCAATAATATATTATTTATTTAATGGAAGGAGCTTAAATAAATGTTCATACAAGAGTTAAGCTTCTATCAACAATATTGAAACCAAAATCCAAAGCTAAAATGTTTGAAGAAATATGCAAACAAAAAATATCATTTTTGGGAAGTTGGGTCATGCTCAATCATGTGTAATTATTGTTGTGTGGATATACAATGCTTCTATACTTTTATTTATTCATCTATACAGTCACTAAGCCCATATTTTTCAATAATTGGAATTTGAGCCCATTGTGATATCATAACTCATACTCCTAGTTATGTTAGTAGGACATAGACCAGTCAATTCCTACTATGTTCTTGCTTATCATGTTGGCCTATAGTTTAGTTCTCTAGTTTCATCTTTCTATATATAGGAGCAACCCCTCTCAAAGAAATCATGAATTTGTATTATTATATACCAAACCTGATTTGAGGGTACATTCTTTCCCACTTTGAGCACTCGGTCCTTTTTGGCATGCAGTTGACCCTACCTTGTCATGAGTATCAATGCTTAGACTTTCCTTCATTAATTATATTACCTATTTATTACCTAGCTCCAATATAGCTAAATAGAGATGAAATAAGAAAAGATCAATATATCCCAAAAATGAAAACCTTTAGTCCCTGATTTTAGTTTCTAAATTTCACATAGATATAACATGGGAATATTGCAACACATTTCTAAACAAAGCAATGAGGAGCCTCTAGTGTCATTTATCCCAGGCTTAAGTATTTTTGGTATTATTGTGGACTAATGAAAGACACTTAAATAAATTCAACAAGAAAATTATATGCATTTAATAATCAATCATTACAAAGCACTAAACTGTACAACAATGTGAAATTTTTTTAAAGCAATATTGAATGATAGTTATCATTTAGCCAAGGCATCACATCCCATAAGTTACAAGAAAATATTTAAGTAGAACATCAGACATAATCTTGTTACAATTTGCGGTGAATATGTATAAAATATAAGGTCTATGTGGCATCCTTGCAATGTTTGCCAAAGAACATGATCACACCATTCTGGTATTTTCTTTTGATCATAAATTTGTGTGGAATCCCTTTGCATCTTTATTAGAAAAAGGAATAAGAATTCAACATATTGTCTTTTCAGATGGTGTAAACTCTTTTGATCACTCACCATAAAAGAAGAATAAACATAGATAACAATTTGTTGTCCTTGACATATGAAATATTATCTTTCATTTTTTTGAAACCTTATTAGAAAACTTGAGTTCCTTAATGATTGAAATGAGTCTTGTATGAGATAGAATGCATCACAAATTCATTTAGTTGTTCTATAAGCTTACCTTATAAGTTGGGGGGAACTCGACAACTCCCTCTTTGAAGCCATGAGGAACTCTTGATGATGCCTTTATCCTTCGTAGCTAATGACATGCCAACATTTTAAAGATTTTGCAATTGCATTTAGAATTATTTCTCATCACAAAAACATATAAATATGAATTTGTGCCAAGGCTAGAAAATATTATTATAGTAACAATACCTCATCATACTGAAGCAACTCTCTATATCCTCCATCAAGAATCGACTTGACCATTTTGCTCCAAAATCCTCTTCTACACAAATAGTGATAAGGTATATATTTTGGGTTTAACTTTACATACATGCAAACAAATAGTAATCTTTGTATGACCATGGGGAAATTTTAAACCAAGCATTATAATGCTAGTTATTACTATTAACATATTGTGGCATCAATGATCCCATGAATAACCAGGCTTCTCCACTTGAAGCTAAGATTGGATCCTTGCAACTTGCAAGGATGCAGAATTCAACTAAGCTCATCGTCCAAGACACTGGAGTAGATATTACACCTAATATGACACAATTGAATATGGAAGAAGAGAAGGAAATGGGGATTTAGGATTGGAACCATATATTGACTATATTTGCATTGCAAAAGAAGCATTACTTTCTATGTCGATTGTCTTTTCCCAAGGAGCCTTTGTTGTTGGGCAAGTAGCAGCCAAGTATTGGCTTGCAAAGGAAATCTTGGATCCAAATATTGATAGTGGTGTATTAGTAGGTACATATATAGGCATTTCACTGCTGAGTGGAGCTTTTGTCTATTTAAGATCTTGGCTTGGGATGTTTACTTCAATATTCAAGGCACCCATGGCCTTCTTTGATACCACACCTATGGGCCGAATTCTTATCACCATCTATTAATATGGCTATCTTTAATTTTTTCATATAGCTAATAACCTTAAGTGTTTAATGGAAGAGATCTAAAGCAAGAGATGAATAGAGATATGTGCTTCACATGTTGGTTGTTGCTAAAAGAAATCCAATTTTACATCTTAAAAATTCTTTGAAAGCTCACAAGCTATTATTATACTCGATTAACATGGTTGATATCTATGACCTATAAATACCAACATAGAATCCTAGCTGGTTACTAAAACAATAACTCAACCTTTGGCCCCTAGATAACACTTAATTGAATAACATTGATTTTCTTTTAACAATAAATGATTTGGTTACATCCTTGAGTGTATTTGTAGGTGAGAATCCCTAATGATGTCATTTTGCAAATGAATCCCTTTTTCACCATGTTACATACGCCTATTTATAATCTTATAGATTTGATACCACACCTGTGGGCTGAATTCTTATTAGGGTAAATAGAGTACACAATGACTTATAACCAATAAAAATTAATATATTCAGACAAAATGACTACCAATTTGTTATCTCAATAGGTATGCTTAGACCTTAGTTTGATTGATTTGGATCTAGCTTGGGGCTTTGACTATGCTTTTTCTTTGGGATCAGAATTATTAGGAATGGTAGAAAATACCATTCACCAACAAGGGAGCCAAGAAAGGAGATGGGGAGGTCAAATTCACCTAAACCAAGAAAGTACAACCCACTAATGGAGTAAGCCAACCCACAAAGCAAATCCAACCCAAGAATGGAGATGGGGAGCTCAGATTCACTTAAATCAAGCAACGCCAACCTGACTCAAAAGAATGCAGTCGGTGGCACTTTATTGCAAGGCATTTTTATAAAGAACAAGCACTATAACAATCATTTATGATGCATGGAGATTTTTTAGTTTTTGAGAAAAAAAATCCCAAAAGAATGAAAAACAAAGAACATTGGATTCCTTGTGATTTTTTCTAACCAAATTCAAAATAAAATTGTAGAAGTTCTACTCATTTGTAAGAGGCATAAAAAGGTAGTTGAGTACTTTGGTGCAAATATAGAAATGTTTGGGTAGTGCTTCCAACAACATGCACAAAAAGGGAAATAGAGCTTGGGCAATGCTTCAAGAAGCATGCACAAACAGTAAGAGAGTATAGTAGATGAGAAGCACTTGGCCAAAGGGGGTTGATCGAATGAGGCTACATGCATAGAGACTAGCTTATATCCAAAAACTATGAAAGGGGTTAAATATCCTCAAACCACAAATGTTCCAATTGTTGGCCAACACACACACTTGTTGTATAGTCATGGATATTGTGATCATTCATGAACTTGAACAACTTATACCATGTCAGAAATAGTGTTGTACAAAGGGACTGCAAAATAGAGGAAATGGCCATGAAATAGACATGATTCAAATAGCTACATTAAATAGCCCTTTACTTCATAAATCACTTCAACTCAATCATTATGTTGTATAGAAAACCTTATCATATGTCACTTCAACAAACCTATCATGTACAACATGAGGGACAAATTCACAAAATTAAATCTTAAAATGTTACAATAGTACAAACCTCATGGAACACACATGGGATGAATATACATAATCAAGTATTAACCCTTTTCAATATTCCAACTTTATTATAATAATTTACAAGTCAAAGTCCAACAAATTGGAATGCAATGACTGCAAGTATTCTTGGGTATCTATTACAGACAACCATGGTTTGGAAGCAAATTAAGAGTATTAGTCTTATAGCTAGGAAAATGAGCTCAATAAACACTTTTGAGATGGTCATCTCCTAATGATCATGGATAAATCAATTTTAGGTTCTCTTACTTGTTTTAGAATATAATAACTATATTTCATATTGATAAATTCCATAAAGAAACTGATTTGAAAATAAATAAAAATTGTGACACTGCATCAATACTTTAAAGGACACGTGAGAGTGTCTTGTTTTCAGATTTGAACCCAAAACACATAAGGCAATAAAAATTGTAAGAACGAACAAAACCAAATAAATGTAATCTCATGAGGGAACAACCCTCTATAGTAGACTCTATTAGGCTACAATATGACCAATCAGCTTATAGGGTGATTCTAGAAAGTTCTTTACTATTCAAAGCATAAACTGAACCTACCCAATATATATTTGCATCATTTCCAATGTATTCGAAACTTTTCCAAGTGACCACATCAATGCTCCATATACTCTTATTAGCTACAATGATAATCAACAGATGGAATAAAATAGATAACAAGACAAACAGAAAACCAAAAGCATATAGTTCTAAACAAAATATCAGTAAGTATATAGGACACAGATATCAGTAAGTATATAGATTAGGAAAGTGAAGCAAACTATGGATCCCTAGTCAAACATTATCTTAAAGCTTTACAAGACATGGCATAAAGGACCCAAAACTTTCGTATTTAGTTTTAAAAAGTAAATTGAGAAATGGCATTGCTATGCTATAGCTAAGAGACAAGTTGGTTCAAAAATATAAAAATACAGATTATTACCTCTCTTTTTTCTCCTAATGTTGCTCTTGCCTACCCATGTCTTTTCCAAGCCTTTCCAGTTGATGGATTTGATTGTATTTCCTTACCAATGCAAAACCAAAAAATTAAATCATTCAATGCAGTGACAATAAGAATTGTTTGAGTATTGATTTCTTACCCATGTCTTTTACAAGTTGAGTTGGAAGAAAACCAATCCATTGAATATTGATCTAAAACCAATCCCTAAGGTACATCTACAAGCCATATCGACATGAAAGGCTCTTAACTTGAATTTGAACCTCAGTCTTTGTTGTTGTAAATAAGTTTTCTATTATTTCCACTAGAATGGAACCTAATGAATCATTAAAGTAATGAAGTATTTTTAAGACTTACTCTAGTCATGATGTTTACTATTTATGTTTTTAGTGAATCCAATTTAGTAAATGTGGAACATAGTATCACTTGTGGCATATTAGTGAAGATATGATGTTGAAGTTAAAAATAAATTTAAGAACATTTTGAAGTTATGATTTTTAATGTTTATAAATTATTGTTGATATAAACAAAAAAAGCTCAATTAGAGGTCATGATTATGACAAGAGTTTCTTAGAGCTCTAGTGTTTTGACATGTTTGTTCTATTGAATAGAAAATGCCAACATTGAGGTTGAGAATTCTAGGTTATATTCATTTTTTGTGTTGAAAAATGGATGGCAGTAAATTTTGCAAGCCTATACAAAAGTTAATTATGTACTTAATTTCAGTGCCTTACTATTAGCTTGATGGGAAAATTGATAACACACTCTTAGCATTATTTTATTTAAGTTTTTGATCTCAAATAAATGAATTTCAGTAGGGTTCAAAATGATATGAGCACTCAAACCTTGTTTCAACAAAATCCCCACCCATTTTGACAACTAGAATGCAACCCAATAGATCATCAAAGAATACTTGTCAGACAATGCTATGGTTTTCAACATCTTTTATTTTTATTATTTCTTAAGCCTATTCAGGCATATGAGTGAAGCTATGAAGTTTGATTCAATTTTTTTCATGTTGATTATATTAACTTTAATTCGGTTTCACCATAATGACAATACTCAAGATTATTGTTGAACCTTAGAGCTCTAGTGTATGTGGTATGTTTGTTCTATTAAAAAAATAGGGAATGTCGCGGCTCAGGCTTATAAATTTGGTGTTATACATGTTTGTAGTGTTAAGTAATAGATGCAAGCTATTTTTCCAAGTCCATTGAGGAGTTCTAATTTATAAAAAGAAGTCAATACTCAACCAACTTCTAAATAATGTCTTAGGATTAAAATGTCTTTCCTAAAATTTATAGAATTTGCAGTACTAAAAAATGGATGCATCATTTGACCATGGGTTTTTCTCTGAGCACAGTGTTTGATGCAAAAATATACAATGACCATGAATTAAAAAGCACAATCAATCATGTAACTTAAACCACATTTTGATATTGATATCATGATTTAACTCTATAGTTTTTGAGTCAAACTCATACACATGATTCTTGACTAGTGGTTCACAAGAACCCATCTCTCATGAGAATGAATGAAATTTTTAACACTAGTTGCATCTAGGCAATGCTCATAGAGTTGAAACACCAAAACTTCTAGTGGAGTCACCTATCCTAGTACTACTCTAGCTCAAGCACACATAACCACAAAGTGTCCTCCAAGGTTAAGCCCACATTGCTTGAACCTCCATGTTCAAGCGTGCTTGAGTTGGAGTGGTATTGGAATGGGTGACCTCTCAGGAAGTCCCAAACCTTTGTGAGCATCACCTAGATGCAATGAGTGTTAATTTTTCCACTAATTCTCATGAGATATGGGTTCTTCATGAAACATGGATTAGTGTCTTTGACTCAAAAACAACACACTTGATTCCTAATAGCAATATCATAATTTGATTTGTTGTGGATAAATCTTCTACTTATCAGTTAAGACACATTGTCTGAATCAATTTCATAGAGACAATAGTTTCTCAATTAAAAATAGCTCATTAATAAACATATGTTATTTGAGCTCATTCTCCTATCTACTATACTTATACAATTTGAGCTTCATAACATTGATCTAAAAGTTGCACTTAAAAGAAACACACTCTTCGCAAATAGGACTCCCAACCTTAAATCATGATATTTGCAAGTTCAAAATATGATTTGTTAAACTATTTTCCTAAGTTCTTTTTCAAAACGGCTATTATCTTCACTTTCTAGATCATCCTACATCAAACTCTTTGAGTTTAACAATACAAATTACTTGTTTTAATCTTAATTACATGGCATATTCTTTTCATAAAAGTCTTCCAACAATTCCAAGTTTCCCAATCACCTTTTTTTCACTACCTCATTTTCATACTCATCTACTTTTTCACCTCTGCAGTTGTTTTTCATTAACTTGCAGATCACTAGTTTTCTCTTCATATTGCCTATTATTGGCCCTTAGTTTCCACTGGACATTTCCATGCTTTGTGATCATCACGCCTATGTTGGTAATAAATTATTTCTCTTCTTCCTCCATGTCACCAACCATATATTACCTTCTATTGTGTTCATGTTTTGGTTTTGAGAATTATCTCTTCTATCTTCAAGACTATATGTTGGCTTTGTTGTTCTTTTTGTCTTATCCACTATTACTACCTTAATTGTTTTGTATTTTTGCATCTACATTTAACGACATTAGGGTTGACTCTTCCAAATTTCATATGATTATAACTTTCTTTCCTTTTTAGGTAAGGAAATTTTAATTCATTTTGGAATCTATTATACGTTAACTATAATAGCCATAATTGGACACCGTTTGAGAATTTTCTTATAGTGCTTAAGCTTTACACATTTAAAAATAATTCATTAACAATTCATCATTTCATAATCAACATTCATTCTTCATAACCCTAATTAGTTCTGTTTGGATATCAATCATACCACTTTTGCACTTTTATGTTGCATTGGAATGCGTGTTACATCCGTACTCTCGACGTTGTGTTCGGTTGAGTGATTTTATACTTGTTATGATTTTGTTGGACCTTTTCTTTTGTTTCATGAATGCTAGGATTCGTGTAGAATCCATACTCTCGGATTGAGGCCGGTTGAGTGAGTTCACAATGTTTGGTCTTGTTACATCACTGGGACTCGTGTAGGATCCATACTCTCAAATTGAGGCTGATTGAGTGATTTAATGATGTATGGTTTTATTAGCTTTGGGATTTGTGTAGAATCCATCCTTCTCGTGTTACTTTCAGTTGGGTGTTTTCTTTGCATTGTGTTCTCATTCCTATCCTTGTGTTATGATCTTCATGATGGTGGTGCGCCACACACAAGTACATGCGTGTACATTTGTTAGGTGACTTGCAAGGCCCGATCTTCCATGGATTTTCTGGAAGTTATGATCATTAGGGTTGGGATGGGAGTATGCATGCCCATAGGCACTTGTCATAGGATGAGCATGGGTAGGGTAGGGTAGCATATGGAGGGGGCTTCTACCTCGTAGCTTGGTGATCATTGTGCCCAGAGGATTGGCGAAGGAAGCTTTAATTAAGTGAAAATTAAATAAAATGTGTGAATGATAATAAAACTTAAGATAATAAAAAGGTTTGGGGTGCAAGAGCCTTTCCGTTGAGGGATGTTGAATCTGCGCAAGTCCTAGCTTGGGCTTTTTGATGCCAAGCGACTCTCCATGATGTTAGTCCCTACGTAGTAGCCCATTGAGTGTCTGACCAGGACCTGTACTCCTTGCATTGTCTTAGGTTCTTGGTTGCAGCCATCATACTGTCTGGCATGAGTGTTAGCCTTGGATGTTATTTTGTGTATTTGTGGTTGGATCATTATCTCCATCAGCATGGTGGGTGTGGACCTACGGGTTCCATGTGGTTGGGAGGCATTGCTACCTTCACCACTACTAGGGATCAATGTACAGAGATGATCTTTTGTCCTAGTGCGATTGTTGTTGGATGTCTTCACTTGGTACTTCAGGTTTCGGAGTATGCTTTCTTGTGATTTATGCTTTCTTTGGGATGCTTGTATATCATGTTTAGATGATGTTATTTTATTTGGCGCATTCCCTTATTATGATTTTTAGCATATGATTAGATGATGTGATTTTCTTTAGTAGTATATTTGTTGCTTACTATTGTTTAGCATGTGATAGGTGATGTTATCTACTATAGAATTATCTTATGCGTTATCACTATCATGTTAGATTTTCTTATGTTGTTATTGTGCATGTTTTAGCAATGACGTCCCTATTATGACAATACTGACGATTATGGTCAGTGGCTTGGGATGTTACATGCAGGGGATGGCTAGGACCCACGATGGTCTTATGATGCTATTGATAGATGGGAGGATCCGCGTACTTAGTTTGGTTGTTCACTTCACTGTGATGTTTATTTTCAGTGTGTTCTTTGCTGTTGTAGTTTAGATGGATTGATGTTCTCCTTTCTGTGTTGTTCTTGCACTCGAGTGTTCATTCCTCGAGCCTTTTTGGATCTGGTACTCCCTAGTGTGGAGGTTCTTTGCTCTAATTTTGGTCCTTTTTGCTTTTGGGAGTATTTTCGTGTTTTTATGGGTGACATTTGTTCAGCATGGTGTGGCACTTTAATAAGTATCACACGCCCATGCAAACTATGTCGTACGACACTGTAAAGTATCACACGCCTTCTTGAGAAATTTCGTACGACACTGGAAGAGTGTACCATGCCTTCTTGAGAAATGTTGTACAATGCTGAAAAGTGTCACATGCCTTCTTGAGAAATGTCGTACAACACTGGAAGAGTGTCGCACGCCTTAAGAAGTATCGCCCTCCCTTAGTAAAAAGTGTAGCATGATTTTTCTGAAAAACCTGCGCGTGCCATCAGCGGGCACTTTTCTTCATGATCTGATCTTTTTGAGAGTGGTTTTGGATACCCTTTTGGGCATTCTTTGACCCTATGCTGTTGCATTTTGAATTCTATCGGTTTCTCTTGAAATCAAATTTTTCGTGTTTCTATTTTAGTCTCTTAGGGTTTAAAATATATCGTTTAAGTAATTTACTTATACTTAAGATATATTTTAATATATTCGACAAATCATTTGAGATAGGTTTCAGACCTCTCGAAGATAAGTTATGGATTCTAGGAAATTTCAGGGCTTCAGAAATCTAGACTTAGCCAATTTTCAGGGCTTCAAGATTTCAGGCTTAGCCAAATTTTGGGATTCTGCATTTTACCCCAGTTTGGTGTTTTGTTGATGAGTGGTCTTTTCTTGTGCCCTCATCTTATTGTGGTGGTTGTTGGCTTTTGTTTGGGTGTGTCAGTTGGGTAGTGGCATTCAGAGATTCGTTGGTTGTCGGGATCTTGTTGAAGTCTTCCATTGCGATCTTTGTGATCCCTATATGATGTTGTCTTGTGCATTCATACTTGTAAAAAATAAATCATTGGCTTGTATTTCATCCTTGTTTCCAAGGATCTCTAGGCGGGGCATTACATCTGGTATCAAAGCCCATGTTTAAACATTGGGATCTTTGTGTTTATGTTGCCCATGTAGTTGTTGCTGCGTTGGTTGAGTGTGAGTGTCTTGGTGAGAACTCGTGATCTTTGTTGCTTTGGTATCTACTCATGATGGACTTGCTTGTCCAGTAGATGTAACTAGAGTAGTGTGTGGAGAAGGAAGTGAGTCTTCCTGGCCTTGTAGGTGGGATCGATGTGCCTTGTTTCGTTGGTTGTGTGTGTGACCCTTTTTGGATGGAGCCACTGATTGGTTTCCATGTGTTGGCTTGTGTGCCTCTTCTTGTTTCTCCTTGTGGGGTTAGGTGCATTGTTTCCCTATTTTCTCTTGATTGTAAGTTGATGAATGAATCTTATTTGTGATTCTTTATTTTGTTGTTATAATGATGAAATGGTTCCTTTCATTGAAAATGAGTGTTTATTGTGAATCATTGCAAAGTTGTAGTTTTGCATTATATATTTGGGTTAATGACTTAAGTTCCCCAATCTGATTGTTTCTTAAGCTTATGTAAAACTGTATTAATTTGATGGATATCTAAATGTTGCATTGCATGGAAATTAGTGTTTCTGCATATGCATGAGATTATT
The DNA here is from genome assembly GCA_028749045.1 of Cupressus sempervirens. Taxonomy (NCBI): domain Eukaryota; kingdom Viridiplantae; phylum Streptophyta; class Pinopsida; order Cupressales; family Cupressaceae; genus Cupressus; species Cupressus sempervirens. The sequence goes on from CM053791.1 coordinate 719,902, forward strand.
GATGGTTTACGATTTGATGTGTGTGAGTGTTTTCTCTAACAATGCTAGGATGATGCATTCCTTAGCATTGTGTGGTGATTTATCCCTCTTGTGTGACTATACTCATTCATCACCTGTAATGCGATTTGTTTGATACCTTATTTTATTTGGGTTGGAGGTACTTTCCTCATGTTGTTGGGCTAGCATTGGTTTTTAGTATTTTCCTCTCTTGGAGTAGTCATCAAATTTTATCTACCGCTCTCTTTGTGGCAGTTGTCACATTTTAATTATTGTTGAAATGAGCTCTTTTTGGTACTTACTATTGGAATTGACAATTCCCCCATTTGGGCTCTTTGATTATGTTTCATGATGACTATTCTAGATGTGTTTTAACTGCTGCCCTGTTGTGTGTTTTGACTCTATCATGTTCATCTCGAACCTCTGGTAGTATGTACAAGGGATAATATCATGGAGAACATTCTAGTGTGTTTTTGATAGATTTAAAGTTGTTATTATAATTGGATGGTTTAAATGGTGATTGAACTTAATGTTATTTTTGAAAGAAATCGAAAGGTATGTACTTGTTCTATAGTGACTCTTGGACCCTTGCTTGAAAATATTTTAGTTCATTATGCATTAGTGCTTATGTTATCCTTAATTAATGAATTTATGAAAGAAAAGTAATGATGGTTTCAATGTGTGATTTACCTTTCATTCCATGCCTTATGTTGTTTTGGGCATGTGTGCTCTTGTGTGGATTTGGACATTTCATCCGTTGCTTGTCTTGGTGACCAAGGCTGTTGGTTTTGTCTTTGTTGTTTTGATTTGAGTGGGGGCTCAAAATAATAGGTCTTGGTCTCTCTTAGCTTCTTCATGTTGTAGTCCTTGTCGATATCTTTTTGATTCTTTTCAATGGATTCAATCCAAGTCCGGCGGTGAGGCTATGGCTTTTGGAGTTGTTGATCGATGTTCTAAGTACCTTTTTGAGAAGAGGCCAATTCAATCATGACATATCGTATTTATGGCCATTGGAGAAGTTTAACTCCTCATGTTATTCATAATGGAAGAGTATCTTGTCTTCATAATCTACTAGGTACTTGTTGGAGTTCGTGCTTGGGTTTTTATGTTTCTTATTGCACTGACCCACCCTTGTGAGGTGTAGTGTGGTTTGTGAGCGTTCCTTGCTCAGGGTTGATGTTGCCTTGTTTTTTGGGAGTGACTCAATTCTTTGATGAGTCTAGATTCTCCTTCTTGGACGTTGTCTTGGGTGCACCTCTGTATCCTTTTCTCTCTTGTGAGAGTAGGCTAGTATGGTTATGCCACTAGCTCAGTTAGTGTTTTCTGGTGAGTATGTTGATGGTTGGTGAAATTGTGAGTTTCCTAACGCATCATGGACTGGTTAGTGTAGAGGTTGAGAGAGAGACTCCCTCTTAGTCCTAATACTCTGTAGTATCCTTCTCCCTAAGCTTATATCTTCATGTGGATTGTCTCAATCAAGTTTTCTCTTTAACTATTGACTTGAGGCTAGAGATTGAGTTTAGCAATAGATTGGGTGTAGTTTTCCTAGCATGGTGCTAGAGGGACATGGTATCGTTGGACACATGTTACCATCTCATGAGTTGGTATGCAGACATTTGATGATTGTGTCCACTGATGAAAGTCTATGCAACCTTGTGGAAAGGTGATATCTTGTCTGGTTGGGTTGTGTTACCCTAGTTTCTAGTAGTAGTTGAGTTTTTGTGACTTGGTGAGGTGTCGTGCTCCTACGCTTGGTGGTGAGTAGTCCATTGGAGTGTGTCCTTTTGTTGGTAAAATTTCATCCTCTTTGTTCTAAGGGTGAGTTTATGTGGATTCCAGAATGATCATGTGTGACATGATAGTATTCTTGGGAGTTTGGGATGGTTATTCCCCATGATTCCAACTTTTGTTGGAAGTGCTTAGTGTTTTGACCTGGTTTTGTGGTCATGTGGTTGGTGCATGTTGTAGTTGGGCACCTGTTGATGAGGTAGAGAGGGTTTTTCCTTACCTTATATTGTTGACTCTATGGCTAGATGGGTTCTCCCTAGCACATAGAAGGCTCCTTGTTGGAGGACCTTATGTCTGTGTGACACCCATTCTCTCGTGGTTAACCTATTTGGGGGTTAACATGATGGTTTGAGGATGTGGGAGTGATTTGGTTTGACCTGTGGAGAGTTGTTGAGTCATTCCTATTGCTCGCTTTTGATTTTGGTTCTTGTGTGTTTTGGGTTCTATTCTTGGATTGCAGGCTTCTAGGAGTAAGCCTAGTCTTTGGGGGGGATGATGTAGTGCCTCTCCCATTTGACTTTTGTAAGTCATCCTGATGGATGCAACCTTGCTGATCTTTTGTTTTCATGGGATCATGATTGTGACCTTGAGTGGTCTACACCGTTGAGGTGTTTGGATTTATGTTTTTTTATCAGTTTCTTTGATTATGCTTTTGTCTGATCTTTGAGATTATGATGTGATTTTTGGTTCACTGAGGTTTGTGCCAGTGGTTACCAAGATCGATGTGGTATCATGAGGTTGTTTCGTGATTACCTTGAGATGTGTGTAGAGATTGCACTGTGTACTTTTTACCATGCTACACTGGACTAGGTTCCTGTAGCAGTGGTTACTCATGTTTATGACTGTGTTTGCTTATGTGTTTTTAGTGCCTTTTTAATGCAGATTAATCAATCATTATTAAATAGTTAAGTAATTAGAATGGATTGTTCTTGTTGGATTATTTGGTTATGTGCTACGGGCATTTACCTTGTTTTATTTTGATCTGAGAGATATCTGTTCTTATGTGATGTTTTACATTTGAGATTACCTGAGGGTCAAATGTTACTCTTTGATTCCAGTATCATAGATATTAGACTACTATGTTGTTCAATTAATCATATTGCATGATGATGCCATTTTGAGATGACAATGTGTTTTATGATGATATCTGGTTATCTGGTATTTGGACATACCTCTGATTATGTTATGTGATGGATTTAATGCTATGGTTATTTACTTCATTCCTATGTTGTTATGCTTTATGCGAACATGAGTGATGTAAATAGATTATTTTAATATAATTAATTAAATGGCTAAATTAGGTGATTCAATGCATTTATTGCTTCGGCTATGTTATTATATGCAATTGCACTTGATCGTGTTGTTTAGTGTGTAGGATTTATATCCCTGGCAATGGCACATGGAGTTAGTGATTCAACCTTTCATATTTTACCAATGTCATCCTTGTATGGTCGACGTATCTTTTATTAAAATGTTTAATTTAAACCTTTCGGTGATTATTAAACTGAAACTCATTTGCATTATGTGATTAGACCAGTAAGCGTGTCTATGCATTTAAAGGTTGGCATTGTCATGAAAGTTGTTTAGGTGATTTCTGTGTTTTTGGGTTTTCGGGCTTTTTAATTGATTTATTTTAATTTCTGGCAGCTTTACCATAGATGAATTCCTATTTATATGAATAGCCTATTTTCGTTTGGGTCGATTCAGAATTTAACTAGGTTGGCTGGTTATTTGCCCTAATCCATTATTCACCCAAAAAGTGAATAAGTATCCAAAGAGGAATTTAATTCCTCACTTCTCACTTTCAATTGGAAAGTTGGAGAGTAAAACCCAAAATCCTCTTCATGAGGATTTATTGTTTTGTTCGTTGTGGGAGCTATGGGTGTGGGATCATTGCGAGGTTGGACTCGTTGGATCCAGCTTGGGGAAACCTTGGATTGCCATGATTTTCAGGTACTTTTGCAGGATATTTATTTTATGGTTCAGATTCCTGTTTTGCCCTTTTGGCTGTGAGGTAGGGCTTTCCTATTTTATTATTTCTACTCCATTTTCTCTTCTATTTTTGGTAGCCGTTTGTTTGGAGGCTGAGAACTAGTGTTCCCCTTCGTTTCTATATGCTAGTTCTACCTGGTTGGGTGGGTATGAACATTTCCCTATTCTTTTGGATGAGGGTTTGGAATTTTACGTTGTTATGCTGGCTATTTTTGCATACGATGTTCGATTCCATTGATTTTTGGATTTTTGGGGTTTTTGAACCCAAAGGCCAAATGGGTTTTAATTTTGAAATTTTCCAAATTTTTGGGGTTTTTACCTTGTTTTGTGTGCCACCCTATTTTCTCGAGTTTTCTTGGCACAATGTGGGTCATGGACCTTGATGATCTATTTGGATATCAGTTAGACCACTTTTGCACTTTTATGTTGCATTGGGATGCATGTTACATCCGTACTCCCGACGATGTGTTCAATTGAGTGATTTTATACTTGTTATGGTTTTGTTGGACCTTTGCTTTTGTTTTGTGAATGCTAGGATTCGTGTAGAATCCATACTCTCGGATTGAGGCCGTTTGAGTGAGTTCACAATGTTTGGTCTTGTTACATCATTGGGATTCGTGTAGAATCCATACTCTCGGATTGAGGCCAATTGAGCAATTTAATGATGTATGGTTTTATTGGCTTTGGGATTCGTGTAGAATCCATCCTTCTCGTGTTGCTTTCAGTTGGGTGTTTTCTTTGCATTGTGTTCTCATTCTTGTCCTTGTGTTATAATCTTTGTGATGATGGTGCGCCACACACGAGTACGTGCGTGTACATTTGTTGGGTGACTTGCGAGGCCCGATCTTCCATGGATTTGCTGAAAGTTATGATCATTGGGGTTGGGATGGGAGTATGCATGCCCACGGGCACTTGTCATAGGATGAGCATGGGTAGGGTAGGGTAGCATATGGAGGGGGCTTCTACCTTGCAGCCTGGTGATCATTATGCCCAGAGGGTTGGCGAAGGAAGCTTTAATTAAGTGAAAATTAAATAAAATGTGTGAATGATAATAAAACTTAAGATAATAAAAAGGTTTGGGGTGCAAGAGCCTTTCCGTTGAGGGATGTTGAATCTGCGCAAGTCCTAGCTTGGGCTTTTTGATGCCAAGCGACTCCCCATGATGTTAGTCCCTACGTAGTAGCCTATTGAGTGTCTGACTAGGACCTGTACTCCTTGCATTGTCTTAGGTTCTTGGTTGCAGCCATCATATTGTCTGGCATGAGTGTTAGCCTTGGATGTTATTTTGTGTGTTTGTGGTTGGATCATTATCTCCATCAGCACGGTGGGTGTGGACCTACAGGTTCCATGTGGTTGGGAGGCATAGATACCTTCACCACTGCTAGGGATCAGTGTACAGAGATGATCTTTTGTCCTAGTGCAACCGTTGTTGGATGTCTTCACTTGGTACTTTGGGTTTTGGAGTATGCTTTCTAGTGATTTATGCTTTTTTTGGGATGCTTGTATATCGTGTTTAGATGATGTTATTTTATTTGGCACATTCCCTTATTATGATGTTTAGCATATGATTAGATGATGTGGTTTGCTTTAGTAGTATATCTGTTGCTTACTATTTTTTAGCATGTGATAGGTGATGTTATCTACTATAGAATTATCTTATGCATTATCACTAGCATGTTAGATTTTCTTATGCTGTTATTGTGCATGTTTTAGTAGTGACATCCCTATTATGACAGTACTGACGATTTTGGTCGGTGGCTTGGGATGTTACACGTGGGGGATGGCTAGGACCCACAATGGTCTTATGATGCTATTGACGGATGGGAGGATCCGCGTACTTAGTTTGGTTGTTCAGTTCAGTATGATGTTTATTTTCAGTTTGTTCTTTGCTGTTGTAGTTTAGATGGATTGATGTTCTCCTTTTTGTGTTGTTCTTGCACTCGAGTGTTCATTCCTCAAGCCTTTGTGGATCCGGTACTCCCTAGTTTGGAGGTTCTTTGCTCTAATTTTGGTCCTTTTTGCTTCTGGGAGTGTTTTCGTGTTTCTATGGGCGACATTTGTTTAGCATGGTACGACACTTTCATAAGTATTGCATGCCCATGCAAACTATGTCGTACGACACTGTAAAGTATCGCACGCCTTCTTGAGAAATGTCATACGACACTGGAAGAGTGTCACACGCCTTCTTGAGAAATGTCGTACAATGCTGAAAAGTGTCACATGCCTTCTTGAGAAATGTCGTACGACACTGGAAGAGTGTCGCACGCCTTAAGGAGAAGTATCGCCCTCCCTTGGTAAAAAGTGTAGCACGATTTTTGTGAAAAACTTGTGCGTGCCATCAGCGGGCACTTTTCTTTGTGATCCAATCTTTTTGAGAGTGGTTTTGGATACCCTTTTGGGCATTCTTCGACCCTATGCTGTTGCATTTTGAATTTTGTCGGTTTCTCTTGAAATCGAGTTTTCGTGTTTCTATTTTTAGTCTCTTGGGGTTTAAAATATATCGTTTAAGTAATTTACTTATACTTAAGATATATTTTAATATATGCGACAAATCATTTGAGATAGGTTTCAGACCTCTCGAAGATAAGTTATGGATTCTAGGAAATTTCAGGGCTTCAGAAATCCAGACTTAGCCAATTTTCAGGGCTTCAGGATTTCAGGCTTAGCCAAATTTTGGGATTCTGCATTTTACCCTAGCTTGGTGTTTTGTTGATGAGTGGTCTTTTCTTGTGCCCTCATCTTGTTGTGGTGGTTGTTGGCTTTTGTTTGGGTGTGTCAGTTGGGTAGTGGCGTTCAGAGATTCGTTGGTTGGCGGGATTGTGTTGAAGTCTTCCGTTGCGATCTTTGTGATCCCTATATGATGTTGTCTTGTGCATTCATACTTGTAAAAAAAAAATTATTGGCTTTTATTTCATCCTTGTTTCCAAGGATCTCAGCCGTGGCATTACAGAATACACTGAAATTGGGTACTCAAATACAACAGTGGCTAATCTAGCCAAGCAAAGGAGGTCTTTCATTTTTGGGAACATTATGTGATGTTCATTAGATGGTGATCTAGAGGATATTTTCACTAAAAATTGAAGTATCTTCAAAACTCCAACAATCAGCTTTAGATTGAATTCCTCGAAATTATTAATCCAATGCAACACAAATGGGCAAAAAAGGAGTCAAAGGTTGTTAGGAAAGAAAAATTTTGAACTCTCCAAAATTGGTCAAAGTTGGCATCAAAATGAAGGTCTCATCAAGAGCTTTCCAGAAATGTTCATTTTGTCAAAAATGGAGCTCGTACACGAAACTTATGCTCAATCAAAGATTAGTTGACCAAATGCCCTAGTTGATCATATGATGATGTTAGCATGATGACATGGAAAAAAAAATAGGCCAATCAATGATTGACGCATGGCACTGTACGAAGCCAAAAAAAATTGTTCCATGTATATGGCAGGGAAGCCCACGTGGCACCTTGGAGCTGATGTGGCAGAGTTCACTATCTTTGGGTTACATTTAACTAGTGAAGGACACGTGTCAAGTAAGGACAATCTAACATGGACATAGTTGGCATTATAGACAAGCTGTTGGAGACAAGCACTAGTGGGGGTTGAACTGCCAACCACCCTTTGCCCAAAGTGGGGTGTGGCCATTAGGCCACCAATCATTGTTACAACTCATATGCACCATTTACTATTTATGTGGAAAATTCCTGCCATTCTGTTCAAATTACCGTTGGCTGGGGTTGAACCCATGACTTGGCAGGTTGGGTAAAATTAATGCAACCGTTGGGCCATGGTTATACTTTATTATGGATAGGGGACAAATCATATTTATCCTTTACCAAATTGCTGAGCCCTATTAAAATAGCCTTTTTTTGTTATTTGTTATAACTTTAAACCTTACAACTTGGTAAATGCCAAAATGTGAAAAATGGCAAAGGGGTTATTCGAAGGAGGTATTTTTTTTTTATACCCTATTATTAAATTAATTGGTTTTGGGCCAATTTAGGAAAATTAATTTGTATAAAAAGGAGGTAGGAGGTCATTTTGGAACGCATGAAGTGATGCAGGAGCATCCAGAGGTATAAGGGCAATCCTGTGTCACCCAAAAAAAATTGTAATTAGACTTAGTTTCTATTTCATGTCTTTACTTTTTTGGATACCCATTTGGGTCAAATAAAGGTTCCAATTCTCAGAGTTCAACTATCAGTGTGCTAGAAAATCTCAAAAAAAATAGGAGCATGCAATTTGGCCATCATTTTGGTGACTTAGAAGGTGTGAATTGACCAAATGAATGTAATCATGATTTAGAGCATTCCATAAAAAGAATCAAGTCAAAAGGCCCCACGGTTTGAAAATTATTGCGGTTTTTTGGGTTTTGGAGACCTCCTAAGAATGCTTCAAAGTCAGGTTAGGGGCATTAAATGACCTCTAAAAGGGCCAAAAAATGGGGGACAAGCAAAGCTTGTCCATAGGGCTATAGAGCGCTTCGAGAGCTTTTTGAAAATGTAAACGGTTCGTCAATCAGAGCTACAGTTCAAAAGTTATGCCTCCCGAAAGTTTGATTACCATTTCTGGATTCTTCTAGATTTGCACCGACTTCTAACACAGCTTCTGGAACCTTCTATTTGGTCGATGGATGCCTACTAGCACTTTCTAGAATGTACTCCTAGTCCTTAACCCTCCGGGGTCTATTTAAGGAGATTTCTTGCATTGTAAAAGGCAGTTCGGAGTGGAGTTTGAGAGGAGCTACTGAAAGGAGAAATTATCTCTAGATTTGTGCTATTGTAAGCCCTTAGGGCATGTTCTGAAGTTTATTTTCTCTGTACTATTTGTACTAGCTTATTTTCTCAGTTAATGTAATTTCCCTTTTTTGTTGTGTCCATTCTGTTCTTGGGTTGTGTCCCCATCATGAAGATTATGAACATTATTGTGATTATTCAATCTTTGGGAGGAACTGGAAGGGTAACTTATTGCTGAGGAGGAGAGAGAAAATATAGAGGACATATTTTCAGTCCTGAACAATGGAGCAGTGTGATGTTGGTGTTCTATAAGGGGTTGAATTTGTAACACATTATACTTGATTTGGAGTTAATTAGATCAGTCGACCAGTTGGAGCTGGACCCGGAGATGTAGTCTTGATAGGGTAAACTCTGAGATCAAACTATGTTTGCCTCTTATCTCTCATTTTACTTTTTGTCAGCTTGTTTTGTGTTGTTCTTACTGTATTTTCAATTACGTTAATTTGCTTTGGTAAAAGCATTAATTTAACTTTACACAATTGGTTAAAATTCCTCTATATCAGTTCTTTAATCCTCTTCTCTATAATTTCAATGGTTTAAGAAACATAGCCACACAATTACCACTTGGATTGGGAATCTAAATCTAATTGTTAGGATTAAGTCATAATCTTATAGATCCTAAATTAGATTACATGGTGAATCCATCTTCAATTTCTTGCAAGAGGTTCTAGAACTGGGAGATTGTGGAAGCCCTAGATAACAAGGGTTTTAAGGCACAAATTGGGGTTTTTGATGTTGTAGCCCCTTTGGAGTTAATTCCTTTTTGCATATGACCATTTTAAGGCATAACTAGTACTTGTCGGGTTTAGCAGTGTTTGTCCAAAGTAGTCACATAAATTTTTTTGATATGTTATGGAACTCTATAAAGGGTGTTTGTAAATGACAATGTCTGATCAAGTGTTTTGAGAAAAGCCAAGGTTATTTTAACTCCAAATCTACTACAGGGCTTTTAGACAACCTTTTAGGCCTTTTGGGTCAATTTGTGAGAATTTCTCGAACTGGGAAGTGGAAATTGAAGTTAAAGCCCTAGAATCCCTTGAGTCCAAGTAATTGGGATTTTTTAAGATCACAATCATCAATTAGGAGTATTCTAGAAGGCTTTAGCAAGTCGAGTTCCTAAAGCATTTGACAATTTTGGATAGGCCAAGTGCCTAAACCTTTGAAACTTGTAAACTCTTATTGGTAATTTGAATAGCTTTCACTCTTTCATTGCATCAATAATAGAATGGAGTGATCAAACACATAAATAGGAAAATTGTTGAAATGGCTAAGTGTATAATGCATATTCAAAATGTGGCATACTGTTACTAGGAAGAAGTAGTACAAACTACTATACACATTCTCAATTGATGTCCTAGTGAGTGTACTATACACATGACATTACCAAAATAGAGTGTGCTATATTGCCTTGACCAAAGTTAAGTGAGACTGAGATGCATCAAGGAATCTCCTGATAGAAAACCTTGATCGTCTTATGTCTATGCTCCACCAAGCTTGCATGAGAGGGACAATATGGGGCAGTGGGATATATTTTTAGTACATAATATTTTTGGGCCATTTTTTAGGGGATAGTAGGGGGCAATTATTAAAAAGAAAGGGATTTTTTTAAATATACAAAAATTGTTAAAGCATTCATCATAAACATTTTAGAAGCTTGATAAATTACATTGAACTTCAATTAAGATAATACATGAGCATCAACAAACAAATTAATAGCACTTAAATGCTTTCACTGTCCACGCATATACATATTATACAATAATTACAAAAAAATGATTAAAGGCTCCAAGTTTCAACAATAAACTGACTGACAAACATAGAAACTATATGGCTGTCCATAATCAACAGAGATGCAATTGGTAGGTTTATATCAAAATTAGAGTTCAAGTTTGAGTCACAGCTAATCTTAAGCAATGGAACCCAAAGTCCCCAAGCCCCCAAAATATTTGAAAGATAGGGACAATACTACCAAGGGAAGGGGAAGGTACCCTAAGAATAAAATATTTACCCATGGAGAAGGCCATCAAAATATCTCTTTTACAAGAATGTTAATATGGTGATCCCCACTAGGTATTACTCTTCCTTCAAATATTTACTTTGCAAGATTTAATAATTGTGTTAATAAAATATTGATTTTTCTAAAAATGTAATAGAATAAGTTTTAATAACTTAATAGGCATTATATATGTTAGTATATGGGTATGTAAGCACAATAGTGCACAGCTTACCAAACTGGGGAAAAATGTTAAAACCTGTCATATACCAAACAAACCTTGGATTGATGAGTTAAAAAGACAGACAAGGGTTGCCATAATGATAACAACCACATGTATAACACTTACAAAAATTAATAGTTGTGTTACATAATTGACAAGCACAAATAATAAGTGTAACTCAAATGTCAAATGCATGTTAAAATTATGGTCTAGCTAGTGGAATGCATAGGTTCTACAAAGCATTTTAGTTTAATGGATGTGTTACATCATATTTATTGTTATCACATATGGATCTTAGAGATATTAATCTTATGATTAAACATTTGGCTTCTCGAATTTCATTTAAAGCTTTACTCAATATTTATGATTTAAAAAATTAGGCTTCTTTTGAAGGCAAATTTAAAGAAGACAAATTTGAGAAAACCATACTAGAAGCCCAAGATAAATGTTAGACTCAACCATAACCATAAACTATAATCAAATAATAAGAAAGGAATACACATGGTAACCAAACTATAGAGAAAGTTCTTGGACAAAATCGTCAGTGACTTCTAATTTGTCCAGATTTTAGAGAAGACATAGAAGTCAGAAATAGCAACCTAGATTAATTGCTCTGTCGTTTGCACTTGAGTTGTAGTTCCATGTATTTCAACTCTCATTTCACCTAACACTGCTCTAGTTTCTTGTGCAATTATTATTGCTCCACTAGCTCTACGATAGTAGATGATGTTTGACCTAGCTATTCCAATCACAACATCTGCATAGGATAGGGGTATTTACATTTGCTAGGTAACCTACAAAAGGAGAAAGAAAAGATTAAATGATTTTAACAAAAGTTATTCTGTATATGATAGGGACATTTGCACTTGCCATGTAAACTATAAAAGAAAGCAAGAAAAATTTATATGATTCTAAGAAAAATCTATATGTGGAGACCACGTAATATTATCTTTTCAAAAGTACAACATACAATAATACATGTGTGATAATAGGTGTTGGCTAAGGATTTACAGCTGAATGACTACTAAGTGTTGGATCTCTGCCATACATATTCAAGTCATGTTGTGAATGAGTATTTTAAGATGGGAGGTCTGATGGAGGATAGTAACTATCATGTTGAGGGGCAATAGGTGCATAATGAGAGTTGTTTCCAAGACCACCACCACCACTAGGTAATGTACCCTACCTCCAAAGAAATCTTTTACTAGGTACCTATCTTCTCAACTAGTAATTGTCTACATGTTATCATCTGCCACTGTCATTGAAGCCTTTCACACAACCCAACAGATCAATCATAAGTCCCCTAAAATTTCCTTCCCTTATGAAATCACAAAAGTTCAGCCAATATCCCCACCAAAGTTCAGCCCACAAAATGAAAATTTTATTAAACTCAAATTCTTTATCCAAAGTTCAGCCAAAATCCCCACCAAAGTTTAGCCCACGAAATCATGAGTAATGAAAAATTTATTAAACTCAAACGAGTTGGCTTGACTTTCTTTATCAAAGTTTTTGGTCAAAATTCTATTGGGCAAACTAATGTTGGTCAGAATTTTGACCAAAGATGGAAAATATTTTTTTTTTGCAACCAACAAAAGAATGAACAAAAAAAAAAAAAAAAGGAGGATTCATAGCTTTGGTCAAAAAATTTGGTAGAAAAATGGGTGCAAATGTACTAGTGAATTATTTATTTAATTAGAATATCTAATTATGAACACATGTTTGAATGGGTCAATATGCTTTCCTATTTCATCTCACATGAAAAAAGAATTAATAATATTGATTAATTCAAATATGTCCTCATAATTATTGAAACTAATTAATTAGAAAATATAATTATGAGCACATATTTGAATGGATCATTGTTATCTCCTATTTCCTCTCATTCAACTCCATAAAAAATGGAGCACTCAATCTTATCTTCAATCAGGACCATACACTTAGATCCATCTTGACCATTGATCAAATTCTTGGATTCTATATAAGAAACATTCAACCTCTCATTTTGGAGGATGCACGTCAAAAGTATCGAATTAATGCTATGCTTTTTACTCAAGTGCCTTGCATTCAAATTTTTTCTTGCTTTCACATGCTCATCATTTAGCTTAAAATGAATTCATCTAGTTACTATTTTCAATTGTTCTTAGATTAGCTTCAATTTAATTGAGATTAATCTAATATATTTTCATTTGAACAACATAAAACATATAGAATAGATTGCATTTTCATTCTTAAAAATCCTTCATACTAGTTTGGTTTGGTTGCTAATCTCTCAATTATGAGAGTGAATAGCAAAACCTCGTCTAGTTAGAAGGAAAAATATCTCTTTGTTTGGTCATACTGAATGGACAATCCCATGTTCATTTTAGGATGTTTCTAACATATAATGATCATGTTGAAGTGTGTGTAGATATAGAGGTGCATAATTATCACTAACATTTATGGTGCCCACCGTGGGGCAAAAAAATCAATTTGTTGGCCTCAACTTTTAATTTATTTTCAAATATTTATCTATACAATTCAATGAATTCTTGTGCAATATGATCAATCTTCATCTGAAGAAATAGAATCTTCGCATTCATCTTTATACTTTCTCACGTGATAAAGTGTATGCTTGCACAAATAAATCAATTTCTTGTGCAACACATAGTACATCCTTGCACAGAATAATGCAGAGTCTCACACAAAATTTGACACAAGCAAAGGAAAACTTGCAATTTTGATTTTTTTTTTTTTCAAAAAGGTCTTTGATTTAATACTTTTTTATGAATAATTTTTTTGAATAAAATTTGAAGTAGTTTAATAGTGGTTTGCAAATTGATTATCAAAGACACCTTGATACAAACATACAAATAGTAATAATGATTTGATTGTAGGACACCTTGCCAAAGATTCTCTTGTCAAAGAAAACATTCAAACCCACTCAAACAAATGTGTCTATTTTAATGCTTTCATACACACATAGTTTAATAGGGCATGTGAACTTCGTAGGGCTATTGAGAAAGGAATAGGGGACTATGCTCTTTGGTACTTGGAAGTGATGCCCAAGAGTAAATAAAAAACCTAAATGCCTTCATAAGATGGTACTCAATGGAGGAAATAAAGTTAGTGGTTCTCCCAAGAAAATATGTTTATGAAGAGAAGATTATTTCCTTTTAGGAAAATAAAAATCTTGTTAAAAGACATGTTGGGATTGATAAGCTAACTCGGTTATGAACATGTTCTGTGTGTTTGGGTAAGGTGATGACGTAGAGGAGTATGCTCTTTTCCCTTTGGGAAAATAAGAAACTTTGACCCTTGAATCTGAGCTTCAGTCTGAGTCAACCTTTAGAGGGCCTACCAGAGTGATCCAACCTCTAGGAATGATCCAAGTGAGCACACATCTTAAGCCAGTGATTCCAACTCACTCTAAGAAAGAAGCTTTTTAGAGTGAAAGACTCCAAGGCCATGTTAATTTCTTCTTCTTGATTTTGATATCGCATATCAAGAAGAGACTCTATCTATTACACTGGGTGCTGCCACCCCTAGTCTTTCTAGCCAAGTGTGTACCCTTAAAGATGTCAATGTGGGTTGTTGGTCTCAAATTCATTCAATGAAGCCATTGGGGATTAATATGAATTGAATCCAAGTAAAAACTTTGTAGACAGTTGCTACCCAATTCACCTCTAAAAGGGGGCATAATCTTTGTGCAAGGAGGGGGGGAGAATATCTCTTGTAGATCCTCACCATAGGCAATGTACCTAGACATTGGAATGGTGTATACGCCCTTGACCCCTTCCACAAGGGTGCTCATTGAGCATATATGTTATTTATTCCTTGGAATACACCAAAAAAATAGGCACCCTCTAGTGTGGTGACACGGCTATGTGAGGTGAACACATGCAGATAAGTTGTGAGACAAAGATTGTGCTACCTCTACCATTTTTAGTGATAGGGATAAAAGAGTGTCTTTTTTTTATCTAAAAATTGTCCAAATCATCCAAACAACAAAAGGGTCAAGACTTCCCCATCCTTTTGAGTTGGTCTATCCTCAGTCAGATTGTTTATGATTACTATTTGCATCCATTGTCGTAAAAAAAGCTCTTTACTTGCAAGACAACATGATGTCCAAAATTTGAAAATAATATTTGTATCTTCATGAAACTTATAAATATTGTTAGTTCTCTATTTAGAAACTACCAAAATCATCAGAAATATCTTCAAGTATAGTCCAAACCTATCAGTTTTTCCCTTTCCTTGCCTATAGTTCTGCAAAACTTCACACAAGAAAACACCTTTACAACTGTTAGTTTGTGTTTCCTCATGCAACTCTTTGTATTTCCTTGCATGAGAAGCTAACAATCCTTGTGTGAGATTTTACCAAAAATCTAAAAATTTAGTAAAAAACCTTTCTTCGTTGTCAGATTCCCCTTTCCTCATGCGCCTCTATCCAAATCTTGGTGTGAGAAAACACTTGCAAAATTGTTGTTCCGAATCATTGCATAGTTCATTGTACTTCCTTGCACAGCTTTGAGTGAATCCTTGCATGATATTTGCTCCTAAAACTATTAAAATTTCTTTGCTAGAGGTGTTTCCTCACCTAGTTATCTATATTTCCTTGGTTGAATGTCATTTCCTCCCATGATTCTATCCAAAATTATCTAAAAATAGTGAGCTATTTTGAGCTCCAGTCAAAACTCGATCCAAATCTGATCTATATCTCTAAACATTGAGTCATTCCTCTATTTGCAATAGTGTAAAACTCAAATTTCTTGCTTAGTTGATCA
Source organism: Cupressus sempervirens (assembly GCA_028749045.1). Lineage (NCBI taxonomy): Eukaryota > Viridiplantae > Streptophyta > Pinopsida > Cupressales > Cupressaceae > Cupressus > Cupressus sempervirens. The sequence continues at coordinate 735,450 of CM053791.1, forward strand.
CTTGCGATTCACACACGAACTAGTCTCCTTACTTGGTTGTCCTATTTTTCTCTCTTGTGTTTGTTATACCTTGTGTTACGATAGTCAAAACTCTCGGCTACTCTAGCCATTTCTCATACTATTCATACCTAGATATACAACATGCTTACTCACTTTGAGACAACACTCTAATGTGATCCTTGTTCAAACTTTTTATTAAGTCATTTTCTATGACTATTGCAATAAGGAGTGGAAACATGTTTACTCCCTATAGACCATAACATGATAGAGATAGAGGTAGAAATCACAGCAGAGGTGGCTCCTAGGTTTACATACAATATGAATTTAGTGAAGGGCCCTCACGATCTCTTTCACCTATTGGTCTTCTAGGTAAAAGAACAAACTTGTGTCACCTTTTATAAAGAAATGAGATATCATAATGTGACAGTTCAACATTAATGACAAAAAGAATGGTATTTGTGTTTAGAATTTGAAGATGATGTAAACTGATGAAATGTGTAGAATTGGATGAATTTTATGCCTATCACTTTTAGAAATTTTTTGAGTAAAAATTTATTTATTTCCTTTTATTTTGAAGTTCCTTTTTTAACTATAAAAAATATAGGGTGTAGTTCTCATCAAAAAAAAATGCAAATCATCTTTTTTTGTTCTGATTTGAAAACATCTTATAAGCAATATGTATAGCTAGGGAACAAAAAAAGAAATAATTATTTTTGATGCATATTTACTTTGTTATAAGTACTCAAGTTTGACCTTCTCAGAAGCCAACAATTTTTTCCTCCTGTCAAAACTTCCCAATCAAATGTACACCTTCTTGAAACAAAATTACATATTCATTGAGAGGACTCTCTCCTCTAGACATAAATATAATTTTTTAGTTTTTTTGATATGATTTCTATTTCTTTTTTCTTTTTTGAGTGAGCATGTTCTGAAATGTTAAAATATCAACTTATAATATTTTGAAATTATAATATATTATAACTAATCAAAACTCTCAAAAATTTATATAATGATGATATTGAATCTAAGATCTATAAAAGGGTATTTTTAAAAATTGGATTACTTGGTTATAGATGGTGAAGATTTAGAGTACCATATAGGTGGGGTGGTTGTAATCGACACATGGCTTAGGCTATATTCTATGAAGAACCCTAACTTGTGGTTATTCGAGCATTGGTAAACAAAGAGGAAGATTCTTCATTATTTGAACCTTGTTGTCGCAGTCCCAAATGTCCACTTGATAAAATATGGTGGAAAACCACATAATAAGACTCTTTGGAAGGTTCGTGAGTTACACCACGAGGCAATACTTGAGACATTAAAACATAGAGTGGATGTAGTTGGTTCATTAGAATGAATATAATTACAAAAACATGGAATCCTACGGTAAAATATTGTTAGGTTTGGGAAACTAAGGTATTTGGTTACCTAATAGGTTCTAGGAATCCTAACTTGGGTCCTAGAATTGTCCTAGATGGACCCATTTGATCAAAAGATGTAAAAAGCAAAAAATGGTCAAAAGTTGCTCAAAAACTTGGTTGAGCAACATTTGTAATTTTTGGGAAGTTGTAACTACCCATGGTTAGGTATTTGAGTAGGGGGAAGAATATTTTGGAAGGCTAGAAGGTTTCCAATCAAATTTCACACTCCTTTCCAACCAAGTTGCATTTTTGAGTAACTTTTACAACTTTTGCAAAGGTTACTAGATTTCACTTCTAGGACTTGGAAAAGGTTCCAACTTATTAAAAATAACTAAAAACACCTAATCCTAAGCTATCTTGACCAAAAACTCTAAAAGACCCAATTTTTTCCAATTAGCAACTTTTGCTCATATCTTAAACAAAGTGGCCTAGGCATACATAGCTTGCCCATATCTCTCATTGTTCATCATGGGATCGAACTATCTACTCTGTTAGCTCCAAGTGGCCATGTAAGCCCTAGTCCCAAGCTCATCCCATCCTATTGATTTCTCAAACATTCTTGGTCATGTTGAACCGAATTGACCCTTAGAGTCATTAAATGTCATAGGGAAATGATCTTTGATAGGGTATATCTTGAAGCTTGTGTGAGCTATGGATGCAATTCTAGGTGCTATAGGATTGTGTTACCAAAACTTATAATAACCTCTCTCTCATTTTGGAGATTGGATTCATTTTAATTTTGTGGCACCATCTCGATTGATGCTAAAACTTGTAGTGTTGGCCAATATAAAGTCGCCAATTGGTGAATCTCTCTAACCATTCATCATGGGATCCAACTATCTATTATGTTAGCTCTGAGTGGCACAATAAACCCTAGTCCCAAGCTTGTCCTATCCCTTTGACCACTCAAACATTCTTAGGCACGTCGAATTAAATTGACCCTAAGAGTCAATAAATGTAATAGGGCAGCGATCTTTGATGGGTCATATCTTAGAGCTTGTGCACTTTATGGATGCAATTATGGGTGCTATAGGATCATGTTTCTGACATGTACAATAACCTCTCTCTCTCTCTCTCTCTCTCTCTCTCTCTCTCTCTCTCTCTCTCTCTCTCTCTCTCTCTCTCTCTCTCTCTCTCTCTCTCTCTCTCTTTGGATATTGAATTCCATTTTGATTTTGCAGCCCCATTTTGGGTGATGTTGAAACTTGTAGTGTTGGCCAGTACAAAGTCACCAACTAGTGAATATCTCTAACCGTTCATCGTGGGATGGAACTATTTGTTCTATTAGCTCTAGGTGGCCAGGTAAACCTTTTCCCACCTCATTGATTGCTTGAACATTCTTGGGCATGCTAAACTGAATTGACCCTAAGAGGCATTAAATGCCATAAGGAAATGATATTTGATGGGACATATCTTGAAGCTCATGTAAGATATGAATACAATTTTAGGTGTTATAGGATCATTTTTTTGAAACCTACAATAACCTCTCTTAGTTTTTGGAGATTGGATATCATTTTGATTTTGTGGCCCCATTTTGGGTGATGTTGAAACTTGTAGTGTTGGCCAATACAAAGTTGCCAACTAGTGAATCTCTCTAACCATTTGTCATGGGATTGAACTATCTATTCTGTTAGCTCCAGGTGGCTAGGTAAACCCTAGTCCCAAGCTTGTCTTGTCCCATTGATTACTCAAATGTTTTCGGGCATGTCAAATTGAATTGACCCTAGGAGTCTTTAAATGCCATAGGGTGGAGATCTTTGACGAGGCATATGTATGGATGCAATTCTAGGTGCTACAAGATTATTTTTCTGACACCTACAATAACCTCTCTCACATTTTGGATATTGGACTACGTTTTGATTTTGCAGCCCCATCTCGAGTGATGTTGAAACTTTTCATGTTGGCCAATACAAAGTTGTCAACTTGTGAATCTCTCTAACCATTCCTTGTGGGATCAAACTATCTATTCTGTTAGCTCGAGGTGGCTAGGTAAACCCTAGTTCCAATCTCATCCCATCCCATTAACTGCTCAAACATTCTCGGGAATGCCAAACTGAATTGACCCTAAGAGTCATTAAATGTCATAGGGTAGTGATCCTTGATGAGGGATATCTTGGAGGTCATGTGAGGTATGGATGTAATTTTAGGTGCTACAAAATTGTGTTTCTAACATCTAAAATAACCTCTCTCTCTCTTTTTGGAGATTGGATTACATTTTTATTTTGTGGCCTCATCTCAGGTGATGCTGAAACTTGTAGTGTTGACCAGTACAAAGTCACCAACTAGTGAATCTCTCTAACTATTCATCATGGGATCAAACTGTCTATTCTATTAGCTCTAGGTGGCCAAGTAAACCCTAGTCCCAAGCTCATCTCATCCTGTTGACTACTCAAACATTCTCAGGCATTTAGAACCAAATTGACCCTAAGAGTCATTAAATACCATAGGGAAGCAATCTTTGACAAGTAATATCTCAGAGCTCATGCAAGGTATGGATGCAATTTTAGGTACTATAGGATCATGTTGTAGATACCTACAATAACCTCTCACTTTTTGGATATTGGATTCCATTTTGATTCTGTGGCCCCATCTCAGGTGATGTTGAAACTTGTAGTGTTGGCCAATACAAAATCACCAACTAGTGAATCTCTCTAACCATTCGTTGTGGGATCAAACTGGCTTCGAGTGGCTAGGTAAACCCTAGTCCCAAGCTCATCCTATCCTATTGACCACTTGAACATTCTTGGGTATGCTGAACCAAATTGACCCTAAGAGTCATTAAATGCCATTGGACAATGATCTTTGACGAGGCATATCTTAGAGCATGTGTGAAGTATGGATGCAATTCTAGGTGCTATAGGATTGTGCTACTAACACCTACAATAACCTCTCTTACTTTTTGGATGTTAGATTCTATTTTAATTTTGTGGCTCCATCTCAGGTAATGTTGAAACTTGTAGTGTTGGGTAGTAAAAAGTTTCCAACTGGTGAATCTCTCTAATCATTCGTTGTGGGATCAAACTCTCTATTATGTTAGCTCCAAGTGGCTAGGAAAATCTTATTCCCAATCTCATCCTATCCATTGCCCACTCAAACATTCTCAAGAATGCCAAACTGAATTGACCCTAAGAGTCATTAAATGCCATAGGCTAGTGATATTTGATGTGGCATATCTCAGGGCTCGTACAAGGTATGGATGCAATTCTAGGTGCTACAAGATCATGTTTCTAACACTTACAATAATATCTCTCTCTCTCTCTCTCTCTCTCTCTCTCTCTCTCTCTCTCTCTCTCTCTCTCTCTCTTTTGAGATTGGAATTTCTTTTGATTTTATGGCCCCATCTTGGGTGATGCTAAAAGATGTAGTGTTGGCCAGTACAAAGTCACCAACTGGTGAATCTCTAACTATTCATGGTGGGATAAAACTATTTATTCTATTAGTTCTAGGTGGTCGAGTAAACCCTAGTCCCAAGATCATCCCATCCTATTGACCTCTTTTTTTTTTGGGTATGTTGCACCGAATTGACCCTAAGAGTCATTAAATGCCATAAGGCAGTGATCTTAGATGGGGCATATCTTAGAGTTTGTACAAGGCATGGATGTAATTTGAGTGCTATAGGATCACACTTCTAACACCTATAATAACATGTCTCTCTTTTTGGAGATCGGATTCCATTTTTATTTTGTGGCTCCATCTTAGGTGATGCTGAAACTTGTAGTGTTAGCTAGTACAAAGTCATCAACTAGTGAAACTCTCTAACCTTTTTTCGTGGGATCAAACTATCTATTCAGTTATCTTAGAGTGGTTGGGTAGACCTTAGTCCTAATCTTTTCCCATCTCATTGACTGCTCACATGTTCTTAGGCATGTTGAACCAAATTGACCCTAAGAGTCATTAAATGCCATAGGGCAGTGATCTTTGATGGCACATATCTAAGAGCTCGTGTGAGGTATGTATGTGATTCTAGGTGCTATAGGATCATGTTTCCAACACCTACAATAAACTCTGTCTCTCTTTTTAGATATTTAATTTCATTTTGATTTTGCGGCCCCATTTCAGGTGATGTTGAAACTTGTAGTGTTAGCCAGTACAAAGTCACCAACTAGTGAATATCTTCAATCATTCATCGTGGGATCAAACTATCTAATTTGTTAGCTTTAGGTGGCTATGTAAACCCTAGTTCCAATCTCATCCCATCCTATTAACTACTCAAATGATAGAAGGTAAGGTCAAGGAACTTGAAGTCACCTATAAACCCAAGTTACCTTAGTCCTAAGGATTTTTTTTCTTATTGTTTTTGTTAATTATTTGACTCAAGAAGTGTTTTGAGAGTAATTACACCTTATATAGGTCCTATTTTTTACCAAAAACCACTTGTTTAAGTTCTAGGAAGAGTTAGTGCAAAAATTGCATTTTGCATAAAAGTTGAACTTTCTGGCAATTTTAGCAATTTTTTGGAAAATGTTGAAACTAACCCTATAACCAATCAGACCAACTGGTAATAAGTTGGAATGGATGTAAAATGATGAAAATAAACTCTATGAAGTTAGAGGAGGCATAAGGTGTAATAAGACCCTCTGTAACAACAAACCAATCCTAAGAACTCATTCTTGCACATTCCAAGTGTTCTAGGCTTGATTTGGCCAATTAGGCTTGTAAGGCTTGTGTAGGTTCAAGAGTGCTAGAGTATGGTGGGGAGTTTAAGCTTTGGGGTTTTTTATAACTTCAAAAAGGGTATCCAAATACCTTTTTTTTTTTCTAGGTTCATTGGAGAAAAACAAAGTTGTTGTCCCAAAACCACAAAAAGGGCTACAAGGGCAATTAGGCCTATTGAGAGAAATTTTGCAAATTACATGTTAGGAGAGTAAACCAGTTGTTTAAACCTCATCATTAGGTGTTTCTCAAAGTTTCTAAGGTGTTATTTTGAATCAAGAAGTTGATTAGGATCCATTTCTCAAATTTGCTCCTTTTTCCCTTATTGCTTCCCAAGTCTTGAATAGGAAAAGTGATCAAGTAGTTTTGTGAAGTTGGGTAGAATTATTTTCAGTGATGTAACCAAATTGGAAAGAGTCTTTGAAAAAATTTAGGAAGGTGGTAAAGGTAGTTTTCCTTAAAAGTGTTCTTGTTGGGAATCCACTATCTTTTGTTGTGAGCACTCTGCATCATTTTGGATGTAAATTATATTAAAATGAAGTACATGAAATATTTAAAATGTAAACAACAAAAACAAGATATATATTATGATAACCAATAATTTCATACATGAACAAACATATAACATATTATGAAAATTGATAATGTCATATGTCTAATAATGTCATGCATCAAATATATGTCATATATACATCAAATGTATGCCGAATATGTCCACTAACATAAAATCCAAGATATATGTCCACCAATACCTATACATGTGTTTATACCTATATCTTCTCCTTTCCATGAGGGGAAGAAAAAAAAATCCCTAGAGTTTTTTGGTCGTTGCATGGAGGGGATGATGGGGTCTTCCTCACATGCTCACTCGTCCTCTTGTTTAAGCTCCTCTCTAACTAGAGTTGATACAAAAAAAGTATATATGAATCAATAATTATTATACATTGAAATAAAATATATGTACACACAAAATTAATTATTTTTTTACCACCATCAAATAGTCACTCTATACATCCACCTTAAAGGCTCACGAACGATTGAGAGTAACAAGGCCCTACAACAATTGAATCAATATAATCACTCGATCATACTTATAAATAACATTTGAAATTTCAATACTAACTATTATAAATAACAACTAAAATTATAAAAACTCTTGTATACCTCGATCAATGGCTATGAACTAGCCATCGTAGTAGCAACTGTACGATCGATGGACTGGTGAAGATGAGGAGAAGTCTCTGACATCAACAACTGCAAATCATATAATACAATTTACATGTAAGATGAAACATGAAACAAATATACCTTTACAAAGCTTGTATCATGCCTAGGCTCAGAGTCCCTTGTGAATTTCGATGATCTAGTAGAGAACTAATGCACATGGATAAAAAAAAATTTCAATCCTTCATATGATTGCTTCATAAATATATGTATTAATTAAAATGATTAAATAGATACATACCTCTTGACTCATCAACGAGACATAAAGTGGGGCTAGGGAATCTATACTAGGGCCATCAACACTTTTAATCTGAATTTTGAACAATGTCAAGACATGCTAATTAATTAGTCATTCACTGTACATACAAAATGTGATGAAATTAGCTTATTATAATTGTAATCTACCTATATGTCAATGCCAAATGTGTCACTTAGAACTTATCAATGACTAGCCCATCATCCATAATGTCTCCAACATGACTACCAAATGTGCATAAGGATCCACATGATGTGCACATGTGGCCATGATGCAAAGAAGGCTCCTCCTCAACTAATGGACTGGGACAATGAATGAGGGTTTGTGTCAAAGCATTGATGATCCCTAGAGTACTAGTTTCTACATGTTCCTTCACAACTGAAGGAATAATCACATGCTCACCATGTAGCTTGAAAAAAAACACCCTAACTACATTAGGGTCACGATGTTACCCCAACCTCTGAAATGGAGACCCCCTAGCTCTACCCTAAGAATCTAACATATCAAAATAATTGGGGATCTCCCCAAGGACAAATTCACAATACAATTTCTTTAAGAAATATATTAAAATGTCATGATTATTGCAGGGAGGGGCATCAAAGACCATCCACCATTTATCCCAAAAGTTATTTCTAATATCATTATGTATGAACCAATGGATGGAGAACCTTTTAGTTGTATGTTTAACATTGTCTTGTTCTCCAGGCTTTTTAAACAATGCACATAGACTATCTTTTTCTATGTCCTTTTTTCTTATATCTTTATAGGATAATTTGTTTGCATAACATATTTTTTATTCTTCTCTCTTAACATGCCAAATATCCAACTAACCACTAATAGAAGTTGCATGACTCATTCTGGACTCAAGGGAGGATGCCAATTGTGCTCTCATAGGATTAGTTTTCTCACAAGCTTTCAACCTACTAATGATTGCTTCTAATTTATTTTTCCCTCTTTCTATTTTATTCATTATATTGTCTTGGGTGCCAGGAGGAGGTCTTTCAATTGGAGGAGGTTGCAGAATTTATTGCTCTTCTTGTGGAGGGTTTTGATTTTGATCTTGTGGATGGTTTTCATTTTGGTCTTATTGATCAGGCTAGGGATTTCATGGTTGACTATTCATATTTCTTAATAAGAAACCAATTGGATTTTAAATAAATAAGAAAGTTTGAAGCAAAACTTAAAAAACATACAAAACAATGCAAAAACATTCAAAACAATGTAGAAAGAAGAGTAGAAAACATACTTAACGATCTTGATCTTGATCTCGAGTGACAAGGAGGCATTTTAACGAGGAGAGTGAGAAAATTCTTCAACTTCCACAAACTCTGTGGGCACTGTTGAGGGGAAAGAAGAAACCAACACAAATAAATAAGAGAAAATGGTATGGGCCTCAGGTTCACAACCCATTTATAGAGTTTTCTAAAAAAAATGCACACTATAGTGCATACACGCTTTTAAAATTTTAGAAATTTTAGTTGTGTGTCATCTTTTTGGTACCACAACTTGGTGCATTCACCCCAATGGAGCATCTAACCTCTATCAGCTATGATACTAGTAATAAAAAATGTCATTTGAATCATTCAAGCATCTCAATGAATCTTGAATCAAACTCTTTATGCTTTTCTCATTGTCAAAAATGAACAAAAGAAAATCACAAGCCCCAAGATATTTTTGAAAATCCCCATCTAGAATGTGCTTCCCAAATTCTTCTATCCATTTGTGTAGTTCCCTAAGGTTTGGCCAGAAGCCCTTAATTCTTTCAATTAGACCCATCTTTGAAAAAAGAAATTCATTTTCTACTGCATCTCAAACTAGATCTCCATGAAAATAAAATTTTAGCCTTTGATTTGATGACTTTGTAAAATATGCTTATGTTTCAACATTTGTATCTCTAAATAGCCCAAACCAAATCTCTCCACCATTCCATGAGGGTCCATTTTCTTCCTCAAAGGGAGTGTGATCATTGTCATCTTCATTTTTGTAGCTTTGGATATTGTCCCCAAGTTTATTATAAACCTTAGGTTGTCTAGGTTTCTCATATTTTTGCTACTCTAGTTTGTGCTATTTCATCAACAATTATCATTATACACAAAACTTGCCTCTTGTGAAACCACACAATAGCTCCTCTACTATATCTTGATGCCTCCATGCATCGTCCTTATGATACTAGCCATGGTTGTCATGCAGTACTCAATTTGACATATGCTTCCATTGAATAGAAGTAGCATAAATCCTCCCCTCCACAAAAGCCTTAAACATTTTTGAAAATATCACAAGCACAATTATATAAGTAATATAAACTTATAAAATAAATTATTTTCAATTAAATTATTTTACAATTTAATAAACTTAACTTAAAACCCATTAAAACAAATGATAATGATAATCATTTGTTGTCTTACTTAAAAATAAATTAAAAAAATAAATAAAAACAAACACAGAAACAAACTAACCAATCTAAAACAATAACAACAAATAAATTACTTTATCCATCAGGCATGCTAAATTTACTCATAGAATTGTGTGTATCTCTTTCATTTTCATTTAGTCACAATTGTTTCACATATAATCTAATATGTGTGTGTGTGTACATATATGTGTGTGTGTATATGTGTATATATATATGTGTATATAAATATATATATGTATATATGTGTATATGTATATATACATACATATATATGTATATATGTATATACATATATATACATATACATATATAAATATATATACATATATATGTATATATATGTATATATATGTATATATACATATACATATATACATATATATATGTATATATATATATATGTATATACGTATATACATATACGTATATACATATATATATATATATATACATATATATATGTATATATGTATATGTATATATACATACATATAGATATATATACATACATATAGATATACATATATATATGTATACGTATATATGTATATATATGTATATATATTTATATGTATATATGTATATACATATATACATATATACATATATACATATATACATATATATACATATATATATGTCTATATATATTATGTATATACATATATACATATATATATACACATATATACATGCATGTATGTATGTATATGTATCTATATATATATGTATACATACATATATATACATACATCTATATATATGTATATATACATATGTATAGATACATACATATCTATGTATATATACATATACATATATATATATATATATGTATATATACATATACATGTATATGTATACATACATATGTATGTATATATATACATAGATATGTATGTATCTATACATATACATGTATATGTATGTATATACATATATATACATATATATACATGTATATGTATACATATATATTTATATATATACATATACATATATATGTATAAATATATGTATATATATAATGTATATATATATATATACATATATATACATGTATGTATATGCATATATATATATGTATATATATTTATATATATACATATTCATACATACATACATATATGTATACATATACATACACATATATATGTATGTATGTATGTATACATATATATATATATATATACATATATATACATATACATACACATACACATACACATACACATACACATACACATACACATATATGTATATATATGTATGTGTGTGTGTGTGTGTGTGTATATATATATTCTCAAATCAAGATAATAAAATTCAACTATTTGATAAGCATTACTTAATCATTTATCAAGAATAATATATAGTTTAAGGATTTGTCTTTTTGATTTATGTAGTACCTGCCCCTAGTTCACATTTCTGTTATCATTGTCAATTTGCTTTAGGTTGATTTTATGCATTGATTAGTTTTAGAGATACTAGATTTGTAATATTATGATATTATTTCATGACTTTGATCACAAATGTATCAGTTATTGTTGCTTAGTTGATTTCATTCATGTGTTGTTAATGATATTTTAATGATTCCTAGTTAGTAAATGTGGTTTCTTTCATAAAAATGTTAACATGATGTTTTTAATGATGATTATGTTGTATTGATAGAGATGCATTATTATATGTACACATTTGATCTTAGATTTGTGATTTGTATACTTACCCCATGCTTGCATGTGTATGGTGTGCGTGTTTATTTTATCTTTCTGTCTTACGTGTTTGATGTGGTTAAGGGAGGGAGTCGTAGTCACCTGCTAGTCAGGATCTACACAATGAACCACTCCCCACCATTGTCTATTTAGTTTAGATATATTATATACATGTACATGCTCATCTTTTATGCAGGATGCAGGTACCGGGCATCGACCTCCCTGAATTGCCAGGATGAGCGTGCCCTATTACAAATACCCAAATGGTGAGAATGGGCAGATAATGATCAAGTCCAATCCTAGCCATAAGCCTAAAAGACTTGTCCTGCAAGGAGGACTCGTAACAGGCTGTCTACCCTTTTTAAAACTCGTGACTATTTTTGTGCGTATGTTGTTTTGTGACACTTTGATGAATTTTCTATTAATTAAGTCTAATTAAAAGATTAAATTAATAAATTAATTTAATGGAAAATTATTATGATATTTTGAATATTTAATTATATTTAATTAATTGAGAAGTTAATTAAATATAAAGAATTGAATTGAAGATAAAAGTTTTAAGAATAAATTTAGAACGTGATAATATTGATTTAATTTAATAATAATATATTTAGAGTTCATTTTTAAATAAATGCTAAATATTATTGTTATTTAATTTAATAAATATTTATCAAGTTAAATGTTCAAAAATTAATTAAGAAGTGAAAAGATATTAAATTATGAAAATGTTTTTAGTTCGCATGAATGAGATTAAAATATAGAAAATTAATTAAAATATAAATATGTGAACTTAATAAGGATATTTTAAAGTGTGCATGAGATTTAAAAAGTTAATAAATTAATTTTAAAAGCAAAGTCAAGTGGAAAAATAAAATAAAGCAATTTAATAATTCACTTAAAGTGCATGAAGGAATAATAAAAGAATATCTTAATTTAAAAAGAAAATTAATTGTGCATGAACGAATTAATTAAATAAAATAATTATAATTTTTGAGATTGTGGAGATAGAAACCCTAAAAGGTAATTAGATTCTATATTAGGGGTTTTCGGGTCATTATTGCACACACAGGTTTGAGGGAACACACTTTTGTAAGGGGAACAAAGAAATCTTTGGAAGCTTTGAAGGGTTGGTATTAGCAAGGGTTTCACCAAATTGTTAGCATCAGATCAAGGTAGGGTTTGTGAACCATTGTAGATATATTTTCGGATCTCTGTCTTCTTCGTGCTTGTTGAAAATTGATTTCTCAAATTCCGTTGTATGAATCTTGCCACCCTTCGTTCTACATCTTGTGCTTTTTGATTCCATCTGTGAATCCGGATTGAAAAACTAGTTAAATAACCCCGTTCTGCAATTGGAAGAAATTGGTAATAAATCGGGATCTAGGCTTTTGAATTAAATTGAAATTTAGAAATTTAAATTTAGAAAGGGTTTGTTAGTGGAAATGAAAATCTTATATTGAAAATTCGAAGGGTTTGATTTATTTATTTATCTTCCTATCAGGCTAATATCGTAAATGTTCTTAAAATATATATAAGAATTATTTAATAAAGTTTATACAATCATAAATTTTATAAAATAAACCAAACTCTTTATATATAAAAAAAAAATGTTTTACAAAACTTTTTAATAAAAAAATAAATTTAAAAAATATATATAATAATATGTGGGGGGGGGGGGGGGGTTTGACCACCCCACCACCTTACCTGTCTGTCGTGTGTGCGTAGGTTGACTGTTGCACGCGGCAGCAGGCAAGCCTACAGTCACGTAGGTAGCCACATGGCTCTAATATTATGGTCGGCGGCTTTTTCAGGCCCTCCAACGATTTTAAATCGCTCAAACAATTTTAAATTGCATTTTATTATATTTATTAAAGTTGTAATGAATGAAGTATTATTAATATTCATTAATTAATATTTATTATTTAAGAAATATTATATGTTATGTATTAGATATTCAGTTTTAATTTATAAAATAATAACAGATTATTATTATTAATTTAAATTATGTTTTATATGAAATTATTAATATTATTATGTTTTAACAAATTATTAATTAATCAACTGATTTAAATTATGATAATATTTAATTTAAGTTTTAATTTAATTAGTGACGAAATTAGAATTGATGTGAATGTTTTATATTTTAATTAATTTAATTAAATATAATTTAATTAGAATTAATTAATAACGAAAGTTGTTTAATTGGGTTATCATAACACTAATTTCTAATAAAATTATAGATTATTTTCTTTGGAAGAGAACAAGTATTATCTTTAAATCATTACCCTGGGATTATTTTTAGGAAAATGACTTTAAATCAATTAGGGTAAAATTCGAACTAAGATCGGGTTAATATGTAAGGGAGATCTTTGAGACTTATTTACTTGAAATATATGTTCAGACAAAACTGAAAACTTTATTGTTTAACTTGTTTCCAAATCAAACTAAACTATGAGACTGTATTGTTTTGCTTGTACTGTCGATGTTTTTGGATTTTGGAGTCGATTAGGTGTTGACCAGCCTAGAATGTACACCAGAGGTTTTTGTGAGATTTATGTTATACCATTTATGTGGCTAAATGTTATGATATGTCTTGTGATTCAAATTGGAAATTATGTTTATGAGGTTTACTCTGTGGAGCATTTATGTTTACTTGGGTTGGGAGAACCATCTTGTTATCAGGTTGCCTGTTAAGGAACCGAGTTTGATCTTTATGAGTGTTGTGGTATGGGACACAACTATGGATTTATGTTCTTAGGAGAGGTTGTCTAGGTACGTGACTTGGGAGTGGCTTGCATTGGGGTCTGGGACCCAAAGTGGTCAGTACCAGGGTAACCTAATGCAAGTTATGTAATAAGTGATAATCTAGTAATTAAAATTTATGGAGGGGGGGGAAACACACTAAAAAGATAAGTTAGAGATTTTTGATCTACCCATGCCTTTAGTGCTTGTATAGACTAAGGATGGGAATAAGATGAGTGCCTCGTCTTCTTGAGAGGGCTTTCTAGTTTCCATATGTGTGATGTTGAGGGTCCAGGGTTCAGAGTAACCAGTCCAGGGTAACTCAACGCTTGAGGGTCCGGGGTCCATTAAGAGATCAGTCCAGGGTAACTCAAGCAGCCATGTGATGACACTCCCTAGTATGTAGCCTGAGTCTCCTCTATAGATTTGTGTATCTCTGGTGGTGTAATTATTGTTGGTGGTGTATCTATTGTTGAATGTGTTTATTATGGTTATTTACTTTCATGGATGAAGATTGGTGATTCATGGATGATGTACTTTTGACATGTGGCTTTTGACTTGAGGTGATTGTCTTTCGTTGACTTTATCTTATGATCTTGGTATTTGGTTTATACTTGGTTCGTGTATGATGTTTGGTTATGTGATGTCGGTATTGGTTTGAGTGTTCTTACTTTTGGATTATTTTATCTTCTTGAGTAGCATGTGTGACCTTTGAGGTAGTTTTTTCTATTAGGAGTACCTTACCTAGGAATGTTTTATGTTTGATAGCCGTATGTGGATCGTTCATTATCTTCCCTGCACGATGGGAGTGGAAGCCTGACTAGGTAACCACACGGTCAGGAGGTAGTGTCTTCTTACCATTTGGGTTTCCCCTTCACATTGCTAGCTGTTGGATGTTCGTTGCAGAAGATGTACCTTTATCATTCTTATTTCTTATCTTACAGACTTCTTTTCAGATGATGTATATATGTTATCATGTATTCTATTGTACAACATCTATTTTCACATATCCTGCGACATGTGCAGTGGATTTTATTTAGTGGACGTACATTCATTGTATTAGTATACTTATGTGTTTGCTTATGCGATTATGTATTTGTTATTTCTTTATGTTCATGAGACATTGTACTTGGAACTTAAAATAATTAATTTAAAATTATTAAATGTGACTCAACGTAAAGGAACTCTTGAGGAATTGAAACTATATCTGTAATTGATTATGTGTATTTGATGTGTATGTTCATGTTGCTTCCGCATTAATGTTATCTTGATGTTGTTTAAACTTCAAAAAAAAAAAATAGTTCAGTAAACATTGTAACATGTTAGGTTTATTTCTCTTGGGTTCCCGAGCGGGGTGTTACATATGGTATCAGAGCCTGAGTTTCAACATTGGGAACTTTGGGCATTATGTGCGCCATCACTTGAGCAATTAGTAAACTTGCAACTTATTTAAACAACAAACTTATATTGACATCAAACTTGAAACCAAACTGTTGAACAAAAAACTCTGAAATGATACAGATTCTAAACATGGAACTAGAAAACTTATAAAACTTTTCGGATTATTGCTTTATGTCAGTATGTTATGATCCTATGGTTATGATCGATTCTTAGATGTCGTTGTTGTGTTTGGGTGTTGTAGGAGAGATGACTTCTGGTTCTAGATCCATTGCTAGGGGTTGTAGCTCAGGACGTGGTAGAAGTCATGGGAGATTTAGTCACTGTATTCCTTCCTTGGGCCATTCAGGGGACCCTATTCATGAAGAGGCTAGAGAGGATGCTAGTGTTAAGCAAGATGCTGAGATAGAAGGACCGGTCACTAGAGACTTGGTCAAGGAGATCCTAGCACGACTACCCTTGTAGGATAGAGCTCATCATTCAGAGCATGGAGATAGAGATAGGTCCATGAGTCCTAGAGGGAGGATCCTAGAGAGCAACAGGCAGTCTAGTCAGTCCATCCAGATAAAGGACCTATTACAGGTCAAGATCAAACCTTTTAATGGAGAAGGTACTATATATGATGCTGAGAATTGGTTGATTGCTCTAGATAGATGTTTTTCCATGCAATACTTTGACTCCAATGTCAAAGCAAGATATGCCATTACCCACTTAGCAATGAATTGGTGGAATATAGAGGAGAAGAAACTTGGGATAAATATGCAAACTGTTACATGGGAGTTGTTCCTCGAACACTTCCATGAGCGATTTCTATCAGAGCAGTGGCAACTTCAGAGGGCGGATGAGTTCCATGATTTGAGACAGGGTACCAAGACTGTGGTGGAGTATGAGCGTAAGTTCTTCGAGCTTATGTCTTATGCAGGAGTTAGTGATAGCTCACCATTGATGGTCCAACATTTCATTAGAGGACTTAATGTTATCATCATTGGGGGTGTTAAGGATTTCCAACCTAAAACTCTTAAGGATGCTATGTTGCGAGCTACTTTGGTTGAGGTGAGTGTGACTTCAGGCCAAGGTGGCCTACCAGGCGTTCAGGCTAATGGGGCACTTTATCAAGAGCATTGAGGGATAACTAGTCTCAAGGGGCTGGAAGTTCTAGAAATTCTCCTAACTTCTCTAAAGGTAATCAGAAGAAGCTGGGAAGAAAGTTCTTCCATGGTAACAGTGGTGCTTCACAGTCAGGGAACTATCGCAACTGGAAGCATAGTATGCGCAATAGGTTGGATCGAGTTCCTCAAGATTATAGTTAGGATGCTAGTGTTGGTAGTTTTGATCAGTCGTGTACACCTGGAACTCAGGAAGGCTTTAGTGGAGATTGCTACTTTTGTGAAAAATATGGTCATAGAGTGACCAATTGCCCCGATCGTGAACCTTAGTTTTGAGTTGATTCATGTTTCTTGTAATGGGCTTCCAGGAGTAAGCCTAATTCTAGGGGGGGTGGATGTAGTGCCTGCCCCTAGTTCGCATTTCTGTTATCATTGTCAATTTTCTTTAGGTTGATTTTATGCATTGATTAGTTTTAGAGATACTAGATTTGTAATATTATGATATTATTTCATGACTTTGATCACAAATGTATCAGTTATTGTTGCTTAGTTGATTTCATTCATGTGTTGTTAATGATATTTTAATGATTCCTAGTTAGTAAATGTGGTTTCTTTCATAAAAATGTTAACATTATGTCTTTAATGATGATTATGTTGTATTGATAGAGATACATTATTATATGTATGCATTTGATCTTAGATTTGTGATTTTTATACTTACCCCATGCTTGCATGTGTATGGTGTGCGTTTTTATTTTATGTTTCTGTCTGACGTGTTTGATGTGGTTAAGGGAGGGAGTCGTAGTCACCTGCTAGTCAGGATCTACACGATGAACCACTCCCCACCATTGTCTGTTCAGTATAGATATATTATATACATGTACATGCTCGTCTTTTATGCAGGATGCAGGTACCGGGCATCGACTTCCCTGAATTGCCAAGATGAGCGTGCCCTATTACAAATACTCAAATGGTGAGAATGAGAAGATAATGATCAGGTCTAATCCTAGCCATAAGCCTAAAATACTTGTCCTGCAAGGAGGACTCGTAACAGACTGTCTACCCTTTTTAAAACCCGTGAGTATTTTTGTGCGTATATTGTTTTGTGAGTCTTTGATGAATTTTTTGTTAATTAAGTCTAATTAAAAGATTAAATTAATAAATTAATTTAATGGAAAATTATTATGATATTTTGAATATTTAATTGTATTTAATTAATTGAGAAATTAATTAATATAAAGAATTGAATTAAAGATAAAAGTTTTAAGAATAAATTTAGAACGTGATAATATTTATTTAATTTAATAATAATATATTTAGAGTTCATTTTTAAATAAATGCTAAATATTATTGTTATTTAATTTAATAAATATTTATCAAATTAAACGTTCAAAAATTAATTAAGAAGTGAAAAGATATTAAATTATGAAAATGTTTTTAGTTTGCATGAATGAGATTAAATATAGAAAATTAATTAAAAGATAAATATGTGAACTTAATAAGGATATTTTAAAGTGTGTATGAGATTTAAAAAGTTAATAAATTAATTTTAAAAGCAAAGTCAAGTGGAAAAATAAAATAAAGCAATTTAATAATTCACTTAAAGTGCATGAAGGAATAATAAAAGAATATCTTAATTTAAAAAGAAAATTAATTGTGCATGAACGAATTAATTAAATAAAATAATTATAATTTTTGAGATTGTGGAGACAGAAACCCTAAAAGGTAATTAGATTCTATATTTGGGGTTTTCGAGTTATTATTGCACACACAGGTTTGAGGGAACACACTTTTGGAAGGGGAACAAAGAAATCTTTGGAAGCTTTGAAGGGTTGGTATTAGCAAGGGTTTCACCAAATTGTTAGCATCAGATCAAGGTAGGGTTTGTGAACCATTGTAGAAATATTTTCGGATCTCTGTCTTCTTCATGCTTGTTGAAAATTGATTTCTCAAATTCCGTTGTATGAATCTTGCCACCCTTCGTTCTACATCTTATGCTTTTTGATTCCATCTGTGAATCTGGATTGAAAAACTAGTTAAATAACCTCATTCTGCAATTGAAAGAAATTGGTAATAAATCGGGATCTGGGCTTTTGAATTAAATTGGAATTTAGAAATTTAAATTTAGAAAGGGTTTGTTAGTGGAAATGAAAATCTTATATTGAAAATTCGAAGGGTTCGATTTATTTATTTATCTTCCTATCAGGCTAATATCATAAACGTTCTTAAAATATATATATAGGAATTATTTAATAAAGTTTATATAATCATAAATTTTATAAAATAAACCAAACTCTTTATATTAAAAAAAAAAATGTTTTACAAAACTTTTTAATAAAAAAATATAATAATATGTGGGGGGGGTTTTGACCACCCCACCACCTTACCTGTCTGTCGTGCGTGCGCAGGTTGACTGCTGCACGCGGCAGCAGTTAATACTGCTGTCAGCGGCAGCAGACAAGCCTGCAGTCACACAGGCAGCCGCACGGCTCTAATATTATGGCCAACGGGTTTTTCAGGCCCTCCAGCGATTTTAAATTGCTCAAACAATTTTAAATTGCATTTTATTATATATATTAAAGTTGTAATGAATGAAGTATTATTAATATTCATTAATTAATATTTATAATTTAAGAAATATTATATGTTATGTATTAGATATTCAGTTTTAATTTATAAAATAATAATAGATTATTATTAATTTAAATTATGTTTTAAATGAAATTATTAATATTATTATGTTTTAACAAATTATTAATTAATCAACTGATTTAAATTATGATAATATTTAATTTAAGTTTTAATTTAATCAGTGATGAAATTAGAATTGACGTGAATGTTTTATATTTTAATTAATTTAATTAGAATTAATTAATAACGAAAGTTGTTTAATTGGGTTATCATAACACTAATTTCTAATAAAATTATAGATTATTTTCTTTGGAAGAGAACAAGTATTATCTTTAAATCATTACCCTGGGATTATTTTTAGGAAAATGACTTTAAATCAATTAGGGTAAAATTCGAACTAAGATCGGGTTAATATGTAAGGGAGATCTTTGAGACTTATTTACTTGAAATATACGTTGAGACAAAACTGAAAACTTTATTGTTTAACTTGTTTCCAAATCAAACTAAACTATGAGACTATATTGTTTTGCTTGTATTATCGATGTTTTTGGATTTTGGAGTCGATTAGGTGTTGACCAGCCTAGGATGTACACCAGAGGTTTTTGTGAGATTTATGTTATACCATTTATGTGGTTGAATGTTATGATATGTCTTGTGATTCAAATTGGAAATTATGTTTATGAGGTTTACTCTATGGAGCATTTATGTTTAGGGTATGTGCAAGATCATGGTGTACCAAACTATGGCCTTAAGTGGCAGTGAAAAATCAGCAAATTAGGTTTATGTCAACTTGACACATAATTTTGAAGTGGTTATGGACTTTATATCAAAAAGTTGTAAGAAAATAATTTGTAAAAAATTGAATGTAGTTTCTAAACTACTAGGCCTTATCAGGAAAAAAAATTAATTGATTGGTCAAAAGTTTGAATTTTAATGCAGTACTAAGAAAATTTCAGGGCGAAAATAAAAAGTAGGTGTATGTCTGACCACCTTAATCAAAATCAAATCATAATATTTTTTTAATATAATTATAGATATGAAAACTAGACTCATGCTCGGATGTGACACATATTTTTTTATATTTTTATTCCAAATAAATAATTAAATATGAATTTTCTACCAAAACTTTTTCGGATTAAAAAAAGTTCCGTGTCTAACCACCCTAATTAATAGAAAATTTGATCAAATTTTTCTTTTTTTGTTTTTTTCTTATACTAGGCGAAGTATAGAATGCGACACAACTTTTAGATTTAAAAAATGTTATACCGTTTGAAAGTTATAGCTATTTTCATTCAGTATGTCAATCAACACTTTACAATAATCTTCATTGATAATTAACTAATAAATACTTATCGAACTCAGAATTTGACAGAAATTATATTGATGGAATCTAGAGAGCGATATTAAAAAACCCATTTCGTTTCATTCAATTTCGATCAAAATAACATTGTCAGATGGCTATTCGAAGTCTGAGTATCACTAAAACTCTCTATAAACACGTCTTTGGGGTTGACCGGGCAGGCTTAGTAAATACCAAGCCTGATCGGATAACCGATTCAAAATCGGATATCCGATTTGACATCGGATATCCGATATGGCTCGGTAGTCAAATTCCAAAAATCTTCAAATTTTGGAGAGAAATTCGATTTAAACGTTCTAGTTTTTTATTTTTAAATTATTTCACTTATATTAATATGTAAAGGCATATTTTAATATATTATATATATATATATTAACGTAATGTAAACATACAAGATATAATCTAGTAATATATAATAATATCTTATGTTAATCTTATTACAATCTATAAATATAATATATATTATTATTATTTTTACTAAATATAATAACGTAATTTATATATATAAAATACGTATTATATATTATTATATTAATATGTATGTTATTAATATATACAATAACGTAATATTTTCATTAAATGTAATATGTATTATATATTATTATATTAATATGTATAATAATATAATATTTATATAACAACGTAATATTTTTATTAAATATAATATATATTATAAATATTATTATATTAATATGTATGCTATTAATATATTTATATAATAACGTAAAATTTACATTAAATATAATAATATAATATGTATATGTATATATATATATATATTATTATATTGATATGTATATTATTAATATATATGTATATTATTAATATATATGTATATTATTAATATATAAGAGTCAAAGGGGGTCATAGGGTGACCTATAACCCTCTTTGACCCATTAAATGACGATATATGTCTCTAGGGGTCCTAAGACCCCTACGGACATATCTCGTCCTTTAATGGGTCAAAGGTTAAATGACGACATATGTCCCTAGGACCCCCAAGGACATAGCCGAATCGTTCATATCGGTCAAAGGGGGTCATAGGGTGACCTATGACCCCCTTTGACCCATTAAATGACGACATATGTCTCTAGGGGTCTTAGGACCCCTAGGGACATATTCGAATGGGTATTATGGGTAAAAGGGGGTCATAGGGTGACCTATGACCCTCTTTGACCCATTAAACGATGACATATGTCCCTAGGGGTCCTAGGACCCCTAGGGACATAGTTGAATCGTTCATATGGGTCAAAGGGGGTCATAGGGTGACCTATGACCCCCTTTGACCCATTAAATGATGACATATGTCCCTAGGGGTCCTAGGACCCCTAGGGACATAGTCGAATCATTCATAGGACCCCCAGGGACATAGTCGAATCATTCATATGGGTCAAAGGGGGTCATAGGGTGACCTATGACCCGCTTTGACCCATTAAATGACGACATATGTCCCTAGGGGTCTTAGGACCTCTAGGGACATATTCGAATGGGTAATATGGGTTAAAGGAGGTCATAGGGTGACCTATGACCCTCTTTGACCCATTAAACGACGACATATGTCCCTAGGGGTCCTAGGACCCCTAGGGACATATTCCAATCGTTCATATGGGTCAAAGGGAGTCATAGGGTGACCTATGTCCCTCTTTGACCCATTAAACAACGATATATGTCTGTAGGGGTCCTAGGACCCCTAGGGACATATTCGAATGGGTAATATGGGTCAAAGGGGGTCATAGGGTGACCTATGACCCTCTCTGACTCATCAAACGACAACATATTTCTCTAGGGGTCCTTGGACCCCTAGGGACATATTAGAATTGTTCATATGGGTCAAAGGGGGTCATAGGGTGGCCTATGACCCCCTTTGACCCATTAAACGATGACATATGTCCCTAGGGGTCCTAGGACCCCTAGGGACATATTCAAATGGGTAATATGGGTCAAATCGGGTCATAGGGTAACCTATGACCCTCTTTGACCCATTAAACGATGACATATGACCCTCAGACCCCTAGGGACATATTCGAATCGTTCATATGGGTCAAAGAGGGACATAGGGTGACCTATGACCCTCTTTGACCCATTAAACGACGACATATGTCCCTAGGGGTCCTCGGACCCCTAGGGACATATTCGAATCGTTCATATGGGTCAAAGGGGGTCATAGGGTGACCTATGACCCTCTTTGACCCATTAAACGACGACATATGTCCCTAGGGGTCCTAGGACCCCTAGGGACATATTCGAATCGTACATATGAGTCAAAGGGGGTCATAAAGTGACCTATGACCCTCTTGACCCATTAAACGACGATATATGTCTCTAGGGGTCCTAGGACCCCTAGGGACATATTCAAATAGGTAATATGGGTCAAAGGGGGTCATAGGGTGACTTGTGACCCTCTTTGACCCATTAAACGATGACATATGTCCCTAGGAGTCCTTGGACCCCAAGAGACATATTCGAATGGGTAATATGGGTCAAAGGGGGTCATAGGGTGACCTATGACCCTCTTTGAACCATTAAACGACGACATATGTCCCTAGGGGTCCTAGGACCCTAGGGACATATTTGAATTGTTCATATGGGTCAAAGGGGGTCATAGGGTGACTTATGACCCCCTTTGACCCATTAAATGATGAAATATGTCCCTAGGGGTCCCAGGACCTCTAGGGACATATTCGAATGGGTAATATGGGTCAAATGGGGTCATAGGGTAACCTATGACCCTCTTTCACCCATTAAATGATGACATATGTCTTTAGAGGTCCTAGGACCCCTAGGGACATATCTGAATCGTTCATATGGGTCAAAGGGGGTCATAGGGTGACCTCTGACCCTCTTAACCCATTAAACGACGATATATGTCTCTAAGGGTCCTAGGACCCCTAGGAACATATTCGAATGGGTAATATGGGTCAAAGGGGGTCACAGGATGACCTATGACCCTCTCTGACCCATTAAACGACATATGTCCCTATGGGTCCTCGAGCCCCAAGGGACATATTCGAATAGGTAATATGGGTCAAAGGGGGTCATAGGGTGACCTATGACCCTCTTTGACCCATTAAACAATGACATATGTCCCTAGGAGTCCTAGGACCCTAGGGACATATTCAAATCGTTCATATGGGTCAAAGGAGGTCATAGGGTGACCTATGACCCCCTTTGACTCATTAAACGACAACATATGTCCCTAGGGGTCCTAGGACCCCTAGGGACATATTTGAATCGTTCATATGAGTCAAAGGGGATCGTAGAGTGACCTATGACCCCCTTTGACCCACTAAACGACGACATATGTCCCTAAGGGTCCTATGACCCCTAGGGACATATTCGAATGAGTAATATGGGTCAAATGGGGTCATAGGGAAACCTATGACCCTCTTTGACCCATTAAATGATGACATATGTCTCTAGGGGTCCTAGGACCCCTAGGGACATATTCGAATCGTTCATATGGGTCAAACACCCTATGACCCTCTTGACCCATTAAACGACGATATATGTCTCTAGGGGTCCTAGGACCCCTAGGGACATATTCGAATGGGTAATATGGGTCAAAGGGGGTCATAGGGTGACCTATGACCCTCTTTGACCCATTAAACGAAGACATATGTCCCTAGGGGTTCTAGGACCCTAGGGACATATTCGAATGGTTCATATGGGTCAAAGGAGGTCATAGGGGGACCTATGACCCCTTTTGACCCATTAAATGATGACATATGTCCCTAGGGGTCCTAGGACCCCTAGGGACATATTTGAATCATTCATATGAGTCAAAGGGGGTCATAGGGTGACCTATGACCCGCTTTGACCCATTAAACGATGACATATGTCCCTAGGGCTCCTAGGACCCCTAGGGACATATTCGAATGGGTAATATGGGTCAAATGGGGTCATAGGGTAACCTATGACCCTCTTTGACCCATTAAACGACGACATATGTCTCTAGGGGTCCTAGGACCCCTAGGGACATATTCGAATCGTTCATATGGGTCAAAGGGGGTCATAGGGTGAGCTATGACCCTCTTGACCCATTAAACGATGATATATGTCTCTAGGGTTCTTCGGACCCATAGGGACATATTCGAATGGGTAATGTGGGTCAAAGGAGGTCATAGGGTGACCTATGACCCTCTTTGATCCATTAAATGACGACATATGTCCCTAAGGGTCCTAGGACCCCTAAGGACATATTCGAATGGGTAATATGGGTCAAATGGGGTCATAGGGTAACCTATGACCCTCTTTGACCCATTAAACAATGACATATGTCTCTAGGGGTCCTAGGACCCCTAGGGACATATTCGAATCGTTCATATGGGTCAAAGGGGTCCATAGGTCACCCTATGACCCTCTTGACACATTAAACGATGATATATGTGTCTAGGGGTCCTAGGACCCCTAGGGACATATTCGAATGGGTAATATGGGTCAAAGGGGGTCATAGAGTGACCTATGACCCTCTTTGACCCATTAAACGACGACATATGTCCCTAGGGGTCCTCAAACCCCAAGGGACATATTTGAATGGGTAATATGGGTCAAATGGGGTAATAGGGTGACCTATGACCCTCTTTGACCCATTAAACAACGACATATGTCACTAGGGGTCCTAGGACCCTATGGACATATTTCAATTGTTCATATGGGTCAAAGGGGGTCATAGGTCACTAAACGACAACATATGTCCTTAGGGGTCCTAGGACCCCTAGGGACATATTTGAATTGTTCATATGAGTCAAAGGGGGTCATAGGGTGACCTATGACCCCCTTTGATGCATTAAACGACGACATATGTCCTTAGGGGTCCTAGGACCCCTAGGGACATATTCGAATGGATAATATTGGTCAAATGGGATCATAGGGTAACTTATGACCCTCTTTGACCCTTTAAATGATGACATATGTCTCTAGGGGTCCTAGGACCCCTAGGGACATATTCGAATCGTACATATGTGTCAAAGGGGGTCATAGGGTGACCTATGACCCTCTTTGACCCAGTAAACGATGATATATGTCTCTAGGGGTTCTAGGACGCCTAGGGACATATTCGAATGGGTAATATGGGTCAAAGGGGGTCCTAGGGTGACCTATGACCCTCTCTGACCCATTAAACGACGAGATATGTCATTAGGGGTCCTAGGACCACTAGGGACATATTCGAATGGCTAATATGGGTCAAAGGGGGTCATAGGGTGACCTATAATCCCCTTTGACCCATTAAATGACGAAATATGTCTCTAGGGGTCCTAGGACCCCTGGGGACATATTCGAATGGGTATTATGGGTCAAAGGGGGTCATAGGTCACCCCTATGACCCTCTTTGACCCATTAAACGACGACATATGTCCCTAGGGGTCCTCGGACTCCAAGGGACATATTCGAATGGGTAATATGGGTCAAATGGGGTCATAGGGTGACCTATGACCCTCTTTGATCCATTAAATGACGACATATGTCTCTAGGGGTCCTAGGACCCTAGGGACATATTCCAATCATTCATATGGGTCAAAGGGGGTCATAGGGTGACCTATGACCCCCTTTGACCCATTAAACGACAACATATGTCCCTAGGGGTCCTAGGACCCCTAGCGACATATTTGAATCGTTCATATGAGTCAAAGGGGGTCATAGGGTGACCTATGACCCTCTTGACCCATTAAACGATGACATATGTCTCTAGGGGTCCTCGGACCCCTAGGGACATATTCGAATGGGTAATATGGGTCAAAGGGGGTCATAAGGTGACCTATGACTCTCTTTCACCCATTAAACGATGACATATGTCGCTAAGGGTCCTAGGACCCCTAGGGACATATTCAAATGGGTAATATGGGTCAAATGGGGTCATAGGGTAACCTATGACCCTCTTTGACCCATTAAACGATGACATATGTCTCTAAGGGTCCTAGGACCCCTAGGAACATATTCGAATCGTTCATATGGGTCAAAGGGGGTCATAGGGTGATCTATGACCCTCTTGACGCATGAAACGACAATATATGTCTCTAGGGGTCCTAAGACCCCTAGGGACATATTCGAATGGGTAATATGGGTCAAAGGGGGTCATAGGGTGACCTATGACCCTCTTTGACCCATTAAACGACGACATATGTCCCTAGGGGTCCTCGAACCCCAAGGGACATATTCGAATGGGTAATATGGGTCAAATTGGCTCATAGGGTGACCTATGACCCTCTTTGACCCATTAAACGACGACATATGTCCCTAGGGGTTCTAGGACCCTAGGGACATATTCCAATCATTCATATGGGTCAAAGGGGGTCATAGGGTGACCTATGACCCTCTTTGACGCATTAAATGACAACATATGTCCCTAGGGGTCCTAAGACCCTAGGGACATATTCCAATCGTTCATATGGGTCAAAGGGGGTCATAGGGTGACCTATGACCCCCTTTGACCTATTAAACGACCATATATGTCTCTAGGGGTCCTAGGACTCCTAGGGACATATTTTTATGGGTAATATGGGTCAAAGGGGGTCATAGGGTGACCTATGACCCTCTTTGACCCATTAAACGATGATATAGTCTCTAGGGGTCCTAAGACCCCTAGGGACATATTCGAATGGGTAATATGGGTCAAAGGGGATCATAGGGTGACCTATGACCCTCTGTGACCCATTAAACGATGAGATATGTCTCTAGGGGTCCTAGGACCCCTAGGGACATATTTGAATGGGTAATATGGGTCAAAGGGGGTCATAGGGTGACCTATGACCCTCTTTGACCCATTAAACGACGACATATGTCTCTAGGGGTCCTAGGACCCCTAAGGACATATTCAAATGGATATTATGGGTCAAAGGGGGTCATAGGTCACCTCTTTAACCCATTAAACGACGACATATGTCCATAGGGGTCGTTGGACCCCAAGGGACATATTCGGATGGGTAATATGGGTCAAAGGGGGTCATAGGGTGACCTATGACCCTCTTTGACCCATTAAATGACGACATATGTCCCTAGGGGTCCTAGGACCCCTAGGGACATATTTGAATCGTTCATATGAGTCAAAGGGGGTCATAGGGTGACCTATGACCCCCTTTGATCCATTAAATGACGACGTATGTCCCTAGGGGTCCTAGGACCCCTAGGGACATAGTCGAGTCGTTCATATGGGTCAAAGGGGGTCATAGGGTGACCTATGACCCCCTTTGAGCCATTAAATGATGACCCTCTTTGTATTATATATTATTATATTAATATGTATAATAATATAATATATATATAACAACGTAATATTTTTATTAAATATAATATATATTATAAATATTATTATATTAATATATATGTTATTAATATATCTATATAATAACGTAATATTTTAGTATATATAACGTAATATTTTAGGATATACTATTTATACTATTTTAGGATAATAATTATAATATAAATATACACTAAATATTAATATTATTATATGTATAGTAATAATAATAATACTATTATAGCTATAATAATAATATATATTAATACTATATATTGTAGCTTAATATAAATAAACACTATATATTTACACTATTATATCTATATTAATAATATTAATACTATTATAGTTATAATAATAATATTGATACTATAGGTATATTAATACTATTTTATATTAATATTATTTATATTTTATACTAATACTAATATACTATTAACTTAGTTATAAATTAAAGTCGTTTGCCTCCAAATATTTTCATAATATTAATATTATTGTGGCAAAGGAGGGAAACCTTAGCAAGTTTTCTCCCCAAAAGTCCTCTTCCTATATCGGATATCCGATTATACTGGCATCAATTTCAAATATTTGACTGTCCCTACAGACCCGACAACATTACTTTTTTACCTCTTTTTTCACAAGATTTGTAAAAAGTCGTGTTTTGGGGCCCAACCAATCGAAAAGAATTCAAAAATATAACCTTAGGTGTTCGAATTTGTCATCTGAATGGGGAGCAGCAGTCGTCGAAAGAATAAACGTAAAAGGAAGATATCTAATGAAGACATTGCAGCATATAGGGAAAAGGACAAAATGAAACACCAAAAAAAAAGACAAGGTATGCTAAATATCAATCAAGTTGACGATGAATTAATAGAAGGTGAAATCATAGAGTCAGATAATGAAAATGTACAGTTGGGGAATGAAAATGTACCTATTGAAAATGATAATGCAAAAATTGAAAATGTAGAGATTGAAAATTTTGAAGAAGAAATGCCACCAAGTCATAATCCAAATTGCATAATTGACCATGTCAAAGATGACAATGCACAGGAACTTAATGCGCAAGAACCTTACATATCTCCTAATTATAATTGACATGAAGGTTCTAAAACACCAAAATGGATAATTGAAATTGATGAAACGATTATGACTAGTTTGGAAGGAAAAAAATCAGAAAGAACCATTCGGTTATGGGCTTCAAGACTATATCAGATGTTTTTTGGCAACAAGACAGTGGTAGAGCAATGTCAGCTTTTCATGCACTTATTAAAGATGCAAAAGATGAGACCTATGCTTTCCAAATTTAAAATTTGTGTCAATAAAAAGTTGGAAAGAAATGCCATTATTGTGAAGAATCTTTTTAGTGCTCTCAATAGCGTTGGCAAAAATAGCAGAGAGAAGGATAATAGAGCTGCTCGAAGGGTTATTACAACCTCTTTGGTAAGTCATCATTTGAGAAAGGGTAGATATATGAGACAAGCTTGTATTGATTTGAATCTAAATCGTACTACTTTGAGAAGAGCACTTAGTTGACGAGAGAAAATTGATGATCCTCTTCAAAATAAAACATGGGCATTTGGTGGGAGACTTCCACGTTTTGATAAGAAGCTATCCGACAATGTGAAGGAAGAAATTATACAATTTTGGCACTCTAACTCACGAGTATCACCCAATGCTAAAGATGTCTTAAAGTTGAGAATTGGCATCAGAGACCGCACGCCACATCCTAAACACTATTTGGAGGTAAGTCAAACTATGTTGTTCAAACAATTTAGAGAGATTCATCCAAGTGTTCATATATCACAAAGGGCTTTTGAATCTTTGAAGCCATTTTATTGTGTGCCACTCAAAATTTGAAATACATGTTGTTGCAAATATCATGTTGAGTTTTCTATGCACCATGAACTATTATGCTCCATCCATTCTACTTTGCATAGTAAAGAAATGTTGGAGGATTGTGGGGCTAGTGGGCTTCCAAAATCATCAAGAGACTTGTTAGATCAACTCTTATGTCGTAGATTTGATGGTTGTTCCTTTTATAAAAATGCTTGCTTAAATGAGAAGTGTTCAGAATGTGGTGGCTTATCCAAGTTTGACACATGTTTCCATGAGGGGTGTGAACAAGATCTTGGAAAGACAATAGTGAAAAAAAGGGTCTATGAAATGGTGAAATACACATTGAAGAGTGGGAGTGAGAGCCCTAGATGTGAATTGGTTGGAAAAGATATCAATGTGGCTAATTTTATTTTAGATTTCAAGGCAAATCTTTTTTACAAGTATGCAAGACATAGTCATAGGTCTCAGTGGTTGGATCAATAATTTAGAACGTGTAAGGAGACTTTTCCCATTGGCACTATTATATTAGTTGTTGATTTTGCTGAGAACTACACATTGCAACCTCAAAATGAGACACAATCTCAGTATTACAACTCTATTCAGATTGCAATTTTTGTTCACATAACATATAGACATGCCCCTGATAGTGCGGAAGATAATCGAAAGATTATTAGAGAGTATCATTTTTATATGAGTGATGATAGATCTCACTCTGACGAGTTTGTGCAACATTGTTTCGATAATTTTTTTTATTTCTTACACAAGCATGCAATTGCTATGGATAGACATATCATTTGGTCAGATAACTGTACAGGTCAATTCAAGAATGCTCGCATGTTTTATTGGTTGTGTAGGATGCACGCAGAGAGAGGGGTCCCTCATATTTGGAGTTTTTTTGAGTCTGGCCATGGAAAAGGGGAACATGATGGAGCAGGGGCATGTGTGAAGAGAGCTCTAGTTAAGGAGCAACTGAAAATTTCAACAACAGAGCTTCTTGATGCTCGTAGCATTGTTGATTGGTGTAGTTTAGCATTATCACAGGGGGGGACTCTTAATTCAATGGTATGCAGGTTCTTTTGGTTGGTTGAGGAAGGGTCCATAGGTGATAGATCAGATTGTGCTACAGTGACAAACTCATCCAAAATGTATTCATTTCAGAGCTCTAATTCTAGTACATGGACCATTTGGACACGACAACTAGCTTTTTTTTGTCGTACTTGTTTTCAGTGTGATTGGGATCACTGTGAGTCAAGTGAGTGGGTGGACACATGGGCTCCACATTATCTTACTCCATTGTCTATCATACCCTCTATCAAGAATGATGACATGGAAAGTTCACTTGAGCATAATCATCTATCAGATCTACTTCAGCCAGGACATGTCTTTGCATTGGTTGCACCACAAGGGAATGATGAAAAATCCGATTATTGGTTAGCACGTTGTGTAAGAGGAAAACAAAAACTTGCACAACCGATTACAGATGATGATGGATTCACGTATCCTACTGGTTTAGTGGTTGTTCCTGGAACATGGCTGCAGACATACATGCTTAGAAGGAACGGAATTCCTGCATTCGAAGACTATCAGAAGCAAAAAGTAATTCTCATATATTCGCATCTTATTATAGCAACAAATGTAAAGTTATTGAAGTATCAAGGAAGACCAAAAGTAAAAGAACTTTTTACTATTGCTAATGCTGATCATGAAGCCTTGTTGGAGACCCTAAAACAGAGAGAGGACCCTATTGGAATACTTGACTAGGTATATATACTTCTTATGTTATTTTCTTCATAATGATTTAATGAATTGATGATTATCTTGTTTAATACAATAAGTTACTAATTTTTGTATGATATTGGAATGTAGGTACATCATGAAGAGTTGGAGGGGGGTGGTATTGGGGAGAATTTCTAAAATTTATGATGTATTATGATGTAAAATGTGTAGTTTTTTGTATATGGTTTTTGTATTTTGGTAGGTTCTTTGTAAGGAATTATAAGAGGAAGATATTGAACAAGTTCTTCCAAATCATATTTGCATGTGATACAAGGCTATAACGACAATTTTAAGAGCATTTATAACTATATGAAAGATAATTGCATGCGGATATCTTATTACAAATTTGGTTTTTTCCTTATTTGACATAAAGCTGACATTATGATTATTAAAACTATTTTTATCAAACTAATCAAATAAGAAAAATCCATAAAGTATGGATGAACAATTAGAATACTTGATTTCTTCCATTTTTCAACCAATCATAGCATTTGAAAGCATAAAGAGTCATAATATTGTATAATGTTTTGAAAGACTTTCATATTGAAAAGTTGTATGAAGCACATTTGGGATAAGCCATAAAATCCATGAAAGAAGATAGCATGTAGGATAAGAAATTAAAGCCAATAAGCAAGATATCACATGCATACTGACATGATATGAAGTTGGATATGAAGGCTATGAGTGGATGAGTCATTAGAGGTATCAACAATCCCATCATAAATGAGATCTTGGATTTTATGTTTCAACACTATGGAATCTTTAGTTTTATGAAATTTTCTTCCATGGAGATTAATTTAAGAATGCCCCGTGTGTATGTAAAGGTCTTAAGGGAGATTAATTTAAGAATGCAATATTCTCCTCTAACCTTTTCTCAAGTTTAGAATTGATTTCTATCATGTGCTTAGAGAGATGAAGGTAAGAAAGATTATTTGTCTCTTCTAGCTCTTTGTATTGAACATATAGAAAGAGAGATGACAAGTGAACAAATTTAAGTGTAGTCAATAGATCAAGGAAACCATTTAGTGAAAGAAATTCTTAGTATGCATATCATAGACCATGAAGTTAGAAAATACCAATAGCTCTAAGACCAAAGAGCCATTTTAAGTATGTTCAAGCACTGGAGACATAGAAAATCAAAGTCAATTTATGAAACTCCCCTTAGCAAAAAATGCAAACAAATATTTGCATTTGACATTTTGACTTGGTTGAAAAAGTTTGACAATAATTGATAATATTGCAAGCTTGATGTTCAAAAGCAATTTTTTTTCCAAGAAAGATAGTGACACATGGAGTAGTCTTCAAACAATCATCCATCATTTGCGGCCACCCTGTACCGAGGAGTCTCCAAGGTGCTCTAAGTGCATTTGGAGGTCGATCTTTCGAGGGTCATAACTCAGAGCTCGTGAGGGCTATTGATGAACTGTCAAATGCTACAGGATGATGATCGTGAGGCCTAAAATAACCTATCTCATTTTTGAGAGATCACATTCCATTTGGATTCAGCACAGCGATCTCGCTCGATGCCAAAACTCGCAGTGTGCCTCAGTTCATAGGTGCACCACAGCGTAACTTTGAAATCGCTGATCTTGGCATCGAATCGTCAGTGCCATTAGCTCCGGATGGGTGGGTGAACCCTAGTCACACCCTTGTTCTAGCCATGAAGACCATCCATCATTTGCGGCCACCCCGTACCGAGGAGTCTCCAAGGTGCTCTAAGTGCATTTTGAGGTCAATCTTTCGAGGGTCATAACTCAGAGCTCGTGAGGGCTATCGATGAACTGTCAAATGCTATAGGATGGTGATCCTGAGGCCTAAAATAACCTATCTCATTTTCGAGAGATCACATTCTATTTGGATTCAGCACAGCGATCTCGCTCGATGCTGAAACTCGTAGTGTGCCTCAGTTCATAGGTGCACCACAACGTAACTTTGAAACTGCTGATCTTGGCATCGAATCGTCAGTGCCATTAGCTCCGGATGGGCGTTTGAACCCTAGTTACACCCTTGTTCTGGCCACAAAGACCATCCATCATTTGCGGCCACCCCGTACCGAGGAGTCTTCAAGGTGCTCTAAGTGCATTTTGAGGTCGATCCTTCGAGGGTCATAACTCAGAGCTCGTGAGCGCTATCGACGAACTGTCAAATGCTACAGGACGGTGATCCTGAGGCCTAAAATAACCTATCTCATTTTTGAGAGATCACATTCCATTTCGATTTAGCACAATGATCTCGCTCGATGCCAAAACTCGCAGTGTGCCTCAGTTCATAGGTGCACCACAGCGTAACTTTGAAACCGCTGATCTTGGCATCAAATCGTCAGTCCCATTAGCTCCAAATGAGCGGGTGAACCCTAGTCACACCTTTGTTCTGGCTGCGAAGACCATCCATCATTTGCGGCCACCCCGTACCGAGGAGTCTTCAAGGTGCTCTAAGTGCATTTTGAGGTCGATCCTTCAAGGGTCATAACTCAGAGCTCGTGAGGGCTATCGATGAACCGTTAGAGGAGACAAGTTCATAAGGATGGAGTGTCTTAGTGTTTTTGCTAAAATAAGTTAGTGGGAAGGCTTTATTAGAGGGTCTTGGCCAAACTAGTGGGGTGTTTGCCAAAATTTCTTGTTTTATTTCTACTTGGTTTTGTTTTCTTGTTTTGTGCTTGAGTATTGTTATGGGATTGGGACTTACACTCACCCTTGTGGGAAGGGAAGAGAATTCCAGGGTGAAGGGCTTAAGTTGGGTTCGAAAAATGTATTGAGAACCTTGGAGTATGGGCTCCATTGTATGCCATAACATTTCATATCTTGCTGGGGGTGATAAGGAAAGTATGGTGTAGAAAGGAAGTTTGAGGAGTTACAGCTGATGGTAGTGGGTTTGGAGAAGGAAATGTGGAGGCCCCGAGAGGGCATTAAATGGTTCATTTATGATAGCCCCGAGAGGGCATGAAATTTGGTGAATTATGATAGCCCCGAGAGGGCATGAAAATTGTTTATTGCAAATATGGTTTGGTATGGCAAGTCTCCATTTTAGAACACACCTTCACCCTATGTTTATGGTTCCATCTGTGAAGCCATTGTGAAATAGTCTTGGGGGGAAATTGTTCAAGTTTGAAATGTAATGTTTATGCATTGAAAGATTGTATGTGTATCCCAGTTTGAGCCTTGTTCCCTAGCGCGGGGGTGGTCTCTTTGAGGCCTATGGTTGGGTGGAAAGCACCCATGGTCCTTGTTATTTTTTTGTGTTGCATATGCAGATTTGTGTCCAAGGGAGCAATGGAAATGGCTTGGAATGATCATCTTGCAGATTGATGTTGGATGAGAAAACTTGACATTGTGCCCTCATTTGTGAAGGAGGATTCACCAGCTTGTTCATGTTCTCAATGATCATGTTGGACAATGTTCATGCTACTCATTGTCCATATCTTTCAATGTCCATGTTCCTTATGATTTCAAAAAGTCCCTTGTGTTGCCCCATTGTGATGGAAGGAGATTGTATCATTGTTACCTAATGTATGTGTAGAAGAAAATATTGATAAGGTTCTATATGCATGTTTTATTTGGAGTTTATATTGTTATGAAAGCATTGGTACGAGTCACAGATTTGCTTTGACATCATTGTTATCATTTGAAAATGTGAAAGAAAGTTTTCTCCTTGTGGTATTGTAAATGACTAGTTGATAATAACAATCCATAGATGTTATGTGATACCATTGATTGTATAAATTTAAAACTTAGTAGATTGCTTACAATCTTGTTGTGCACTCAATAATTTGGTGAGGAAGCAATGTTGATAGATAATGAGGATATAGTAATATACTAATTGTCACATTAATATATATTGTAATGATTAATGAATGTGTGTACATTGGTAATGAGGATAATAAGTAATTCTGATCCCCTTCCCTTACATGCTAGAATCACGACCTAGTCCATATGATACAACTGATAGACCCTAATAGAATATTAGTATCAGAGGCTTGTTAGGATATGAATTACCTCACTAATTTATGAGTGTTTTATCTTGAACTTGCTCGTTTGACTCGTGACGCTAACTTGAACTAGACTGTCATCCAATCTATTTGAAAACCACCTGTGACTAAAATGTTAACACCTTCACACTATTCACATGAGTCTTGAACTCCTATTCAATGATAACCTTTTTTTACAATATGTAATTTCTTATGTGACTTCATAAGCTAAAAAAAAAAAAAAAAATTATTGTGTTTTTACTAGTAAAATTTAGGGCATGACACATGATCCACGATAAATTGAACAATACTAGATACTAAATTAATATGTATATTATTGTGCACGTAAATGATAAAAATATATATCAAAATACATGTATCCATAGACAAAATTTTACACAAATATATATCAAAGATCATGTATCCATAGACAAAGTACTCAAATATATATATATATATATATCAAAATACATAGATCCATATACAAAATGTGGCTGATCCTGCCATCAGAATGTGTATAATATCAATGTTTCTATATACAATGTGGCATATGCCATCTCAACATGTCTCATGATGCATCCTATGAAAACTATACTATCCTAGGGTGCTGGTGGATGATCAAAATGCAGCCTCTTAGCTGCACTAGGTGGATCGGATGCCTCCTACATAAACAAAAAAGGAAAACCCAAAGTTAGACTATTAAATTTATATGATTCTACGTATCTAACATTGAATTACTCAAATGCATAATGATCTTTTCCGTATTGGAGATTAATACTATCAAATTTTCATAATAAATACCTCTCTCGTCGACCTCCTGCGCCGGTCAGGAGTCCTCTCGTATGCCCTCGGCAATGCTGGTACCTTTGTGACTGTGGGTTGTATATGTTCAAATACCTTTGTCAGATGAATCTACAATTTAAACTATAACATTATAATTCATAGCATGCTAAATTTATAACATATTTAATCATGAATTCAAACTACAACTTACTATTGTAGGCTCCTCCTCAGGAGTGAGTGGCCACATCATCAATTCTACATAACTGTCCTGTCGAACCTCATGTGCACTAGGAGTCTCCTATGAAATACAAAATAGTAGTTGTTAATATCATGGAAATTAGTTTTTAATTTATTTATGAAGATAAGTGATGCAAGAGAATCCCATGCTCATTAGGGGAACATTGAAGATCCAAGGCATTACAGAGGTCATGGAACATCTCTTGAAGTCAATCGAGCAATCCTTGCACCAATTATGGCTCATGGAAGCATACAAAGTTATAATGTTGGACTCATATGTGGAAGAAAGTTGTAATTGGCAATGAGATAGGATTTTAGGATTTCATATGGTAGATGTGTCATTTGATAGGTTCATGTAGGTTGTCATGATCATATCTTGTCATTAGACAAGTCAAAACATTCTAGAATTGAGTTTTGGGGTTTGAACAAGCAAGCCCTGGTTTTTAAGCCATTTTAAGGAGGGTTTTGAAGTTTGGGTGTTTAGGAGTGTGACCAAGACCTATAATCTTGAAAATCCTTAGTGTGTTGGTCCCTTTTTTGAAGCCTTGGTGTGTCTAATTCCTCCTTGTGTGTCCCAGAGTTGAAAGGTACATAAGTGGTGTCTAGAGATTTCTTGGTGAGGAAAGAAAGAGAATCAGTGAGTTGGCCCTTGGGAAGGAAGAAAACTTGTTGTGAAAATGCCTCCTAAAAATCAAATGGCTAGAGAACTTGAAGAATTGAGAGAAGAGTTGGCAAAAGAGAAAAGAGAGAGGAGAGAACTTGAAGCATCTAGAGTGAGGGAAGAAAGACATATGAGAAGAGAGAGGCTGAAGCTTATTGCAAGGATAGAATCCTTAGAAAAGGAAAGGCAAGAACCTAGAGGAGAAGAGGTTAGAGGAAGAAATCATGGAGAGAACCATGAAGAAGAAGAGGTTGGTAATGCAAGGCAAGAGCATGAGACAATAGATGATCCTGAAGAAAGGAGATTTATGAGAATCATTAAGGCAGTACAAGGTAATGGTGGGAAGAACCATATTGATTTTCCAATATACCAGGGTAAAATGGATAGTGAAGAAGTGCTAGGGTGGATAGAGGCCCTTGAGAACTACTTTGATCTTGAAGACATAGAGGCAAATAAGAAGGTAAAAGTAGCAACAACAAGACTGAGAGGAACATCACTCACTTGGTGGACTAGTGTTCAGAATGAGAGAGAGGAAAGGTGGTGCAGGGCACCTAACCTATGTGGCGGGGGGGAACAAGTATCTTTGTTTTCGGACACCTTGCCACTCCATGAAAGTGAGGATTCAAGTAGATTAGGAAGTTGGAATAAAGGTTTGGTCCATATTTTACAAGTTGGTCTATGTTTTGTAATAAAGGCACATGTAAGGCCCACAAGCATTTTGGTGTGGTTATAAACCAAGTGACTCCATGGGACCAAAAGGCCTTAGAATAGGGTATTTAGAGTCTAAACAGTATTAGCAAAAAGTGGTTGTTTGTTTGTTTTATGGTTGGGAACGCCTATATGGTTGTTCCAATGGTCATGTAGACCTTTATATATGTCATATGTGATCTCAGTTGAAAGGGGGAGATCAGAGTGTACGGTGGTTTGGAGAAAAAATAATAAAAACTTCAATTTTCTGGAAATTTACTTAGTTGCATTTAATAAATCCATATGACCAATTTTGAGTCAATGGAATAGTTTAGAAAGTTAGGGAATGCATAAAAACTATAGTTTGAAATTTGAATTTCAAATTCAAACGGTCATATTAGTTTTGGAGGGAAAGTAGTAATTTGGTATTTGTTTGATTAAATAAACCTTTGTAACCAACTTGGTCGGTTGGACAGGTGCATATAAGCCCATTTAAGTTGTAATGAACATATGCAAGACATGAATCATTATTGGTACGGAAAAAATCATAGAAATTGTATAGAACAACAATCATACTTTCCTCTGCATCAATAAAAAAAATAAAAAATAAATGATACTTATACATATAATGGGGCTCTCTGTGCGAATGAAAATCCCTGATGATCTAGGACGCCGAATCTATACAGGCTCATCGCCAGTAGCCACACCCTATATACAATAAATAATGTAATTAAATGAGATTACCACAAACATTTTACAAGAATGCATCAATATTTAATCAATTAGAAAACATCTAATTACCTTTCCTTTGTCAATGCATGCTGGCTCACCCCCCGCACTTTGTCCCCCCGGGGCACGTGGTATCTGCAAGATAAAAGAAAGATTAGAAACCATATATGCTACAATATCAAATAGAAAAAAGAAATGCGAACACAACATAATGTACCATAGATGTCTCAAGGCCAAATGAAATGGTCGAGAGTGTAGCATCATCTATCTGTCTGAGCTCCTCCTCGGTCATCAACTAAACATGAATGAAGATCACATACATGTAAAAGTCAGTATGGCTTAAAAATTAAAATTACTCTATTATAAAAATTAACTTTAAATCACATATGTCATAACAAAAAAATGTATACACGTACCGACACCGAAGGAGTCCATGCCTCTACATTCCCCTCCTCTCTCGCATCAAGGTCTGTAGCCTCTGCACGTGCGTCTGGTGTATCCTCGTCTAATACAAAATGATACTCAGGAAGATCACCTATGGGACCTAGGAAAATATTCTTGCATGTAATGCAAGTGTGAGGCACACAAATGTGTGATGAGCTAGCCGATGATGAACTAGCACCAACATCATCAACACGAGGAGGCAAGACTGACCTAGCCTGAGATATCATTAGGCTACTCAGCCTATGAATGGCTCTGATGGTCTGAGAGCTAGCCTCTGCCATAATATCTGGATGTTGCACTCGAGGAGGGGGGGAGATATCAGGGGGGGGGGGACAAAAGTGCCAAGTTTCTTCTGCTGGGAAGAGGGTCTATCCTGAGGAGCTCCTAGTCCTAAGCCCATGTTGGGCTTCATGCTCCAATAGTTCACTTTAAGTTTCAACACAAATTCTGCATATAATTTTTTAAGGAAATAAAATGGTATGTCTAAATTTCCATGTGGAGGGATATCAAAGACCATCCACCAACGGTCCCAAAAATTTGCACGTATGGCGTCATTTGTGCACCATTTAATCGATAGTTTGGTTTTTTTTAGGTCAACTGGTATACCCATTTTTGGGTTAGCAAAAAGGCTTGCCAAATCGTCTTTGGTTATGTTGAGGGCCGCGACCTCATCATAATCCAAACCATCATCAAACATCTGGTGCATTTCATCACGCCAACGAAGAGTGGCATTTTGTTGGTTTGTAAGAGTTTCAATGTTATCCACTATGGTGTTTAACGTGGATAACATAGGAGCCAGTGCAGGTACATTATTGTATATTCTATGCAAACCTCTCAACTCAGTGAGATTTTCATTTATCAAATCCTCGATTCGAGGAGGGTTTTGAGGAGGTAGAGGATCATTTGGTGGATGGTTTTGTGGGGATACTGGATCGTTTGGTGGTGGGTTGCGAGGAATATTATTCCCTGCCTCAGTGTCATCATTTTGATCAGCCATTCCTATTGAATTGCAAAACGTAATATATATTAAAAAAAAATCTAAATTTTAACCATTTTTGTCAAAAAAACCCTAGATTCAACTAAAACAAACAAAATCTTGTTAAAATCTATTAAATTTAGGTTAAAAATGAGTCAGGGGGGGGGAACATACCTGATATCTGATATCCGATTTGCTATTTGATATCCGATCTGACTGGCCCAAATTCGCGTGAAAATAAGGGCCGTGGGTCTGTGATTTTGTGTTTAATCCATGCACAGGTATCGGATATCCGATATTATAATACATATAATATAACATATATATTACATTTTATATATTTTTATATTATATTTTATATTTATTATATTAATTTACTATATATTATAATATAAAATATTATTATTATACTATATTATTATAATTTATAATATATTATACTTTTTTATTATATATTATATTATAAGATATTACTTTTTATTATTATATTATATTATATATATATATTATATATTATAATATATGAAATATTATATTATATTATTATAATATAATATGTTATTATAATATTATTATTATAGTATAATATTATACGATTATAATATAATAATCATATTATTATTATATTATAGTATAATAATTATTATAATAATATTATTATTATATTATAGTATAATAATAATTATAATAATAATATTAAATAATATATCATACTATTATATGATTTTAATTATTAGTCGGATATTGGATTTAAAATCGGATATCCGATATGATATCGGATATCTGATAAGGCTCGGCTTAACCTTCTAGGTTTGGTTCCTGGATAGGTAAAAAAAAGTCAGAGCGAATTTTGAAGCGCTTTTAGGCATCTTCAAACTCTTTTTTTTTCACATCGCCACTTTTTAGCACACCATGATCCTGCACATACCCTTTACTTGGGTTGGGAGAACCATCTTGTTATCAGGTTGCTTGTTAAGGAACCGAGTTTGATCTTTATGAGTGTTGTGGTATGGGACACAACTGTGGATTTATGTGCTTAAGAGAGGTTGTCTAGGTACGTGACTTGGGAGTGGCTTGCATAGGGGTCCGGGACCCAAAGTGGTCAGTACCAGGGTAACCTAATGCA
This sequence comes from Cupressus sempervirens, assembly GCA_028749045.1. Taxonomy (NCBI): domain Eukaryota; kingdom Viridiplantae; phylum Streptophyta; class Pinopsida; order Cupressales; family Cupressaceae; genus Cupressus; species Cupressus sempervirens. The sequence continues at coordinate 776,819 of CM053791.1, forward strand.
AGTTATGTAATAAGTGATAATCTAGTAATTAAAATTTATGGGGGGGGAAACACACTAAAAAGATAAGTTAGAGATTTTTGATCTACCCATGCCTTTAGTGCTTGTATAGACTAAGGATGAGAATAAGATGAGTACCTTGTCTTCTTGAGAGGGCTTTCTAGTTTCCATATGTGTGATGTTGAGGGTCCGGGGTTCAGAGTAACCAGTCCAAGGTAACTCAACGCTTGAGGGTTTGGGGTCCATTAAGAGATCAGTCCAGGGTAACTCAAGCAGCCATGTGATGACACTCCCTAGTATGTAGCTTGAGTCTCCTTTGTAGATTTTTGTATCTCTGGTGGTGTAATTATTGTTGGTGGTGTATCTATTGTCGAATGTGTTTATTATGGTTATTTACTTTCATGGATGAAGATTGGTGATTCATGGATGATGTACTTTTGACATGTGGCTTTTGACTTGAGGCGATTGTCTTTCATTGACTTTATCTTATGATCTTGGTATTTGGTTTATACTTGGTTCGTGTATGATGTTTGGTTATGTGGTGTCGGTATTGGTTTGAGTGTTCTTACTTTTGGATTATTTTATCCTCTTGAGTAGCATGTGTGACCTTTGAGGTAGTTTTCGCTATTAGGGGTACCTTGCCTAGGAATGTTTTATGTTTGATAGCCATATGTGGATCGTTCATTATCTTCCCTGCATGGTGGGAGTGGAAGCCTGACTAGGTAACCACGCGGTCGGGAGGTAGTGTCTTCTTACCATTTGAGTTTCCCCTTCACATTGCTAGTTGTTGGATGTTCGTTGCAGAAGATGTACCTTTATCATTCTTATTTCTTATCTTACAGACTTCTTTTTAGATGATGTATATATGTTATCATGTATTCTGTTGTATATTATCTATTTTCACATACCCTGCGACATGTGCAGTGGATGTTATTTAGTGGACGTACATTCATTGTATTAGTATACTTATGTGTTTGCTTATGTGATTATGTATTTGTTATTTCTTTATGTTCATGAGACATTGTACTTGGAACTTAAACTAATTAATTTAAAATTATTAAATGTGACTCAACGTAAAGGAACTCTTGAGGAATTGAAACTATATCTGTAATTGATTATGTGTATTTGATGTGTATGTTCATGTTGCTTCCGCATTAATGTTATCTTGATGTTGTTTAAACTTCAAAAAAAAAAAAAATAGTTCAGTAAACATTGTAACATGTTAGGTTTATTTTTCTTGGGTTCCCGAGCGGAGTGTTACAATTTACAGGTATCATGGCTATGTCATAATTTAATGATATTATTTCTCATCAAATGAAACTTGGAATCTTTTCATAGAATTGTTTTATAATAGCTGTGTAAGGCCAACATGGACAAGATTAAAGTGAAACATGATATCTATGTTGGGTACAAAAGGAATCCCTAATGCGATAATTTTCTCACTTGTTTCTAAAGAAATTTGAATTGGCCATACTATTTTATTTAAAGCAAAAACATCATGTGGACCATTATTTGATAATTTTCTCACTTGTTTCTAAAGAAATTTGAATTGGCCATACTACTTTATTTAAAGAATAAACATCATGTGCACCATTATTTGATAATTTTCTCACTTGTTTCTAAAGAAATTTGAATTGACCATACTACTTTATTTTAAGCAAAAACATCATGTACACCATTATGATTTTTACTCACTTCCTCATATTCTCAACATTCTTTAATAATAATAAAAGAAGAGAGAAAGATAAAAGATAGATTCGTAAAACAAATCCTATAATTTGTCATATCCTCTTTCCATCCTTTGTGAAAATTTTCTCACTTGTTTCTAACAAAACTTGAATTGGCCAATGGCCATACTACTTTATCTAAAGCAAAGACATCATGTGCACCAATCCTTCAATATTAAAATATTTTGCTTTGTAAGAATTCGTTCACATTAATTATTTCCATCTAGACTACGAATATTATAAGTGCGAGAAAAGCGGAGAAACTGCGAATGTTAATCACTCAAAGCAGATAAAATAAAGGATAACTTAATCAAAAGGCATGCTTTATCAAAACTTAGCAAAATCAATTATTGAGGATAGTGAAATAATCTGATTTAAAGTAGGGAAAGGGAATGAAATGATATTCTCCAATATAATATGTTACACTGTAGTCAAATCCAATGCAAAGTTTTTAGCCCATCTCATTTCTCACTTCTTTCGGCCATAACATACACAGACGGTAGACTAAGTTTTTAGTGTTGCAATATTTGTTTATTTATTTATACAGTTCGTCCTCTCTATTATTCTATTTAATATTTGTTAACATTACAATATAATAAATTCTAATTTTTGCTAAGTAGTAATAAATAGATAGAATAGTACTGAAAAATATTTTTTATTAATTATTAAATAAATTTGTAATACTAGGTTATTAAAATTTTAAAATTCAAAATAGAATAAGTTTTGCAAATAATTTTGTTATAATTTATTTACTAATTTATTTAGATTTATTTCATGATTCATAATGTTCATCCAAATATTTTATATACATATATTTATTTTAGAGAATTTAAAGATTTAAAACTATGATACAATAATGAAATTAAATAGAAGTGATTTTATAGTCTAAAATAAGTTGAAAGTCTTATTTTATTCATTTTAATGAGTCAAAACATTTTAGACACACTTGAAGATTGCATTGGATTTGACCCGATTGATAGGCAATCGAGAGGCTTCCTATTAATTTATTTTCAATTTCGAAATATATAAGTCAATGAATTTTGTATTAACCCTAGTCAATAACAATTAATTTAAAAAAATAGAAACTAAAATTTTCATCTAAATTATTTTACAAAATTCATACAATATAATTTTACAAAAAATAATCTTATTACAATAGATTTCAAAAGTAAGTAACAAAAATATATAACATTCAATTTTAGAACAATTGTAGAATAATTTCTAAACATGTCCAGTATATCATCTTTTAATCATAACAATTAATTATAAAATAAAAAATTGAAATTGAAATTTTAATAAAAATAATCTTATAAGAGTAAATTTCAAAAGTAGCTAACAACTAGCTTATATATATATATATATATATATATATATATATATATATATATATATATATATATATATATATATATATATATATATATATATATATATATATATATATATATATATATATATATATATATATATATCTGTCGAGAGATATCCTTCTCAAGTGCTATTATATTGAAATAATTTATGACAATAGGTGCCTCGAGAAGGATATCTTTGCCCAAAATATGTAGTGAAATCTGTTGTATAGCTGAATAATACTCTCTAGTCATATTTTTCAGAAGCACTAGTTATGAATAAGCTTATTCTACTACTCCATCCACTCTCCTCCATTCTCATTAAATATTAATAAAAATTCTTAAAGCACGGGGGTTATTATTTGCAACAGGTGACTCTTTAATCTTTGCTATTACATTTTGATAGTATGCATTACTATCAATTACATTTGCAATGAACAAATGTAAAAAGAATTATAAAATACATGACACTTAAATGAACATCAAATATGTTTTCATTATAGAAAGCCTCTTGGATAAATATATAGCATTAAATTTTACAACAATCTCTAAACATGTGTAATATGTAATCTTTTAATTAGTTTGACATTATTTTAACCTACTTAATCCAATACAAAAAGACTCCCCTTCAAAGATTTAGGACAATTATGACTCTAATAATAAAGAACATGTAATTTGAATCAATTTTGAAATAATCTTATAAAGCTTCCTTTTGAAGATTTATATGGATTTGGGATAAACATTTAATATTTAATTATTTCATAGATTTTCTCACCTCTTATATATAATTCACTCTTATTAAATTTATAAAAGTACTTCAATAAAAAAAAATTATAGAAATTTATATATAAGTTATGTATGTTTTCACTAAAGATAAATAAAACACTATTCATTGGTCTACTTTGATCATTTTAAAATTTAAATTATAAATTTTTGTCTTTAATAGAAATATAATTAATTTAAATTAATAATGATAATAATAATACAAATTATGTAAACACTCGTTTTTGTTTTTTAATAAATAAATATAGACCATGGAATAAACTTTAACATTAAACTATATTATCTTTAAATAATTTTCACTCAATCTCGCTTTATTTTCACTTTTTAATATTCTTCAGAAAAAAAGTTTAAATGCTATGTTTTGGGTTGTGGCATTCAACAACTTCGGCTTAATAGCAACAATACAGCCTTAGATTAAGAGTAATTTCCATCCACTACCCTTTTCTTTCCTTTTGCTTGATGCGATTTCCAAAGAATTTGGAATTGCCATGCTACTTTGTATAAAAGTGAACACATTATTTGTAGGTGAATCTCTCAATATCTTTACCTCAAATTTTCTTTTGACCATCTTCCAAGAATTTTCTCTCAGCTCCCTTCTAAGATTGGTTACCGCATTTCAAAAAATGCATAAAGAAAACAAGAGACACAATGCGTCATAGTTCCTGCCCAATGCATAATGGTAGTAGAGGTGTAGATGAGTGAGAATAAGGTTAAATAGTTCTAAATTAACATTGTGAATGCATTAATCTTTTCCTAGAAATGCACTTGTGATATGATAGGATGGCTCATATTTTGTTGTTAAGTTCTCATGTTATATTATTATATCTTTGGGCATTTAAGCCCAAGAATAAGAGGCCAAAGTCCCCAATATGGCATTGAGTACTTAATATCATACTACGATCAATATATATGCTTTAGACAAATTTGCACCTTCTACATTGACAACTTAAAATATGTACAATGAGGAAAGATATCCATACCAATATTTGAATTATAGAACTTGAAGAAGTGATGAAGCATTTAATGTATCACATTATATGTTTAAGCATGTTATGCATGCTACTAGAGAACCATGAGTAGTTGGAAAAACTCTCCCAACTATGTATTATTGGCATCTTGATTATCAAATGGAAGTCACACTATTTTTAATCACTAGATAGAGATAAATAACAGTATATAGAACAATAACAACATAAACATGTATGCAAAGGAAAATATGATAGATAATATAGGGGAGGAAAAGGAAGAGAGATAAAATAGTAAGATAGAGTGATACCAACATAAGTTGTGTGTGTATAAGAAAAAATAAAATGTATTGAAATATAAAAATATTTTATAAGTAAAACTAATTGTTTAATTTTACACAGTTAGAGAAGGTTTACTATTTAATGTTTTGTATTTCCATTTTTTTCATAAATTTAAGTAATTTTTAATTGTGAAATAATATCTATATAATATAATATGTAGATTTGTAGATAATAAATAGATGTAATATATATAAATTTGATGTTGATGAATAAATATGATGTAATAAATAAGAAATGGAATATAACTATTTAATTTTAATATATAGTTTATAAAAAACTTAATAATAATTTATATATCTTTTAAAATTGAATTATTTCTTTTTTGTGGTTATTTCCTTTAGTATGCTTTTTTTGATGTAAAATATAATTATTAATTTAATATTAAAATATATATTTAAGTTTTAAATATATTTAAACAAAATGATAAATTGTTTAAATAAAAATATTAATAATAATAAATGATATAATTTACAAATTGTAACACTAATCAATTATACATATTACAAACACTATTATAAAATATAATTATAATATAATATTGTTTAGTTTATTTTTACAAAAATAAAATAATAGTAATAATTTAACTACTTTTATTAAAAAAACAAAAGATATAACATATTGAAATTACATTGCTATTGAGAATTAATATTGATTAGACATGTTGTGTGAGGTGTAATAAAATGATGTGGAAAAGATAAAGTTGTAATTAATGCATTCATTAATGCATGATAAAGTTGTTAGAAAATATTTATATTTTTGTTGAAGAAAATTAATTTTCTCCCCCACCAAAAGTAGTATGGACCAATAGAATGAATGAAAAATGTGATTTATAAAATAATGAAAAATTAGAAAAAGATATAAACATTTGAAGTTTCATATAATCTTTTAAATTCTTTGATTTGATTGGTTAGTGTTAATGTCATATTAGCACTGACATGAATGCATAAGTATTCATGCCCATGGCAGGAACTAATAAAGCAAAAGCTATACTAGCCGTAAACGTTGAATGCCAATTCTTTCTTTTTTTTATTGTATTGATTTAAATTTTTTCCCTTAGGTTTCGTAAAAGAAAAAATGTTTCTATAATAATTTAATTTAAAATATTAGTAATGAAGAAGTCTTTTTAAATTGTAAACTTTGTCCTAGTTTGAGCCTTGGGTTTACTTCTTAATGGCCTTGAGTTCAACTCCAAAGTTTAGACTCACCTTATGCATCAACTTGTGAGTGGCTTGGTACAATCCTATAAGATTAGTCTCATCTTAATTCATCCATTTCCAACCCCAATTTAGTACAACAATAACAACAAAAATTCTTGTGGCTGAAGTCTTAATTGTTAAGGTTTTAAATCAATACAATTTCATTTTATTTTATTACTTTTTAATTTTAATAGTTTCCATACACGGGTAGAGTAAACCCGACATTTGCATGGCACCCCATATGGTGGCTTAAATATTTAGTGGAAAAAACTAGGACATGACATACCTACTAGGTTTGGGATTTTGGGTCCAACCCCCCATAAGTAAGTTGGACAATCTCTATTTCCCCTCAAATATGCTCCCTTAAAGGTAACACTCATTTAACCAAATAATATTATGATCCCTAGTTTCCCCTTCTATCTAAACCATATCACCCTTGTAAATTTTCAAAATAATATTCCATTTGGTAGGGGTTCCTTTAATTTAATACATATTTTCAGAGGTCCAAGAACCCTTATTTTCAAAAAAGGAACAAGTAAGAGATATCCATCCACCAAAAGAAAGACTCGAGAAAGGTTCGCAACTAAAAATATGACAAACCTTTCATTAAAAAAATATGTAGAAGAGATGGATGAGAAAGAAACCTCAATAACCATTGATTTTTTAAAGAAAATCACTGTTAGAAATTGAAAATATTGAGAGTGGATGGAGGGTGGGAGGACAGAGGGACTGGTGAATCAGTATTTCACAAAATTTTGTCCAACTATGGAAATCTTTAGCCATCTTAAAGCACACAAATGTGATTAAACTAAAAAATAAACATAACAGCAACACAATGCAACTCATAACACCATTATTTATTAACTAGGGAAACCCAAGCCAAGGGAAAACCCTAGTGGAGATGGTACCCATAAAGTGACCCACTAATCAAAAGTATAGTTTTAAAAGATATTGACCTTGTTAGGAGTTCATTACATCCATATAGTGTATATGTCCCTATTAGAGGACCATGCCTTATTAGAAGCCTCAACTATGTTAGGAGTTGGTATTACAATTACAAAAGTAGCTAGATGAGCCCACTGCTCAAACATGCATATGCACTAAAACTATGTACACAAAAGGCATAGATACAAAAACCTTTCAACAATATTGATATCTTCAATATCTAATTTTTCCTTTGTCTCTCTATGTACAATCTTCACATATACTACATTCTCTCTACTCTAACATAAATTTCACATCACAAAACAATAACATTTCAATGTTCAATGACATTAAATCATCACAACAAAACTTCGACTCCAAACTTCTTTCCTTTATACCAATCTGTTATGTCCTATCGATCTTCAAGTCTTTGCACGTGCCCTTGTTTGGAATTGATGCCAACATATGGAAAAATTGACTAAGTCCAAAAATTACAAAGTTATGAAGTTATTGACATGGCCATACAAAATTTTCAATAATGTGGATCATTTCTATTATATTCCATCTGTTATACTATACACACTCCCCCTTACATATACTGTATATCTCCTTATTATAGTATATACTATTGAAATTAACAATAGAAAAGTAGATTCTGAGAGGGCCAGGGGGGGTGAATAAATGCTTAAAACTTTAGCCTTAAAACAATTCACCATACATCCATCTCATAAATTTGCATGTAAACTGAAATAACTAACCCTACATCACATCCATTACATAAAGAAAATTCAACACATAACATAAGTAATTTGGTAAAAATGGGGTGGGGATGAAACCCACAAATCTTCACTACTGCAGTTGTAAAGTGTGGCCAATTATGGCTACAAAGTTTTGATCATAAGATATGATCTACCCTGTGAAAGGTCTATTCTATCAAAGGCTTACAAGACTATTAGGTCTCACCCTGCTAAATGATTTCAAACTCACAATTAAGTAAGATATTTACAATAGCCTATTAGGACTACTCTATTAAGAGATTTACTCTATATCACCTGTTAGAATTATCCAACACCGATTGTTAAATCCTTGATCCTCTTGATTAGATATGTTTTCTCTATCCTTTCACTTCTTTTCTCTGTTCTCCTTAAGTTGATTCTACATTGTCTAACTCTATCTTTGCCATCTTAGCCACCATGAATGCCATCTTTGCTCCTAGTATTTGTCTCTTTGCATATGTATCAACCTCCTTAATAGGCATTGGTGTAGATGGATTAGGTCATGATCAATGACTATGGTTTATCCTTATTGCTACCTAATTCATTCCCATTTCTAATTGGTTGCATGCATTGCATAGGGATTCACAATATGACTCAATTCTTATCTTCTATAATCAAACAATAGTGTTTATGTTGGGAAAAATGGTTACATAGTATTCTGTGCCATTACAAACAACTATATCTTTGACTGGTTATTCAACATCCAAAGACTTTGATGCTCGATGTGCCCTTGTTTGGAATTGATGCCAACATATGGAAAAATTGACTAAGTCCAAAAATTACAAAGTTATGAAGTTATTGACATGGCCATACAAAATTTTCAATAATGTGGATCATTTCTATTATATTCCATCTTTTATACTATACACACTCCCCCTTACATATACCATATATCTCCTTGTTATAGTACATACTATTGAAATTAACAATGGAAAAGTAGATTTTGAGAGGGTCATGGGGGGGGGAGGGGTGGTGAATAAACACTTAAAACTTTAGCCTTAAAAAAATTCACCATACATCCATCTCATAAATTTGCATGTAAACTGAAATAACTAACCCTACATCACATCCATTACATAAAGAAAGTTCAACACATAACATAAGTAATTTGGTAAAAATGGGGTGGGGATGAAATCCACAAATCTTCACTATTGCAATTGTAAAGTGTGGCCAATTATGGCTACAAAGTTTTGATCATAAGATATGATCTACCTTGTGAAATATCTATCCTATCAAAGGCTTACAAGACTATTAGGTCTCACCCTGCTAAAGGATTTCAAACTCACAATTAAGTAAGCACTCAGCCAAGATATTTACAATAGCCTATTAGGACTACTCTATTAAGAGATTTACTTTATATCACCTGTTAGAATTATCCAACACCTGATCCTTCAATTAGCACCTTGCTGCTTAATGTCAAATCTCCTCCTTACTATTAAATCCTTGATCCTCTTTATTAGATATGTTTTCTCTATCCTTTCACTTCTTTTCTCTGTTCTCCTTAAGTTGATTCTGCATTGTCTAACTCTATCTTTGCCATCTTAGCCACCATGAATGCCATCTTTGCTCCTAGTATTTGTCTCTTTGCATATGTATCAACCTCCTTAATAGGCATTGGTGTAGATGGATTAGGTCATGATCAGTGGCTATGGTTTATCCTTATTGCTTCCTAATTCATTCATATTTCTAATTGGTTGCATGCATTGCATAGGGATTCACAATATGACTCAATTCTTATCTTCTATAATCAAACAATAGTGTTTATGTTTGAAAAAATGGTTACATAGTAGTTTGTGCCATAACAAACAACTATGTCTTTTACTAGTTATTCAACATCCAAAGACTTTGATGCTTGACTTTCATTATGTTCTTTATGTTGTAACTTGGCTATTGAATTGCTCGACACTCATTGTTTACTCGACACCTAAATCATTCGGCATATACTAATTTACTTGACTCCTTCTATTGGCTTAGCACCTGAATGACTTGGGATGCATTGACTTCTCAACACTAACTGTCATATTTCTCAACATGTATTTTCTAGAGCCTTATGCTCAACATAAACTATGCACTTGGTTTGCACTATATCACTGCTAGATAAAAACTAAGTGTTTTGTCACTGCCTTGTCAAAACCAGAATGAGATTAAAAATCTCCCCCTTTGACATAAGTGGCAAAAACACTTTGTCATAGCATATACATCCTTATTATGTGCATAAGTTAGACAATATATCTTCATTGCTCAACTTTTATACAAAATTTTAAAATTACATTTTTTTGTCTATCTGCCATACCTTATTACTCCCCCTAAGTAAATACTTTGATTCTATTTCTGGTTTTGGTACTCTTGGTGAGTAGATATTTTCCTTGAAAATTATCCTCCAAATTTCACAAAATTTCACAAAACTTCATTATCCCCCTTTTTTGATACTTATGTCATCTGGGTTGTACACTTACAGTGCGTTTATCAAAAAATGGTTTGTGTAGCTCCATTATTATCTTTAATGTTGCATCCCAGTTATCACACGCTACATCTAATGCATGAACTTGAATTTCTAGATTAGTAGCTAGGTTAACTAAGCCTTCATGTGTAGAAAGATGGGAATCTTTCTTCATCAATGTTTCAGCAAAGGCTAGTTCCTTGTGTAACACTTCCATCTGAGGTGTCAACATAAACTTGATACTGATCATAATAGATTTGATATTTGCATCTATTGTTTGCAACTCGGCAAGCCTACTCTGATTCATCAATAGCCTCTAAAAATGTATTTAACTTTGACTAAGAGATTGCTTTAAAGTAGTACCTATAATTTGTAAATCTCCTTGTAGCTAGTCAATAGCCTATTGATTTTCCTTAGTGAATAGATCAACATTGCATAATTTAGTATATAAAGAGAAAATATTCTCTAACACCTTCTTCACATTTTCTATTTTGGTTTCCAAATCAACCTATCTTAGTGCAATAACACTAGATATCTTCTCCAATACCTTGGTATGAAAATTCCTTTCTGACCATTCTAAGAGTTTGACATTAGAATCTAGGTCTTAATAGTTTATCTTGTCCATAATATTGACAAGTTTCTCTATTATGGGATTATCTTCATTTATTTTTAGGAGGCTAAAAGCATCAATGAATATGTCTTTAATTTCATGTAAAATTTCTTTTGCTTATGTTCCCTCCTTAATATTTCTTGTCTCTTCTTCCTTTGTAGAGCTTCCTGAAGAATGCTCATCTCCTTAATTGTGATTGTATTCAAATCAAACTTTTGTAATTCAATCACCTCATGTAAACTTACATCCCCAAATAATGTATCATCTGCACTCTTGGGTGTGCTAGGATTAGGCCTTGATATTTGGAGTGGTGTGGCATGTGTACTCATCCTTTGAAGACTTTGACTACTAAGAGGAGTTGTATTAACTAGAAATGTAACCAGTTGCTGTATAGAAAATTTCTCCCTTTTTTTAGTAGTCAACTTGGGCTCTTCATTATTTTCTCCTTCCTTTTGGACTTCACCCTATGATGGTGGAATAGGTATAGGAATTGCTTCCTAACCCTTATGCTCTTAAGTTCCATCCTTGTCAACTATCACTAAAGCTAGTAAACATGAATTGTTCAGGCTTGGCACTGATATACCTGCAAGTTGTTCTTCTACCTCTTTCATCTAAATTGTTGAGCTATTGTTTTGCATGATGCTTAATGATAAGAATCCTTTCAAAATCCTCTCTTGAAAATTTAATCTACAGGATCAACTCCAAGGTTCCAGGTAATCTTGCAACCTACTAGATTCTGCTTAGTTGAAGATAAATGTGTTTATTCACAAGGATGAGTTTGTTGGTTCTGACCAATTTCAGATAATATGTTCAATCTGCTTGTTGTTTCAAAATCAACAACAAAAGAGATATTTTTTGTTATTTTTATTTATTTTTAATGAATGCGATCTAACAATGTAACTATATGAATTCCTAATTTAACCAAGTGTTAGCAAAGAAAATATCAAAGATAAGGTAACAAGAGATGAAAGAAAATAGATGAAAGGGAAATTCATGACAAACATAAACCACAGTAACAAGACATTTGTGAGTTAAATCATTGAAAATATTAGGTAGGAAACTAATGAAAGTAGGAGCAACGCTTCCTCAAATCCACTGATGCAATTTTCAATGGGAATTTAGTAAAAACTGAAAGACATTTCACTTCTCATTGAAACACAAGGCCATGGAAAGTGCACTCATGCGAGATAACAAGCTGTGTAGGAAAAATTGGGTGATCTCTTCTCCAACTTCATACATCAGCAAAATTTGTCAACATGTGGAAAACACTAGAACTAAAATATCACACAATCAAATCAACACAAAAAAAACTATTGGCTCCTTTATTATCATGAACAAGAATCCACAAAAATAACAGACTCTGGAAATAATAACTACACTCAAAAAGAGAGCACCAATAGCATATATTATTGAATCTAAATAATGGCCTAGAATACATGTTACATTCCTGAATTTATAAGAAATCATCTCCTCAATTTGTGTTGAAAGTGAGAGATGTCTAATGCAAACATATGATTCTAAACTAATAAAACAAATCTTATTATGTACATACTGACTCTCTAAATGGTGCTAAGTAGGACTCCACCCTCATTTTTATCAATTAATTGGTGCATGAGCCTTTACATGTCTTAAAAAAAAAGTAGTAGATAAGAAGAAGGAAGTTATAAGAGGATTTGGGAGTCACTGGAGGCTTTAAACATAGAAGCTTGGCCTTCTCTAGTTGTTTGTAGGAGTTAAATTGCCATCAGAATTTGTTTCTAATGCATGGAAAGCTCTAAATTAGAAACTAATAGTTAACTATCAACACACTGTCACTTCTTCAAAATTGTCAACACACCTCTGAAATAGTGCACCTTGTGCACCTTGGTGGTAGGCTTAAAAAACCCAAAATTTTCCCAAGTGTCAAAACTAAATTTCTAGCTTCTTAGTTTTTTCCCCCTACCAAAGTGATGTCTAGATATTTTCTCTTGAATTTCTCTATAATCTCCATCACTTGGGAAGGTTTCAAAAAATCTAAAGCCTCATATTTATGCCTAACTATTTGCCAATAATTATTGATACCCATTCAAGTTTCTACAAAAATCGTCAAGTCTACTGTCAAGCTTCAATAATACCTCTTCAATCTTGAATGCTTTCCTAATATCTTGATCATACAAAGCATCCTCGAAAGTTCCTTGAAATTTTTCAACCACTACTTGTGCTTTGTCTTTGAATCATCTTCAAAAATCTCAAGAGAAATAGCATCATAATACCTATCTACATCCAAAATTTTCTCTTGAGACTGGCCTTTTAACTTCTAAATATCTTCATGAATTTCTTCCATGACCTTATTTTTAGTAGCTATCTTTTCAATCCAATCCTCAAGTTTATCAATCTCATCTATTGTATACACTTCCATGAGTGTATGATACCTTTGACCTTTTATTGTTTGGAGTGCTTGAAAATATTTTCTCTAGGTATGTACCTCATCCATAATCCCAAAATCATGCTCTACTATAGATACCAATTCCTACGTAGTAGATTGAACATTATGCAATAGGTTCAAATTATCTTGTATTATCTATACACCTTTCTACTCAAAATTGTCATGCCATTGCTGAAATACTCCCAAAAATGAATGAACTTGGACACTCCCATTATCTCTCCTTTTCAGTACTATAGCGAGAGTAACCCCTAGGTGATCTTGATCCAATGGACCTACAATTCCATGCAAATAGCCTCCTAGAAGCTCCTTCTCTTTAAACTACTTTATCAATTCATTCTCATTTACATCTAAATTCTTGAACACCTCCTTGATAGACATAATGATCATTACTTTAACTATGTCTATTGTGTGCTTTCCTAAATAGAACTTCTTTAATTTGACAGTCCCTAGAAGTCAAATCTTCGATCTCAACATGTGGAGGAGGAATGACTATATGAGAAAGTAAGTCTTGATCTTTATTCTTCATTATGAAGGTCAATTTCTACACATCACCCATAGGTGGCTTGGGCCTCTTGATGGCTTCTACTAGCACATCCATAATCTCCTCTTCATTTAGGTTTAGCTGCCTCTTTTTTCAAACCATAACCTCCCTCTTCAACTAGACTAGTGCAATGCCCATAAGAGACATGTACTTGGTTGAAGAGGAGGTTTCCCCTGTATGCCTTTTCCCTTATCCCTCCTTTTTGAAGTTTTCTCCTTTAGAAAGAGATCTAGATTCAGTGTCCCTATATCTATAGTATCCAAAGTCCTCACCTCTATATTTTGAGAAGTTTACTAAGGTTCTTCACATATTTATCCTTCCTTTGATACTTCATCAATTGGCCTTTGTTTTGACTCTTCTACATGCCTTACTCATTCTTCTTTGGTAACAGGAGGGAGAGGAGTGGTTAAGCATTTTTCAAAAAATGACAAGTCCTAAAATGATGGTGGTGAGGTACCCAAAGATCCTTGTGGTAGAGATCACATTTGGTTCCAATCCTCTCCCAAAGGTTGGTTCGTAGGCGTATCTTATATTTTATCACCCACCATTTCAATTCCCATTGGCATAAATTTGAAATCAAATATGTTGAAAATATCTATTCCCTACCCCTCTTGCTCATCCATCCACTATTGTTGCTCATCCTCTATAGTTCTAACCTCAATAGGTTACCTAGGAATAGATGGTGGCATAATGTTGGAGCTTCTCCTTTTCTCTTCTTGGGAAGCCCTAGCTAAGTTTTCTTATTCATGTTCTTTATCTTCTTCATCCACCTCAGGATGGTTTTCGGGACTAGAGGAATAGGTATAAACCTTTTCTATATGTTTTTCCTTCTAGTCCTTTTGACAATAGGTCCAACCTTAGCTTTCTTAGTAGGTGAAGGAGAGGTGTCTTCCTCTTGTATAGGTGGTGACACCTCTTGTGCTTCTTACTCTATTTCTTATTGTTGTTCCTATTTCAATGGAGAAACTTGTGGAGTATCCTAGGCTTGAGATACTTCTTCATTTTGAGGCTCTTGATTCTCAAGTGCTTGAGTTGCCTCTTGGGGTTGATGTTGTTCAGCTTCAGGCTTAGCTTGCTTTGGAGAATCTATTTTCCTCTTATTTTTCCCTTTGTCCACCTTGAAGTACCCAACTTCTTTGTCATGTTGATGTACCATTTTTGGCCTGACTAGAGATTGCACTAGGAAAGTTGGTATTATAACTTTAGCACCTTTACCCTTAACTGGGTGTGTTGTGGCCTAAAAGATTTACTACCTAAGGAATTGGGTCCAGCTTAATGGGCTTCTTGATCCATTCTCTTGTCAATTAGATTATATGCCTTGCCTTGTGACTTATATCTTCATTTTCATCCCTAACAATCATTGCATTCATGATTGACCTATTATATATCTTATCATGATTATATAAGGAATCCAAGACATCTTAAGTGTCTTGTTGAAAAACCTTTAATGGGATCTTTATTTTCAAGGAACTTCCTACTATATATAGAGTCATCCTACAATAATCCCTTATTCAGATATCATATTCATCTATTGCATTCATCTGATGATCTTCTACTCCATCTTCATGAATGAATTGCTTTGCTGCCAAATGTTGTACTCTGTCGATATTATCAAAATAAGGTCAAGGGGATTGTAATACTCCAAGGGATATTGATCCCATTCTATGTCAAAGCTTATTATCGCCCACTTCTATTTTAATTCACAAGGACCTATGGTAATGTGCCATACCCATGTCTTCTTATGCTATTTCCTCACTCTGTCGTATGCAGATGTGAGCTATCTTGCAATCTCCAAAAAGATGAGCCTATCTGATGGATATCTTAGGAGTTCTTTGGATTCATACTTATACTAGCTACCCTTAGGTAAGTGAATGTATTAAAATTGATTTAGTAGGCTCAATTTCTACAATCCTTGTTGCTACCTCTACTGACATCCTTTTGGCATAATCATAGATAATTGCAAAAATAAAGGCATTATTCACTATCTAGTTTTTCCTTTCTCTAATCTGAGAGCTTCTTCTTTACTAATTATGGGTATATGACATAAGGCCATCCATTAGAATCCCACATGCTTCCCCTCTTGAATAGTCCTAGATAGTCAGTTGTTCTTGCTACTAGTAAATACACCAAGTATGATGTCATGTAAAACTTGGGGTCAACTTTGACTCTTACCACCTGCTCATCTAAGTTTTTGCTTAGTATTGTGGCCCAATCAATTGGCAGCTTGGCTATTCTAATGGTCTCTATTAAATGTACCATCCAAATTTTAATATGCCTAGCCACTAGTAGACCCATGACTCTGTTTAGAAGTACAATGGAGTATCTAATGTCATCCTTCATATATCCTCTAGTCATATCTACATTTTCTACTCTTCGTCCCAAGGGTGTCCTATCAATAAAAAATGATGATTGTATGATCTTTGTAGCCTTCTTTTCATTATCCCTATACCATCTTTTTACTTGATGATAGGTTATCTTCATATATTTTTCAGCTCTCAGGAGATGGAAAACTTTCTCAATGTTCCTTAGTCTTAGGTCTAGGACTATCTCCCTTGTGATACTCTTGAAAACTCTTTCTTCTAGCACATAGTTTTCTGCCAATGCCATTACAAGCTCTGAAGATTGTATTGATGTTGGATGTGATGCCACATTGGCTAACTATAATCTGATAAGTTCTAAGACCATAGGGGACCTCTCTTTAGGTTTATTGTAGAGTACCAGGATTGCATTCCAATCTATGTGTCCCAACTTAGTATCTCTAATCTCTAAATGTCCATCTTGAAAGCATGATTACTTTAGTGCACCTTGAAACTTGAAGACAACTAGCTTTGGAGCAATCTTCTCTGCAAGTGAGGATGATGAGGAAGCTATTTTATCTACACAAAATATTAAAAAAAACATTAGTTTGGAAAGTTGAAAGTCAAACCCTAAAAGGACAGACCCAGAACACCCAAACCTAGAAAAACCACTCAAAACCCCCCTTTTAGCTCTGGTATGTAGTTTAGCACACCTTGCACACCTTGATAGGTGTGCTAGGTGCACTATATAACCCTTAGAAGGTTATTTAGTTCATAGTTGTGAACCTATGTAGGTGTGCACCCTTGTGGAGTGCACACATGCACATGTGTGCTACTATGCACATAACTCTTTCATGTGCAAAGAGGGGGCTAAGTATTTTTACAAGGCTAAGGGTGCACACATGTGCACCTTGATGGAGGTGTTCATATATGCACCCTTACTTTTTGTTTCATGTTAAGGGTCAAAAAATGGTGTGCATGTACGCACCATTACCTTAGGTTTCTTTTATTGATTGTTTGAAAGGTGTGCACATGTGCACCTTGGATAAGTGTGCATGTGCACACCTTCCACTTAGGTGATTTTTTCTTATGTTTTGAAGGTTTCAAATGTGAATAAAGGTACACACATGTACACATTGGATAGGTGTATATGTGCACACCTTTATGTTGTTTAACTTGTTTGTTCTATGTGTGCAAGTTGGAGGAGCTTGGCACACATTTGAAGGTGTGGAGGTGCACTCATGGAAGCTTGAAGAAAGATAATGAGAAGAGGGGAGGGTGGTCCCAAGCTTTTATAGGCCCAATATGATGCACACCCTTTGGACGTGCAGGCCTACACATGCATTGAGGTGCACATCTCCAAAGGAAGATAGGGGCACATTAGTGCATCTAGCTCACTTGTACACCTTGGATAGGTGCTCATGTGTGCTAGGTGTGCTAGTACATACCTTGGCATAAAAAAATCACTTTCCCTCCAAAATTATCACTTTTTGAGACTTGGGCTTTTTTAGATTTAGTTAGGATGTGGGCTTGACCCAAACTCCATGTAGAATCCCAAAAATGACTCAGGTTGTTATCTAGGGGTTTGGGAAAGCAATAAATTTACTAGAGGGTCCTCATTTCTAGGAGAAATGGGGTATGTGTTATAAAACCACAACATGAATGTTAACTATCGACATTGCAGATGGTGTTTGTGCTATAACATCTGGTTGTCCAAGGTTTACACTTTGATATGTATGTAGATCTTGCGATTCTTTTTCCTTTACTTCTATAGTTTGTATGGTCACATTTGATGTGTCTTGTTGCTTCTCTAGTGCAGATGCAAGTTCGACCTTTTGTATCTCATCCACTCTCACCAATTTTAGATTACTGCATAAAATTCTTGCATTAGTAGAGTCTTATAGAATCTTCTTCAAATCATCCCCAGTCAAAGGATTTACTTTATGTGATGTAGTATCTAGAAAATCCTTGATGCTCATTGAGTCAAGTTGACTCACTTGGTCTCCATGTGGGGGACTGTCACTTAGCAATTGTGTATCCTATAAATCTTGTTTTTCTTCTTTAGTTGTTGCCTCTTCAATTTTTTCTTTAGTTCCCTCCACATTACCTTACTTGTTTGGGTTCACTTTGTCCTACCCACCTTTCTCTTCCTTATTAGTTTTAGGTTCTTGTTCCTCTTCATCTCCTTTCTTCTCTATGTCCTTGGTTGATAACCCAAAAATGACTTTCCAAAGCAATGTGCTCTGGGTCACCATCTCTTCAACTTGTTTCTTCAAGATATGAAACACTCGGTACTTGGGAGAAAATTTCCCCATATATTTATCTATGGCTTTAGCCATCATCTACTTATCCAAAGCATGCATAACTTGGGCTAATGTAGCCTCTCTTATTTTTCTTTTAGTGGTCAAATTGAATTGCCACTTTTGCTCAACTCTGTCATAACAAAATTTTGGTAGAGAGTTGGCAATCACTAGTGGAGTGGTCTTAAAGGTAGCCATCATATCATATATAGCCTCATAAATATTATTTTTATCAACACTCCCTAGCTTATCAAAATCAACATGTGTGAAACCTAAAAAATCTGCATTGGTCTTAATATTTTCACACATGTTATCAATGTTAGAAGAGGGATTGTGGCTTACCACTTTGAATTGAATCAAGTCATTAGACTTCCTTTTTTCCTCATCTAAATCTTCTTGTAGTGTAAACTTCCTCCTTGGCTTCTTTGCAAGCTTTCTTAGCTCAACTGTGGTACTTTCTCTCTTTCCTTTAGGCTTTGTATCTTCTTTAGCTTGTGCAATGGTTTCCCTTGTGCTTGACCTAGTTAAAGGTATGACTAGATTTTTCTATGAATGCTTCATAGTCTTCTTAGGTTTCTCCACTACTTTTTTCTTTTCCTTCCTCTTTTTCTCTATTTCCTTAGGTGTTTCCTTGCCTTCTTCTTCCTTGGTACCTTCAACGTCAGCACCCTTATCCTCACCTAGGCCTTGTATTAGTTCCAATGGTTCTTGGACTTTTTTTTCTTCTTCATAATCTTCTTCACCACCTTCACCAAATTTCTCCTTTAATTTCTTGACTATTTTATTCTTTTTCCTTATCACTAAGGTAGCTTGTAGGTTAATAGTTATTCTAGACTTGACCTCATCCTAGTTTCCAAAAGATGTTGCATCTTTATCAATTTCTTCTACTAATAGAGTTGTGATTTCTACAAAGGCTTCATCTACATTAATCTCATATGGAAAAGGTTTTAATTGTCTAATCCTAGGTATCGTTACTTGCACATATGTATAATCTGCATTGAATAGGAAACACACATCATTGAAATGTTATTCCACTAAAGATACTGGAATCTGCAATCTCTGCTTCATGGATTTCTTGAGATCCTCAAAATAGCTGGTCATTATTGACTCAAAGTTTTCTCCAAGTTGCTCAGTAAGCTTTGCAATTTTTTGGGTAACTAACCTATTTCTTTTCCAAACTATCTTGCCAAAAGTGTGAAATGTTTTTTGCACAAAGAAAAATATGCAAGCAATTAAGAACCAAACTTACAAGATGCACTTTTGACCTTTCTGATGACTTCCATATTTTCTAATAACTATTGTAGTTGCAACTTAGCAAGGTCATAGGAATGCTCTCTTTTTACAATTTTATAACCTAAATCTACTACCATACATGAAATGCTATTCAGTTGGCTTGACTAAAAGAACTTATGTGCTATAACTCTAACTACAAAGGCTACAATAGGATATGTAATGGTATTAATTGACATCCCTCTCTTGTTCCACATGGCATCTATATTCTTTCCAATAACCTCCTTTGCATCACTCCACATACTCTTTGGTTGCTCAAGGGTAGGATACCCTATCACTTTATTCACAATCCTCTTTGATATTCTAATTGGACCATTTTCTAACCAAATTTGATTGTCATGTATTCTACTCAATATAATTTTAATCCATTTGGTTTTAAAGACTTGCAAAAAGTCTAAGGCATGAGTTAACCCTTTTCTCTCAATGATTTTTTTCTCCTCCATAAAAACTCCATTGTCACACAACTTGCTATAAAAATTTCAAATCTCCATGTCACCTACTTCACCAACCTTACAAGTATAATAGCAACACACATCTAAATCATTGGGACCTTTGGTGGTATCATAGATAGCACACCAGACAAGTTTCCCTTGTATGTAATTTTAGGAATGGCATGAAATTGGGGTTGCCCCACATCATTGCTAATTAATTGATTATTAAAAACCTCTTTATTCTCTTTTCTAACTAGTGTAGAAAAGTTGGCTACCATTTTGTCTTGATAGGGTTTACAAAAAGTAATCAATATAACTTGACAAAAGTTAAATACCTCTTGATTCTAATGGATGATATCAAGTAGCAGTTGAATCCAATTTGAAAACACTTGAAAACTCTTTCCACCAATCGCCTTTGTGCTCTACATACTCCTCAAACTCTAGTAGGTGCAAATGACTAAAAAATTGACTGTATAACCCTTCAAATTCAACATTAATAGCTTAGTGCTTATATAGATGTAAGCTCAACCAATATAGGATTTTCAACATGCTTAGAACATAGCGAGCTCAACTCACACTAGCATAACTCCATCGCTTGACTATAACTATAATTCCTTTCATGCTTGACAACAACATAGAAAACCACACACACACACACACACACACACACACACATAATGACTCATACTTCTAACTTCTTCATTGCATCTTATTTTATGCATATATATTATTTTTAGATCTTATGTATTTGGAACTAATGCATAATGTAACATTTCAAATACTAGTGCCACACATACCTTTGATTTCCTAGTTGGGGGTGATGTGATCACCTGATCCATTGGATGAAGTGAAATCATATTGACTTGATGTGTTGCAATATTCCTTCTTTTTCCATATCTTGTTCATCTACATCTTCACCTTTTCAACATCAAACTTTTCTTTACCTTTGCCGACTTCATTTCTCAATGCTGGTGACCGTGTTGGACAATTTTTGCTGACATAACTAGTCATCAAACAACTAAAGCATGTAATCTCACTCAACCATCTATTGTAATTTCCTCTTAAGTGTACTATTATTAATTTTTCAGCAACATGACCATATTCTTGACAATAGTGACAAGTATATGTTGTATTGCAATCCTAATTGTAAGAATTTCCATTATGGTGTACCTTCATTTTCTTGTTTGATGTCCACTTGGGCTTGGATTTGCATTCATATGCTTTGTGTCCATAACTATAGCAATTGTAATAGTATCCTTCAAATCTTTGAGTGCTCATGGTCTTGGTCCTACATTGATGTGCTTGATGTTCTTGTTTGTTGTAGTTGTAGTAGTAACCTTTGTACTTCTGCTTATAGTTTTGATTGACAATTTTTCTCCTACAAATATTTGTTGTATGACCCAATTTTCCATAATTATGACAAGTGGGTTTTTTTTTCTTACCTTTTTTTCTCCTTTGTTCACCACTTCTAGATGATTCTCCTTCCTTAGTAGCAGTGTATCCCAATCCAGTAGTATCATTATTAGGTCTTGGTGATTCCATCAATTTCTCAATGTACTTTATGGCTTCACTTGGCTTGTTAACTTTTCTTTTTTTGCTCTCAATTCATTTTGCAATAGATCATTATGTGACTTCAAGGTTGCGATCTCAATGTCCTTTCCATTCAAGTCATGATTTCCAAGAATAAATTCATTCATTGTATCTAATTGCATGTTGGTAACCTTTTGCACATCTAATTTCTTCTCTTCAAGTCTATTAGTTAGTATTCTGTTGTCTTCTTCAATCATGACTTTTTCTTCCTAAACTTTCTTTTCCATTTTAGTCATCTCACATAGAAATACCAATTGTACTTCTTGTTCTCTTTTGAGATTCCCAACTTCTTCATTTAGGGCACCATTATTTTCCATTAGATCTGCAATTGTTGCATCAAACTCTTGTGTGTTCGCACTTGCAAATAATCCAATAGTTTCTATCTCTTCATATTGTGTGTCATTTTGTTGCATAGCTATATCTTTCCTTCTCTTTGAGAACTTTTGCAGTACATCTCTTGCTTCATTTAACTAATGTAGGAAAAGTTGTATTTCAATCTTCTGATTCTCAATGTTCTTTCCTAATAAGTAGATTTCCATCTTCAAGATCTTACCTCTCAAGTTGTCAAGATTTTCTTTAAGAGAACTCAGCTCTAGTACCAATTATTGGAATTAACAATAGAAGAGTAAATTTTTTTTTTTTTTTGGGGTGGGGGGAGGGGGGAGGTGAGGGGGGTGTGGGTGAGGGGCAATCAACAATTAAAACTTTAACCTTAAAACAATTCACCATACAACCATCTCATAACTTTGCATGTAAACTTGAAATAACTAGCCATACATCACACCCATAACATAAAGAAAATTCAACACATAACACAAGTAATTTAGTTACCTAGAAACCCTCCAAGGAGAAGTTATAACTGGGGTTGGGAAGACACCCACAAATCTTTACTACTACAGTAGTGTGGCCAATTATGACTACAATTTTTTGACCATGTTGGAGTTCTTACTGGTAAGGAACATACTAGGTTGCTTTGAACTTAATAATAGGGTGCACAAGACAAAGATCAAGCCTTAGGAATATTTAAAACCTATACTCAGCTGGGTTTATCCTAGCTCTGGAAAAACTTCAACAAAATCACTATGACTCCCTTTACTTTAGGCTCTATAGGGCCAAGGCAAGAAAGCCTTAGGGATTGATATGACTATTTCTATGATATTCTTCTCATCAAGACAATCCCCTATAGTAGAATGTGGTCAATGTTCTTTTATGATTTACCTATAACTTCCCTATCATAGTAGCTAACTATAATTGAGAAGATATTGTAAATAAGTAACAACCAACAAATTTAGTTCTTTATTAGATGAAATGATAAATTGATTGTTTGTAATTTGCGTGTTCAACAACTATATGAATCATCAATTTGTAACTTAAAGATTAGTGACCAATGCCTTATCCATTCTTTTATAGAGTCAAAATCAATAGATCAAACCTATTTAATTAACTTGTAACTAAATCTATCAATAGTGAGCCATAATTTTCATTCTTACCATATCCTTCTCATAAACCCTAAACCCTATCACTTACAAAAAATAATTACTTAATTCATCGAACTAGCAAGAATCAGTAAGAGATACACAATTCATTCGAATTGAATTAAACTAAAAGAAACTTGTTCATTTCAATCTCAAAATTATAGATATAAAGAAGGAGACAAAACTCAAAGACACAAATATGCAAGATTTAATTTTTGTATTGATTTCCCTTTGACAAATGAATACAATACTGACAAGACTCAAAGTATAACTTAGACTTAGACAACTGATACTTGATATTCACTATATTCTAGAGTATATAGAATTGATTACATTCATATAATTACAAAAAAAATTGGACAAATTGTAAAAAGACATAAAACATGAAAATTCTACAGACTACCAACCACCACTCCACATCTTGGCAATCCTTATATAGAGTTTTGCAACAAGCTTCAAATGGGAGGGTAGGTGTCAAAAACTATGTGGTCCAAAACAAAAAAAGGCAAAAACCTTTGAGATATTTCATCAATTCATTCTTTTTAGTTGGAGAATAGATAGGAAAGTGGGTGCAAAAGTAGATGGCATTTATGGAAAGAGACTTTTTTCTTTAACTATTGTGTCATATTCCATCTCCTTCTATCTTCTTATAGTAGCTTCATACTTGTCTCTATCTAGTCATCCTTCTGGGATGGTAAAGCCTTGATGTCTATTATTAATTCCAATATGACCAGATCTGATTCTATTTTTGACCAAGTAGCATCCCTAACTACACTTAATTCTTCAACACACTTATTCCATTTAGAATTAGTAATTGCTTTTACTTCTCTTAAGACTTTACTCATATCTGATTCTATTCTAAAATGAAAATCAATTAAATCGTATATAACACTTATATTTGTTTCATTATTACAATATGCCAAAAACCTCAGATGTCTCAAAATATCTCCAAATGAAGAAGACCATTCCTACCATTCCTTAAGATCTCCATTACTATTTATAATACTAGGAATGAAATTTGGTATCTCTATAGCAATCAACTTCATTTTTCCTTGGATTAATTGCAATTTTTTTGTGAAGAAACCATGCAACTTTCTTACCCTATTTATCATTTTTTTGGTATTAATGATTACTGGCTTGGGTAAATCCTTTTTGTGGCAAAGTAGAGGGACCAAATAATCAAATAACTGAGCATAGGGGCCCTAAGTAGTGAATAAAGGGGATAAAATCTCTAATGTCTCTAGGCATTTGTGTTTAGCTCCATGTAGGCTTATGTAGTTGTTATGCACAATTCGTGAAAGAATTTGCAAAGAAAAAATTTTGTGCATGAGGAAATTATGCATTATCTTTATTTCCACCTCCTTAGCACCATCCTTCTCATGAATATCCATATGTTGGTCCTCTCCTACAACTGCAATCTCAACTTTAGTCTAAGTTTCACTATCCTTTGTTAGGATAAACCATAGACAGAAATAAAACTACATGCAAATATAACCAATAACAGAAAATAATAGATCACACAGAAATGAACACAAGGCACCAAGATTTAATGTGGTTCACCCAATCCTTGGGCTATGTCCACCAAACAGCAAAGTCCGATCTTATTACAATCTAGTGATTACAACCTGATTACAATCCATAATCCCTTACAACTCAATATCGCCGCAAGAACCAATTTTGCATCACAACATAATGAAAAAATACCTAACCCTAAACCCTTTTATACAAGTATTTTATGTCATTTTAGGGTTACAACATGTCGG
This sequence comes from Cupressus sempervirens, assembly GCA_028749045.1. Classification (NCBI taxonomy): domain Eukaryota; kingdom Viridiplantae; phylum Streptophyta; class Pinopsida; order Cupressales; family Cupressaceae; genus Cupressus; species Cupressus sempervirens. Next base: position 802,040 of record CM053791.1, read on the forward strand.
CCATATGTCAGCCATAACTTTAGTGGTGAATCTACGAATGGAGAATAGTACCAAAAAAATTGCTATGAATGGCAAATCGTACCAATTTTTTTTTACTAATTATGAAGTATGTACAGTACTTTCCTAATCAGTCACCATAATCTAACAATCTCCCACTTGGGGACTGATCAAGCTCTACACTAAACAACAATCTCCCACCTGGAGACTGATCCTGTAGCAATACCACTACCGCATGGGGGTCCCACTGGATCAAACCACCCTGGACTCTGCTGTTCTTTTATTCATGTTCAGTCTAAAAGACCAACCAAAGCTGAAGAGGAGTTCAAATTCTCCCTTGTTACAACCTTTGTCAACATATCTATTGGATTATCATTTGTATGTATCTTCTCTAGCTTTAACTGTCCATCCTCCAAAACTGACCGAATGAAATGGTACCGCAACTATATGTGTTTGGTTTTAGAATGCAGAGCTAAATCATTTGCAAGATGAATAGCACTCTGACTATTTGTGAACAAATAATTATCCTTCTAAGGATGTCCCAATTCTTCCAAGAAGAACTGAAGCCATATCATCTCCTTAGCTACCTCGGTAGTAGCAACATACTTTGCCTCTGTAGTGGATAAAGCATTAATCTTATGTAACCTAGAAACCCACCTCATGGCTATCCCACCAATAGTAAAGACATAACCTATAGTACTCTGCCTGATATCAATATCCCCTGCCAAATCCGAGTCAACATAGCCCTGTAAATCAGTAGTAGAGCCCCCAAAGTGTAAACACTTATTGGATGTCCCTCTCAAATATCTGAGAATCCACTTGATAGTATTTCAATGCTCAAATCCTGGTTGACTCATATACCTGCTAACGACTCCCATAGCATGTGTAATATCTAGCCTAGTGTATACCATAGCATACATCAAGCTTCCTATAGCTGAAGTGTAGGGTACCTTGAACATCTTATCCTCCTCTTCCTATGTCTTAGGACACATCTCCTTAGTCAATTTCAAATGACCAGGTAAAGGTGTGCTGACAGCTTTAGCATTCTTCATAGAGAAACATTGCAACACCTTCTCAACATATTAAGCCTGAGCTAGCGTCAATGTTCTGTTCTTCCTATCTCTAGAAATCTTCATACCAAGGATTTTTTTTTCTGCCCCCAAATCCTTCATAGCAAATGCATGTGCTAACTGGCATTTTAGCCCCTTAATATGATCCATGTTAGACCTAGCTACAAGCATATCATCAACATATAAACATAAAATAATGTAGCTATCATCATCCAACCTCTTAAAATAAACACAGTAATCTGAATGACACCTGTTATATCCATGCTCATGCATAATACTATCAAATTTCATATACCATTGTCGAGGTGCTTGCTTCAAGCCATATAAACTTTTCTTCAATTTGCACACTAAGTTCTCCTTACCTTTGACCTTAAAACCCTGTGGCTGAGCCATATACATTTCTTCATCCAAATCACCATGAAGAAAGGCTGTTTTAACATCCAACTGCTCTAAATGAAAATCTTTAGTAGCCACAAGACTTAAAATAGTACGAATAGAAGTCATTTTAACAACAGGAGAAAATATCTCATCAAAATCAATTCCCTTTTTCTGTGCAAATCCTTTTACAACTAACCTAGCCTTAAATCTTTTCTTACCTCCTTCCTCTTCTTTCAACCTTTAAACCCACTTATTTTGTAAAGCCTTTTTACCTGTAGGCTACTTGCACAAATCCCATGTCTTATTTTTCAGCAAAGAGTCCATTTCATCTTTTATTGCAGACTCCCACTGAATCTTAGTATCCACCTACACAACTTCATCATAACTTTTAGGTTCACCAGCATCAGTAAGTAAAATTGAATAAAAAGAGGGAGAAAACCTTTGTGGAGACCTAATTTGCCTCGTTGACCATCTAACATTCACTGGTGTGTGTGGTATTTGTTGTTGCGGTTGTTACACATCATGAGGAATGGATGGAACATCAACTTTTGGAGTATCATCCAGCACCACATAATCATCTTCTTTCTTCTCATGTTGCTGCAACAGATCTTTGTACAACACTTTCTCATTGAATATGACATCCCAACTTCTTATAATTTTATGATTTTCAAAATCCCAAAGCCTATAACCAAATTCATTAATGCCATATCCAAAAAAGACACATTTCTTTGACTTAGCTTCTAGCTTGGTTCTATTTTAAGAGCCTATATGAGCAAAATCTTCACAACCGAAGGTCTTGAGAAAAGAATAACTCACCTTCTTCCCAGTCCATGCCTCCTCTAGAATACCATAGCCCAAAGGAGTAGAGGGACCTCTATCAATTCAATATACTATAGTATTGATAGCCTCCACCCACATGTGTAAGGGTAACCCGGCATGCAACCTCATGCTCCTTGCACACTCCATTATAGTCCTATTCATGCGTTCAGCCACTCCATTTTCCTATGGAGTCCTTGGAATAGTTTTCTATCTACGAATACAATTAGTGGAGCAATAATCTTCAAATTCATGATTGCAATACTCACCACCATTATCAAATTTGAGACATTTTAATTTCTTACCAGTCTCGTTTTCAACCAAGCATTTCCATTTCTTAAAAGTTTGAAATACATCAGATTTCTGTCTAAGGAAATAAACCCATAATTTTCTAGTTGCATCATCAATAAATGTAACATAATAATGAGAGCCACCAAGGGAAGATACTTGAGTTGGTCCCCATACATCTGTATGCACAAGCTCTAATTTCTCCTTTTTGTTTTCTTTCCCAGTCTTTACAAAACTCACTCTCTTTTGTTTTCCATACACAACTTTCACAGAAATCCATATTCACACATTTTAGACCTGGTAAAACTTTCTTTGAATGAAGTACTTTCATACCTTTCTCACTCATGTGCCCAAGTCTATTGTGCCATAGCACTGTATCAGAATCTACAGCAGGTATTTGTTCTCCCTGCTCAATTGTAGCAATTGTTCCTAAACATTCATTTTTCTCTAAAACAATCAAAGTAGAAGGAAAAATATGACCTATACAAAGATATAAGGTGCCTACTTTCACACCTTTTGCTACTACAAAGGAACCTTTTGAAACCTTCCAATTTTTATCATTAAAAGTAACTACACAACCCTCATCACCGAGTTGCCCCACTGAAATTAAATTCCTACTCAGTCTTGGAACATGTCTTACCTCATGTAGTAGCCAATGATTCCCATTCTACAACTTAATCTTAATTTTTCCCTTTCCAACAATTTGACAGGGTTCATTATCCCCCAAATAAACAAGCCTAAAATCCCCTTGGACATAATCAATGAAATAACCTCTATGAGGTGTAGCATGAAATGAAGCACCAAAATCTAAAACCCATGAATCATCAACACTTTCTAAAGACAAAAGCAAAGCATCCTCATCGGATTTTTTACTTACCACATTTTCCTCCTTGTCTCCATTTGATTTATCTCCTTCATTTTTCTTTCGATTCCATTAAACTTTCTTTTTGTGACCTGGTTTCCCACAGTACCAGCAATCGTTTTGTCCTCTTGATTGAGACCTCTTCCCCTTTGACTTTCCTCTTGATTTCCCATGATTTCCAGAGTTACTTCCTCTCTCAGTTGTTCTGCCCTTGCTTTGTGCATTCAAAGCACTTCTTGATGTAGATCCACCTAAGGATTTCCTACGAGTTTCCTCACTCAAAAAAAAACTGATCACATCATCATATTTTAGGGTGCTAGATCCAGGAACATAATTACTCATATCCATTACCAAGCCATTCCAGCTTTCAGGAAAAGAACACAAAATTAAGAGAGCCCTAATTTTTTCATCAAAATTGATATCCATAGAAGATAACTGACTAGTAATAGTATTAAACTCATTTAAATGATCTGCAATAGATCCACCTTCTGCCATTTTCATATTAAATAAATGCTTCATGAGAAATACCTTGTTTGAAGCGGAGGGCTTTTCATACAGTGTCGCTAGGGTTTTCATCAAATCTTCTGTTGTCTTTGCTTTTGTAATATTAAATGCCATCGACAGTGTCAGGCATAACCAAATGCTTCCGAGTGCCTTTCTGTCCAAAAGATCCTATTCAGCCTCTGACATAGTTCCTTGATTCTTGGCTTTTCCATCCAACGGCTTCCATAAATCCTTTTGATATAGATAGTCTTCCATTTGGATCTTCCATAACTAGAAGTTTTGCCCATTAAACTTGTCAACCCTCAGCTTACCCTCATCTGCCATTGCTCCCACTCAACCGTGAGACTCCCACTTAATCATTAGACTTTCTTGCAGAGGATAACTGAAAGACAACCTCGCTCTGATACCACTTGTTAGGATAAACCACAGACAAAAAAAAACTACATGCAAATATAACCAATAATAGAAAATAATAGATCACACATAAATGAACACAAGGCACCAAGATTTAACGTGGTTCACCCAATCCCTGGGCTATGTCCACCAAACAAAAAAGTTCGATCTTATTACAATCCAGTGATTACAACCTGATTACAATCTGTAATCCCTTACAGCTCAATAGCGCCGCAAGAACCAATTTTGCATCACAACATAATGAAAAAATACCTAACCCTAAACCCTTTTATACAAGTATTTTATGCCATTTTAGGGTTACAACATGTCAGCCATATGTCAGCCATAACTTTAGTGGCGAATCTATGAATGGCGAATAGTACCAAAAAAATTGCTATGAATGGCGAATCGTACCAAAATTTTTTAAGTATGAAGTATGTATAGTACTTTCCTGATTAGTCACAATAATCTAACATCCTTTACCTCAATAATAGGTCTAGTTAAAACTTTTAAGCTCCTTATTTCTTCTTCCATGTCAACAATTCTCTTCTCTAGGACATAAGTCATCTTTAACCATTCTTCATATTTTTCCCTAGCATTAATGGATATACTATAGGTTGTGTACAATTGTTCTTGCAATGCATCCATTCTACTCTTACCAATTAAAGATGTTGTATTCACCAAATTATGGATTTGATCACTAGATATAGTGGAAACATTCCAAAAAATACATTTCCCTGAGCGGACTCCTTTATTTCCATAAGAGAATATTTATTATCATTTGGAACCATACTCCATATTTCCATTGTTTTGTTTTCTATGCTAAATTTAGAGCCTTGCATCTCACTAGAGACATTAGTCTCTTCAAAAGAGACTGATCTTTAATGTTTCCTAATTTGATCCAACATGAAAGAGGAACTAAGTTCCCAACCAAGAAAGAGTAGCATTCCACTTCTTATTACTAATTCCCTTGCCTCCTCAACTTTGCACTAGTTCTGTGATTTTATCAGGTGATTCCCTAGGTTGCAACTATAGGGAAAGTTCGTTCTGTTTTACTTTTATAAAGAAATGACTTAAATTCATTAGAATTTATGAATTGGTCATCCTTAGTGAACTATTCTACCTAAATTATTATTTCATCCAACATTTGAATCTACAATTTAGTCATGTTAGGGATCTTCTCATACTCGCTTGTTTGTTTAAAAAATTATACCTAAATGAATCAAAGAATTTTGATCCCTAAGGAATAATTTGCATTGCCTTTCCTTTGATCTTGTCAGGGATATGAATCATATTTTTTTTCTTTTTCTTTTTTCCATTATCCCATGAAGATCTCTCTGGTTTATCATCTTCAACCTCTATAGTTATAACATCCTCTTACTAAGGAGGTGGGGTTTATGCTCTATCTCTGAATTGTTCAGGGACTTGAGTCATTAGCTTATCAAAATTTTCCAAGCAGTTATTGTACCTATCAAGGTAGGGCACATCATGGTGGAAGCCTTTGAATGAGGGGTCTAATACATTCATGGTTTCTTCCATCTTCATTATCTTACTCCAATTCTAAGTCCTCTCCCTACATACCTCTATTTGCAGGCAGTTCATGATGCAATCTTCTTCCCAAATTGGTTTTCTATTAGGAAGGGTGTACTTCCTCATTTTTTTAAAAGTAGTCCTCACCAAATCATTTGGACCATAGGTCCTAGTTGGGGTAGACGACAATTTGAATTCAGCTAAACACTGATCTATTTCTTCTATGGCATCTTTCCCTATCAAAAAATCACCTATTTTTGTGTTTCTTGCTAAAAAAAGAGGCTTTTTTGATATAGGGCCTAGATACTCTCTATTCATTGTTAGTAATTACTAGAAGAATTCTAATTGGCCTAGTCTTTCAAGGATATGGCTAGGTAATACATGGGGAGGTTGAGGACAACCAACTACTCTTATAATTGAAAAATTTTCGAATAAAAAAAAACTAGCCCAATCATATTTGGGTAGGTAAATGGTGTAATTAATATTCTTACCCCTTTAGGTACTCTTTCATTTATATCCATTAATATTTTCATGATTGGGAATAAAAAATCATTATAAAAAGTAATAGTACTAACATAGGGATAAAATCTTTTCTAGAAGCAAGTCCATAATTACACAGGTAGGGCTTCTCCATTCTCCTTAGTAGCCTTGATAAAATTTGGACTTATGTGCCCTACGTTCTTGAAGTGAACAATGTGCATCAACAATGAATAATGGAAAAACTTGAAGTTTCCCATGTCACCTTTCTAAGCTACCTCAATTTCCTCATGCATTCTATCAATGATGTATTCCACAAGATCATAACAAACATTATGATTTGGTTCCTAGATATCCAATTCTATGACATACACATAACCTAGGGCATTCAAGGTACCATCAACTCCTAGTAGCTTTTTAATTCCAAAGATGGTATATCTAAAATATTTTTAGAAGAACTCTAATGGCATTAGTTCCCCTACCTTCTTAGGAAATTCCCCCTTTTCTCTCTTTGATTTGGGAATGTGGCTCTTCATGACAATTCTAGTGTAGAAAATCTTGGAATTCTTGAAGGTTTCATTCATTTTTTCTTTCTTAAATTTCTTTGTGAGAGGCCCTCCTAGGTCAAAAACTTCAGCAAAGGTCTCCCTATCTAATCTATAGAGGACACTCATATCTTTTCTATAAAAGGCCTTGGTAGTTGGATTATAAGACTTAATCAGTGCTTTCACCAAATTAACATCAATTATCACCTCTAGAATTATTAATTTTGCCATGTTTCTGATCCATGCATTATAGTTTGGAGACTTTGCATACCTATTTTAATAAAAATACTAGAATAACTCATTGTCATTGGTCTTTGGCACAATTGCATATATATCTTTGAAGACATGGGCATTGAAAGTTTGAGAATGTGAGGACCTTGCAAGAAAATACACCCACTCCTTTGCATATAAAGTTGCCAACTTTGGCTTTGCTTGCTTTGTGCCATATGAAGATTCTTCCACATCAACCTATGTTATCATCTTTCCTTCCTCTTGTGCCATGATCTTTGTAACTAAAGATTTTGGAATAATATCTGTCAATACTAGCTCTGAGAACTCTTAAAATTTCTACAAATCCTTGGTGCTCAAATTCTCATCTCTAACTTATGCAAAACATTGTAACTAAGGAATTCATTACATCAACCTTTTAATAGAGAGAAAATAACAGAGGATCATTTATGCCTCTTAATGTCAACATGTGTGGAAAATCTCAAAATTTGCAAAAGTACAGAGGCATGACATGTACAACCAACCATTTAATTCATTTATACACCTTTTGATAAGACATAATCTTTAAAATCATAATGGGGGTTCCAATAGTCATATTTTACTTAACATTTCTTCCCCATAACTCGACGACTACAACATCTTACTCCTTTCTGCCACTTTGCAATCCACCCTCTATTTTTGACAACTAACTGTGTGACCCAACAATCACAGGTTCTAATCCTTTATTTTTCTTCAATCGCATGATCGCCACCTCATGCTAGGATCTAAACTTAGCATCAGTAACCTTGAAATTGCCTTCACTTCATGAAGTTGTGGCATCACACATAGTTATTTGTTTTAAAACTTAGCTCTTGCGACCTAGCAGCCCTCGCACTCAACTTTAACTTTTACTACATCACATGGTTACAATTAAAATTCCTTTTATATTTAATGACTATGTGACCAAGTGATCAAGTATCTTATGGATCTTTACAACAATGATCGTTGGGTTGCCACTTACTTCCCTTACCAACTAGCTAACATCATGATTGTGTGATTTACCATTTCTTTAAACCTTTCGTCATTTCATGGTTAAAGAACTTAACTCTTTAACCTACCTTGTGACCATGCAAACAATAGTAATCCCTTTGAAAGTGGACCATCTCTATGTGTCATACTATCATTATCTCACCATAATTAAAATACCTCTAGATTTGTATAATGACAAAGCAACAACCCTTGGATGATCTTTAATTTGATGGTCTTGAACTATTTCAACTTGTCATCCATGCTATTAGCTTTTGACCAATCAAAAACTATCTTTATGCCTCGTCACCTTGACACCACACTTCTAGGCTATCAAGTTTAATCTACACGCCTGCATGTCACACCTTAACCAACTTAACACATGGTTTTGATCTAACTCTTGTGATCCAGTGATACAAAGAAATCACCATTTCATTATTTAAAACCATAGTTAAACCAAACCTCAAAAAAACCCGTGATCAAAGACTATATGCAAGCTCTTTAAACCTTATCTCATAGTTGCAATTAACTATGAATTCTTATTAACCAAGTGCCTGACCATGTGATCAAAGAAATCTCCTAGTTGCTGGCACATTTCGACAAAACACTTTTCTAAGGAAACCATGAGATCAAGGCCATCTTAACTACCTCACTTGGTCATGATCAAGGAGAAAACTTAACTTCCAATTCACTATGACTCAAAAATCAAATGGAAAACTTGACTTTGCTGGGTTATGCCCTTTGTTGACACAATTTGATTAGGAGCCTCAATCGTACAACTAATTGTAGTTGCATGGTCACATATTTAAAACATAAGAGACTTTATCAAAAAATAAAAGATATAACAAAAAGCACCACTTTCTAGGTATTTGAAACTTTAAAATTTGAAGGGCTTGAGCCTAAAAATAGGGGTTTTCTTAGAGTAAATATTTTTCATGAAAATCTTAGAGAAAACCTAGGTGTCTGGCACAAATAATAAATTTCAAAATAAGGGTTTTTCTAGGGGATGAAAACATATTGTAATAAATTCAAATTGCTCAATGGTTTAGAAACTTTTAATAACACAATTTGGATAAAAAGGCCTATTAAAATGAGGGCTAATAGATCATAAGATATGATCTACCTTGTCAAAGGCCTTCCCTATCAAAGGCTTACTAGACTATTAGATCTCACCCTGCTAAAGGATTTCAAACTCACAATTAACTAAGCACTTGGTTAAGATATTCATAATAGCTTGTTAGGACTACTCTGTTAAGAGATTTACTCTGTATCACCTATTAGAATGATCCAACACCTGATCCTTTGGTTAGCACCTTTCTACTTAATGTTAGATCTCCTCCTTACTATTAAATCCTCGATACTCCTAATTAGATATGTCTTCTTTATCCTTACACTACTTTTCTCTATTATCCTTAAACTAATTTTGCATTATATAGCTCTATCTTTTCCATCTTAGCCACCATGAATGTCATCTCTGCTCCTAGCATTCATCTCCTTGTGAATGTATTAATTCCCTTCTCATCATTAAAATCCTTAGGGTTTTACCTCCTTAAATAGGCATTGGTGTAGATGGATTAGGTCATGATCAATAACTATGGTTGATCCTTATTGCCGCCCATTTCATTCCCTTTTTTGATTGGTTGAATGCATTCCATAGGGATTCACAATATGACTCAATCCTTATCTTCTATAATTGAAAAATAATCTTTATTTTGGTCAAAAATAGTTTACATAGTAGTTTGTGCCATTGCAAACAACTATGTCTTTGATTGGTTACTTAACATCCAAAGAGTTTGATGCTTGGCCTTCACTGTGCTCTTTATGTTGTAAATTGACTTTTAAATTTCTTGACACTCACTATTTACTCAGAACCTAAATCACTTAGCACATACTAATTTACTTAGCTCATTTTTTTGGCTCAACACCTGAATGACTCAACATGCATTGACTGCTCAACACATACTAGTGCTCGGAACTAACTATCATATTTCTTGACATGTATTGTCTAGAGCCTTATGCTCAGCATACACTATGCACTCAGCTTGCACTATATAACTACTAGATAATGACTAAGTATTTTTTCACTACCTTGTCAAATTAAAAATGAGATCAACATATACTAGACTCCCCCTTACATTACTCTTTATACAAATTTCATGCAAATACTTCCACTTTGACATCAATGACAAAGGTGAATCAAAAATGTATATACAAGTCTAAATTTGATTTTACCTCCATTATTTTATGTTGGTGAATTTGTTAACAATGTAATTCAATCAAAAAATATCTTCTTTGGGCTATTTAGGTCCTTATTCCATGCATATCTTACTAATTATGATACACTAATAAGTACACATAAACCATATGTTGTTAGCTAAGTATCTTGGAAGTCTGGATAAGTAAAGTGCTCATAGGATATCTTAGCCTTTAGATAATCATCATAATATTTTTGCACTGGGTCTATCTTCAAGGATAAATGTTCTCTTAATAGAGAAGCTCTCTATTGTGTCTAGTCCTTTCTGACCTCCAATATTATGTGCTCATCATATATTTTACTAATTCTTTGCTCCAAGTTAATAACTTGAGCATTTGTACTTTTGAGATGGCTAACCAGATTCTTCAATTCATCTTATTTTTTCTTAATTTGTAAGGTAAAGGTGTGCATGTATTCATGGGCCAAGGAAAATTGCACATATAATTCCTTTCCTTCATGAAAACACTTTCTGAAAATTTTAATTCAAGTATTTAAATTTTTTAAATCATCGTTGACATTACTACATACCTTAGCGAAAAGATTTTTATCATGTTCAACTTGGTCTTAAATAGTGGCTACCTCTACTAGTGTCTTGAAATGACTATCAAATTATTCTAATACATTGTTTGTTTTCTACTAAGGATCACTTTCATTAATCTAAATTGGAATCAAACTTTGAATCTTACTAGTCATCCTTACAAGAGTCTCTTGTGTACTCTTGGTGACCTTTCTTTTTTCAATGACTTTACTGATAGAATATGTATAAATCAATCCCTATTGTTCTATATCAATTACCTATATACTTGTAGAGCTTTCCATCTTATTTACTGGGAGTGTGTTGGCCTAGTTTTTCACCACCCTTTTATTGTTGTATTTTGCAGTGAAAAACCCTAAATGTGTACCCCAAATAATTTGAAATTTAGTCAAAACCCTAGGAAAAATTCACTAAGTAACCTTGTACCTAGCCCTGTTTGGCCCTAGCCTTTGAAAACCTTAGAAAGTATCATTTCAAATAAATTTTGGTGGGACATTTTATTGTAAAGGTTTATTTACATAAGAATGACCTTTTAATATTTTTGACAAACCTTTTAAAGCTTGTCTTAATTGCAATTTCTTTCGAGCATCATAGATCCTTTTGAGATTGAGGGTTGAGGTTTTCCCATAATATGGAGCTGCAAGGTCTTTGAATATTGCAGGCAAGCACCTTTGATGCAGGCGTATCTTATTACTAAATCGTTTCAAAGGTCCAAGATTCTCCATATATTTTAAATGGTCAATTTTAATAATTTAGGATTATGTCTTAGTGGATAGAATTAGGTGTTTTATTAAATAAATGTTATAGTTTTTAGTCAGATATGTTAGAGAGTTAGAGGAAAGGGTTAATGATGTTAGTGTCAGTTTTAGAAAGGATAAAATTAGTAATAGAAATTCCATGTGGTCAATAATTAAAAGAATCTCATCAGAAAGTTGGTGGCAATTTTAGGAGTGTTCATAATGACGAAAAAATGGCTATGGAATAAAAGAAACCATTTCATATTCCTTCTATTTGGAGGAAAGTCAGTTTTCTTTAAAAAGCTAGTTTGATATGTAAGAAGAATATCCATGATTGATGCATGGTATTGATGGTCTGAGTTTTGAACGGATTTTTCTTATCTTCTCACTGGAAACAAGTTGATAGTTTGTAGAAGATTAAAAAGTTTTAGTTTTGGGTCGAATTCGGTATGTTTGCAGAAAATTAGTCTCAGTGCATGGGTAGTATCTCCCAAATGAACCATTGGATTTCCCTCAAATTTTTATATGTTGTTTGAAACCTAGTTATGCCAAATATAAATGGTTGGATTGAGTAAATTTATTCTGGTTCGAAAGTTATTTATGTCTGAGTGCGGGTCTATCCAAAGGCAGCAAGAAGATATTTTGGGGGATTTATTTTCAGAAAAAATGTACTCTGACGTGGGGTCAATATCTTAAGTTTGAACCATTGGATTTCTCTCAAATTTTTATATGTTGTTTGAAACCTAGTTACGCCAAATATCAATGGTTGGACTAAGTAAATCTTTTCTGGTTTGAAAGTTATTCATGTCTGAGTGCGGGTCTATCCGAAGGCAGCAAGAAGATATTTTGGGGGATTTTATTTTCAAGGTTTTGTTTATTGAATCTGATTTTAGTGTGTGATCTTGAATGTTGTAGATGACCCTTGAAGTAACTCAATTGAGTGACTGATTCCTCCTGAGTTTTCCAAGGTGTGGTTTTGCATCAACCTTTTCGACACATAGCCCCTGCTAATGTTCAAACCTCAGTGCGCTGTAAAAGTTCTTAAGTTGTCAGAAGTAGTCAGACCTTTTGCAGAGTTGTCAGTCTTCCTTGTGCACATTTTGAATTTATTTTGATGTCATTGGTTGGTCTTTTAATGATATTAATACTTTGTAGTTTAGATTTTGTGATCATTGATTTAGCAAGCATCAAGGGCTAGAACTTGCTCGTAATATGAAAATGCAAGAGTTTTAAGCAATGCGGGCAAGCACCTTCATGACGTGTGGCATAGAGTGACATCATGGGGCTGCCTTTCTTAAAGGGTAATAACACCTTGTCATATTTGGCAAATTGTTAGGTAAGTTGGAATACAAAGGAAGTGCCTCATTGGTCCATCCAGCTAACTAAGTATACAATCATAGAAGATTTTTTATCATCGTAGATCTTTTGAAGATCGACGACTGGCTCAAGCTAGAAATTTGAAGATACTCGTCAAATAAGGAAAGAAGGAATGTGCCAGCTTGACATGTGGAAATAATGACATCAAGCACCTGCTCGCTCAAAAAAAGATATGGGAGCTGCTGACATGGAAGTTGTTAGGAGGTACAAACTCATATAAAGGCTTCCTATTGGTTAGTATAGCTAACTGGACTTTGTTTAAATAATAAACTAATCTGATCACTGATCTAGTCTTGATCAATGATCGGTGCTTACCCACTATTTTAAGATGCAAGAAATTTAAGGAATGTTGGTAAGCGATAACACGACATGTGGCATCGGGTCAAGGAAAATGATGACAGAGCAGGCTCAGGTGGGAAGTGCTCAGATCATGACACGTGTCATGATTTGATGGACAATGCAATCTCACATTTTAGAGATGCACACTAGTTAAGTAATGCAAGATTGCAAGAGGTTGACACATGGCATCAGGCTCGGAGAAAATGGTGATGTGGCATATGAAATTTCTAAGCCAATCAACAAATGACAAGTGGCACTCGTGGCAGTAGTTGACCAATCATAGAGTGACATGTGGCATTTGGTCAACAGAGGTTTGACCCCAGATTCAAAGGATAGGGGAAAATTTGGAAATCATAAAAATAATATTTTATTATTTTTTCAAATGACTGCATGTCAAGTTTTTAAAATACAAAAGTGGGTTTTAATCTAAAGTTAAAACTTTACATTAATTTAAAATTTTCAAATTTAAAAATATCAAAGGTGCATGTCTGAGTCTTCTACTAGAGGGGTGATTTTCAAATTGACTTCCTAGGCGTTTCTGAGAGGCTAAATATGTGATGCTATATATTGCTGAAATCGGGAGAGAACAAACTTTCCAATTTTGAGGTTAGTTTTTGCACAGAAAGCAGTCTTCTGGAGTTATTCATGGTTTTCCCTTAGGCTCCCAATTAGCAATTGTATTTAGGTGACAAAGTTTATAATTAATTTTTGACATGGTAATGACTTGAATGTGGTTAAAAGGCAATGAAAATATAGTTTTAGGAAAATTTAACCACTTTCAAATCAGTAAAAACTCAAAATTTCACCAACATTTCATAAGGCAAATCAGATATTTTGGTGACTCAAAAGTTTTCATCATTCAGAAGTGGATATTTTCAATTTAGTTGCAAGTAATGATGAAACCAAATCAAATCAAAATGGGAGAAGGAAGAGAGAGGTTATTCAGTTGCAAAAGATTGAATTCCAAGTGGACACATGTCAAGGATAGATCAGATCTGGGAATTCTTTCTCTCCTATATCTTTCATTCTCTCATTCATTGTGGTGGTTGGCAGTTTTCTTTGGGTAATACCAGCAGGGTTATTGTGTTCTATTGTAAAACCACGGATGTGATTGGTTTTTCTTATTGTATATTGAGCTGAGCTCTAGCAGTGAAGGCCTTACACCCGCACCTATGTAGATTTACATTTCATTTTCATGTATTGTTCCTGAGATATGATAATGGATGCTAGATTATGTGACATATCTTGAACTTCATTTAGTTTTACTAGTCTAATGTATTTAGTCTTTCCATGGATGAATATAAAAGGGGATTTACATGAATTATCTAAGTTCTCTTATTTTGTCTCTTGAGTCTTCATATGTCATTAACTTTGTGATTAAATGGATAAGGTTCATTTGATTTAAGATAACTTGGATGAGTTGTATATCAGATATGTTGTTGCTTTTGACTCAAGGAGTTAAGTAAATTCTTTAGTGTTTTGATAGGGTTTCTGGGTGTATTAAGGGGATATTGCATAAGAATGGGATTTGGGGATTTCAGTTGATAAACTTGATTGTAATGCAAACAAGTTAGGTCATCCTGCTAGTAATGACTCTATGTTTCAATGGACAAGGCACTAATCACTAAATTAGATGCAAGATGATATGGATGTCATTTGCACAAAATCTTTTATTCAAATAAATTTAGTATTTCATGTCTTGTAGTGGGCTGAAAGGAATTAACCCTCACTCAACTTGTGAGATTCATAGATTTGCATTTAGCTACTATGGATCTATGTCATTTCATGAGTCATTAGGAAATAAAAGGGGTTTTCATTTGTAGTAAATAGGTTCAGATTTATGTTTTAATTGCATTGGTACCATTCATCAGAACCTCAAGGTTAACCCACCTAGGTCTTGCAGAGCCTGAAGTGAAGAAGGAGTTATGCCTTATAGTTTGCCCAAGACTGCAGTTGAGTGTATATGTCATAGGAATTTGCTAGGCATAGATGCATTGGTCTGGTTTCTTGGTCATTTTCAAAATTTTTAAATCAGGAGTCAACAAAATGGTGACTCCACTAGGGAGTTGCATTCAGAAAGAGCCAAAATATTTGATATGAAACAGATTGGATATAGCGTATATATAGCAAGAGGTGTTTCTTATTTCCTTGCTGAAGTTTCATGTTCCCCAGTGTCCTTATTCATTGACAACAATAGTTTGACTGAATTGAAGAAATTTTAGTATCAAAGTCACTTGGCATTTTACCAAGTTGCTGTCAGATCACAGAATTATATTGTTTGCTTCAACTTGTCAAGTATTTGGCATTCCACCTTGTTGATCAGTATTTTCACATACTTGTTATAAATTTTGGATTGGCTTGTAATTTTGTGCAAGTTGATGTATTTCTTTCTCACTAAGTGAGTGGCGACTCTGAGTCAAATCTCTAAAACAGTACATTTTGAGATTCATGGTGTGATTGAAAAATATAGTAGTTGGAAAGAATTTTGAAAGATTTTATCTATGGTTCTTGACAATGGTTGAAGAAACTATGTGGTGTTTAGTTGCAAAGAGACATTAAATTGCATAATAAATGTAGATATGTTATTGTTTCCAACATCGAAGTTGTTTTCAGCCACCATAGTTTAGGTATTTCTATTTTCATGAGATGTTCCTTGCATGAAAATATATTATTCAGAGGTATTCTCCATTTGGTGATCAGCACTATACATAGGAGAATTTGTTTTATAATTTTTCATATTCTTGAATTTGGATTTTGAAAAGAATATGGTTGAGTATGAGAACTAGTAGGGAAAGAAAATATCTGCTGTGGAATTGTATTGAATCTAAATGGTAGACAAACCTTGTGAATTTAAAAGAGGAGATTCAATACACCAGGACAAACACAAGGAAAGTAGAGCAACAATGAGGAATTGTGGTATTCTTTTCATGTCCTTACTAAGTTTTGTGTTCCCCATTTAAGCTTTCTTCATAATCAACAATATGTTTTAGGATTGGAAAAGTTCAGTACAGTTCAGTTTTTGCATATGCAGTTGAGAAAAGTTCAGAGTCAAGAATTGAATTATGAAGTGTATTCTCTTTTCAAGGTGTTAAGTGATTCACAAGTTTTTCATATTGAAAGTCTAGTTCAGAATTTACAAGTGGTAAAATTATTTCAAATCTTTTCTCACTAAGTGTGAGTGGTGAATCTAGTCTAAATCTCTATGCTAGTGCATTGTTTATTTTAATATTAGAGGCTTTCAATATTTGTGGGCAAATATAGTTTGTTGGGAAAGAGAAATTATAAGTTTCTTGATTAATCGTTTATGTGGTTGCTTGTATCTGTTGAAGAAATTCATTTCAAAGGGTGAATCACTGTTGTGATTTCATTTTCCTCTTCAAGGGGGTGGCGACTCTACAAAGGACTTTATCTACGATGTGAAGGGTTTCATATTTGCACTTGTGCCAATCAGTAGATCTAAGTTTTTGGACAGCAACACATAAAGGTATTTTCAATTTTTCATATATTCGTCTCTCATGAAAATTGAAGGGTAGAAATGGATGCTTCCATCTAGTGTTTCAACACTAGGAAAAAAGAGGTAGGAGTTTTAAAAATTCCAAGAGATGGATTCTGAGTCTACATCTAAAAATGATGTGCCAACTCCTAAAAATGTTCGTGCAAATATTGTTAGATTGAAAAGAAATATTCATGATAAGACTGTCTTAAT
This sequence comes from Cupressus sempervirens, assembly GCA_028749045.1. Classification (NCBI taxonomy): domain Eukaryota; kingdom Viridiplantae; phylum Streptophyta; class Pinopsida; order Cupressales; family Cupressaceae; genus Cupressus; species Cupressus sempervirens. The sequence goes on from CM053791.1 coordinate 819,081, forward strand.
GTTAATAAGTACAATTGGTGATATTAAGGGTCTTAGTGGATTCCAAATTTACATGAAGTTTAAATTAGTAGTTAGGAATTTTGATGAGTTTTTTAGACCTAAATATTTTTCATGCTTGATGGTACTCTTAGAGGTTTTTATGCCACACTCAAGATTCCAAATTTACATGAAGTTTAAATTAGTAGTTAGGAATCTTGATGAGTTTTTTAGACCTAAATATTTTTCATGCTTGATGGTACTCTTAGAGGTTTTTATGCCACACTCAATTGATTGGCCACCCAAGTCAAAATTAAATAAGATTTGTGAAATCCAAGATTATATCATGAAGGTTGAAAATGATTTGAAGGCTAATGAGTCTAATGTTAATGAATGTAATGAATCTGTTGAAGGTGATATTGAATATGAAGAGTCTCAATTTTATAAATTAGAGGACAATAATCAGCAATTTGATAATAGGAATAATATGGATTCATCTTCTTATGATAATTAATATAAAGAAGAGGAGTAGTGTGACAGTAGTAATAGTCTTCCTTCTAGTGATGAATGTGAATGTGTTATGATGTCGGTTGTTGAGGTATTGTTTGAAAAGGAAGATGTATGGGATGATCATAATTCTAGTTTTTCACACTCTATTACTAACAAGTTTGATATAAAAAATGTATCAAGCTATCTAGATAATGATCACAACCAAGGGGAAGAAACTAGTAGTGAAATATTGTTAAGTCTTGATGAGATTTCTAACTTGTTGGCTCGTGATTTTGAAAGGTATGCTAATCTATCTAAGGATGCTTGTGTTTTGCCACATTTTGAATTTCCATATGGTGAAGTCATGTCCCCTAAATTTGATGCTGAAGAGGATATAGTTTTAGAATATGCTATGTCGACTTTGGGAGGTGTATGTGATGGTAATCCGTATATCAATGCACATGATGACTTCTATGTTGATAATGAAAATGAAGAGATTAGGTATGTTGCTGGTTCATTATTTTCTTGTTTTCATGAGGACGAGATACATTCAGATTGCTCATGTGATGAGAAAGTAGTACTAATGAAATGGTTTATCCTAGTGAGTTATTTGAGGAAGAAATTGATACGGATCAGCATTTTGTTAGAAGGCAATTTCATGATAATTCTTGTGATTTGGGATCTAATCATTTGTTGGAATATGAAGAGAATGTAGCATATATTCAGTCTAATGTATGGTGTACTAATGTTACAAATAAGGAGAAATCAGATTTTACATTTTCTTCATATCTGGATGCACAAGATGAGTTACCATCTGATTCATGTAACTCATTGAATGAAGTTGAATATGATCACTTTGTGTTTTTGGTTGAAGGAATCCATGATTCAGTCAATAATGATCAGTTTCAGTTTGATGTCAGTTGTTATGATCATGCTGAATCATTTTTTCATATTGAGAAAGATAAGGAAAATATGTCTGATTTTTATATGCACTATGAAGATGATGATAGTTTTGTTTTTCCTAATGAGCTGATTGCAAATGTTGATGTATTGGGTGAAAAAAATGGGAATGAGAATTTCAGTTTACCTCAGGAGAATGTAAATGAAAATCAGGTGTATGACAAAGCTAAGAAGTTTTAAAAACTTTCTGGTGGCCCAGGGCCATCGTTTGTACATAGTAGGAGTAATTGTTTCCTCTTTTCAATAAAGTTGTTCAAGAGGAAGTTTTTGCTGTCATGTGTGTGGTCTACTTCTACCGGAGATCTGAATCCTTTCCATACCTGCAAGGGACATGCATCCCCAGATAGAGCCACTATTGGGACTAAAAATTGCATGGTTAATTTTGAGTCACATATTGACAATTTTGAGAAATTGAGCCCTATAAATGCTTTTAATGTGCACATGTACACATATGTACCTTTGAGAGCCCCATGAGGTGTTTAATGTTTCTAAAACCTTTCATTTAGTGTGTCTACATGTTTCATGAAGTTAAATCACCATTCCAAGCCATTTCGTGAAGTCCCATTTTGAGCAATTGTCAATTCTGCATTTTTTCCTAAGTGTCAAACAACGACAGGAAGCTATGTTTGCCATTGAATATCTCACACCCAAAATTTTTTTGTGATTCACCACTTTGGGAGTGTCTAGTGTCCATATCCAAGAATCTATTTTTTAGATTTTGAGTCATTTTGAGTTCGTTTGACTAAGTTTTGAATCCCTCAAAGTTGGTCATTTAATATTGTCATGCTAATGCACTTAGTTCAAAATTTTGGGAAGCCCTATTTGACATGCTATAACATTTGACCAGTTGACCAAAATGCTAAATTTCCTTTTGTGTTGTATTGTAGATGTCAGAGACTTGTTATGTTTCAATTTTCAACTCATGACAAATCCATTTGATCAAATTTCAAATGCAATTCCAAATGCAATTTCTATCTTTTTACTGGTGTCAGCATTTGAAGATTTGTCGGGACCCCTGTTCGGGACATTATAACTTGAGATCCATGATAGGTGAGATCAAGTGGATTGTACCATTGTGTTGTCTTCCAAAAATTCTTTAAGTGTGCTGATTTTCAATTTTTGACGAATCCATTTGCACACTTTTCGAAGTCGATTCCATTCGCAAAAAATGTTTTATGTCAGTGTGTTCAGTTTGCAAAATCTGAGTAGCCCATTTTGACTGCTTTCCATTTACACCCTATTATTCGTCATGAGCCCAAATCACAGATCCATACTCTCCTCATGATAGAGAACCAATGCCCCATTTTTTGTCTTACCAAGTGTCAGTTTACCTAGTTTCTGAACCCAATTTATTATTTTCTGACATGTTTTCTTGCAAGAATTTTTGAAAGGTCAACTTTGAGAGTGAATATCTTTTGACCCTAAATTCATCATGAGACAAGATTCAATAGGGTGCAAGTGTGTGGAACAGAGATTCAGTGTGCCAATTTCTAGAGCCCGATTAGGTGTTTGGGTCAGTTTTTAAGGCTAGTCAAAGGACCTCCTGGCACTAAATTGACAACTTGCAAAAGAGTTAAAATGACTTTCAATTGATTGATCAGTGGTCAAATTTGTTTCAAAACAGTGCTAGATGATGAATGAGCCAGTTTTTTAGTTTAGTTGTTTAGAAATGATTTTTTTTTAGCCAGACCCACTTTGGGGTCTGACTAATCCTGTCAGATCAATAAGGTACTAACCTTTTTGAAAAGGGGGGATAAGTTGGGTCCAATAGATGCATCAAATTCTCATTGTGAGATAGATGAAAATCAAATTTTGTCTGTTCTCCATTTCAAACTAATTTCAAGAATCTAGACAATTATGGAAAAGCTTTTTACAGGAAAAGAAAGAAATGGCAAGATCTTTGTGCAGGGGCCTTATCATTTGAGAAAAAAGATTTGATTTTATATGGTTCCAAATCTATAATAATTCTCCTTAAAAAGACTAAAAGTTCTAAATAAAGGAAATATTTGTACTACATCTTAGGAGGATGATCCTGAATGCTCTAAGAACATATCAGTGGGCATTGAGAAGAAACTTGCACAATCAAATTTTCATCCAGACACACATACCTCTTTAGACTATAGGAATAATTCAAGTAAATGGATTGAATTTTAATAAAAAATATTGCTAATGCCATTAGGTGATCATCAAGCTCATCTATCACCACATATATCAGGTCAAACTTGGATAGAATGGGTGTTGAGATTACAGACACCGAAACTCTAAAGGAAACTAAAATTCCAATGGATATAAATGGAACATTGGAGAAGAGAAACTCAAATATCTAAGGAAATAGATTTCATTGAGGATGTGAAAAATGAAATTCCAAAAGGAAATAGAACTTGGTGAAGTTACAACTCTGAATAAATTAAATCCTCTCGAGGGCAAGGAATATAATACCTCGAAAGAACTCGATGCTAGTATAGGTAAGAAGGCTTCCTTGGGGAGAACTCCATGAAAAAGTGATTCCATGCCAAAGGAGAACTAACGATAGCAATAAATGGACCCAAAAATTCAAAAAAAAAGAGGAAGCTATTGAGAAGCTCCATGGCACCTGTGTCCAACCAAGAAGCTGCCATTGTAGGAAAACAAAGCACAACCAATGGATAACAAGAAGGAAGACGATAGAGTTTAAAGAGGTTAGCACTAGTCACAAAATGCCCCACACATAAAAAAATAGAGGCCATCCATGGTTTAAGAGGATGAAGCTCCCCAAAAAGAACAAAGAACCCATGCCCAGCTTGGAAACAAAATAGAGCACATGGCAGGAGCATCCAACAGTATAAAATGAAGATCAAGCATGTCAAAGAACATGGGCAAGACACATGAGCAACCAGAGGTAGTGTTTAGGTAGTATTCACTTAAAATGGAAATCGCTAGTAAGAAGGAAAAACTACCTAAGTGGAAATCCAAATAGGGGAGCCTGCTAGTGTAAGTGTTAGGAATAAGGTGTCGCAACCTTGTATAATTCCTATTATTATTATTTGTTTTGTAAAATGTATTTCTTGCAAATAATGTTGATGTGTCAACATCTTGAATTGTGTATAAGGAGATCATGACTAAAACGGTTATGACATATTCCTATGACATGTAAGAGCTATGTTAGGAAGATTCAATGATAGGTGAAGACATGTGGCAACTAAGATATTTGAGTACTATACACTCTACCCCAATAGTGGGGTTCAGGGCATTGCCCTAAAATTTTTTTTGGGGTTCCTATTTTCTTAGAGAATGGTGAAACCCTAATAAGTTTTACCTTTGGGAGTAGCCCTAAAGTGGAGCGCATGTTATAAACATTTCTAGGGTTGCGAAGAGAGATGATGCAAAAAAGGTGTATTGTTGGTACTGCAAGTAGCTACTAGAGTCTTCTGTTGTTGCTGTTGAGCTTGCATTGCAAGTGTATTGTAACCTTGTGTTGAAGATAATACATTGTGCAAGTTTTGAAGGGATGGGGTTGTTTTATCGAAAGGTTTTTCCCCACTAAAAAATCTTTGTGTTATGTGTTTCTTTCTCTGTCTATTTTCTGTATGCATGGTTGGCTACAATATTTTTATTTACATGATATTGAATCTGTAAGTGTAGAAGATTTTCATAGGCATACTTTCCTTATGAGATTAGTGTAGAAAGCTATTTTTGCACCTGAGTTTCCTTACAAAAAGAGCAGCCATGGCATTTAAGAAAAGACCACATGCAAACAAAGGAAAACTCACAGTCAAAAGCAAGAAATGGAGAAGCATGTGAGAAAACATAGAAGTCCATGATTTAAGAGGTAGCTACTTCAGTAGGGTCATTCACGCATTATAAGAACAGGACCCTATGCAAACAAAGAGAGGAGCCATATAGAAATCAGAAGAAGCCTCGGATGAGGAGTAGAGAAAGCTAGGAGAAATAAATGAGAGCCACCTGGAGTTTGGATTTTATGTTTCAAGTCAAAACAAAACACACCAAGAATAAATAAAAAACACAATCAGAGTAAAGCCACATAACACATAGTTAAAAGGAAGATCCATGTATTTAAAAGACCCTATAGCAAGAAATAGGAACCGCCACATCTGAGAGCATGCATGAGTATTTTGAGGTAGCGGCATGTAAGAAAGGAAAAGTCACAGAGCTAGAGGAATAGTCTAATCGCTAAGTCCCACAGTGTTTGCAGGCTGACATTTTTAAGTCTTTAAATAAAAAACAACTGAATAAGCATTGTGTCCAAAAGACAATGCATTTTGAAAGGTTGCAGACTAGAAGGTGGACCCAATGTGCTAGTGGATGCCAACTGTGTGATGACATTAGGAAAATTTTAAATGAAAAAGAAAAAATGATGACATGGCACCAAGAATGGAGATTATATGAAATTTCAACACTTGGCAAGATGAGTGGTGGGTGCAAGCCTGCAAGATCAACATGCTCAAAGTTAAAGCAATGCGGGTAAGTGGGATTTTGCCATGTGGTAGCTGGCCCCATGAATGGTGAGGTGGCACTATAGAGCAGCTCAGGTAGAAAGTCTGACAAATAGTGCAATCTTGCATTTCAAAGATGCACACTAGTTAATTGTGGGAGGTTGACACATGGCATTGGGCTCGGAGCAGATGGTGATGTAGCATATGAAAGTTATGAGACAATCAACAAATGACAAGTAGCACTCATGGCAGCAGTTGACCAATCACAAAATGACACATGGTACTTGGTCAACAAAGGTTTGACTCTAGATTCAAAGGATAGGGAAAAATTTGGAAATCATAAAAAATAATATTTTATTATTTTTTCAAATGAATGCACGTCAAGTTTTTTAAATACAAAAGGGGGTTTTGATCTAAAGTTAAAACTTTAGATTAATTCAAAATTTTCAAATTTTAAAATATCAAAGTTGCATGCCTGAGTCTTCTACCAGAGCAGTGATTTTCAAACTGACTTCTTGGGTGTTTTTGAGAGGCTAAATATCTGATGTTATATATCGCCAAAATTGGGAGAGAACGAACTTTCTAATTTTTGAGATTAGTTTTTGCACAAAAAGTAGTCTATTGGAGTTCAACCAAGCGCGGGTAAACGGCGGGAGTAACTATGACTCTCTTAAGGTAGCCAAATGCCTCGTCATCTAATTAGTGACATTCAAGGTTTTCCCTCAGGTTCCCAATTAGCAATTGTATTTAGGTGAAAAAGTTCAGAATTGATTTTTGACATGGTAATGACCTAAATGTGGTTAAAAGGAAATGAAAATATAGTTTGAGGCAAATTTAACCACTTTCAAATTAGTAAAAACTCAAAATTTCACCAACATTTTATAAGGCAGATCAGATATTTTGGTGACTCAAAAGTTTTCATCATTCAAAAGTGGATATTTTCAAATCACTTGCAAGTAATGGTGAAACCAAATCAGATCAAAATGGGAGAAGTAAGAGAGAGGTTATTCAGTTGTAGAAGATTGAATTCCAAGTGGACACATGTCAGGCATTGATTTTGTTGGCTCCTAATTTAATAGTTTTGTAAATGACCAAGAAACCAGATGAATGCATCTAAGGCTAGTAAATTCCTATGACAGATACACCTGATTGTAGTCTTGGACCAACTATAAGGCATAACTCCTTCTTCACTCCAGGCTTTGCAAAACCTAGGCAGGTTAACCTTAAGGTGTTGATGAATGGTACCAATGCAATTAAAACATAAATCTAAATCTATTTACTACAACTGAAAACCCCTTTTATTTCCTAATGACTCATGAAATGACACAAATCTACAATAGCTAAATGCAAATCTATGAATCTCACAAGTTGAGTGAGGGTTAGCTCCATTCAGCCAACTACAAGACATGAAAGACTAAATTTATTTGAATAAAAGATTTTGTGCAAATGACATTCATATCAACTTGCATCTAATTTAATGATTAGTGCCTTATCCATTGAAACATAGAGTAATTACCAGCAAGATGACCTAACTTGTTTGGATTACAATCAAGTTTATCAACTAAAATCCCCAAATTCCATTCTTATGCAATATCCCCTTCATACACCTAGAAACCCTATGAAAACACTGAAGCATTTACTTAACTCCTTGAGTTAAAAGCAACAACAGATCTGATATACAACTCATCCAAGTTGCCTTAAATCAAATGAACCTTATCCATTTAATCACAAAGTTAATGACATATGAAGGCAGTTGAGATGGTCTATCTTCAATCAATTCAGTTTGCAAGTGCTCTTGAGAAAATTCAAAGTCAAGAATTGATTTATAAAGTGTATTTTCTTTTCAAGATAATAATGTTCTATAAGGTTCTCCTACATTGAAGGTCTGGTTTAGATTTGTCAAGTAACAAATTATGTTTTATTTCTCACAAAGTGTGTGTGGTGACTCTCAAATCTCTATACAAGTATGTTTCTAATTTGATTCTTATTGCAAAATTTGAAGGATTTTTAGTTGTATGGGCAGATCTGAAACTTTTGATAGTATCTTGAAAAGGAAGTTTTAAATTCTTGATGATTTCTTAAAGTGTTGTTTGCATTTTACTGTTATAAGAAAGTGAAGTGTAAAAGTAGATCATAACAGTGATTATTTTATTCCTCTTGCAAAGAGGTGGCAGCTCTACAAAGTTTGATTAGTGGTGTAAAGGAATTTTTAGTCTTGCACTTGTGCCAAATCAGCAGATTGAAGTTTGCATCAACACTTGAGGTATTTTGGTTTTCATGTTTTCTTTTCATGGAAGTCAAATGTTAAAAAACATGGTTGCCTCTATTAAGTGATTTTTAGCACTAGAAAGAAGAGGTAGAAATTTTTTTCTATAATGGACTCAGATATCAATTCTGAGATTAGTTTGCCAAATTCTAAGAGTTTAGAAATTGTGAATAATAACATTGCTATGTTGAATAGAGTGGTCTATAAAAGGATTGTCAATCTTATAAGAATTGAGGTAGGAAATTCAAGGTTTAAGTGTCGAACAATGCTATTTAAGGCTTAAATCAGTAATCAAAAAGATACCTTTTCATTGTAGACCTAAGGAATCTTCCCTACCTAGAATTTTCCTTGATGTTTTAGTACCCAATTCAGTCAATTAGCCAGCACCTATAAGATTAAAATGGTTTTGCAAATTGAAAGATTTGTTAAGGAGATGGAAAGTGGTGATTATAGATTTCATGATATATCTCCTAATGATAATAATGGATGTGCTAAAAGTTAGGGTAGTAATAAATATAATGAATCCGTATATAAAGATAATCTATCTTCTGAATGTGAAGAGAAGGATTCAAATGCAAGTGAATCAAGTAATTGCAATCAGCATAATGAAGATGGATATGAAAGTGAAAATAAATTTTGTTACAGTGAATATGAAGTTCAAGAAATTTGTAACAGTAGTAAGGGTAGTGATTGCTATGATAAGAATGAATGTTGTAACAATTCTGAATTTCCAAATTGTTATACTAATGATCTTATTGTTGTAAGTTCTTCATGTTATCTAGATGATAATCACAGTCGGGAGAAGATTTGTGAGGTAGTCTTCTTGAGCCCTGATGAAATCTCTATTTTGTTGGCTCATGATTTTAAGAAGCAAGCAAGTGTTTCTAAGGATCTTCATATTTTCCGTCATAATGTTTCTTCATTTAGTCAAGTTATTTCCCCAAAGTTTGATGTAGAAAGAGATGTCGAATCTGAAAAATCCCTATCAGATTTTGGAGGTGTAGATGACAGTACCTCAAATGTCTTTGCACATGACAATTTTTTGGATGTGGGGAATGCTAATGAAGGGAAGTTTAATATTGTTTCAAATTATTTTCATGCTAATCTTGTATAAATTTGTTTTGATGGTTCATGTGATGAAAGAGAAAATGGTGAAGGTTGTCAGTCCAATTATAGATTTTCTTTATATGCTGATAAGTCTTGTAAAGATAAGTTCAAGGTTTATTCTGACATTCAGTTAGATTAAAAAAATGATTGTGATCAACATAGTTTCGGTCAACACTTTCAAAATGAATTTTCATGTATTGTGACTATTTAGTGTTTTGAGTGTGAAGAGGTTTCAGTGGAAGATAAATATGATTTAATGAGTAACATGACTACAAGTAGGCAACAATCAGATTTCACATACTCTTTACAGCCGAAGACACAAGGTGAGTTGTAAGTTTTTGGTAGATGCAACTTGGTGAATGGTGCAGAATATGAAATTTTTGTGTTTTTGATCAGCATGCATGAATCATTGTTGGATTCTGATTCTCAATTTAGTTTTTATAATCAAGAGCATGCTGATATACATTTTCATAGTGAGCATGATGTAGAAGTTAATGCTGATTTGTATATGCACTATGAGAATGAAGAGAAATATTTCATTTTGCCAAGTGATATGATCCAAGATGCTAATCTAATTGGTAAAATTGAGAAAGATAATTTCAATTTACCTCATGTAGAAAGGAATGAAAATTAGGTTTATAACAAAGGTAAACAATTTTGTTGAAGTTCGGTGACCTGAGGTCATCGTGTGTACATAGTAGTATAGTTGTTCCTTGTTTTCAATAAAGTTATTAAAGAGAGGAGTTTTTGAAGTTAGGTGTATTGTCTGCTTCTTCCAGAGATCTAAATCCTTGTCATGCCCGCAAGGGGCATTCATCCCCAGACAGAGCCACTATTGGCCTGGTTTTTCACCACCCTTGTTTTGTTGTATTTTGCAGTGAAAAAACCCTAAATGTGTACCTCAAGTAATTTGAAATTCTGTCAAAACCCTAGTAAAAATTCACTAAGTAACCTTATACCTAGCCCTATTTGGCCCTAGCCTTTGAAAACCTTAGAAAGTATCATTTCAAATAAATTTTGGTGTGACATTTTATCCTAAAGGTTTATTTACATAAGAATGACCTTTTGATCTTTTTGATAAACCTTATAAAGCTTGTCTTAATTGCAATTTCCTTCAAACATCGTAGATCCTTTTTAGATTGAGGGTTGAGGCTTGCCCACAATATGGAGCTACAAGGTCTTTAAATATTGTAGGCAAGCACCTTTTCGACATGTAGCCCCTGATGATGTTCAAACCTCAGTGTGCTGCAAAAATTCTTAAGTTGTCAGAAGCAATCAAACCTTTTGACAAGTTGTCAGTGTTCCTTGCGCACGTTTTGAATTTCTTGCGATGTCATTGGTTGGTCTTTTGATGATATTAATACTTTGCAGTTCAGATTTTTTGATCATTGATTTAGTAAGCATCAAGGGCTAGCACTTGGGTGCAATATGAAAGTGCATGAGTTTTAAGCAATGCGAGCAAGCCCCTTCATGATGTGTGGCACAGAGTGACATCATGGGGCTACCTTTCTTAGAGGGTAATAACAACTTGTCATACATGGAAAATTGTCAGGTGAGTTGGAATACAAAGGAAGCGCCTCATTGGTCTGTCTAGCTGACTAAATATATAGTCACAGAAGACTTTTGATCACCATGGATCTTTTGAAGATCGATGACTAGCTCAAGCCTGCAATTTGAAGATACTCATCAAAATAAGGAAATTAGGAATGCACCAGCTTGACACGTGGAAAGAATAATGTCAAGCACCTGCTCGCTTAGAAAAAGATATGGGAACTACTGGCATGGAAGTTTTCAGGAAGTGCAAACTCATATAAATGCTTCTTGTTGGTCAGTGTAGCTGACTGGACTTTATTTAAATAATAAACTGATTTGATCGTTGATCTAGTCTTGATCAACGACCGGTGGTTACCCGCTATTTTAAGATGCAAGAAATTTAAGAAATGCAGGTAAGTGGTAATGTGACATTGGCATCGGGTCAAGGTAGATGATGACATAGTAGTGTAACAGGTAGGCCAATTAAATCTTGACAAGTGGCACTCAGTGGCAATGGTTGACTAACCAAGAAGTGACATGTGGCACTTGGTCAAACCTAGTTTGACCCAAATTCAAAGGACCTAAGTAGCTATACTAGAGGGACATTTTCAAACCAACTTCCTAAGCATTTCTAGTAGGCTAAATATGTGATATGATATATCGCTAGAATCGAGAGAATCAATTTTTTTATATTATGCAGTTAGTTTCTACATAGAAAGTAGTATGTTCAAGCCAGAAGAGGTTTTCTATAAGATTCCTAACTTGCAACCAAATTTAGGTATCAAAGTTCAATTTTGATTTTTAGCAGGGTAATGATCTGAATGTGGTTAAAAGGCAGTGAAAATGTAGTTTGGGTCAAATTTTGATCAAATTCACTCAATAAAATCTCAAAATTTTACTAGTATTTCATAAGACAGATCAGATATTTTTGTGACTTAAAGGTTTTCATCATTTAGCAAGAGATATTTTTCAAATCAGCTACAAAGCAATGATGAAACAAAATTAGATCAATGTGTGAAAAGAGGAGAGAGTTTTTTCAGTTGTAAGGGATTGAATTCCAAGTGGACAAATGTCGGCTACATAACAGATTAGGGAATTCACTTCTTGCTATATATTTCTTTCTTTCATTCATTGTAGGGGTTGGAAAATATTGGAAAGTTTCTCTGGAATGAAGGCATTTAGTAGAACTCGCCTTGGAATTGATGAACTCTAAATGGAAGATTTGGGATGTGTTGGTTCTAGATCATGAAGCTTTTTATTTGGTTGTGATACCCCTTTCCCATCCCATCAACTTCTCATTCCCACCATTTTCTCTCTTGTATGACAACATTTGCTCATTGTATAGTCTGGTTTATTAGGTTCTTTGTGAGTTAATTTTATGCATTTTTATGTATTGTTTCAAGGAAATCAATACAAGGAACAACAAGTGTTTAGTTTCAATTTAAATCTTATCTCCTTTCTCATTTGAGCTATGATGTTTTATGGTCTTTGAACAAAGAGCCTAGATCATAAGTGTGGTCCCTTAAGGTTGTATGTTGCTTCATTGTTGCTTGTTGCTTCATTGTTGCTTGTAATTCAAGGAATTATGTAAATGCTTCAGAGATTCAATAGGGTTGCAAGTTTATTGAGGAGGATATTAGGTAAGAATGAGATTTAAGTTGAACATTGATGTCTATTTACAAGGTGAATGGATAGATCATATATTTGAATATATGAATAAGTATCAGATATCCAAAATGCATGAGGGAGATTCATGAATTGCCCAATGGATCAGGCACTGATCAGCTACAGGATCATTAGTTTGTTGTCTATACTTGGTTTTCATCTACTTTCCCCACCCACATAAAATCAAAAAAAAAATTAAATCATCTTTACAATTTATGTTGAAGAACCTAAATGTGATGCCCTCACTCAGCTTGTGCATTTCATAGAGTTGTAATTTGCTACTGCACTTCTATGTTACTGCATAGGTTATTAGGAGAAATAAGGCTTTTATCTACTTTGAATAAATTCAAGAATATGTTTTGCACTAGTACCATATTAATTGGATCTTAGGTTCACCCGCCTAGGTTTTGCAGAGCCTGAAGTGAAGAAGGAGTCATGCCTTATAGTTGGCCCAAGAATATAGCTAGGTGTATCCATCATAGGAATTTGCTAGCCTTAGATGCATTCATCTAGTTTCTTGGTCATTTTCAAAATTGTTAAATTAGGAGCCAACAAAATGGCGACTCTGCTAGGGAAGTTGTGAAGTAATTCATTGTTAAAAGGATGAGAATCTCTAGTGTTCATTAAATATTTAAATCTTGTTTTCAGTTAGATTTTTTCCCATCTAAGTCACCAAAAAAATGGAAACTCTACTGGGGATGTATTGAATCAAAATAACAGACAAACCTTGAGAATTTAAAAAGGGATTCAATACAACAAAAAGAAGGGCATGAAAAAGTTGCAGCAGTAAGTTATTTGATGTGTTTTCTAGTTTTCATACTCAAATATCATGCACCCCAATTGAGCTTTATTCATGGACAATAGTATATTGTAAAATTATGTGCTATGATTATTATAGGTCTATCTTCAATCAATTTAGTTTGCAAGTGTTGTTGAGAAAGTTCAAAGTCAAGAATTGATTTATAAAGTGTATTTTCTTTTCAAGATGACAATGATCTACAAGTTTCTCCTACGTTGAAGGTCTAGTTCAGATTTGTCAAGTAACAAATTATGTTTTATTTCTCAAAAAGTGTGAGTGGTGACTCTAAAATCTCTATACCAGTATGTTCCTAATTTGATTCTTATTGTAAAATTTGAAGGTTTTTAGTTGTATGGGCAGATCTAAAGCTTTTGATAGTATCTTGAAAAAAAAGTTTTAAATTCTTGATAATTTCTTAAAGTGTTTGCATTTTTCTATTATAAAAAAGTGAAGTGTAAAAGTAGATCACAATAGTGATTATTTTATTCCTCTTGCAAAGAGGTGGTGGCTCTACAAAGTTTGATTAGTGGTGTAAAGAATTTTTTAGTCTTGCACCTGTGCCAAATTAGCAGATCGAAGTTTGCATCAAAACTTGAGGTATTTTTGTTTTCATCTATTCTTTTCATGGAAGTCAAATGTTAAAAAACATAGTTGCCTCTATTAAGTGATTTTCAACACTAGAAAGAAGAGGTAGAAATTTTGTTCTATAATGGAGTTAGATCTCAGATCTAAGATTAGTTTGCCAAATTCTGAGAGTTTAGAAACTGTAAATAATAAAATTACTATGTTGAATATAATGGTCTACAAAAGTATTGTCAATCTTATAAGAATTGAAGTAGGAAGTACTCAAGGTTTAAGTGTCGAACAATGTTATTTAAGGCTTAAATCAATAATCAATAAGATGCCTTTTCATTGTAGACCTAAAGAATCTTCTCTACCTAGTGTTTTCCTTGATGTTCTAGTACCTGATTTAGTCAATTGGCCAAAACCTATAAGATTACAAAGGTTTTTGGAAATTGAAAGATTCATTGAAGAGATGGAAAGTGGTGATTATAGATTTCATGTTATATCTTCTAGTGATAATGAGTGTGCTGAAAGTCAAGGTAGTAATGAATATAATGAATCCATATATAAAGATAATCTATCTTCTGAATGTGCAAAGAAGGATTCAAATGCAAGTGAATTGGATAATTGCAATCAGCATAAGGAAGATGGATATGAAAGTGAAAATAAACTTGGTTACAGTAAATATGAAGTTGATGAATTATGTAACAATAGTAAAGGTACTGATTGCTATGATAAGAATGAATGTTGTAACAATTCCAATTTTCTAGATTGTTATATTAATGATCTTGCTGTTGTAAGTTCTTTATGTTATCTAGATGATAATCACAGCCGAGAGAAGATTTGTGAGGTAGTCTTCTTGAGCCCCGATGAAATCTCTATTTTGTTGGCTCATGATTTTGAAAAGAAAGCAATTATTTCTAAGGATCTTCATATTTTCTATCATAATGTTTCTTCATTCAATCAAGTTACTTCCCCAAAGTTTGATGTAGAAAGAGATGTGGAATCCAAACAATCCTTATCAAATTTTGGAGGTGTAGATGACAGTACCTCTAATGTCTTTACACATGACAATTTCTTGGATGTGGGGAATGTTAGTGAAAGGAAGTTTGATATTGTTTTAGATTCTTTTTATGTTGATCTTGCTAAAATTTGTTTTGATGTTTCATGTGATGAAGAGGAAAACATTGAATATTGTTAATCTGATTATAGATTTTCTTTATATGCTAATAATTCTTGCAGAGATTAGTTCAAGGTTTATTCCAACTTTTAGTTAGATGAAGAAAATGATTATGATTAGCATAGTCTAGATCAGCACTTTCAGAATGAGTTTAAATTTTGATGACTAATCAATTATTAGAAAAATGTGAAGAGCTTTTAGTAAAGGATAAATTTGATTTAGTGAATGACATGACTGCTATAGACACCTAAAAACCTTTAGAAAATAAAGTATTTTTATTTTCTGAAAAAGTCCCGATGACATCATCATTTATTAATTAATTATTTATTTAATTAATTTATTTATTTTTATGCCATTAAATCCCTTTATCTTAATTAAAAATATTTAATTAAGGAATCCCTCCCAAAAATGTTTAAATTTTATTTAAACATTATTTCCTTATTTATTAATTATTTAATTAATAAATTGACCAAAAAACCCAAAATAAATAAAAAATTTATTTTTTGCCCAGAACTTGGCCAATTTCCTTAAGACCACTAGCCTCTTCCAAAATCTTCTAATCCTTCTTTAATTTTGATTAAAGACTAATCCCATCATTTCCTACCCCTAATCCCAACTCAAAATATTTAATTAAGATTAAATATTAATCCTCATATTTATTTAAAAAGTTTTAATAAATATCTCCTCAACCCAAACCCTTGAAATAAATAAAACTTTATTTCCTAAAAATCTAATTTATCCTCATCCTAAGAAGTTCTAGACTCTTCTAGAAAGTCTTCATCCTCATCCTAGAAAATTCTAAACTATTCTAGAAAGTCTTTATCCTCATCCAAAGTCTAGACTCTTCTAGAAGATGTCTTTTTAACCTAATCCTAATCCCCTCCTAACCTTGTCACATTCCCTAAAAATGGGTTAAGACTTACTAACCCAAGCCAAAGTTAACAAATATCTCCTCCTTCACCCACCCTCATTAAATGCCATCCACTTGCCTATCCCTAAGCTAATCCTAAACCATTCTAATCCATCCTCTAATCATTTGCATAGGCCTAAGCAAGCATAAAACCCTCCTAATCAAGCCCAAGTCGAAATTTCTCTCATCTCCCTCAATATATCTCAACCATAAAACTTTATGAAGTCCACTAGGCCATAAATGACTCTTCCAAGCCCTTTTATTGCTCTTACAAGTCATTATGAGGGTCTTTGTGAAGAATTTATCCCTTAAGCCTCCTTTGTTGACTCATCCTTCCCCTTTCCTCCATCCTCTCACCCTATGACATGTGTCACTCCCTGATTGGTTGTAAGGAAGCACAATCCATGTGCTCTCTTCTCATGCAATCTGAGCCCTCCATGAGCTTTTTCCCATCCTTGCATCTTAGCCCTCAATCCCTCAAGCCTCTTGCCTATAAATTGGATCCTTCCCCTTTGCAAAATAACACAATCCATGAAGTAAAGTCATAATGCCATTTTGAGAAGCCATTTTACATCAAAACCATACACTCACACCCAAATTCCAACTCCATTTGAAGCCCTTTTTAAAGCATAAAGCTTGAGCATACATCCTATCTATTTAGACAAAGCTACTCAACAAGAGAGCTTCTTATTGAAAGATTCCATTAATAGCTCATATTCTCAATTGAGAGCTCATCTTAGTCTATCTTGAATTTTATGAATTTTTTTTAGTTTGTAGAAGCTTTATTTAAATTTGGTTTCTATTAGCATACTAACATTGCTCATATACATTTTGGCACGCACGGTGGGACCCTGCATGGGTCATCTTCATTAGCTTTTTTAGTCAAGTTTTGTATGTCATTTTTTGATTTTGGCTAATTTTTCTTGTTTTTGTGATTGGTAGGATTGTATAAATTGGTTTTGTAGGTCCACATGAGCATGAAGAAGACAAAGGAACTCATAGTGTTTGCAGATTTTTCAAGCTTATAGGTGGACAAAGAACTCGGAATTCTTTTTCCTCTTCTTGTCTATATTCTTCTTATTCCATCTACTTCTTCTTCTTCTTCTTGTGAGAGATCTTGGCCATTTTTTTTTAAGGAAGCAAAATCATACACACTTCTTTTTAGTGCTTAAAATGAACCCCCAAATCATACTTAAATCCATTAAAAAATTAAAAATTTGCAAAAAAGAAAAAATCTTTTAACAAGTGAAACTAAACCAATCTAATCATTTGCATCCTTGCAACATCAAGGTTTTAGATGCATTCATGCAAAGTTAGGAACACTTCATTTTTGGGAATTTAAAAAGAACTTCAAGTTTCCATTTCAAAAGGTTCAAAATCAACACTAAGTGTACACTAAAATCTAAATCAAACTCAAAGCATCAATCAAGGATAAAATGAACCTCATTTGCAAATATTTTAAAGTTCTTTTAAAAATATCATGAAAACTAAGAGTCCTAAATGGTTGCCAAGAATTGTCCTAAAAGCTTTGTTATTTGTTCCAAACAAATGTCTTGTTGCAAAATCTTGAATGTTTCTTAGGTTTTTCATGCATCAAAACAATCTAGGAATATCATTTTTGGGCTTAAAATATGCAAACTAGAACACAAAATATTGAATGAAAACCAAAGTCCAAAGAGTCGTTTTCACTTTTGAGTCCAAAACAATCTTGAATGATCTAAGGTTAAAACAAAGCACTTAAAAGTTCTTAAAACAACACACAAAATCTCGATCTTGAATGCTCAAAGGTAAAAAAACTTGAATGTTTAATCACTTGTCTTTGAATGCATGTTGCTAAACACACATTTGAATGCCATGGATTAAAATCAAATTTTTCTTGAATGCATGATTAAAACAACAAATCCAATCTTGAATGCCAAGGATCAATTAACCATTGCAATATCAAACACTTCATTTGGAGCTTCTAAAATTGAACAAAACAAATCTCTTTTCCACATGCAATTTAGGTAAAGTTTGATTTTTGGACATTTAAGAAAATTTTTAAAGTTAAATAAAAATTTTCAAAAATAAATTTGAGTAGTTCCTTGGACTCACCTCTTTTCTAATCACCCATCAATTCAACCATTGGTTGCAATCTTAGCGCCATTTATGGGGATGGGTCTACTTGAAAAAGGTGTTAAATGTTCCACAATCTAACTCACTCACTTGGTCTTTGGACGTTTGCTTTAACTTTATCAAAATTCTTAAATGATCAAAACTCTAGATTAAATCGATCACACTTCAAGTTTGGGCAATAAAATTGAACAACTATTGATGTGGAGGGCCTCTGGGCACGCGCTTGACAAATCAAGTCTCACACATCTTTGCTTTGGGCTTTAAAACAAAATCACACCAACTCTTGAATGCTTTAAAAGGAAATTAATCGATACTTGACGTGGAGGGCCTCCGGGTGTGCGAGTTTACTTTTTTGTTGACCCTAACTCTTCTTCTTGTATTCATTCTTTGCTTGATTTTGTTTTGTTGGTGCTTCAAGTTGGAATTGAACATTGTCTCTTAAACATGAGTGCTTGCAAAGTCTAGATCAGCACACATAAGAGTCAGTTGGTAAAAGAACAAGCATGTTTTTTAGCCCAAGGTCATCCAAGTCTTCTCTCCCTTTGTCATCTTTCGAGGCCATCTTGGGTGCATAATATTAGGATCCAAAACCTTGTTTCCTTTTAGGAGGCCTGCTTGGGGATTTCATGACCCCTTGGGATGACCTCAACTCCAGCGTTCCGGCGGAGTATAAAGATCGGGAGGTGAATCCAAAGACACCTCTCTTGGAATCAAGATTTTTGTCACTCGGGCTAAGCCTCAAGGAACTTTATACGCTTGAGAAGTGAAAGAGGAGAAGTGGGTTACCGCTCCTCTCGGCTGTGTGACATATTTTTGGTTTCATCTACGAATTTGGGCCTCACGTACCTTTGGGTATATCAAGGACTCCCTAGCTAAACCAACTATCAGCCTTGTAGACAACCATCTAGGATGTTAATTTGTTTGAAGTGACTGATCAAAACATTTGTAGAACACACACACTCCTTGGCGCCAGTATCACATTTTGGGAATCAAAACTTCTATCTGGTTGTTTCTATCTATTGCTTGGTCTTTTACTTATTGAATGCATGTTTGCCAAACTTGGTCAATCCTAGCTTAGGGCACACTTAGAATAGTCACTACCTATCCTAGAAGTTGAACAAGTTGAAGCAAAATAATTGAGGTCTCTCAAAGCCAAGCAGATTCAAGAATTGATGTCAGAGCAACACAAACCCAAATAGAAGTTCCACAAAGTTAAACTCAAACCATCTCAGGCATACCAAGAACTTTCAACCAAGAGAAGGAAACTAACACCAAGTCCTCAAATTTCCAAACTCCACAAAGTAGAGGACAAAGCTACCGACAAAACACTTCAAGAGGCCTAGTTAGAGCGCACCATCAAATTTAGCCAAAATCTAGGAGTTAATCCTGCTTATGCCTTACCAACTAGGCATGATTTCTATGATTAGACCCCCTTGTTTCTCCACATCTTCTTGGATAAGCTTCACTTTAGAGTCATCTTTGTAGAAAAGCTAACCATTTTAGGTTATCCCCTTAAGCATTATTAGCTCATTCATCTCATTTAGAACCAAACCATCTAGCCAACAATCAAAACCTCACATCCAAGCCTTCAAAATTGTTGTCACTATTGCCAAAAGTTTGCCACTCCTAAAATCTTCCAAATCCATCAATCTCACCAAGGTTATCCCATTGACAGAGCTTTTTCTAAGGTAATCTAGCTTTGTCACTTGTTATCCCTCATCACCTTGAGCTAGGTCAATCTCGTGTTCTTAATAAAGGATCATCAGTCTATCCTTAAGTTGACACAATCACCACCAAGCTTGCACATAGGAAAGCAAACCTTTCATGCTTTGGAAACATATCTTTGAAGTTAGAATCTCCAACCCAATCCTCCTTAGGTTTTGTCATATAGCTTTGCCTTAACCTAGGAAATCATTTGCATAAAGAAGCCTTCCCCCTTTTGCATCCATCAAAATTATTGCATCTCCACCCTAGGGGCATTTTTCATGCCACCCATCACTTGCTTATCCAAGAAGAAAGAAACAATGGAGCCCTATCATTTGGATCGAACAACCTCACCCCCCTTGAGCACTTAGCCATCCTTTAGCCAAAAGAAAGCTATGCCATCATCTACTGACATTGAAGCTTTCATGAACCAACCAAGAAATGCAGTATTGGTAAATGCCATTATAGACAAGAACAAAGAGACAATCATGGCTAATTTTCTAAGGGACAATGTAGGAACCTTTGACTTTGGAAGACCCCCTCCATTATCAGATCCATCTCACCCATTTTTTGGGCAGCTACCACCACCCATAGGCTCTTATGATCCAAATTATCCTCAATATATGCCAAAAGAAGAGCCTCCAGCCAATCCATATGATCCAATAGACCCAAACATACCATCATACACCCAAGTTGAAATCTCCATGCCGCAAGCCAACCTAGCCACCACCACTCCATCCTTGGTTCATACCTCTCCGCTCCAAACCCCCTTTACCCAAAACACCTCACCATTCACCCCCTTCACTATTGCTGCTGCTGCTCCCCAACCCAGCCTTCCAAATCCACCCATCTCCCAAATCAGTGCTAGCATCTTTGGCCAACCTCAGCAATATACAATAGGGATGCCACCCATGGGGCCAAGTAATCAACCTTTCATCACCCCCAGCTTGTTCGCTACAGCCCAAAGGACAATCCCATCATTTCCATTAGGTCTTGGGAGCTCAGTGCCATCGACCACAAATCCACAAGCTACTACCCTCACTCCACAAAGCTATCAAACCCCACAAGCTACTACCAATTTTCTACCAAACTCCCAAGTAACCCCAGCTCCCGCCACCACTCTACCAAGCTTTCAAATCCAACCACCAAGCTATCAAACCCCATCAGTTCCATTCCCAAGCTTTCAATTCCCACCACCTCCACCACCAACTAATCCATTACCTCCTATTACCAACTACTTTTCAATGCCACTTCTAGGAGGTAATCCACCAATCTAGCCAACCATTAATTATTTGCAAGTACCATCCCAAATGGGGGCACAACCCACATACCTTGGTCAAACCCCACAAGCCCCCCGATCCTTTCCCCAAGCTTCACAACCATCTTATACCTTACCTCCACAAAGCCATTCATTTATCCCACAACTAGCTTATGTTCCTTAATCCCAACCTCAAATCCCATATCAACAGCAAGCCTTGCAGCACATGCAGCAATATGTGCCACCTCCCCCTCAACAACCTGTCATCCACCATGCAGCTACCCAAACAATGTACAATACCTATCAACAAATCCCTCACAGCCATCTGTATTCAATGGCCCCATCTAGCACATACCTACCTCAAGGCACTCCTACATTGGGGGCACCCCAGCCATCACCTATCAATTCAGAATGGGAGAAAATAAAGATAGCTCTGAAAGCCATCCAAGAAGGGAATGATCCAAAGACATTCAAGTTTGAGAATGTGTGTCCTTACCCATTTGACAGAGCCATTATCGTGACACCATTTCCCAAACACTTTGAGGTACCCAAATTTGACAAATTCAGAGGAAAAGGAGACCCTGTCACACATATCAAAGAATTTTACATGCACTGCCAGGACGTAGCATACAATGATGTCTTCCTCTTGCGCCTTTTTCCCAAAAGCTTGGCTGGACCAGCTCTTGAATGGTTTTATAGAATCCCCTATGGCACAATTAAAAACTTTTTTGAATTATCTGAGGCATTCGTAGCCCAATATGCCCATCTTGTTGAAATAGAGCTATCAATAGTTGACCTTGTCCACACTAAGCAAAAAGGTGGAGAAAGCCTTGCTGAATACCTGCAAAGATGGCAAACCCTTACCACCCGCATATCTTGCACCTTGCTAGAGTGCCATGTGGTGAAAATTTTTATTGATAATGCCCATCCTAGCTTGGCTCACCACATGACCATGAACTATTTGCAGACCTACAAAGATATCAAAGAGAAAGGAATGATCCTTGAGCAAGGACACATTAAAGATGGTGTGGTCAAGATTTACAAGGAAGCCAACCAAAATCAATCACATTCCAATGACAAGTCTAGGTATTGGAACAAAAAAAAGCATGTTGCAACAGATGGCATCACTGACACTAGACATGTGAATATTGTTGGTCCTTCTCAAAACCAGTCCAACCCACCATATCAACCAAACAATCAACAAGCTATCAATTACCAACAACATAATCACCAAAGCTATCAAAACCACAATCCAAGACCCAACTTTCAAGGGTCTACCAATCAAGCTAATGCCATTAATGTAGCTGCAAGACAAAAGTCCAGATTCCAACATGCACATAGAAATTATACACCCCTTGGTGAGCCATTGGATGCCATTTTTGAGAAATTAGTCAAGGAAAACCTCATCAAATTTCCTCCTATCTAGCAAATTGACCCAAGTCAATCCAAAGCTGCATGGTACAAAGACAATGAGTACTGCAAATTTCATAGGGTAAAAGGTCACACTACCCTCAGATGCATGAAACTGAAAGACTATGTGCACGACCTCATTGATCAGAAGGAAATCACTGTTGGTGCCCAAATCTCTCCCAATGCAGGCTTACAGATCCATCAAAATGCTTTTCCTCCTCACAAAAATCAAAATCCTAGAAAAGCACCTATCCAAACCAACAACAACAACACCAACAACCGTTAGCCAAACCAATAGCATGGGAAGAACAATGACCACACTTCATCCTATATAGACTATGGTAGCCTTATAGGTTGTATATCCAAGAAAGAGCCTTTTGTCAATGTTATCAATATCCAAGGACCAAACAATGAGTGTGCAGTCACCACTCGAAGAGCCTGATTTAACATCACAGGCCCACCCATTTCACCAGCACCATCAGCTCCATCAAAAAGCCAGTACAATATCTTGGAACACCTTGGGAACATGCTAGCCCAAATCTCCATTTTAGACCTTCTTTGCACTAGTCTTGTGTACAAGAAAATCCTTGACAGTGCTCTCATAGAATCCTGTGTCCCTTCTGATATCAATGCTACTGATTTTCATAATCTTGTTGGACACCTTTCATCCTCATGTGCCCTATCGTTCAAACCCACCGACATACCCGTGGTCGAGCCAGATCACACCCTTCCACTTTGCATAGCCATCATGGTATCCAATTTTGCCGTGAAAAGAGTAATGATAGATAATGGATCAGCCTTGAATATTTGCACCCTAAAATTCATAAAACAAGCTGGGTATACTGAGGCAGATATCATCAGTGAGGTTATCAACATCAAAGCTTATGACAACTTCGAAAGAACCACAGAAGGAACTATTTTGCTACCAATCAAGGTTGGGCCAGTCATCCAAGAAACACTCTGCCATGTTATTGATCTAAACCTACCATTCAACATCCTCCTTGGTCACCCATGGATTCATGCCATGAAAGCCGTTCCATCCACTTACCATCAGTGCGTCAAATTTCCGGATCAAGGCACTGAGGTAACCATCCATGCCGATCTAGAACCCTTTTCTTACTGCAATGCGGTTAAAGCTTCATATACAAACCATTTCCCTAGAATTGATATTGGCACATCCATCGCCAGCTCATCCCACACTTGTAATGACCCACAAACCATCCTCGCCTCTACCCTGTCTATCATGAAGATCAATGACAAGGGCTGTGGAGAGTATAGTCTGTCCGATGCATTTTTTGTCGGGGCACTCCCACTTGATCCACATGCCTATGGATGATTGACATATCACAAAGCTAAGGAGATTCCACCTCCTCGATACAAATAATTTGGCCCAACAACCTTTGTATCCTCAAAAATCCCTCTTCATGAGGAGCTCACTCTAGATATCAACAATTGGTTACATAAGGATGCACCTCAAAGGAATCAGGCACGCCTTGATCACTTCAGCCAAAAGTATCCCCAAGAAAATAAGCTCATCACTGATAAATGGAACTATCAAGGTGGTGTTCTAGGACCAAAAGAAAGAGGCATGCAGTGCCCCATCGACACACACAAGTGGGAATCAAAGTCAGGTCTTGGCTTTGGCATACGCACAACTGAGGGCACCAATATGAACGATCACACTTTTTTGAACATTCATCGTGACCTTGTCAAAATTGAAGACATTCCTATGGAAGTTGAAAAGAGAGCCTACGACGATATCCTAGACCAAATCTCCCTCGGAGACTCTGTTCTCCAAGAACTATCCATCAAACTCATTGACCTACCACTCGCCCATCCACAACTCATAGATTGGGACCAACCAAGCGTCATACACATTGATGAGTTCACATTAAAGGAAGCACTTCTGAGATTCATGGGAGCTGAAACACCTCACAAGAAAACAAAGCTAGATTCTGCCTATATCTACAAGCTAGATCCCAAGGGGTATTTTGGAGAAAATCCCCAACCTAGTTCCGATACACCCAAAACTGGAACTAAGGTGAATCTGAGACTAGCTAAGGTAGCGAAGAGAACCCCTCAGCAAGAACATCTAGAGCCACAAGCAGCACATGAGGATTTAGCATTACCTCCTCAAGATAATTAACCAGAGATATCTTCTATTCAAATTGAGGATACTAGGGAAGTCAACATTGGTTCTTCAAAGATCCCTAGGCTTGTTCACATTGCTGCATCCCTATCACAAGACCAAGCTGATCTCCTCTTTGAGGTCTTAAGAGAGAACATTGGCCGATTTGCATGGTCATATCAAGACATGCCAGGACTTGATCCAAAGCTTGTAGTTCATCATCTTGCAGTCAATCCACAGATCAAGCTCGTCAGAAAAAAGCTTAGAAAAATGCACCCCAAGGTGGCATTACTGGTCAAAGCTAAGTTAGAAAGAATGTTAGCTGCTAAGGTTAGCCAACCTATCGACTATATTGAGTGGATCTCTAACATGGTCCCTTTCACTAAGCCTTTTGGTGACATCAAAATCTGCACTAATTTCAAAGATCTTAACAAAGCTTGTCCAAAAGATGATTTTCCCTTGCCCAACATAGATATGATTGTAGATCTTACAGCTGGACATGAAATTTTGTCCCTCATGGATGGATTTTCTGGGTATAATCAAATCAAGATTGCAGAGGAGGATCAGCATAAGACAACATTCACTACCCATTGGGGAACCTTTTGCTACAACATGATGCCTTTTGGCCTAAAGAATGTTGGGGCTACCTATAAAAGAGCTATGACAGCCATCTTTCATGATCTCATCCATAGCATTTTGGAGGATTATGTGGATGATATCTTGGTCAAGTCTCATACCTTCATGGATCATCTTGCTGAGCTAGAGAAATTCTTTGATAGGTTAGCCAAATATCATCTCATGCTGAATACCAAGAAATGTGTCTTTGGGGTCACATCTGGCAAGCTTCTAGGCTTTATAGTTTCTAAATGAGGTATAGAGATTGGCCCCAAGAAGGTCAAGGCTATCTTCGACATGCCTCCTCCCCAAACACTGTGACAACTTTGTTCTCTTCAGGGAAAGCTTCAATATGTTCGGCGCTTCATCTCCCATCTTGTAGATAAGTGTACACCATTTTCACATTTACTGAAGAAGGATGAGAACTTCAAGTGGGATCCTTTATGTCAGTGCAGCTTTGACCATCTCAAGCAGTATCTCAACAATTCCCCTATCTTGCTTCTACCAGTTCCTGGTCATCCCCTGATTTTGTACATATCAACAACACCTACTTCTCTAGGGGCACTTCTAGCACAGCTCGATGACTACAACAGAGAAAGAGCCATCTACTACATCAATAGAACCCTAGTTGGTTATGAAGTCAATTACACTCCTATGGAAAAAGCTTGTTTGGCAGTTGTTTTCTCAACTCAAAAGCTTCGCCATTACATGCTAAGTCATACCATCCAACTAGTCTCCAAGATTGACCCTCTCAAGTATATGCTCTCTAGAACAACACTTACAGGCCGTTTGGCCAAATGGGTTATGCTCCTTAGCCAATTTGACATCCAGTATGTGGACAAAAAGGAAATCAAAGGGCAAGCTATAGCAGATCACCTAGCTGATGCACCTCTAATAGATGCTTATCCATTGATCACAGAATTTCTAGATGAGCATATCTATCTAATTGAAGGACAACCCCCATGGAAACTTTATTTTGATGGCTCATACACATCTCATGGATCAGGGGCAAGAATATTGTTGGTCACACCTCAAGGAGATTACATTCCAAAAGCCTTCAAGCTACAATTCCCTAGCACCAACAATATAGCTGAATATGAGGCCCTCATAGCAGGATTAAAGATAGCTATAGAATGGAACATTGTTGATTTACAAATCTTTGGCAATTCTCATCTCATCATCAAACAAGCCCTAAATGAATATCAAACCAAAGATGAAAAGCTATTACCCTACAAAGATCTAGTTGATCAGCTAACCCAACATTTTACAAGGCTTCAGTTTACACAAGTGCCTCGAATATAGAACAAAGCAGTAGATGCTATGGCTACTATAGGCTTGGTCTTGGAAATTCCCCAAGCAGCTACACAGTATGAGTTTTTAATGGAGCAGCTCCTCACACCCGCCTATGTGAATGAGGATTCAAACCATGTTTGTATCTTGGTTGGTCCTCAATCCCCTTGGTATCATGAGATTCACGCTTACCTTAACGATGGTATCATATCCCCTCACCTCACACGTACCCAACGCCAGAACATCATCCAAAAATCATCCCGCTATGTTATCATAGCCAATACCCTATATCGTCGGGGTTATCACGATACTCTCTCTCGATGTTTAGACCAAAATGAGGCCACGATGGTGTTAAAGGAAGTACACTCTAGACTTTGCGGTGCCCACACGAGTGATATTGTCCTAGCACGAAAAATCCTTAGAGCAGGCTACTATTGGCCTACCATTGAAGAAGACTCCTGTGACTTTGTCAGAAAGTGTCTCCCATGTCAGTAGCATGCAAATCTTGTGCATGCTCCAACACAGGATCTACAGCCTATTGCACCACCTTGGCCTTTCGCTTTTTGGGGCCTTGATCTAGTTGGAACTATCACACCCCTCTCATCTAATGGACATAAATGGATAATAATAGCTACAGACTATTTCACTAAATGGGTGGAAGTAGTCCCCCTAGTCTCAGTTACAGGAGTTCAGGTCTCCAAGTTCATCTTGTACCACGTTGTTTGCCGCTTCGGCATCCCATCCACCATCTTCACCGACCACGGAGGTAACTTTGAAAATCTCAACATGGAAGAATTATGCACTTCCCTCCGCATCCATCACCGCTTTTCTAGCTCATATTTCCCACAAGGTAACGGCCAGGTAGAGGCAACTAACAAAACCCTCCTCAAAATCCTAAAGAAAGTTGTCAATGATTTTGGCCGTGATTGGCACCTACAAATAAATCCAGCCCTATGGGCCTATCAAACTTCCTTCCATACATCCATAGGCACAACTCCATACTCCCTAGTCTATGGTGCCGAAGTGGTACTACCTATAGAGGTTGAACTTCCCTCCTTGTGCATATCTTTGCAAGGACAAATATCAGATGAAGAATATAGAGTAGCTCGGCTCATCTAGCTAGATCTCTTAGATGAGAAGCAATAACAAGCCTATGATCATCTCACAGTCTATGAAACTCATCTCAAAAGGAATTTCAACAAGAAGGTGCTTCCACGACACTTTCAGCCAGGTGACATGGTCCTCAAAGAAAACCTGAAAGTCCAAGAAGATCGAGAAAAGAAAGGCAAGTTTGAACCTACATGGCTTGGTCCTTATGTTGTCACTGCTTCCTTTGGCTTTGGAGCCTATAAGCTATCTACACCAGAAGGAGAACTCTTGAATGATCCTACTAACATCATTCATCTCAAGAAGTTCTATGCTTGAAGATCCTTGGTATACCCAGCTTTTGAAAAATACAAAAAATAAAAATTAAAAATAGTAAAGAGAAATAAGCGTCCAATGGTGAAAACTTGGCAATTCAAGCACCTTGGATAGGTACCTTGGTGAAAACCTGGTAATTCAGGCGCCTTGTGTACTAAGACTAATCCATTATCTATCACTATCCTATCCCTCATCCATTCACCCACTATCCCATAAAATACCTGCTTGTTCCCTTGGTGTTCTAACCAAATATCCAAAATCTAATGGACCTTGTAAATACCTCCTGTACAGCTTGTAAAATCTTGTACCTCAGCTTGTAAAATCTTGTACCAAAGCTTGTATTATACCTTGTAAATCTTGTACCATACCTTGTATATCTAAATCTTGTCCAAAGTTTGTACCATATTCCAGCCTGTAAATAATCTTGTATCCTAGCTTGTATACTATCACATGCACACACAAAACCCCATTTTCACTTAAGCTTTTTGCAAACCATCTACCTATCCACCTATCACCTATTATAGACATCCCATCCTTCACAAACATTTCCATCTCACAAAAATCAAAACATGAACAAACTTGTACATTTGTAACATATCTTGGTCCATTAGGTTGTACATTCTCTTTAGCTTAGTAGCATTGTATCTATCTAGCGTTCGTGTCAGTTCATCCTTGATCAGCATCTTGCGCCCATCGCACATCTTGGTTAGCTATTCCAATGCATCCTTTAGCTAGATTTCCTGTCACCAAAGTGTTATCTTTCTTAGTTTAGCTTGCCAAATGCATCACTCATCCAAATCTACTAGCTTAGGTGCTCTCCGATAGGTCCTTGCAGGATATAGCTTTCCTCATGTCTGATCTTGGTCCGTTAGTACCTCGTCCTACCCATCTTGTTGGCAAATGGTTCTCTTTTGGATTTTTGCTTTCTTTTGATTTGGACTCTTCCCTGTTGGGTCTTGAAATATCTTTTCCAAGAAATCTCCTTGTTCCCTCCTCAAGGTTGCCATGATCTTCCATATCATGGTATACTGCGAATGGGGCAATCAGAGTGTAAGGTCTTGATCATGTCTTTTGCTTGTTTTCTTTTCTGCTTGTGGGTTACCCAGTTTCGTTTCCACACTGCTTCCTCTAGGATTCATGTGTGATACTGGGGCAATCCTTGCATGTTTGTTTTGAGTCAGTTCATCAGTCCTTTGGACAGTTGGTGAAAAGGCCTTGATGTTCTTGGTAACCTTGGCAATTAACCAACAGTCCTATAGCAAATCTAGTGCTCAACTACATGGTGGTACTTCTCTTTGAAGTATCCCCCCACTCAAAAAGCTTCAATGGTTTCCCTTCATATCCATTATCCCCCATACATATCCAATATCTATCTCTCCTACCCTAGCTTGTGCAACCGTATCTCTCAGAATCAATCATCACTCTTAGCTTTAGGGATCCATAATGCTAGTTTCAGGGATCCATCAATCCAAATCAATCCAACAAGCCTCATCTTTCGAGATCCACAATCCTAGTCCTAGGGATCTTTGAAACCCATCTTCCGCCAATCTGACTCTTTGAAATCCTGTTGCATCAGCTTTTTTAATCCCCTCATCCATCTCCCCATCTTGGATTCTGTTTATAGCACTCTGCTCCTTCATCCTCTGCAATCCCTGAGATCTTAAGCTTGCTTCCTCTTGTGCCTTTGATTCTCCCTTTATCATTCTCCCATAGTGAGAGTTTGAGCTAACTAAACCTCTTCTCTTAAGCCAATCTGAGTCTTCTTGCTCATCTCAAATTCTTGTAATTTTCAAGAAGCCATCGAGCCTCACTTCTCTCCTCACCGCCTTCTTGAGGGGGCATCTCACAGTCCATTCTCTCCTCTTCTGCTCTAACTTTGGTCATCTTATTTTCTTATCTTTGATGCCATGCCACTTGCGGCATCACATCAAAGAGGGGCAAAATGTAGACACCTAAAAACCTTTAGAAAATAAACTATTTTTATTTTCTGAAAAAGTCTTGATGACATCATCATTTATTAATTAATTATTTAATTAATTTATTTATTTATTTTTATGCCATTAAATCCTTTTATC
Organism: Cupressus sempervirens; assembly: GCA_028749045.1. Classification (NCBI taxonomy): domain Eukaryota; kingdom Viridiplantae; phylum Streptophyta; class Pinopsida; order Cupressales; family Cupressaceae; genus Cupressus; species Cupressus sempervirens. The sequence goes on from CM053791.1 coordinate 848,980, forward strand.
TTAATTAAAAATATTTAATTGAGGAATCCCTCCCAAAAATGTTTAAATCTTATTTAAACATTATTTCCTTATTTATTAATTATTTAATTAATAAATTGACCAAAAAACCCAAAATAAATAAAAAATTTATTTTTTGCCCAAAACTTGGCCAATTTCCTTAAGACCACTAATCTCTTCCAAAATCTTCTAATCCTTCTTTAATTTTGATTAAAGACTAATCCCATCATTTCCTACCCCTAATCCCAACTCAAAATATTTAATTAAGATTAAATTTTAATCCTCATGTTTATTAAAAAAGTTTAAATAAATATCTCCTCAACCCAAACCCTTGAAATAAATAAAACTTTATTTCCTAAAAATCTAATTTATCCTCATCCTAAGAAGTTCTAGACTCTTCTAGAAAGTCTTCATTCTCATCCTAGGAAATTCTAAACTATTCTAGAAAGTCTTTATCCTCATCCAAAGTCTAGACTCTTCTAGAAGATGTCTTTTTAACCTAATCCTAATCCCCTCCTAACCTTGTCACATTCCCTAAAAATGGGTTAAGACTTACTAACCTAAGCCAAAGTTAACAAATATCTCCTCCTTCACCCACCCTCATTAAATGCCATCCACTTGCCTATCCCTAAGCTAATCCTAATCCATCCTCTAATCATTTGCACAAGCCTAAGCAAGCTTAAAACCCTCCTACTCAAGCCCAAGTCGAAATTGCTCTCATCTCCCTCAAAATATCTCAACCATAAAACTTTATGAAGTCCACTAGGCCATAAATGACTCTTCCAAGCCCTTTTATTTCTTTTACAAGCCATTATGAGGGTCTTTATGAAGATTTTATCCCTTGAGCCTCCTTTTTTGACTCATCCTTCCCCTTTCCTCCATCCTCTCACCCTGTGACATGTGTCACTCCCTGATTGGCTGTAAGGAAGCACAATCCATGTGCTCTCTTCTCATGCAATCTGGGCCCTCCATGAGCTTTTTCCCATCCTTGCATCTTAGCCCTCAATCCCTCAAGCCTCTTGCCTATAAATTGGATCCTTCCCCTTTGCAAAATAACACAATCCATGAAGTAAAGTCATAATGCCATTTTGAGAAGCCATTTTACATCAAAACCATACACTCACACCCAAATTCCAACTCCATTTGAAGCCCTTTTTGAAGCATAAAGCTTCAGCATACATCCTATCTATTTAGACAAAGCTACTGAACAAGAGAGCTTCTTATTGAGAGAGTCCATTAATGGCTCATATTCTCAATTGAGAGCTCATCTTAGTCTATCTTGAAGTTTATGAATTTTGTTTAGTTTGTAGAAGCTTTATTTAAATTTGGTTTCTATTAGCATACTAACATTGCTCATATACAACTGCAAGTAGGCAACAATCAAATTTCACATACTCTTTGTAGCTGGAGACACAAGGTGAGTTGCAAGTTTTTGGTAGATGCAACTTGGTGAATGGTGTAGAATATGAAATTTTTGTGTTTTTGATTAGCATGCATGAATCATTGTTGGATTTTGATTCTCAGTTTCATTTGTATAATCAAGAGCATGCTGATATACATTTTCATAGTGAGCATGATGTAGAAGTTAATGCTGATTTGTATATGCACAATGAGAATGAAGAGAAATATTTCATTTTTCCAAGTGATATGATCCAAAATGCTAATCTGATTGGTAAAATTGAGAAAGATAATTTCAATTTACCTCATGAGGAAAGGAATGAAAATCAAGTTTATGAAAAAGGTAAATAATTTTGTTGAAGTTTGGTGAACCGAGGTCATTGTGTGTACATAGTAGGAGTAGTCATTTCCTATTTTCAATAAAGCTATTCAAGAGAGGAGTTTTCAAAGTCAAGTGTATGGTCTACTTCTTCTAGAGATCTAAATCCTTGACATGCCCACAAGGGGCATGCATCCCCAGACAGAGCCACTATTGGCTTGGTTTTTCACCACCCTTGTTTTTTTGTATTTTACAGTGAAAAAACCCTTAATGTGTACCCCAAATAATTTGAAATTCGATCAAAAACCTAGGCAAAATTCACTAAGTAACCTTATACCTAGCCCTATTTGGCCCTAGCCTTTGAAAACCTTAGAAAGTATCATTTCAAATAAATTTTGGCGAGACATTTTATCCTAAAGGTTTATTTATGTAAGGATGACCTTTTAATCTTTTTGATAAACCTTATAAAGCTTGTCTTAATTGAAATTTCTTTTGAGCATCGTAGATCCTTTTGAGATTGAGGGTTGATGCTTGCCCATAATATGGAGTTGCAAGGTCTTTAAATATTGCAGGCAAGCACCTTTTTGACACGTAGCCCCTACTGACATTCAAACCTCAGTGCACTGCAAAAGTTCTTAAGTTGTTAGAAGTAGTCAGACCTTTTGTAGAGTTGTTAGTGTTCCCTATGCATGTTTTGAATTTCCTGCGATGTCATTGGTTGGTCTTTTAATGATATTAATACTTTGCAGTTCAAATTTTGTGATCATTGATTTAGTAAGCATTAAGGGCTGGCACTTGCCCACAATATGAAAATGCACGATTTTTAAGAAATGTGGGCAAGCCCCTTCATGACGTGTGGCACAAAGTGACATCATGGGGCCACCTTTCTCAGAGGGTAATAACACCTTGTCATACATGGAAAATTGTCAAGTGAGTTGGAATACAAAGGAAGTGCCTCGTTGGTCCGTCCAGCTGACTAAGTATATAGTCACAGAAGATTTTTGATCACTGTAGATCTTTCGAAGATCGACGACTAGCTCAAGCCTGCAATTTAAAGATACTCATCAAATAAGGAAAGCAGGAATGCGTTATCTTGACATGTGGAAAGAATGATGTCAAGCACCTCCTCGCTTGGAAAAAGATATGGGACCCACTTGCATGGAAGTTGTTAGGAGGCACAAACTCATATAAAGGCTTCCTATTGGTTAGTATAGCTGATTGGACTTTATTTAAATAATAAATTGATCTAATCATTGATCTAGTCTTGATCAATGATCGACACTTACCCACTATTTTAAGATGCCAAAAATTTAAGGAATACGGGTAAGCAATAATGCAACACGTGGCACCAGGTCAAGGCAGATGATGACAGAGTAGGCTCAAGCAGGAAGCACTTAGATTGTGACACATGTCATGATCTGATGGACAGTGCAATCTTGCATTTTAGAGACGCACTCTAGTTAAGTAATGTGAGATTGTAGGAGGTTGACACATGGCATCAAGCTCAGAGTAGATGGTGACATGGCATATGGAAGTTCTAAGCCAATCAACAAATGACAAGTGGCACTCATGGCAGTAGTTGACCGATCAAAGAGTGACATGTGGCACTTGGTCAACAGAGGTTTGATCCCAGATTCAAAGGATAGAGGAAAATTTGGAAATCATAAAAAATAATATTTTATTATTTTTTCAAATGAATGCATGTCAGGTTTTTTAAATACAAAAGGGGGTTTTAATTTAAAGTTAAAACTTTAGATTGATCAAAATTTTTCAAATTTTAAAATATCAAAGGTGCATGCCTAAGTCTTCTACCAGAGGAGTGATTTTCAAACTCACTTCTTGGGCATTTCTGAGAGGCTAAATATGCAATGTTATATATCTCCAAAATTAGGAGAGGATGAACTTTCCAATTCTGAGGTTAGTTTTTGCACAGAAAGTAGTCTGTTGGAGTTATTCAAGGTTTTCCCTTAGGTTCCCAATTAGCAATTATATTCAGTTGAAAAAGTTTAGAATTGATTTTTGACATGGTAATGACTTGAATGTGGTTAAAAGGCAATGAAAATATAGTTTGAGGCAAATTTAACCACTTTTCAAATCAATAAAAACTCAAAATTTCACCAACATTTCATAAGGCAGATCAGATATTTTTGTGACTCAAAAGTTTTCATCATTCAGAAGTGGATATTTTCAAATAAATTGCAAGTAATGATGAAACCAAATTAGATCAAAATGGGAGAAGGAAGAGAGAGGTTATTTAGTTCCAGAAGATTGAATTCCAAGAAAATACATGTCAGGCATAGCTCAAATCTGGAAATTCTTTCTCTCCTATATCTTTCATTCTCTCATTCATTGTGGTGGTTGGTAGTTTTCTTTGGGTAATACCAGTAGGGTTCTAGTGTTCTACTATGAAACCATGGATGTGATTGGTTTTGCTTCATGTATATTGAGTTGAGCTCTAGTAGTGAAGGCCACACACCCACACCTATGCAAATTTGCATTTTATTTTCATGTATTGTTCCTGAGATATGATATTGGATGCTAGATTATGTAACATATCTTGAGCTTCATTTAGTTTTACCAGTCTAATGTATTCAATCTTTCCATGGATGAATATAAAAGGGGATTTACATGAATTATCTGAGTTCTCTTATTTTGTCTCTTGATTCTTCATATGTCATTAACTTTGTGATTAAATGGATAAGGTTCATTTGATGTAAGACAACTTGGATGAGTTGTACATTAGATTTGTTGTTGCTTTTGACTCAAGGAATTAAGTAAATTCTTTAGTGTCTTATATGGTTTTTGGGTGTATGAAGGGGATATTGCATAGGAATGGGATTTGGGGATTTCAATTGATAAACTTGATTGTAATGCAAACAAGTTAGGTCATCCTACTGGTAATGAATCTATGTTTCAATAGATAAGGCACTAATCACTAAATCAGATGTACACTGATATGAATGTCATTTGCAAAAAATATTTTATTCAAATAAATTCAGTCGTCCATGTCTTGTAGTGGGCTTAAAGGAATTAACCCTCACTCAACTTGTGAGATTCATAGATTTACATTTAGCTACTGTAGATCTATGTCATTTCATGAGTCATTAGGAAATGAAAGGGGTTTTCATCTGTATTAAATAGGTTTAGATTTATGTTTTAATTGCACTGGTACTATTCATCAAAACCTCAAGGTTAACCTACCTAGGTCTTGCAGAGCCTGAAGTGAAGAAGAATTTATGCATTATAGTTGGCCCAAGACTATAGTCGAGTGTATCTGTCATAGGAATTGGCTAGCCTTAGATGCATTGGTTTGGTTTCTTGGTCATTTTAAAAACTTTTAAATCAGGAGCCAAGAGAGTGATTCCAATGTAGTCTTTGGTGTACTAGGAGTTGTTCTCCTTGGTGCCTTTGTAGGTGTAACTAGATGAATCTGCAAATTCTATTTTTCTTCTTGATCTTTGTTCTCCTCTTTCTTTGACACTATTTTTTTTACCTCCCTTTCTTTTCCTCTATCCTCTTTCAATTTTTTATTTTGTTGTTTTATCACCTCCTCTTTCTCTATCTCAGTGTTCCCAAATTGTGCTGAAAGTGGTGATGTCTCCTACACTATTATTCTCCAATTAGTTTGAAGCTTGGAAACTAAATTATTAAGGGTTTCATCTAATATGGATAAGTCTTATGGTTTCTCTTTTTCATCCTTCTTTTCTTCCTCTTCTTTATTTTCTTCATCCTCGCTTCTTTCCTCCTGAGGATTGGAACTTGAATAGTCAACAATTTTCCAACTACCCAAATTTCCAACTTGTTCACAAGAGGAGAAGGGATCTCCACTAGTGTCTTGAATACTCCCCCACCATCAAGAATCCTTGATGTTTCATGATTTACTAATTAGGTACATCCAAAATTATTTTTTCTTATGAAGTCTCTATAGTTTTCATAGGTGTAGGTGACATGTCATACCTGCCTCCTTTATATTATGTTGTAGGGAGTGTCTATGTACATATTTGGAACACTATCCTTTCTCTCTGAAATTACTTTTATCATTTCTTCTTATGTTTCCTTGTTCCTTTGTTCATAATTACCTCCCATAATAAAAATTATTCTTTTCTTATTTCTTAGTAATGGTTATAAGCTATTCATGATTCTCCAAAAATTCACTTCACTCTCAATTTCATTTAATTTCTAAAAAATTATCTCTAATTTATTTATCTTCTTCCTTAACTCTTTTATTTCTATTCTTTAGCCTCTTATATAAATCATTTAATATTTACCATAAATGTTTATAGAAATTTGACTAAATAATATCATATATCTGGTTATAGCATTCTCTAATTGCAACTTTAGAAAATTTTCATATAGATTATAAAATATGTTTAACTTGGTGAGATTTCTATCATTTATTATCTTGCTATTCATGTTCACTATTTTTGGTTTCCATTTCTTTCCACTCTCACTAGTATCCCTTGGTTTATCTTTCTCTAATTCTTATTCTCCTTGGGTTCTCATCCTTTTAGCTAATTTTTTTTCTTGAATTTATACTTAGGCCTCTTGTTAACATCACATACAATTTGAATTGGAATTTTTCAAACTTAAAACCTTCACTTTACTTAAAAACACAACCACACAAGTGATAAAAACTTTTAAAATTTTAAAACTAGGACTTTCTTGTAATCTTCTTTAAATTCCTCAAAATTTCTTCTCAAATTCTCTTTCAAGGGCTCTTTAACTCTTTACACCATCCAATGTTGTTCAATCAATCAATTTCAACCACTCTATATACTTCAATTTAATTATGCATTCATTGTGCAAGTACATAGAGCTAAAAAACCTTTTTTCCATTAACTAGAGAACTCTTTTCTATTCATGCACTCACATATGAACTTAGAATCACATGAAATCTTAATAGTAGCTTCTATTTATCCATATAAACCTTCTCTAAATTGTGCAAGTCTTAATTTAATCTCTTAGGGGTAAATTGTTAGAATATATAGTCCACTAATATAACTAAGAGGGGTGGAGGGTGGGGAGTGAATCAATTATCCAACTATTATCACAATCATTAACTTTAAATAATCTTAACCATATGAGTAATGTTATCTGAAACCACAATAAGATGCTCATACACAATTTAACACTAGATATGTTAACTAGGGAAACCCTTATTTAGAGGGAAAACACCAGTGAGGATGGTACCCACAAGATGATGTACTAATATAAATATTCCTTGTTAGAGGATTGTCCCTGTTAGGAGATCCCAACCCTATTAGGAGTTGTGGAAGATAGCTAGACCTACTACCCAAATAGCTTTAGGGTTGAGATCAAAGAATCCACTATCCAAATGATCTCTATATTATTCCTTACAAAATAATAGAACTAAAATGTATTTCCTTCCTCTGTCTCTATCCCATCAACTAGAATTCTACTCCTTCAGATCTTGTAGCCATATCTCATACTACACATCCAATGATCCCTTGGATTACTTACATGCATTTAACAAGCATTCAACTCCTTCTCGCACTACGCACTAATACTTCACATTCCACTTGATCCTCTTAATCAAGATCTCCCCTTAAGTAAGGAAAAGAAACTTTCCTTTATACTATATCTTCATAATAATTCCTTGAGTTGGCCTTGATGCTTTCCCAATTAATTAAAATAAGATAATTAATTAATTCACAATTAGAATATCACCGTCGGCTCATAGTCTATACAAAATTTCACACATGTGAAACCACATCTTGCACACACACTAGTGTCACCAAATGACTATCCTCTATCATTGTGTAACTATGCATCTCTTCATTACATCTTAGATGAAAGATAGTGATAGATCATCAAAACTCTATTTTCCAATGCTCTATTTCTACACTACTTCCAGTAAATCAAGTGTAACTCTCATACAACATTGACATAGAATTAGTGCTCTATACCACATCATCAAGACAATCATAGGAACATGTCTTGAATTGTACATCATCTAAAATATTCTCATCTTCTATGCATCTTAAGATTACTAACTACTATTCTTCCAGTCTTAATAGAATTACTACTATGTTGGCATCAATGATAAATTCAGCCATGAATGCAACATATCAATACTCTCCAATGCTTAGGGTACTACTCAAATGCAGTATCATTAGAAATCATGCTAAGAATCTTCCCCTTTGGCATTGATGGAAACATAGATGAAAAACATCTAAGTTCCAAGAAAACCAAACTGTACTTTGTTGCTACTGCTTTCAGCTTCTCAAATCCTCTAGAATATTGTACGATTCTTCTTTTTCTTTAGGATCGGCAATAGTTGTTCATAGTAAACAACTTACAATACTTTCTGGCTGCAAGTATGCACTTACACTTGCTTATGTGCACTTACAGAAATCTTTCTAAATCTCCCTAAATTGATAACTCTCCCCCATTTCCATCTCAACAAGTGCTTCTCTTCCCATTTCTTATGTACATTCTTTCAATATTTTTTTCATGTACATTTTCTCCCCTATTGACATCAATGTCAAAGGTGTCAATCACAATACCATACCAATATTTATATACTAATTACTAATCAGCTTCTCAAATCATAGACCAGCTTGAGTGTCCAAAGACACTATTCAATACCAAATACCAACTACCAAGAGTCCTTCGTGACTTGGTACATATCAAATACTCCCCCATCTAAGAAGCATCAGCATTCAGTCCAGTCTAACCATAGTTCTCTATACCACTAGACTGATGCACTCCTTGCATCATCTACTTTAAAGTAGATAGGGGCATAACCCCTAGCATACCTCTTAGGTACTCAAAAGTATCTTTAGGTGAAGGCTTCGTAAAGATATCTACAATATGATCTTTAGTACTTAAATACTCCAACCTTATTTCTTCTCTGCTACCTTCTCTCTCAAAACATGATACTTGTGGTGCCTACCCTCGTTCACGTCTTTTCTTGACTCATTGTTGCTATTATTATAAGACTTTGATGGACTAGTATTATGTTGATGGATTAGAGGTATTGTTTTGAGACTATCAGACATTATGTATGGATTCAGTTGTTATATGATGAGATCATTTAGACTTTACATTTCATGTATGTATGATGATCATTATATTGTTTTCAGTTATTTTTGATGATTAGTTAGATGGTTCATTATCTCATTTGTTTATTATGGATACTTACCCCATACTTGCATGTGTATGGTGTACGTGTTTTCTTATTGTTTGGCATTTCTGATGTGGTTAAGGAAGGGAGTCGTAGTCACCTGCTTAGTCGGGATCTACACGATGCACCTCTTCCTGCCATTGCCTATTTAGTTTAGCATTATATATATATTGTATGTACATGAATGGTTTTTCTACAGGTTGCAGGTACCGGGTATCGACTTCCCTGAATTGCCAGGATGAGCGTACCCTATTATACTATCTCAATGATAAGAGAAGGGAGATAAATTCTCAAGTCCAAATCCCAAACCCTAAAACCATTTGTCCTAGTAAGTTAGGGCAAGTATCAGAGTTGAGCACCCACTGAATGTGTCGGATGACATATTTTGTGATTTTTAATCTTTTAGACTGATTTTGTATGAATTGTTCTATGGTGGGTTTTCATATTTTATCATAAAGGTCTATGGTGAATTTTCTATTAATTAAGTCTTAACAAATAGATTTAATTAATAAATTAATTCAAGGAGAATTAATTGAGAGAAAAGAATTAAATAAAAAGAAAATTAGAAAATTAAAATAAATAATAATTATAAAATACTAATAAATTAATAAAAAAATAATAATAATAAAAGTTATAAAAATTAAAATAAAAGTTATCAAATTAAAATGGGAGTTATAAATATTTAAATGGAAATTATTTAAAAGTAATTGGAGTTATAAGCTTGCTTGGGAATTAATGTAGTTCTCCATTTTTCATGTGTCAACAACACAGGGGTTAGTGCATCAATTGAGCACATGGTGTCTACAACCCTAGGGCTTATCAAAAAGGTTGGAAAAGGCCCATGCTTAGTTGGTGATACCTTCCAGCTGGTTCTAGAAGCATTCTAGAGGTTTCTTGAGAGCTCTTTATATTCAAGCATTCCTTAGAAGCTTGGACATAGCGTGGATAGTGTGGATAGCGTGGAGAACAATTGGAGCATTGGAGGATTCGAGGATTCTGTAGAAGGGAGCTTGTTTTGCAGGAGAGCAATATAGCATCAGAATCCGGGTAGATTCTTTTGATTTCACTTATACTACTTCTGCATCTTGCTTTCCCCTGTCTTCTTCGTGTCTTCCATATGTCTTCATTATGCAATTTCAATTTGGGCAATTAAAACTTATTTAAGGATTCTATATGCTTGGATCTGAAAATGACAAGGGCTAGGGTTGCAATTCATGGACAAACCCATTAGAATTAGTTATCGAAAAATTTAAAAAAAAACAAGTTTCATAAGAAAGATTCTGGAAAATGAAAGCTTGTATTCATAAATTATCATTTTTATAAATATACTGTGAATCTGTATATTATATATATATATATATATATATATATACATACATATGTATGTATATAATATATATTTATATATTCATATGAGTTAAAAGTCGGATACCTTACTGTGGGCGAAAATGTTTTATTAAACATTTTTTTTGCAATTATAAAATCGCGCTGCGATTGCTTGTTTTTTAAAAAATATATATAAATGCACATTTGAGTGGGGGCAGAATTGCACCCCGTACCCGTGCTCAGCATGGTCACGTGGTACCTGCTACATAGCGTACCTACAACAGTATCAGTCGCAGGGTACCCGCGGCAAGAGTCACTTCGATGATAGCCGACGGCATGTATAATTCGGCTTTGTTAAAGAAAATTTGTTATTCGATTTTGATTGTTATGAAATATGATTCGAAATTAATATTTGATTTTTATTAAATGCGAAAATAAGTATTATATATTATATATGTATGTATGTATATATTTAATATAAATATATATATATGTATATATGTAATATATAAATATGTTATTAAAAGATTTAAAATTGTTGATAAAAGATTTAAGAATTCATCTTTATAAGGATGATTAGTTTGTAATTTTATAGTTTTAACTATTAAGATTTAATTAATAGTTTAAGATTATAAAATATATAAAGTATATGAAAATTAAGGTTGGTGGAAACATTTTTTAAATATTATAATTAGAAACTAAAGTTTAGAGGGAAATTTTAATCCATTCAAAAATAGTACATGGGAAAAATGTACAAAATGTTCCTTTAAATTCTTTCTCTAAACTTGGAAACATAAACTGAAATTTGGCATTTGAATTTAAATTTGAAACTTAGCAAAACCAAAACATGTGTTTACATTGTGTATTCCTTTTGCTAATGTTTTGGGTTTTGGGTTGACTAGTGTTGACCAGTTATAGGACATCTACCAGAGGCTTGGGGGTTATGTGATTGTGATGTCATGATGATGTTTTATTTCTCGATCTTTATAAACCCAACCATGATTATGTGATAGAATGCTCTATGTATTGGTTGTGATTACTGATTGTTAAAGTTGAGAATCTTATGTTTGAGACCTTTGACTTAACCATTATTTTTGGTCATCGATCAGTTATCCTTGGATATATTCTAGTCACCATGATGGGACTAATATGTGGATTTATTCTTGATGATGTCATGTTGTGACATGTATGACTCAACCATTTTGGAGTCCTCGATCAGTATGTTTTTGAGATATTCTTGGTTGCTTGTTGAGAACCAATGGATATGGTGATCTAATTTGAGATATATTCTGGTTATTAAGAACCAATGGATACTTTGATTAACAGTGATACTTCAGTTGCCAATAGAGAGTTGTTGTAGTCATGATTTTCTATGGATATTGCTCATGGAGATTTGATGCTTTTATGCATATTTGATGATTTTATCATGGATATTTGATGATTCTTATTGTGGATATTTGATGATTTTATGGAATTTCTTTATGATTATGATACCATGAGCATTAGGGTAGGATATCTGCATGTAGTGTCGGGAAGTGGCTTGCAATGGGGGCCGAGGCCCTAAGAGGCTACCAGGGTAACTCATTGTAAGTTGGATTAATAAGTGATAACATTCACACTTAATACTAACTAAATGAACCTAAAAAGATAAGAGTTTTGATTCTTGCCCATGCCTTGAGTGCTTTTATAGGCTAGGATGGGAGTAGAGAGAACACATGGTTGTGACCTTGCATTCCATAGTATGCCTTGTCAATATTAAAGGATACTAGTGGCCGCATGAGATCTATATGGACCTGTGGAGTTTAGCTAACTGCCAGGGTAACTTGTACGAGATAAATGTGATGACACATTCCCACTTGCATAGTAGGTTCCTACATGTCATTGTGTGCCTCTGGGAAGTAGATGTCTGTTTTGTGATTGGAACCTTTTAGTTAGTATACTTTTAGGATTCCTGGACTTTAGATACTTGTGCTATGTGGTTTTGATAGCCTGTTTGGGACTTGAGATTATCTCCTCAGCATGGTGGGAGTGGACCACTTAGGTACCACATGGTCAGGTGGTAGTGTATTTTCCACTCTTATCATTTGAGATTCATTGAGACATCGTGACTGATGCGTCCTTTGTGATGGTGGATATGTATCCTTTCATTAATGATTAGCATATGTTAGATGATGTTATCTTATGCTTATATTTGCATGTTAGATTACTTTCTACATATGATGTTGTATTTATTAGGAGTGACATTCCTACTATGTTAATATCGATGATCTCTTTGGTGATTTGGGATGTTACACACGGAGGGATGGCTAGGGCCCACGATGGTCTAATGATGCTATTAACGGTTGGGAGGAACCATGCATTTAGTTTATTTTATTTGATCTTTATGATGGATGTAAATGAATTTTATGATGATTGTATCATGAGTATCATGTGATTATCTTTACTTTGATGTATCATGGATTAGAATAGGATGATGTACCTTATTCTACATATGTATATTCTTTTAAGCCTTCATACCCTATGACATGTACAATGGATGAATGAGCATTTGGATATGTAATAATTGAACATTGGACTTATCATTATTATTTCATGTGGATGTTTATTAGATGGATTCATGTATGTAATCCAACGTTAAGGGATCTTAAAGAATGTAACCTTTTGTGCATTTCATGTTTACTCTCTAGATGGACATTGCTTTTGCTTCCGTTATTGTGAATAAGTTTTATGTGGTATTTACTTTCATGTAATTTTAAGGAAAAAAAAAATGCTACTAAACTTAGTGAAATTCTAGGTTAATTCTTTGGATCCCTTGGCGGGGCATTACATTTGGTATCAGAGCTCAAGTTTCTACATTGGGACCTCTGGGTAATTTGGAACAACTAGAACTTGAACTAATAAGTATATCTCTTCAACTTGAAACTAGGTGAACTGAAAACAGAACTTGAACTGTTACTTGTATGTTTTTCATACTTCAACACTTAGTTGTCAAACTGAAATGTTACTTAGACCTAAATATAGAACTTAACTTAGTCTATTGTAATATGTGTCTTTCAATTGTAATAGTACTTTGTATTGTTGCAGGATGGTATCTAGGACTAGGTCTTCTGTTAGAGGCCATGGTAGGGGCCATGGAAGAGGCCATGGTCGTGGTAGAACCGTCAGTTCCCATGAGTCTATCCATGAGGGATCGACTCGTAGAGAGAGCAGGGAAGAGCACTCTAATAGGCAATAGGAAGAGAGCTGTAGAGAGGACCAAGCTGAGTCTGAAGAGGTTGGTCTGAGATAGTTGATGCAGACTATTCTAGAACGTCTACCTCCTATTCAAGAATAGCCTAAAGTACATCAGATCGAACAAGAGCATAGACCTAGATCTAGAAGTCCTCAGAAGGATCGTCAGAGGTTCATTGTGTCCACTGAGATGAAGGATCTTTCAAGATCCAAGGTTAAGCCTTTCAATGGGCAAGGTTCTGGTTATGTGGCCGAGCAGTGGCTTATTTCTCTCGACATGATTTTTGCTATGCAAGACTTTGACAGCAATGTTAAGGCAAGATTTGTGATCACCAATTTAGAGAATTTTGGGGCCACTTGGACAATTGAGGAGAAAAAGCTAGGGATCGATATGAGTAGTGTCACTTGGGAACTATTTTTAGAGAGTTTCCATGAATGATTCCCACCAGAGGAATGGAAACAACAAAGGGCAGATGAATTTCATAATCTCAAGCAGTACACTATGTCAGTGACCGAGTATGAGCGTAAGTATTATGAGCTCATGTCTTTTTCAGGGTTCAGTGAAAATTCAGCTCAGTTGACACAACACTTTATTAGGGGTTTGAACAATCCTATTATTGGGGGTGTCAAATTATTTGAGCCAAAAACCCTCAAGGATGCGGTACATCGAGCAATTCTTGTTGAGCAAAGCATCAACCTTGGTCAAGGTGGTTTTGTAGGGGCACCAGCAGCGTCAGGATCTAAAGGCAACTTCAATTCAGCTGGTAACAAGAAGCCTTTCTTTTCTAAGGGAAAATAGTTTCAGCAACAGTCTCAATAGACGCAACAACAAAAGGGATCAAATTCTTAGGCTCAATGTGGTGGCAAAGGTTCTAACTTTAAGAACAATCGCAATACTCAATGCAATAAACAAAATCAGCCCAATCAACCAGCTCAGAGTAGTCAGTCGTTTGTCAGTAGGAACAGTCGATAGCAATCAAATGTACCACCTATGGGTAGAGGATCTGGCAGGAATACAGAATGTTTTTCATGTGGACAGATTGGTCATTATGCAGTTCAGTGTCCATAGTGAGCACCTCAATTTTCAGGACCTAGGCCTACAGCTTCAGAGCCTACAGTTGGTGATGCAGGTAGAGCTCATAGAGTATTTGCAGCAGTTGATCACCATCAGGCGGATCATCAGGGTATAGTGGTTGAGACCATAGGTGCTATTCAAGGTATATCTCTTTTAGTATTATTTGATTCAAGAGCTACAGACTCATTTATTTCACCATCTATAGTTTCTAAGTGTAAGCTAGATGCGGTGAAGCAAGATCATGGTTGGCAAGTGAAGCTAGCCTCAGGTATCAAGGTCTCCACGAACTCTATAGTTCATAAATGTGGGCTTAGCTTAGGAAGCTTTATATCTGTAGTGGATCTTTGAGTCATACCCCTTGGTTCCTATGATGTGGTTTTAGGCATGGATTGGCTTGGAACTCATAAAGCCAGTATAGATTGCAGGAAGAAGATAATTATGTGCCAAGATGACCAAGGGAATGATGTGAAGATAGTTGGAATACCAAGGCCTATATCTCTGCGGATGATTTCTGCTATGCAAATGAAGCGAAGTTTTCATAAGGGATGTCAAATATTTTCTGTTATGGTAAATGATCTTGATGAGGAAGATCCTATGAGGAAGACTTTAGATCACCCGATTTTGCAAGAGTACGCAGATGTTTTTCCAAGTGAGATTCCAGGCATGCCTCTAAAGAGAGATATCGACTTTAGCATTGATCTAGTTCCTGGAGTGGAGCCTATCTCTAAAGCTCCTTATTGCATGACTACATAGGAACTGGGAGAGCTACGTCTTCAGCTAGAGGAACTTCTGGCCAAAGGGAGCATTAGACCTAGTGTATCACCATGGGGAGCTCCAGTGCTTTTTGTGAAGAAGAAAGATGGTTCCTTGCGCCTTTGTATCGACTACAAGCAGTTGAACAAGGTGACTATTAAGAACAGGTATCCTTTGCCCAGGATTGATTATTTATTTGACCAGATCAAGGGAGCTATAGTTTTCTCCAAGATTGACCTTAAGTCAGGATACCACTAGCTTCATATTAAGGAAGCTGATATTCACAAGACCACTTTTCGAACTCGCTATGGGCATTATGAGTTCACAGTGGTACCTTTTGGGTTGACTAACACTCCATCAGTGTTCATGAGTTTGATGAATGGTGTATTTCGATCATATCTTGACAGGTTTGTACTTGTGTTTCTTGATGATATATTGACATATTCTAAGAATCAGAAGGAACACGAGGAACACCTACGGTTGGCATTGCAGTGTTTGAGAGACAACCAGCTTTATGCTAATGCAGCTAAGTGTGAATTCTTCAAATCAGCGATTCCATATTTAGGGCATGTCATATCAGGTGATGGTATTTTAGTGGATCCTGCAAAGATTTAGGCGATAATAGATTGTTCGACACCGATTAATGTGTCAAAGATTCGTAGTTTCATGGGTTTAGCTAGTTATTATTGCAAATTTATCCAGAACTTCTCTAGGATAGCACATCCTATCACCTCTCTTCAGAGGAAAGGAAAGAAGTTTGTGTGGACAGAGAAATGTGAGGAAGCATTTCAGAAGCTCAAAGAGCTTTTGACTAGTGCACCGATTTTAGTAGTACCTGATCCAGAGGGAGATTTCATGGTGTGTACAGATGCTTTTCTTGAAGGTATTGGGGCAGTGTTGATGCAGAATGGACGGGTGATAGCGTATGAATCACGCAAGCTCAAGGATCATGAGTTAAATTATCCTACACATGATCTTGAGTTAGCAAAAGTAGTTCATCCTTTGACAAGATGGAGACATTTCTTGTTGGGGCACAGATTCGAGCTACACAGCGATCATCACAGTCTTCAGTATATTTTTACTCAGCCTAATTTGAATGCTTGCCAGAGACGATGGATGGAGTTTCTATGTGAGTATGATTTTGAGGTTAAGTACATACAAGGTAAGGAGAATGTGGTGGCAGATGCTTTGATTCACAGGAGACATGTGGTATCATCTATGACTCTTAGTGTCGATTTGAGGAGTTAGATTCTTCAGGCACTTCCTACGGATTCATGGTATCAGGAAGTGTGCAGAGAGATAGATTCAGGAAGACCCTTGGAAGGGAAGTTTGCAGGTTACGGTCGAGAATCAGATGGTCTTTTGAGACATTTGGGGAGGATTTATGTGCCATTACTAGATGAGCTTCGCACCCTGATTCTAGAAGAAGCCCATCGTACACCATACTCAGCACATCTAAGTGTCAAGAAGATGCATGCTGACTTGAGACATTTGTTCTTTTGGTATGGGATGAAGTGAGATATTGCTGATTTTGTGGCTAGGTGTCTTGAGTGTCAGAGAGTCAAGGCAGAACATCAGCACTCGGTTGGACTTTTGCAACCAAATCTCATTCCTTCTTGGAAGTGGGATATCATTTCCATGGATTTCATTGTAGGATTACCTATGACCGTTTGTCTTCATGATGCTATCATGGTCACTGTTGATCGGTTGACTAAGGTGGCACATTTTTCACCTATTAGGTCTTCCTACATAGCAGCTTCTGTAGCTAATGTCTTCATGCGAGACATTGTGAGATTACATGGTATTTCTAGAAAGATCATTTCTGACAGGGATCCTGTATTCACATCTGCATTCTGGACATCGTTGCAGCATGAGCTTGGAGTGCAGTTAAACTTCAATTTGGCATATCATCCAGAGACTGATGGTTAGACAGAGAGGGTGAATCAAGTTTTGGAGGATATGTTACGGATGTATGTGATGGATAGGCAGACATATTGGGAGGACTATCTCTATCTAGTGGAGTTTTCTTATAACAATGGGTATCATAGTTCTATTGGCATGGTACCTTTTCAGGCATTATATGGTCATCCTTGTCATACACCCTTGAGTTGGGACAACCTTGAGGATTGCATTCTATTGGGTCCTGAGATGCTTCGTGATATGGAGCAACAGGTAGTGCATATTCGCGAGCATTTGACTATGGCACAGGATAGACATAAGAAGTATGTTGATGCTCATAGGACTGATAAGCAGTTTGCAGTGGGAGATAAGGTTTTCTTGAGAGTGCGACTGTGGAAGAGTCCGATCCGTTACAGAAAGGGTTCTAAGATAGCACCTCGTTTTGTGGGACCATTTGAGATTTTGGAGAGGATTGGCCCGGTTGCTTACCGCCTCACTCTACCGCCCAGCCTTGCTTGCATTCATGATGTTTTCCATGTTTCAGTGCTTAGATAGTATATTCTTGATATTGTGCATGTTCTTGATTGGAATGCATTGCAGGTAGAGGACGGGTAGCTGGCTTTGGAGCTGGTTCATATTCTGGAGCAGCAGGAGATGACCCTCAGGGGTCGAACCATCGAGCAGGTAAGGGTCTAATGGGACCCTACTGATGATTCCTCAGCTACTTAGGAGGATGCAGATAGATTGAGGGAGTTATATCCCTACTTTTTTGTAGGCTTCCAGGAGTAAGCCTAATCCAAGGGGGGGTGGATGTAGTGCCTACCCTTGTTCATGTCTTTTCTTGACTCATTGTTGCTATTATTATCAGACTTTGATGGACTAGTATTATGTTGATGGATTAGAGGTATTGTTTTGAGACTATCAGACATTATGTATGGATTCAGTTGTTATATGATGAGATCATTTAGACTTTACATTTCATGTCTGTATGATGATCATTATATTGTTTTCAGTTATTGTTGATGATTAGTTAGATGGTTCATTATCTCATGTGTTTATTATGGATACTTACCCCATAGTTGCATGTGTATGGTGTGCGTGTTTTCTTATTGTTTGGCATTTCTGATGTGGTTAAGGAAGGGATTCGTAGTCACCTGCTTAGTCGGGATCTACATGATGCACCACTTCCTGCCATTGCCTGTTTAGTTTAGCATTATATATATATTGTATGTACATGCATGGTTTTTCTACAGGTTGCAAGTACCAGGTATCGACTTCCCTGAATTGCCAGGATGAGCGTACCCTATTATACTATCTCAATGATAAGAGAAGGGAGATAAATTCTCGAGTCCAAATCCCAAACCCTAAAACCATTTGTCCTAGTAAGTTAGGGCAAGTATCAGAGTTGAGCACCCACTGAATGTGTCGGATGACATATTTTGTGATTTTTAATCTTTTAGACTAATTTTGTATGAATTGTTCTATGGTCCGTTTTCATATTTTATCATGAAGGTCTATGGTGAATTTTCTATTAATTAAGTCTTAACAAATAGATTTAATTAATAAATTAATTATTTGAGAAGATTAAATATCATGATTTTTGACATTTTGATTTATAAATTAATTCAAGGAGAATTAATTGAGAGAAAAGAATTAAATAAAAAGAAAATTAGAAAATTAAAATAAATAATAATTATAAAATACTAATAAATTAATAAACAAATAATAATAATAAAAGTTATAAAAATTAAAGTAAAAGTTATCAAATTAAAATGGGAGTTATAAATATTTAAATGGAAATTATTTAAAAGTAATTGGAGTTATAAGCTTGCTTGGGAATTAATGTAGTTCTCCATTTTTCATGTGTCAACAACACGGTGGTTAGTGCATCAATTGAGCACATGGTGTCTACAACCCTAGGGCTTATCAAAAAGGTTGGAAAAGGCCCATGCTTAGTTGGTGACACCTTCCAGCTGGTTCTAGAAGCATTCTAGAGGTTTCTTTAGAGCTCTTTATATTCAGACATTCCTTAGAAGCTTGGACATAGCATGGAGAACAATTGGAGCATTGGAGGATTCGAGGATTCTGTAGAAGGAAGCTTGTTTTGCAGGAGAGCGATATAGCATCAAAATTCGGGTAGATTCTTGTGATTTCACTTATGCTACTTCTGCATCTTGCTTTTCCCTGTCTTCTTCGTGTCTTCCATATGTCTTCATTATGCAATTTCAATTTGGGCAATTAAA
This sequence comes from Cupressus sempervirens, assembly GCA_028749045.1. Classification (NCBI taxonomy): domain Eukaryota; kingdom Viridiplantae; phylum Streptophyta; class Pinopsida; order Cupressales; family Cupressaceae; genus Cupressus; species Cupressus sempervirens. The sequence continues at coordinate 868,368 of CM053791.1, forward strand.
ACTTATTTAAGGATTCTATATGCTTGGATCTGAAAATGACACGGGCTAGGGTTGCAATTCATGGACAAACCCATTAGAATTAGTTTTCAGAAAATTTAAAAGAAAACAAGTTTCATAAGAAAGATTCTGGAAAATGAAAGCTTGTATTCATAAATTATCATTTTTATAAATATATTGTGAATCTGTATATTATATATATATATATATATACATATATATATATACATATATATATACATATATATATATATATACATATATATATATATACATATATATATGTATATGTATATATGTATATATATATATGTATATGTATATATGTATATATATATGTATATATATATATGTATATATATATGTATATATATATATGTATATATATATATGTATATATATATATGTATATATATATATGTATATATATATATACATATACATATATATATATATACATATACCTTATTATATATATACAATCATATGTATGTATATAATATATATTTATATATTCATATGAGTTAAAAGTCGGATACCTTACTGTGGGCGAGAACATTTTTTTCGCAATTATAAAATCGCGCTGTGATTACTTGTTTCTAAAAAAAAATATATAAATGCACATTTGAGTGGGGGCGGAATCGCACCCCATACCCGTGCTCAACATGGTCACTCGGTACCTGCTACACAGCGTACCCGCGACAGTATCAGTCGCAGGGTACCCGCGGTAGGAGTCACTTCAGTGACAGCTGACGGCATGTATAATTCGGCTTTGTTAAAGAAAATTTGTTATTCAATTTTGATTGTTATGAAATATGATTCGAAATTAATATTCAATTTTTATAAAATGCGAAAATAAGTATTATATATTATATATGTATGTATGTATATATTATATATATATATATATATATGTATGTATATATGTAATATATAAATATGTTATTAAAAGTTTTAAAATTGTTGATAAAAGATTTAAGAATTCATCTTTATAAGGATGATTAGTTTTGTAATTTTATAGTTTTAACCATAGATGTGAGTATCACCGATTAATCAGGGATACGAGATAAAATCGCGATTTTTTGGGGCCAGCGATTTAGTCGCCCCAAAAATTGCGATTTTTTTTTGCAGATTTTTTCCAAAAAATCATAGATTAATCGCCTGAAAAATTGCCTAAAAATCGTGATTTTTTGCAAAAAAATCGCCTGTGCCCGGCAGTCACATAAAGTGACGAAAAAACACATTTTTTTCATTATGTTTTTACATTGCTTAGGGTGTTTTGGAGAGGAGAGGATAGAGAAGGAGTTCTTGGCAAGAAATAGGCAAAATCAAGTGCATTTGGATGCCTTTTGATTCAATTTCTTCGTTACTAGGTAAGTGATTTGAATCTTTGTTTTTTGTTTTTGCAAGAGATTCTTTTTTTTTTTCTTGCATGTAAATGGATAAAAATACATTCCTAATTAGTTAGGAATGCATTTGATGAATGTAAGCAAGATTAAATGCATTCGTTTGCATTTTTTTCCATTCTAGATCAAATTTATGCTAAAAATTTGCCCTTTTAAAAAAAAATTGAAACCCTAGTAGCTAGTTTGTTTGAATGTTATTTGGATTTCAATATATTGGTGCTGTTATTGGAATGTTGCTTGAATTCTTTGTTTAACTGTTAACTTTGATCTTGTTATAATTTATTTATAGTTTTTTTTTTTTAAATTTGTATGTGTAGGTAGCCCGCAACAGTTTTAAATGGTAGACAAATGGCCATTGACTCCCTGCCCCTCAGGCTACATTGGCACTAGGCCAAAGAATGCGAGAGATCAAGCATGGAAATATGTCTATGAAGCACCCGATGAACCAACCAAATTGATTTGCATTCGATGTGAAAAAGTAATATCCGGGGGCATTTACCAATTCAAATATCACATCGCAGGGATCTCAAAACATGATATGAATCCTTGTGAGAATACACTAGAAGAAATAAAAAGGTTTGCAAATGCCTTGCTCACAGCTGGAGAGCAAAAAAAATTGCAAAGAGAGCGGAATAAATTGCATGTCAGGGCAGCCATAGCAGAGACCCAGGGCAATTTTGTTGATGTTCAGGAGGAGGAGGTAGCCATTGAGAGCATGGCTGGATCTTATCGTGGGCCGTGTGTCCGCAAACAGGGTGTTTTTTCTTTCACGAGTTCCACTCCCATTCCCACTCCTACACCTCCTAGCACTTCCACACCATCAGGATCAGCAGGTGCTTCTGGGATAGGGAGCTATTTTGTGCCGAGGCACACACCTGGTGCACAACCTTCATTAGAGGCCACTAGATGGAATAATGAGGTCCATGACCAGTTGGACAATGCACTAGCAAATTTTTGGGTTTTCAACAACCTTCCTATTAGTGTTGTTGACAGTCCCTATTGGGAGGCTTTGGCCACAGGGTTGACAGTTGCAGGAAAGGGGTACAAGTCCCCTTCTCGTTTTGTGTTGGGTAGCAGGTAAGCAAATAATTTTATTACACTCGATTTCCTTTTAATTTTTAACTTTTTACTTAGCTCTAAATTTTAATTAATTTATCTAGAAATTAGAATGTTGATTACTAAAGTCTAAATCAATTTTAAATTACTAAGAATCTAAGACATAACTAAATTTTGTTTTTGTAGGCTTATTGGAAATGTTGTTGAGAGGGCCAAAGCATTTGTTGAGGAACAGAAACAAGAATGGACAAAATTTGGTTGCACCATTCTTTCTGACGGGTGGACGGATGGGAAGAGCAGGACCATAATTAATTTTTTGGCCTGCTATAATGATAATGTGGTGTTCCTGAAATCAATCGATGCCTCCAACAAGGTAAAAAATGCTCAGACATTAGCATTGATGTTGGAGAACATGGTCTTAGAGATTGGCATTGAAAATGTGGTGCAAATCATCACAGACAATGCTGCTGCATATGTATCAGTAGGTAAACCGTAATTTTATGTTGCACGTGCATTGTGAATTTCACAACAAGAATTTTTAATAGTTTGATATATTTGAAAAATTGGAAACTAATTAGTATTTGCTTTTACAATTAGCAAGAAAACTCCTACAACAGAGGCACCCCACTCTCTCTTGGACCCCATGCGCAGCACATGTCCTTGATCTTCTTTTGGAGGACATGGGAAAACTTGAGTGGGTCACTCCAATTGTGGAGGATTCAAGGCGGGTGACAAAATACATATACAATCACCCATGGGTCCTTAGCCTGATGAGAGAGCACATTGATGGCAAAGAAATTGCCAGGCCTGCCGTCACAAGGTTTGCAATGATTTTTTTGACATTGCAAAGCATTCTCGATAATTTGGCTTCTTTGAAGCAAATGTTTGTTTCCAAAAAATGGCTTGCTTCCACATTTTCAAAGAAGAGTGAAGGAGAGAATGTTGTGTGGATTGTGTTTGATAAATATTTTGAAGATAAGGCTGATGAAATAGTAAAGGTAACTACAAAACTTTAAGTTTTAGTTTACACTTTACAACTTTATAACATATTAAGTTTGTAACTCAAGTAAATAATAATTTTTTAACTTGTCAACTAATTTCAAATTTATATTGCAGGTGTCTAAGCCTTTAGTTGGAGTTTTGTGTTTGGTTGATGGAGACCAAACGCCAATGGGTGAACTATATGAGGCCATGGACAAGGCCAAAGAATCTATCAAAAATTACTACAAGGGGGAAAGCATCAAATATGAACCCATTTGGCAGATCATTGATAGAAGGTGGAATAATCAGCTTCACCAACCCATTCATGCAGTAGGATATTTCCTCAACCCACGTTTTAGGTATATTGTAAGATCATTCTTACTCAAATTTAAGTTAACAAAGACTTGAGTTCATTTTGCTTTCGTAGGGTGTTGGGTGTGTACTAAAATTGGAAGACTTATTTGTTTTTGGTTTTTGGTTTTAGGGCTGATGGTACATATGTAGATCTTGATGGAGAGGTCATCAGAGGCCTAAGTGAGTGCGTCAAAAAGATGGTAACCAGTGAGGAAACAAGAGATAAAATCATCGCTGAGCAGGAGATCTTCACTTCAGCAGGAGGCAAGGTGTTCTCCACTTCTCTCTGCAAGAGAGCAAGGCTTACACAAACCCCAGGTAATACATTTGCAAACTTCTGAATCTCAAATGCTAAATTAATATTTATGTTTCATTTTTTGTTGTCTATTAGTATTTTCTAACTTGTACAATTTTTGTGATGCAGTGGCTTGGTGGACCACTTGGGGTGCAAGCACTCCAAATCTTGCAAAATTTGCTCTCAGAATCCTATCACAGCCTTGTAGCGCATCACATTGTTAGCGCAACTAGAGTTTGTTTGAGGCCATCCACACAAAAAAGAGAAACAGGTTGTCCCAAAAGAGGATGAATGACATGGTCTATGTCCAATATAATCTTAAATTGCGCATGAAAAAGGCGCAACAAGATCCTCCTGGGCCAATCGATTTGGATGAGATAGATCCTTATTATGATTGGATGGCACAGGAGTAGGCTCCCTTATTTACACAGGAGGACATCTCCAATTTGGAGAGGGAGGCCACGGAGGAGGCTGCAGAGGAGGAAGGGGGTGGAACTAGATATGACATCGATTTGGATGACATCGAGGAGGGCAATAATGAGGATGATGACATTGAGCTTACTAAAGAGGACCTTGACATCTTGCGCACAGTGAATGTGGAGATACCAACATCTAGTTCTATAGCTACACCATCTCTTGCATTGGCACAGACACCAACACGGGCACAAACCCTGCGGGGTTCTAATTCTAGAGCTTTACCCTCTCCTGCACTCACTAGTAAAGTGACTGGGAAGAGGAAGATGTAGTCCTATATTTGACATTTGTACTTATTTGTAGTCATGTTGATGTGCTTATTTGAACTCTTTACATTTGACACTTTATTTATGAGAATACTTCTCATGTGTTGTGAACTTGTTAGTTGTTAGTAATTTACAACTTGTCACTACTTACTTGTTAGTAATTTACTGATTAATAACTCTTTTTGCATTGATATATATCTAAACATGATTGTTTCTTATGTATTGTTAGTAATTAAGTCATTAGATGCAAAAAAACATTGAATTCTGTAAAAAAATCGCATTTTTTTATTAAAATATAGTGGTTTTTTAGTTCCCAATTTTTTCCCCGATTTTTTCTCGATTTTTCCCGATTAAACTTTTTCAGGCCTAGGCGATTAATCTCCTCAGGCAATTTTTACATCAATGGTTTTAACTATTAAGATTTAATTAATAGTTTAAGATTATAAAATATATAAAGTATATGAAAATTAAGGTTGGTGGAAACGTTTTTTAAATATTATAATTAGAAACTGAAGTTTAGAGGGAACTTTTAATCCATCCAAAAATAGTACATGGGAAAAACGTACAAAATGTTCCTTTAAATTCTTTCTCTAAACTTGGAAACATAAACTGAAATTTGGCATTTGAATTTAAATTTGAAACTTAGCAAAACCAAAACATGTGTTTACATTGTGTATTCCTTATGCTAATGTTTTGGGTTTTGGGTTGACTAGTGTTGACCAGTTATAGGACATCTACCAGAGGCTTGGGGGTTATGTGATTGTGATGTCATGATGATGTTTTATTTGTTGATCTTTATAAACCCAACCATGATTATGTGATGGAATGCTCTATGTATTGGTTATGATTACTGATTGTTAAAGTTGAGAATCTTATGTTTGAGACCTTTGACTTAACCATTATTTTTGATCATCGATCAGTTATCCTTGGATATATTCTAGTCGCCATGATGGGACTAATATGTGGATTTATTCTTGATGATGTCATGTTGTGACATGTATGACTCAACCATTTTGGAGTCCTCGATCAGTATGTTTTTGAGATATTCTTGGTTGCTTGTTGAGAACCAATGGATATGGTGATCTAATTTGAGATATATTCTGGTTATTAAGAACCAATGGATACTTTGATTATCAGTGATACTTCAGTTGCCAATAGAGAGCTGTTGTAGTCATGATTTTCTATGGATATTGCTCATGAAGATTTGATGCTTTTATGCATATTTGATGATTTTATCATGGATATTTGATGATTCTTATTGTGGATATTTGATGATTTTATGGACTTTCTTTATGATTATGATACCATGAGCATTAGGGTAGGATATTTGCATGTAGTGTCGAGAAGTGGCTTGCAATGGGGGCCAGGGCCCTAAGAGGCTGCCAAGGTAACTCATTGTAAGTTGGATTAATAAGTGATAACATTCACACTTAATACTAACTGAATGAACCTAAAAAGATAAGAGTTTTGGTTCTCGCCCATGCCTTGAGTTCTTGTATAGGCTAGGATGGGAGTAGAGAGAACGCATGGTTGCGACCTTGCATTCCATAGTATGCCTTGTCAGTATGAAAGGATACTAGTGGCCGCATGAGATCTGTATGGACCCGTGGAATTTAGCTAACTGCCAGGATAACTTGTACGAGATAAATGCGATGACACTTTCCCGCTTGCATAGTAGGTTCCTACATGTCATTGTGTGCCTCTGGGAAGTAGATGTCTGTTTTGTGATTGGAACCTTTGAGTTAGTATACTTTTAGGATTCCTGTACTTTAGAGACTTGTGCTATGTGGTTTTGATAGCCTGTTTGGGACTTGAGATTATCTCCTCAGCATGGTGGGAGTGGACCACTTAGGTACCACGTGGTCGGGTGGTAGTGTATTTTCCACTCTTATCATTTGAGATTCATTGAGACATCGTGACTGATGCGTCCTTCGTGATGGTGGATATGTATCCTTTCATTGATGATTAGCATATGTTAGATGATGTTATCTTATGCTTATATTTGCATGTTAGATTACTTTCTACATATGATGTTGTATTTATTAGGAGTGACATTCCTACTATGTTAATACCGATGATCTCTTTGATGATTTGGGATGTTACGCATAGAGGGATGGCTAGGGCCCACGATGGTCTAATGATGCTATTAACAGTTGGGAGGAATTGTGCATTTAGTTTATTTTATTTGATCTTTATGATGGATGTAAATGAATTTTATGATGATTGTATCATGAGTATCATGTGATTATCTTTACTTTGATGTATCATGGATTAGAATAGGATGACGTACCTTATTCTACATATGTATATTCTTTTAAGCCTTCATACCCTGTGACATGTACAGTGGATGAATGAGCTTTTGGATATGTAATAATTGAACATTGGACTTATCATTATTATTTCATGTGGATGTTTATTAGATGGATTCATGTATGTAATCCAACGTTAAGGGATCTTAAAGAATGTCACCTGTTGTGCATTTCATGTTTACTCTCTAGACGGACATTTCTTTTGCTTCCATTATTGTGAATAAGTTTTATGTGGTATTTACTTTCATGTAATTTTAAGGAAAAAAAAAAAAATGCTACCAAACTTAGTGAAATTCTAGGTTAATTCTTTGGATCCCTTGGCAGGGTATTACAATACTATTGGAAATATGATCAGTTAGATGTCTTGATGGTTGTCATTTATGGAAACATATACTTAGCATTTCATTTATGCATATAGAGACATAAAATTGTCTAAGTATTAGACAATTTGCAGGAGTATAGTGAACAAATCTTAATAGTATGAATGATGTGCATAGAGTTAGCTTATGTATAGTTAAGAAAAGATTTGTGACACCTTCATTATGATGTTTTGCAGTGTGCATGTGTGTATGATCAATATGGTGGAAGTAACAATAAATTTAACTGTGTTGGTATTTAACAATACCAAATAGAGCATAGCAGAAAACAAAGTTGTACGACTTTAGGAATTATCTTGGTTTTAAAATAAGTACTAAGTCATGTTAAGACAACTATTTGGATATTATTTTATATTATGTCATGCATGTGAAGAAATGGAAGTTGTCTCAATAACAATTTGTGAATGCACAAGATATAAGTAAAGATCTTATGTTGTGCAGATAATGTGAATGTGATTTACGAAGTAAATGTATGTGATGCATAGATATGGTGGAAGTTGCATGATTAGATGTGATGTGCAAACTATTGTGAGAACCATTTGTGAGCCTTGTGTGATGTGAAATATGATGTTAGATTAGAGAAAGTGCAAGTTATAGCATGAAGCAAGTATTGTATATATATCTATTTTGTGAAGAAACTAAATTATATAATTGCATGTTAGGGTAGTGGGATCTTCTTGCATACATTTTAATTGATCTACCAACTCCTAACAAGGCTATAGAAACTCCTAATAGGGCCGAGGCTTCTAAAAAGGCCTAGTCCTCTAACAAGGACTCAAGACACTATATGTACATCATAGACTCCTAAAAGGGTCAATATCCTCAACCAAATCCTATTGTTTAGTGAATCATCTAGTGGGTGTCATTCCCACTGTGGTTTTCCCTTGGCTAGGGTTTCCCTAGTTAACAAATAATGTTGTTATGAGTTCTCTATGTGTATGGATATATTTGTTGTTCAACATTGTTGGTTTACTTTCATATGCAAGTTATAAAGTAATTAACAATATTCAGTTGTGGGAAAAAGTTTGTAGATACTTATTCACCTCCCACCCCTAATATTATCTATTTCTAATAATTGGTATCAGAGCACAGTTACTTTGAAGAGGCTTAACAACTTAAGTAATAGCTTAGTAAATATGGAATAGTTGAAGAAGAATCTCTTGAACATATTAACCTTCTTACTGAAGAGAGAGATAACTTGAAAGATAGATATAAAGATGTAAAAATTTACATTGGAAAGCTAAAAGATGAAATTGATGATCTGATATCTAGCAAGGAACCTTTTGCATAGATCAATGTTAATGATGATATAGAAAATATTAAGAAAGAGAAAGAGATCTTGAAACATGAGTTGAAGATTGTTGAACTAAAGTGGAGTCTTAAAACTAGTAGCAATAAAAGTAAACCTGATCTAAAATATGAGAATGCAGACCTTAGATCCTAGTTAAGTCAAGTGACATCTAAAATAGATTATATTAAGATAGAGCATGCATAGTTGGAAAAATAAAACATCATTGTGAAAGGAGAATTTACACAAGCTAAATAGCAGTTAGTGAAACTTTACACAAGTTTTGAGAAAATCGATGAGAAAATATTTCATCAAAGACCTTCTTATGACAAGACAGGCCTTGGATATCTTCTTGGAGAGAAGTCAAAAAAGAAAGATGAGATTAGGATAAAACCATATTCTATATTAGAAATCTCTAAAGAAAAGTTCAAGTGGTGTGATGAAGCTGAGAAAACTAAATTGACAAAGAAATTTGATGAACTTAGAAAAATAGAGCAAGTTGAAGAACCTAAGCAAGATGATTCGTCCAAAGAGGTAAGACACAAATTCAAAGATAGATGTTTCATATGTAATGACATTGGACATATGAAGAGAGATTGCACATGTAACTATTTTTAACCTATTACTAATTTCTATTGTTATAATTGTCATGTTTATGGACATAAGGTAGTAGAATGTAGGAAACCTAAGTTTGTTGATGACAATAAGAATAGTAGAATGTTTAGGAATACTAACCCTATAGGTAATGGAAGAAATATATCATAGAGAAGATATAATTATGGAGAGAAACCTAATGGTGAGAAAAAATAGTTTGTTTGTTACAAATGTAACAATCCTAGACATTTTGCAAGGAATTGTAGAGCACGAAAGTCAAAATGGGAACAATCAGAGGATAAATGCACATGTATGTCAGTTATGAAATAACTTTGGACACACAGTAAGATTCTATAGAATGGACGAAGGGAAATTTAACAAGAACCCTAATCATAGAAGGAACAACAAAAGGAATGCTAGAAGGAATGAAAATGGAGGCAACAACAGCAAAAAAGAAGCACTCAAGGAACATGTTGAGGAATTCAAAGAAGTGTTTGTGAAGGATTGTAATCTAGAGAGTTCACATATAGTATTGGAAGAACAATTCTTTAATGCACAGGATGGAAAGTTAAATTCAAAAATTCTTTGTGGCTCAACCTATCTAAATTAAGCTACTATAGGAGCAACAGAGCATCAGTAGTCAAAACTAATGTTAGAGAGTGAGTTAGAGATTGCACAGTTAATAGAAGGTAAAAGGCATAGATAGAAAGTTATGGTTTAGTGCACAAGTATTGATGTGATCACAATAAGTGAGAATTACAAGATCAAGGTCACTAGTAAACAAAGACAATATTTTAAGTTTGTAGTAGATATGCATTTATTGGGTAGTGTAATTTGAAATGATTTAAGGATTGTGAACAATATTTGATGTATTAATATTTGTTCATGCAAAGTGTCTTAAGTGAAATGAAGAGTGATTTGATAGAAATTGAAGTGCAAAGCAAGTTTGTGAATAAGGAAGTCACAAAAAACCTAAAATTGCAAATTTGAGGTATTTTATAGAGTGTTGAATCCAATTCTGTGAAATTTTTATGGTTATAAAGGAATGGCTAGTCAAAGAGTGCATGATATTAGTGACAGACCAAGGTCTAAGTTCAAGAAACACCCATTCGTTTCTTTATTAGATGATCTTGTAGACACATTTTTGCAAGTTTCAAAAAATGTGTTACATGTACAAGATATAAGGAGTTGTATACATTGCAAAATTGAGAGTATAGGTGATGAGGGAATTCACAAGGACTTAGGAGTCATGTGTAATAATGACTTACCCTTGAAATCTGAATATGCACACCTTGAAGATTTGAATTTGGTGAAGTATATGTTCTACACAGAATTCAAAAATCATGAGTAGACTCAAATTGTATTGAGTAGAATACATGATGATATGTTTTGGTTAGGTGATGTGTAGATTGTCATTGACAATGACCTAATCCACAAGGTCATAGGATTTAACAATAAAGGTTGCAATCCTATTAATGAGAAAAGCATCAAGAAAATAGTGGAGACCAACCTAAAAACTAAGTTTGATAGAAGGAATATGAGGGTTGATCCTATTCAGGATAAAGGAGTCAAATTGTTAACAAAATCTTAAGGTATAAGTTGAACCATGGATCAAGGGTAAAATCTCTACCAGCTATATTCCTTCATATAGCTTATGTGATGGCCATTGAAAGGAGAAAAGTTAATTTGTGTGAAATTTTCAAAGTATAGCTATTGGATAATATTGCAAAGATAAAGAAAAAAAAGAGCACAATATTTAGATTTGAGTCCTTATTAACTCATTTGTTCTTCTTGGTTACAAGGAAGTTTCCTAGAGTGATAAATTGGGATAGCAACAAGTGCACAATGAAGATTGTAACTCAAAGCTACAGATCTAAACCTAAAAATGTTAGAAACATTGATATTGATAGGATGATGAAGAATTTTAAGTCTAAGATGAAATTGAGGTGTAGGATACCTCCCTCTATGGCACAAAAGTATAAGGATAATTTGTACTTCATGGTGGAAATTGATAACACTTGCATGGAAGTAGTGATACCTAGAGTGAAGTTCATTAAGCCTATGGCCATGAGATTAGTGCTAAACTAATTGAAGGGTGTGCACAAATCATACTCAAGTCTAAGATGGACATAGAATTTCCTAGATGGGGAACATATGATGAAAGATTAAAGATTGTAGAATCTAAGCTCCATAACAAGGAGAGAAAGAAGAAAGTAGAGAAGGAGATGGATTCCATCCTCAAGGAATCTTGCATGACCAAGAAGGGATTCAAAAAGATAAGGGGAATTGCACTAGAGATGAAGGCCAATGGATAGTCCTAATTGTTAGCAACAACACCTATTGTGGTAGCAAGACCTTTAGAGGGAGTAATGATGGCACAACCATGTGCCCAAGCTCCCATTGTACCATATGCAGTAGTTGCAAAAGTGCAACTTTTAAGAGAAATATATGAGCAAGCAAGAAGGCAGTTAGAGGTATAAGCACCTACTACCTGAGGAAGTTAGGGGGACTGGTGAAGGTTAAGCAAGAGCCCACACCTCAAGAAAAGAAAAGAGTAAAGCAAATCAACAATGGGCCTGGAAAAAGGAGGAAAACCATGCAAGTGAGAAGTTCTCAAAGCTTAGATGATGATGATCAAGATAAAACTATTGAGCAAGATGCATAGGAAGCCAAGATAGCTATAGGCAAGAAGGCATGGAAACCAAAGGTAGAGAATCTAAACATTTAGATTATAAATGATGACAATTTTGTTTAGTTGAATAAAATTTATAGCATGGATAGTTGTATGGATCGAAGGAAATTAAAGAATGCCATAATAAGAAATATGATTCCTAGGAATAAGAGATTTGATAGCATTTAGAATAAGATTCTTGAATACCTATACAATAGGCTGATCAATAGGAAGAGAAGAGTGGTAGAAGAATATTTGAATATGAGAATCACATCCATAAATAAGTTATGTAATGTTGGATCAAAAGCCAAATTTGAGAAAATTTTGAAGGGTATTGAGCCCTTGCTGAGGAAAAAAAGAATAGTAATTCTTTTGATGGGAGGCGATTATGAGGAGTTAAGGAAAGAAATAGAGGAGGCTATAGTGAAATATATGTCCTTGGTACCGAAGGAGTGTGTGCAAGAAAAGGCTGATAGTCTAGTATATGTACAGGTAGACACACTTTCGAGTAAAGAGGAAGAGGCAGAAAGGACACAACAAGCACTATCTCCACCTCACATTGTTATGGGTACTGAATCCATGCAAGTGGATAGTATGCACATAACTATAGATATAAAGCAAAATCCATTTGTAGTGTATGGGGTAGATATTGTTGGCAATATTAGTACCTATACTAGTTCTAATGATGAAGAGAAAGACAAAAGGAAGAAGGAAGAAGAAGAAAAGAAGAGAAAGGAACATGCAAAAAAGAAAAGAAAAGAAGATGAATAAAAGAAGCAGAAAGAAGAAGAGGAAAAGAAAAAGATAGAAGAAAAAGAGAAGAAGAAGAAAGAGGCTAAGGAAAAGAAGAATGTAGAGGAACAGATGAAAAAGACTACTATATCTTTAGTAGTATTAGTAGCTAGAACATCAGTACATATTCCATTTGATGATGAAGAATAGAAAGAGCTAATGGACACTTTGAGAAAATTGTTTGACATAAACAAATCTATGAAGTCTTTGGCTGAAGTCTTAGAACACATGTAGAAGATAGTTTCCACAACTATAGCTAATCTAGACTTGCAAACCAAGGAAAAAGAGTTGGTGAAGACCTTTGATGAGGAATTCATAACCTTAACTGAAGTAGTAGCAGTGCAAGCATAGAGTAATCATGATGCAACCCTATTCAACACAATGTACACTAATGTGCATAATGATTTGAAGGCACTTGATGGAAACATCATGGAATTGAGACAATGTATTGCTGAAGGTAAGAAGTTGTTGTGGACAGTGTGCAATGTCTTACACTTACTTATCTGACTTTGATGCAAAGATCAAAGGCCATATGAGTGAGCTTTAGTCACTCGCTATAAGACTACAACAACCAAAGATCAGAATTGATGATTCTAAGAATGAGATTAAGAAGATCCACAATGCTATTAGAGGCATTGAATGTGACATGGATAAGGTAATAAGAATAATCTCTATTCTCAAAGAATATCTGGCACCCAAGGTTGTAATTTTGTAGAGGCAATTGGAAAAATGTTTTTTAGCAAAGAATTCCTATGACAAATTTTCCTATACTGACTTGAGCATAGTTGAAGTTGCATCCTATGCACTTTGTGCACTCATCAGTATATCAAATATAGTAAAGGGCAACTAGAAGAAGGGCTTTGACAAACTGAAAATTGATTTGGCAGATTGCATATCTAGAATGACAAGCTGATCAACATGTAGCAAGTTTTTTGATATAGTTTTTGACACCTTTTCCATTGATGTCAAAGGGGAAGTATTGTGTTATTATGTAGAGGAAAATTGTATAGATGTAAATGTATATGTAAGAGGAGCTTATGTATGCATCGATGTAAAGGAGTGATAAGGAATGTAATGATCCACCAAAACATGAATAAAATTGTTATGATTTGAAGGCCATTTTTGTGTAGTTATTTCATTTTATTTTTTTATACATTACATCATTTCGAGACTTAGCCAATTTTTTCAAATTTTGCCATCAATGCCAACATATACTCATCCTTGATGGTTTTCATCTATGGCAACATATACTTAGCATGTCATTTATGCATATAGAGACTGAAAATTGTCTAAGTATTAGATAGTTTGTAGGACCACAATGAATAGATCTTAATAATATGAATGATGTGCAAAGAGTTAGATTATGCATAGTTGAGGAAAGCTTTGTGACACCTTCATTATGATGTTTACTAGTGCACATGTGTGTATAATCAATATGGCGCAAGTTACAGTAAGTTTAACCGTGTTGGTATTTAATAGTGCAAAACAGAGCTTAGTAGAAAATATTGTTGTACAGATTTAGGAATGATTTTGGTTTCAAAATAATTACCAAGTCATGTTAAGCTGACCATTTGGATATTATTTTATATTATGTCAAGCATGTGAAGACATGGAAGTTGACTGAGTAACAATTTGTGAATGTGGAAGATATAAGTAAAGATCTTATGTTGCATAGATAATGTGAATGTGAGTTGTGAAGTGAATGCATGTGATGTGAAAATATTATAGAAGTTTCTTAATTTGATTTGACATGAAAAATATTGTGAGAACCATCTATGAGCCTTATGTGATACAAAATCTGATGTTAGATTAGAGAAAGTGTGAGTTACAACAATAAGAAAGTATTGTATGTATATTATTTTTTGAAGAAATTGAATTGTATAATTGCATTTTAGGATAGTGGGCTCTTCTTGCATACATTGTAATTGATCTACCAACTCCTAGCTGTAGACACCTAAAAATCCTTTAGAAAATAAAGTATTTTTATTTTCTGAAAAATTCCCGATGACATCATCATTTATTAATTAATTAATTATTTAATTAATTAATTAATTAATTTTTATGCCATTAAATCCTTTTATCTTAATTAAAAATATTTAATTAAGGAATCCCTCCCAAAAATGTTTAAATCTTATTTAAACATTTTTTCCTTATTTATTAATTATTTAATTAATAAATTGACCAAAAATCCTAAAAAAAAATAAAAAATTTATTTTTTTTCCAAAAGATGGCCAATTTCCTTATGACAAATAACCTCTTCCAAAATCTTCTAATCCTTCTTTAATTTTGATTAAAGGCTAATCCCATCATTTCCTACCCCTAATCCCAACTCAAAATATTTAATTAAAATTAAATATTAATCCTCATGTTTATTAAATAAGTTTTAATAAATATCTCCTCAACCCAAACCCTTGAAATAAATAAAATTTTATTTATTTCCTAAAAATCTAATTTATCCTCATCCTAAGAAGTTCTAGACTCTTCTAGAAAGTCTTCATCCTCATCCTAGGAAATTCTAGACTATTCTAGAAAGTCTTTATCCTCCTCCAAAATCTAGACTCTTCTAGAAGATGTCTTTAAACCTAATCCTAATCCCCTCCTAACCTTGTCATATTCCCTAAACATGGGTTAAAACTTACTAACCCAAGCCAAAGTTAACAAATATCTCCTCCTTCACCCACCCTCATTAAATGCCATCCACTTGCCTATCCCTAAGCTAATCCTAAACCATCCTAATCCATCCTCTAATCATTTGCACAAGCCTAAGCAAGCTTAAAACCTTCCTAATCAAGTCCAAGTCAAATTTTCTCTCATCACCCTAAAAATATCTCAACCATAAAACTTTATGAAGTCCACTAGGTCATAAATGACTCTTACAAGCCCTTTTATTGCTCTTACAAGTCATTATGAGGGTCTTTATGAAGATTTTATCCCTTGAGCCTCCTTTGTTGACTCATCCTTCCCCTTTTCTCCATCCTCTCACCATGTGACATGTGTCACTCCTTGATTGGCTATAAGGAAGCACAATCCATGTGCTCTCCTCTCATGCAATCTGAGCCCTCCATAAGCTTTTTCCCATCCTTGCATCTTAGCCCTCAATCCCTCAAGCCTCTTGCCTATAAATTAGATCCTTCCCCTTTGTAAAATAACACAATCCATGAAGTAAAGTTATAATGCTATTTTGAGAGCCAAATCCATACTAAAGCCATCTATCCACACCAAAAATCCACAATCATCCATTGAAGCCTTTGGAAGCATATTGAGCATACATCCTATCCATTTAGATAAAGCTACTCAACAAGAGAGCTTCTTATTGAGAGAGTCCATTAATGGCTCATATTCTCAATTGAGAGCTCATCTTAGTCTATCTTGAAGTTTATGAATTTTTTTTAGTTTGTAGAAGCTTTATTTAAATTTGGTTTCTATTAGCATACTAACATTGCTCATATACACTAGCAAGACTGTAGCAAATCCTAATAGGTTTGAGGCTTCTAACAAGGCCTAGTTCTCTAACAAGGACTCAAGACACTATACATATTTTAGATATTCTTAACAAGGTCAATATCCTTAACCATATTCTATTGTTTAGTGAATCATCTAGTGGGTATCATTCCCACCAGGGTTTTCCCTTGGTTGGGGTTTCCCTAGTTAGCAAACAATGGTGTTATGAGTTCTCTATGTGTATGGTTATATTTACTATTCAACATTGAAATTTTACTTTCATATGCAAGTTATAAAGTAATTAACAATATTGAGTTGTAGGAAAAAGTTTGTAGAATACTGCTTGACCCCCCTCTCAATATTATCTATTTTTAATAATCATTTAGACAATTTTCTATCTCTATATGCATAAATGAGATGTTGAGTATATGTTTCCATAAATGACAACCATCAAGACATCTAACTAACCATATTGCTAACAACATCTTGACAACAGCATTTGGAAAAATTGGCTAAGTCCCAAATTGATGTCATACATAACAAAATCAAACGAAATAACTATAAAAAAATTGCCTTCAAAACATAAGAATTTTATTCATGGTACCCACAAGATGATGTACTAATATAGATATTTCTTGTTAGAGGATAGACCCTGTTAGGAGTTTGTTACAACATTCAATATAGATGATTCCATGTTAGGAAACTTTGAATCCCTCTTAGGAGATCCCAACCCTGTTAGGAGTTGTGGAAGACAACTGGACCCATTGCCCGGACAACTTCAAGGCTAAGATCAAAGAACCCACTATCCAAATGATCTCTATATTATTCCTTGTAGAATAATAGAACTAAAATATATTTCCTTCCTCTCTCTCTATCCTATCAACCAAACTTTTTCTCCTTTAGATCTTGTAACCAAAATTCATACTATGCATCCAATGATCTCTTGGATCACTTACACACATTCAACAAGTATTCTACTCACTAGTACATTTGCACCCATTTTTCTACCAAAGCTATGAATCCTCCTTATTTTTTGTTTTCATTCCTATGTTGGTCGCAAAAAAAGAAAAGAAATTCCCGCTTTGGTCAAAATTTCGACCAACAACATGAGTTTGCCCAAGTTGAAAATATCCAAAGCTAAAAGTTTGATAAAGATGCTTGAGTGCGCATTTGAGTTTAATAAAGTTTTCATTACATTTGGTGATTTTGTGGGAGGATGAACTCTGGTGATTTCAAGATTTTGACTATTTTTTCTCATGAGATTTCATGCCATAACTGTGAAGTGGGAAGAGGTTGGATGCTTTCAGCGGTTCCTCCATAATGACTTCGTTATTCTCTTTAGCCTAGGAATCATAATAATTGAAACATTTGTCAAGCTCATTTCTAAATTATTGAAGGTATTTGCACATATAAGAACTAGTTAAATAATAGGCTTAATATTAAAGTTCATATCCTCTTGCAATATATGTTATGTTTTATGTTTGGACTCTGTATTGAAAGAAACCCTAATAAAAGTCTTCATTGTAGATTTTGCATCAGTTGAAGAGTTTGAATGATAATTGGAAATGAGAAGTAGTGGGGAGATCTTCCTATAATCTAGATAGTTCGGTGCCCCTTTTCATGCATGCTCTCTCTTTATTAAAGAAAATCCTTGGTTCTTTCAACTTTTTAAATCTAAAATCCTTCATTGATATTTAAAAATGGGTGTAAATTGAATGCATATGGCTCAAGCATTTTGTGTAATCCTTGTTCTTTCAAATTTTTACATCTAAAACCCTTCATTAACATTTGAAATAGGGCATAAACTGAATGCATATGGCTCAAACATTTTGCTTACAACCAACCAAAAATGTGATTAGTACCAACATAGGTTAGGCAGATTAGTATCAAGCAATAAAGTGTAGCTCACTAATGTTTTTGTTTACTGTAGGTGTAGCAGAATATGATTGAGAAGAGGCTATAAAATGATTTTTGATCTGTGAACCCTAGTGAACATCAAACACATATTTTTACACTTTCCTATATTAATCAACTCTTACCAATTACTGCTCATTTAGTTAAATGTTTAGAAACAACAAATTATCTGTTGGAATTGACAAAAGAAATAAACAAACAAGACAAACAATTGGTAGAAAACTTATCACAACAAATTGCAGATGAAGACAAAGCTTCAAAATGGGTGAAAAACTTTTCCATGGTTCTGTATTATCTTGTTCATAGGACCTTTCCTAGTTATCTCTAGGCATGGTAGCTTTGTTCATTCTAGCCATTATTATTCCTTAATTTCAAATAAACATAGGGGCTCTATTCATCCTTAACTTCTATGAGTTAGGGGCATGGTGCTTTATTTTCATCTTCCTACAACTTTTGTTTAACTGTTGCTATCTTTAGTCCCTTGTGGACATTAATATAATTTTCTTTTCTTGCTATACACAAGGTCTGGTTTGACTGTTTTCTTTTGAGATTTTATCTTGAAGTTCATTTGGTAATGCTAAACTATATTGATATTTAAGCTTCCTTTGGAACTTGATGATTTCTTTTTTGAGGGTGATTTCTATTTACTTGTTCTGCCCGCAGTTTCCATTGTCTTCTTTCTCATGGGAGACGACAATATCGTAGGCATAATCTTCTTGGTCAATTGGAATGTGCCTTGTGATCCACGCCATGGAGGATCCAATTTAAGTCCTTTGTATGATGACAACTTATAAAGTGGCTATAAACCCCAGATGTAATTCCTTCAAACAAAGAGTAGCACAATAAATTTATTAAGTTTTTCCATAATCTGTACAATATTTATTAATTATTGTGCATTACAGTATTTCACAATTATTATCTCAAACACAGATGATCTAATGAGGGTATTGAAACCTATGGATGAGAAATGACTGAGTGCTTCGTGGGAGCACACATATGGAGACTACAACTTGAGTATTTGCCATTGTCTAAACACGCATGTTGTTGATTAGCTATGTTGTGGAAAATGATGGGGAAAGAAATTTAATCTAGTTTCCTAATGAGGTTAAGTGATCTATTGAAGTGCAAGTGGAAAATCAGTTTGTGCTGATTTGCACAAGGAGTTTTGGGTCAAGCTTCTAGAGAAAATCACTGATGAATTCGATGCATGGCTTTGACATTGATGTTCTGAGGAATAGTGCCAAGTCACTTGGATGTTTGAATTGATCTCTCTATTGAAGCATAATTTCTTAAGGAATTTTTTTTGAAGGGTGTAGTTGATTCATACTTTTTAGTTTATTATGAAGTATGTCGATGGAGGAAGTGCTAAGTTTTTGTCAACTCTTTTCAGATGTTTTAGCTTTTTCGCCTAACTTTGGCTTGAAGTTAGCTAAATTACATGTGGTTGTGGTACCGGATATTGATTCTATTGGCACATTTATAATGAGTTAGGAAGCATTGAAGTATTTGAGGGAAGGTGGAATTGGAAAGCCTCCTTTAGAAGCTGGTGTTATTTTAAACTTAAGTGCTACAATACAGTACTCAGCTTTATGGTATCAAATTCATGTCTCTGCTGCAAAGGTTCATTTTTAATTATTATATTCTTCTTGGATTAAGATTTGAATTAACTATTTAATAAATTTAAATGTTTTGGCATAAACATGAGAGTCGTTTTACTTACATGATAATTTAAACAAGTTATCTAGCAAAGTTTTGTTTTGTTTACAGGCAGCTGTTGATAGTCTTACAAGATCTATGGCTTTAGAGTGGGGGATAGACTGTGGAATACATGTAAATGGTATTGCACCTGGTCCAATTGAAGGTACTCCTAGAATGGACATACTTTCACCCAAGGAACTCCTAGGTGATCTTCGAAAAAACCAACCTCTTTATAAAGAAGGAGAAAAATGGGATGTTGCTATGGTGATCATCTATTTGGCATCTGACACTGGTTAGTATCTCTTGAACCTATCTAATAATCATTGAGGGGTAGAGGTTGTAAGATACTACAATTACATCATCCCTTTTTTCCTTTCCTCATGCAGATATTGAACATGTAATGCACAAAATTAGTAATAATATACATGTAAAATTTTCTAATTCTCATCGAATAACCAAATTGTTCAGTTACTTTGATGGAATTTCCCTACCTTTGGCTTATTCAATTTAACAATGTCAACAATGCTATAGCACCCTTGAGAGTTCCATGAAACTAGTGAGAAAATGAGAGCTGTATATTTTGATATGGGTTTCTAAAATTGCACGTCTTGGGATTTTAGCGTGCACTCATATTGAAAATATTAGATTCTTTGTATGTAAGGAAATATAATAAAATTGGAACAAATGTTATTATGTGTTTATATTTGCTCTTAAGAAAATATTTTTCATAGCTTAAGTTGTACAAAACTTTGGGAAATTGGAAGTAGGATAGAGCTATATAAGATTTTATCATTGAAAGCAATGGATTCTATCTTTCCACATAATGAAACACTGTGGACTGATGTACTGTTGGAATTAACTTCTCACATGCTTTGTCTACCGGCTTGTTCCCACTGCTAGTGCATAAAATCTAATGCATGTCTAGCTTGACAAATCTGATTTGTATTTATCTGCAGAAAATCAAATTCTATTTTATCCTTACTTGCCATGCCTGCAAGTCACTCAACCGCCTCACTATGGTTATATATAGAGGCATGTTTGTAATATTGGTGTGTATCTACATAGTTCCATGTTTGTATTTTTATATGTTGAATCAATGTAATTATGCTATAGCAGATTTGATGATTGTCTCTGTTATTTCAGTGTGCTCTATTTTATTTTAACTCTGTTTTTACTGTGACTCTCCTGCATAATTCTTGTAGAGAAAAAGGTCTTAAGTACAAAATGAATTACTATCTCAGTATGAGAGTCAACTGTTGGAGAAGGAACATTCAGGTTGCCATGCATTGCTAAGAGATGACAAGGTATTATTTTGGTCTATGAGTTTTAATATTGCTACTTGTGTGGGAGTTGTGACCATGCTTTTTAGTATTTTTGTTGCTTACAATCTTCTATTGTTTCTGAATTTTGGTGTAGGTGGATGATCTTTCAAGGATGTATAGATTATTTTGTGGATGATCTTTCTAGAAAAAATTGACACCCTTATTTTAGGCACTAAGAAGGTATAACATCCTAATTTGTTTGACTGATAAAATCCATGATGCCAGTTCATATTTTTATAATTTCTCACTTGTTAATATTATTTTTTGTTAATTGATGTTTTAAAAAAAGTTGCTAATCATTTTGTTTCACAAAATGCTTCAATACCAGTTAAAGCCATTCCAAAAAAGAAGGATAGCAGTAGTTCTGAAGAATCTGAATGAAAAAGGTATAGAGGCGTACCCTGTTTGAAGTTGAGGCAATTCTAGATAGCATTATATTTCATTGTGTTTGATGTATTCTTTTTCTGTATGCATTTAAAAAACAATGTACTTTTTCTTTGAAGCACACAATCTTGTGATCCTTTATGTATGCCATTATGTGATACATGTTACATATTTGATATTTTTGCCATAAAATATGACTACAATCAAAGGTTGTCCATGTGAACATGAAGGATTTTCTCTACATCTAAATAGGCTCATTATTCATAAAGTTTCTTGATTTCTTATTACTTATTTGGTCCTTTTGCCAATTGCAGTTCTTTGACAAAGATATCACAGTTTTCATTTAAGGTTATTTAATATCCTATTGAATTGTTAATAGAGCTTTTAAATGCACTTCAATTATCTCTCTAAGGGAAATTCTATTTAAATATTTTTTGACCGGGGAATATAGCTTTTTAATACCCAGTTTCTTGACCTCAAATGTTTAATTATCCTATTAACTTGTTATGTATTCATAATAAAATAACAGATGTGGTCAAGTAGTTAAGCTCTTGTTTAGGGTTTATGGTGTGCCTAAAATCTCTTTTTAAATTAAAATGCCACTTTTTTCTTGATGTTGTTTCTAATGAAGTCCATTCTCTATGTGATAATATTAACTAGTTTCTCTTGTATGAAATTCAAGTTTCTTGTTAATATATTTTGTATAACAATTTTATTGTATTTTGCATTTACATAATGCTTTTGTCCCAGTGAAAGCCCCCCAAAAGAAAGACACAAGCTCTAAAGAATCAGATAGTGAAGAGTCTGAAGAGGATACTATACAAAAGGTAGATTGCTTAATCTCTTTGCAATGAGGATAATGCTAATTAACATACTAGTTTGCTTCAAGTTGTTTTTATCTTGGAATTTTAAAAAATCCTAGGTAGAATGCCATGTCTATTTAGCAAGCATTTGATGCTTTTGAAGTATCACTCTCATAGTTGCATGCATTGAACTATTTGCATATGTAGATTATTTGATTTTGTTCCTCAAGAGTGTAGCATTTTTTTTTTCAAATAATTTTTTCTTTGTAATTCCTAATAGATATCAAAGCATCTATTTATGTGAGCTACTACTAGTTCAATTGTCAAAAAGTATTCGTTGACAACTCTTATTTATGTACACAACTCCTTTTTTGTTTTTGTCATACCTAAATGCATGTTTTTTTAAATAAATATTATTAAAAAATTAAGTACACTTTGCTAATTGTTTATAGTTAAGTTAGTTCCTATTTGAAATGACTTTATGGGGTGTAGTTGAAATTGTATTTTTTAAAACTGAACGGTATTTTCATTTTTGATGATATAAAACATGCAGTTTAAGATATGGTAAATGTTTAGCTCTCATTATTGGTCATGTTCTGTAACTTGTTTGATGGTTTAGTTTTAAGAATGTTTTTCTCAAAAGACAGGTCATTTATTTATTAAAATAATGTTTGTTTCTTATATGGGACATATACTTATATGAGATGCTTTTTATATGAAAACAATGTTAGTTTCCAAATGTGACAATTGGTTGGTTCAACTTATTTTCTATATTTCTGAATTATAGATGAAAATAATTGTGTTCAAGAAGTGTTTTAATTTTTTTTCAAGTGTCATAAACATGTTTCCAAACCCATTTCTAAATCGGTATCCAAACAAGAAAGCTCCAATGAAGAAGAAACTTCTGAGGATAGTGATGATGAACCTGCACCCCAAAAATTGGAAGCAAAGGTATATTACAAACATGTGATAATACCAAATAGTATTGTAGTGCCAGAAAGACAGTTACAAGGTGATGAATATGGTAAATATTAGTGAATTAGAATGCATAGTGACTCGAATTATGTTTGTGTTAAACAAAGTATTGTTCATTGTTTCTGCACCAGAAAGAAAATTCTGTGGAAGCATTTTAATAATTTTTTCAAATGTCAAAAACTTGTTTCCAAACCCATTGCTAAATCAGTATCAAAACAAGAAAGCTCCAGTGACGAAGAAACTTCTAAGGATAGTGATGAAGAACCTGCACCCCAAAAATTGGAAGCTAAGGTATATTACTAAATAGTATTGTAGTGCTAGAAAGACAGTTTGAGGTGATAAAATTGGTAAACATCAATGAAATAGGATGTGTAATGTTGAGTTATTCTTGTGATGATAAACTATAGCTATTGTCTCTGCACCAATTAAATTGATGATCTTGTTATTCTATTCTAGCAATATTTTTTTCCCCTTTTGTGCATATATTGTAAACTATTATTCTTGTACAGGTTTCTATTGTTTCTCTTGTTATAACAAAAAAATGGTTTTGTAGAATTGTTAATTTTTTTCAAATCTCAGAAACTTGGTCCAAAACCCATCGCTAAATTGATATCCAAACAAGAAAGTTTTAGTGAAGAAGAAACTTCCGAGGATAGTGATGAAGAACCTGCCCCCAAAAATTTGAAAGCTAAGGTATATTATATATAATGTTTAAAATATATTGAAGGACTACAAAGAGGCTTTGAGGTCTAGAAAATGGTAAATGTAATAGTTACTGCATACTTATATACGTCAATAATGTTAAATACAGTTCTAATATTTTAACATTTGTTACAGTAATTGGTACTTGAGTGTCAAGAACAATTTCTAACAATCTGATTGTCATGTTTTTTCCTATTTTATCTCTTCTTGAAATATGTCTATATTTAGTTATTTCATATCTTCTAGGTGAACAAGGATAGGATACTATGCAAATCTAGGCAGAACATGGTCCAAGGGGATTGGGAGTAGCTTGGCTTTGACCAGGGTTTTTGAATAGATACATAGGATGTTAGTTAATACATCGTCTATCTTTTAATTGCTGATCTTTTAATTTTGAGTAACTAGTATTTAGTCTTTTTATAAAAAAAATTTGATCATATTCTAGAAAATTTCCCCAAATCCTGCTGTTAAGAAAGAAGGCAGTAGTAGTGAAGAAGACTCTTCTGATGAGAGCGATGAAGAACCTGCTTCGCAAAAGCTGGTACCCAAAGTATGTCATGTTTATATTGTATTTCTTATTGCTTCTTTCTTGATGGTGATATGTAATCATATTTTCTAGTTGGGGATTATATTAACACATAAATGCCTTCTAGAAAACTCCTGCCAAATCAATTGGTAAAAAGGGAAGTAGTAGCAGTGAGGAGGAGCCTTCTTTTGAGGAGAGTGATGAAGAGCCTACACCTCAAAAATCAGTTCAAAAGGTACCAAACATTTTTTTCCCATTGCCTATATTTTGAGATTGCTAGTTCTCCTTTTTTGCATGTCCTCTCTTTTGATTGATGTGGCTGAGATTTATATATCTTATGTTTAATATTAAGCTTCTTTATGTTTTGAACATGTAGCTTGTCTTTTCAACATGTAGCTTGTTTTGATCATGACAAGAAGCATAGAAGTTCTGTTTCTAAATGAGAAGTGTGACAACTTTTTTCTTTGTCAACTATTTGCAAAAATTCTATATTCATTTTTTCATAAACTTTAATAATTGAATGTTAATTTGAACAGGTCCACCATGGGAACCTTTTTGTAAATTGAATTGTTCAATCTGAAGACTTTGTAGCAGAGCCATCTGCATATGATATGAGTGCCACTGTGTAGAATTAAAGTTACAAATATTTTGTAATAATTTATTGGGATTCAGCTGCGTAGCTTCAAGCCAATTTTCATTGAACCATATTCAATGAAATAGGAGACAATGAAGATTGAGTTGAATCCACGAACTAAAATTTATATAAATTATGAGATAATTTGATACATCGCAGAAACATCATCACTATGAGAATAAAGTTACAATATCTATGGAGATATAAGTTTTGTATATAGTATTTCTACTTGATTATTTATTGGAAGTATGATCAGAAAGAAAGTTATTGAAAATCTCCATACTTCACACCATATCCGTTTGTAGGATGTGCCTAAAAATTGATTGTTGTGTTTAGGTGTTAATTATTGTTAGTTGGACAGTTGTTATTTCTGACCCGAAAATAGCAGTAGTATTTATGGGTAGCTTGGACAGCTATTTGTCCTTATCTATGAATAGAAGTTGTATTTATGGGTGGTTTGGACAGCTGTTTGTCCACTTGCCAAGAATTAGTAAATGGTTATTATTTACTAATTTTAGAGATTCCCTTTTGGACACCTTACAACCAATTCTATTTTTGGCTATCGAGTTGTCTTAATCTCAACCGTCGATTGTAAATCAATCTCGAGCGTTGGGTTACCAATAGGAGTAGTATAAAAAGGGGTCATTGGTCATTTGGAGTATGAAGTTTTGGAGAAACATTTGCAGTGTTAGCAAAAAGTCTTGCAGTGTTAGCAAGGGTGCAGTGTTAGCATGGAGATAGTAGTGGGGAATATCAGCGGAAGAAATTAGGAGATTGTTGGAGTTCTGCCAGTGAGAGGCAAGGAATTTTGTATCTCTTGATTTGCTGAAGTTTAATATAATTCCTCATCTGTAGAACTGGTTTTCCCTTAGGGGTTTTTTCCAGGGACAATTTGTTTGAAAATATTGTGTTCATTATGTTGCTCATTTCTTTCTGTATTATAAGTGAAATTGCAGTTGTGTTATTTTTCAATATTAGCTGGGAATTTTTTTTCAATAATTTAATAATCATTTATGATAGGTGATTAATAATCAGTGACTGCAACAGTTTGATTTTTCACATTGGGCACATCCTACAATTGGATGTGACATGAAGTCCTGAAATTTTCATTTAGCTTGCATCTTAATTATGCTTCCAATATATAGAAGAGAAAATGGTATGCAAAAATTGTATGTTCACAAACATTTTAACTTTGTTCTTTTTATAAGTGGTATTTTTATAATTATCAAATTATCAGTATTTGACTACGTAGCTTTTAGTCAACTTTCATTGATCTACTTTTCCTCTAAGAGCTTAGCTTTAATTTTCTTAGTGAGCTAAACTAAATTCTTAAGACACGACTCTTAAAAGTGTTTTTACAGGAAGTAGACAAAATAAAGGATCTAGAGAGTGCGTTAGAGAAGAATTTTTTTCTAGCAAAAGAATGAGTAGAGAATGGGAAAAAGGTCATTGTTGATGAGCCCATAAATTCTTTCAAAATTTAATTTTAACAAAAAGCCTTTGTTAAGAGTGTAGTGGGATAGAAAAATTTTCAAACAAAGTTATTTCTAATGATGTCCATGACCTTATTCTTATTTTCAAACATTCTAAAGAAAAAAACTGAAAATATGCTAAATGTATAAGTTTTGACTCAAACCCTCCACGCAGTTGAATCCTGATAAATTAACATAATTTGATACATTGGAAATAGTACTCATATGGGAATTAAAGTTACAATATCCATAAAGATAGAGGTTTCACACATCACATATCCTTTTGTTATTCATTGATTACATGATCAATAAACAAGTTAAATAAAATCTCTGCATTTCATGTTATATCCATTTGCAACATGTGCCTCATGGCTGTGTTTTTGTGATGGGCGATAACCGGAACAACAACTGTGACTCTCATGTTTGGTAAGTAGAGTGGAAGCTTAAGTTTCTAATAGACTGTATGCCACCTATATTTGTATATCTGACTTTTAAATGGACTGACTCTAATTTTTCTTATTTTAAAACAGGGGACCTCTTCTTGTCAAGAATATTCTAGGAAGATATGTAATGTGTTATTTGCGATCGTCACAATTGGGATCCAACATATACAAACATCATTAGAAATTTAGAGGCACGAGGTTTTCCAAGATGTTACTAGACAATAGCTTTTTATGACAACATGAATTTCTTTTTGTGGAGAAAATCCTAGTAGTAGTCATGCATCATATGCAACCTTCAAATATTGGCAGGGATCTTGGTGGATAGAAAACTAGTGATTGTGAGTATGTGCCATTGGAGTATCAATTCTTGAGTGGGGTAAAGCTTCTTAGGAAAATGCTATCTATAGTAAAATGAGCAATTGCAGACTCTACAGACTCACTTCTCAGTCACATAATTTGGTGATTGTAATTTCCTTATGTTTTTTATTACGAGATACTACTTGAATTCTTCACAATTCAATGAATATAGAAATAATTTCTTGTATTAAAGTAATATTTGAGTGATTCTTAATTCCAAATGCATATACAGTATGGTTCATATCAAAATAATTATAATTGCATAACAATCAAGATGATATATATTTTCTATTTTTGATATACAGGAAATTGCATGCAATGACTGAGGAAATTCTCAGTACCTTGTACTGTTCGTTGTATCTCATATACAAGTAAGAATTTGCAAATATGCAGTCTATCTCTGATATAACTTTATATTTATGCTCTAAATATTGTGATAAGTTGTCTGATATGACAATATAAATATACTCAAAGATGATGTTGTTTCTGATGGTAGACTTTATATGCCTGCACTGAATGGGTGCCAAAGGAAATATGCTCTCTTACAGAGTGATCATTGCAAGATAAAAAATATAATAAGTTCTTCCAATCATCTTGAGTTGAATGATAGAACTACCTTTTTATAGCTTGCATTAGAAATGATTAGTCATGTTGTAAATGACATGAGTTATATCTCTTCTTAGTCACACCCTTTCATAATAATCTCTAATCACTTCTCTTATGATCCAGATTGGTTTGTTCACAATAAGCACCATTTATTTCTTCTTGTATATTGTTGTTGACTAAAGACAATAAATCATTGTCTAGACATGTCTCTTTAGATATCAATTAATCTTCCAATTTGTACTTGCTAGTCAATGGCCTAGCATCGTGTCTAATTGGTTTATGTTTGTTATTCACTATCAACTTCTGGTTGTGTAATTTTGATTATTCTATCCATTGATTAAGGGGTTGAGGGGATTAATATTTGATTAACAAACTGATTGGGATCAATGTGCTAGTTGACCATCAAGCAATGTATAGATCGCTGGTCTGCAATACTTGGTATCATCATTGTCTCCTTGAATTTGAGTAATAATATTAGCTTCTGTCACCATAATGATCCAATGGGGATATCATCTTTGTACATGGCTTTTAGACTTTGTCACTTTGTGTTTGACCACTTCATACTATAGACACCTAAATTTGATTACACTATTTTAGTAATCCTATTTAGTTATCTAAAAAGGCATTATTAATTAAATTTCTATTTAATTAATCCTTTGTCATCCCCTAGTTGATTAATTTAATTAATCATCTATAGTCCTAATTGATAAATCAAATAATCTATTATTTATCAATTAAATCCTTTTCTCCTATCTAATTCAAAAAATCCCCATTTATTAAATAAATCTATTTGATAAATGAAATCCTCAAATTCAAAAAAAACCCTAACCTATCTCTAATCCTCCATTTAGCCTAATCCACCCCATCCACCCATACTAACCAAGCTTAGCCACTAACTCACCCACCCTCATTAATGCCATCCACTTGCACATCTCTAACATCCCTAATCTAATCCTAAACCCAAGCCTAATCCACCCCCTAATGTTGTCACATTCCTTAAACAAGTTTAAAACTTTCCTAATCCAAACCAAAGTCTCCCCTCAAAAAAACCCAAACACTAAGTCATGAGTGCTCTTACAAAACATAAAGACTCTTACAAGCCCACTCATGACTCTTACATCCATCTTACACACTCTTCCCTCTTCCACACTCATTCCTCTTACATCCCTCTTACATACTCAACCCCACTCATCATGACTTTAACCAACCCTTAACCCTACCCTCTCACACTCCTCCTCCTTGTGACAAGTGTCACCTTCCCATTGGTGCTAAACAAGCACAATCCATGTGCTCCCCTTTGAGTGCATCTTAGCCCTCCTTAAGCCTTCATCCATCCTTGCATCTAAGCCCTCCATCCCTCTACCCCTTAGCCTATAAATTGAATCCCATCCCAAGCCATTTCATCAACAATCTTTGAGCTAAAGTTACCATGCTATTTTGAGAACCAAAGCCATCAACCATACCCTTATAATGCCAAATTGAGAGCTCACAAAGCTACAAATTTTCCATTACCCATCTCCATTGAAGTAACTTTTGAGCATCTTGAGCATACATCCACAGCAAAAAGGACACATCTACAGAATCAAGAAAGCATGGAGTGTTTTCTCTCGTGAGGTTTGCACTTCTTATTTTCTTTCTTAGTCTAAGCATATATGTGAATTTAGTTTTTGGTCTGTGAATGTTTACTTCATTTGTTAATGTTCTTTGCATACTGATTCTGGTTCTACATTTTGGCACGCCCGGTGGGACCCCACTATGGGTCATTTAATCATCTATTTTCATCTATATGTCATTTTTCTAACCATCTAATGTTTGCTGTTGTTTGAGTGTGTTGTGAGGGTGTTTTGCTTGTTTTTGCAGGTTAAAGAACACACTTAGGAAGAAGAAATACCATCTAAAAAAAAAAAAAAATTCGCATTTTTCAGCTTTTTTTTGGCGCGGTTTTGGCGTCTGCGAAAATCGACTTCTACGAAAATCCGCTTCTGCGAAAATCCGTGTCTGCGCAAATCAACTGTCTGCGAAAATTGACTTCTGCGAAAATCCGCGTCTGCACAAATCGACATCTGCGAAAATCCGCGTCTGCGCAAATCAACATCTACGAAAATCTGCGTCTGCGAAAATCGACGTCTGCGAAAATCTGCGTCTGCGAAAATTGACATCTCTGCTTGTCACCTGGGTTCTGTGCTGCGAATCTATTTTTTCCTCTTCATATTTTAGTGCCTCTGTAGTTCAGCATCTTCATATTTTTGCAGACTGTGTTCTCTGCTTGCTTATGTTCCATTTCTGCTTTAGACCGTTTTAAGCATTTTTAGGCGTAGAAAAAACAACAAAAAAAAGTTAAAATTTTTTTTCCCATAGTTAAGCTCTCATTTTTGAAAATTTTGGCTAACTAACTGAATTGCTTTTTTTTTGTCTCATTGCAGGTTGGAGCACATATGGAACCACTAACCATGCTTCTTGCAGGTTTTCATGTTGCTAAAAAAATGAACTTGAATGTTTAACCATTTGTCTCTGAATGCATGTTGCTAAAAAAAAAAATGAACTTGAATGGTTAAACACATTTTTCATTGAATGAGTGTTGCTCAAAAACACACTTTTGAATGTCATGGATTAAAATCAACTTTCTTTGGAATGCATGCTTAAAACAAAAAAATTCAATCTTGAATGCCAAGGATCAATTAACCATTACAAATCTCTTTTTCACATGCAATCTAGGTAAAGTTGGATTTTTGGACATTTAAGAAACTTTGTTAAGTTAAAATACAAATTTACAAAAATCAATTTGAGTAGTTCCTTGGACTCACCTCTTTTCTAATCACCCATCAAATATTAACCATTGGTTGCAATCTCAGCGCCATTTATGGGGATGGGTCTACTTGAAAAAGGTGTTAAATGTTCCACAATCTAACTCACTCACTTGGTCTTTGAACGTTTGCTTTAACTTTATCAAAATTCTTAAATGGTCAAAACTCTAGATTAAATCGATCACACTTCAAGTTTGGGCACTAAAATTGAACAACAACTGACGTGGAGAGCCTCCGGGCGCGCGCTTGAAATCGAATCTCACACACTTTTGTTTTGGGCTTAAAACAAACTCACACTCAATCTTGAATGCCTTAAAGAAAATTAATCGATACTTGACGTGGAGGGCCTCCGGGCGCGCGAGTTTTCTTTTGTTGACCCTAACTCTTCTTATTGTGTGCATTCTTTGATCGATTTACTTTTGTTGGCACTTCAAGTTGGAATTGAACATTGTCTCTTAAACATGAGTGCTTGCAAAGTCTAGATTAGCACACATAAGAGTCAGTTGGTAAAAGAACAAGCGTGTTTTTTACCCCAAGGTCATCCGAGTCTTCTCTCCCCTTGTCGTCTTTTGAGGCCATCTTGGGTGCATAAGATTAGGATCCAAAACCTTGTTTCTTTTTTAGGAGGCCTGCTTGGGGATTTCATCACCCCTTGGACAACCTCAACTCCAGCGTTCCGGCGGAGTATAAGAATCGGGAGGTGAATCAAAAGACACCTCTCTTGGGATCAAGATTTTGTCATTCGGGCTAAGCCTCAAGGAACTTTATACCCTTGAGAAGTGAAAGAGGAGAAGTGGGTTACCGCTCCTCTCGGCTGTGTGACATCCTTTTGGTCTCATCTACGGATTCGGGCCTCACGTACCTTGCGTATATTGAGGACTCCCTAGCTAAACCAATTGTCTGCCTTGCAGAAAACCATCTAGGATGTTAATGTGTTTGGAGTGACTGATCGAAACATTTGTAGAACATACACACTCCTTGGCGCAAGTACCACATTCTGAGAACCACAAACTTCTATCTGGGTGTTCCTATCTATTGCTTGTTTTTATTTTACTTGTTGAATGAATGTTTGCCAAACTTGGTCAATCCTAGCTTAGGGCACACTTAGCGTAGTCACTGCCTATTTTGGAAGTTGAACAAGTTGGAGCAAAACAACTGAGATTTTTCCCAAAGCCAAGCAGATTCAGGAATTTATGTCGGAACAACCCAAACCAAAACAGAAGTTTCACAAGGTCAAACTCAAGCCATCTCTAGCATACCAAGAACTTTCAGCCAAGAGAAAAGCAATAACACCAAGCCCACGAATTTCCAAACTCCACAAAGCAGAGGACAAAGCTACTGACGAAGCACTTCAAGAGGCCTGGTTAGAGCGCACCATCAAATTTAGCCAACATCCAAAAGTTAATCCTGCTTATGCCTTACCAACTAGGCATGATTTCTATGATTAGACACCCTTGTTTCTCCACATCTTCTTGGATAAGCTTCACTCTAGAGTCATCTTTGTAGAAAAGCCAGCCATCTTAGGTTATCCCCTTAAGCATTATTAGCTCATCCATCTCATTTAGAATCATACCATCTAGCCAGTAATCGAAATTCTGCATATCTAAGCTTTCAAAATTGTTGTCACCTTGCTAAAAGTTTGCCATTCCTAAAATCTTCCAAATCCACCAATCTCACCAAGGTTATCCCTTTGACATAGCTTTGTCTAGGGTAATCTAGCTTTGTCACTTGTTATCCCTCATCACCTTGAGCTAAAGGTTGGGATTCACAAGTGGTCAATCTCGTGTTCTTCCTAAAGGATCATCAGTCTATCCTTAAGTTGACACAATCACCACCAAGCTTCCACATAGGAAAGCAGACCTTTTGTACTTTGACAACATATCTTTAAAGTTAGAATCCCCAACCCAATCCTCCTTAGGTTTTGTCATATAGCTTTGCCTCAACCTAGGAAATCATTTGCATAGAAAAGCCTTCCCCCTTTTGCATCCATCAGCATTATTGCATCTCATCCCTAGGAGCATTTTTTCATGCCACCCGTCACTCGCTTAGCCGAGAAGAAAGAAACAATGGATCCCTATCATTTAGATCGAACAACCTCACCCCCCTTGAGCACTCAGCCATCCTTCAGCCCAGAGCCAGCTATGCCATCACCTACTGACATTGAAGCTTTCATGAACCAACCAGGAAATGCAGTATTGGTAAACGCCATTATAGACAAAAACAAAGAGACAATCATGGCTAATTTTCGAAGGGACAATGTAGGAACCTTTGACTTTGGAAGACCCCCTCCATTATCAGATCCATCTCACCCATTGTTTGGGCAGCTACCACCACCCATAGGCTCTTATGATCCAAACTATCCTCAATATATTCCAAAAGAAGAGCCTCCAGCCAATCCATATGACCCAACAGACCCAAACATACCATCATCCACCCAAGTTGAAATCTCCATGCCGCAAGCCAACCCAGCCACCACCACTCCATCCTTGGTTCATACCTCTTCGCTCCAAACCCCCTTTACCCAAAACACCTCACCATTCACCCCCTTCACTATTGCTGCTGCTCCCGAACCTAGCCTTCCCAATCCACCCATCTCCCAAATCAGTGCTAGCATCTTTGGCCAACCTCAGCAATATACAACAGGGATGCCACCCATGGGGCCAAGTAATCAACCTTTCATCGCCCCCAGCTTGTTCACCACAGCCCAAAGCACAATCCCATCATTTCCATTAGGTCTTGGGAGCTCAATACCACCAGCCACAAATCCACAATCTACTACCTTCACTCCACAAAGCTATCAAAACCCACAAGCTACTGCCAATCTTCTACCAAGCTCCCAAGTGACCCTAGCTCCCACCACCACTCTACCAAGCTTCCAAATCTAGCCACAAAGCTATCAAACCCCATCAGTTCCATTCCCAAGCTTTCAATTCCCACCACCTCCACCACCAACTAATCCATTACCTCCAATTACCAACTACTTTTCAATGCCACTTCTAGGAGGTAATCCACCACCCCAGCCAACCACCAATTATTTGCAGATGCCATCCCAAATGGGGGCACAACCCACATACATTGGTCAAACCCCACAAGCCCTCCGATCCTTTCCCCAAGCCTCACAACCACCTTATACCTTACCTCCACAAAGCAATCCATTTATCCCACAGCCAGCTTATGTTCCTCAATCCCAACCTCAAATCCCATATCAACAGCAAGCCTCGCAGCACATGCAGCAATATGCGCCACCTCCCCCTCAACAACCCGTCATCCACCATGCAGCTGCCCAAACAATGTACAATCCTTATCAGCAAATCCCTCACAGCCATCCATATTCAGTGGCCCCATCCAGGACATACCTACCTCAAGGCACTCCTACATTGGGGGCACCCCAACCATCACCTATCAATTCAGAGTGGGAACAAATGAAGATAGCTCTGAAAGCCATCCAAGAAGGGAATGATCCAAAGACATTCAAGTTTGAGAATGTGTGTCCTTACCCATTTGACAGAGCCATTACCACGACACCATTTCCCAAACACTTTGAGGTACCTAAATTTGACAAGTTCAGAGGAAAAGGAGACCCTGTCACACATATCAAAGAATTTTACATGCATTGCCAGGATGTGGCATACAATGATGTCTTCCTCTTGCGCCTTTTTCCCAAAAGCTTGGCTGGACCAGCTCTTGAATGGTTTTATAGAATCCCCTATGGCACAATTAAAAACTTTGCTGAATTATCTGAGGCATTTGTAGCCCAATATGCCCATCTTGTTGAAACAGAGCTATCAATAGTTGATCTTGTCCAGACCAAGAAAAAAGGTGGAGAAAGCCTTGCCGAATACCTGCAAAGATGGCAAACCCTTACCACCCGCATATCCTGCACCTTGCCAGAACGCCATGTGGTGAAAATGTTTATTGATAATGCACATCCCAGCTTGGCTCAACACATGACCATGAACTGTTTGCAGACCTATAAGGATATTAAAGAGAAAGGAATGATCCTTGAGCAAGGGCTCATCAAAGATGGTGTGGTAAAGATTTACAAAGAGGCCAACCAAAATCAATCACATTCCAATGACAAGTCTAGGTATTGGTACAAAAACAAGCATGTTGCAACAGATGGGGTTATTGACACCAGACATGTGAATATCGTTGGTCCTTCTCAAAACCAGTCTAACCCACCATATCAAACAAACAACCAACAAGCTACCAATTACCAACAACGAAATAACCAAAGCTTCCAAAACCACAATACAAGACCCAACTTTCAAGGGTCTAACAATCAAGCTAATGCCATCAATGTAGCTGCAGGGAAAAAGCCCAGATTCCAACCTGCACCTAGAAACTATACACCCCTTGGTGAGCCATTGGATGTTATTTTTGAGAAATTGGCTAAGGAAAACCTCATCAAATTTCCTCCTACCTAGCAAATTGATCCAAGCCAATCCAAAGCTGCATGGTACAAGGACAATGAGTATTGCAAGTTCCATAGGGTAAACGGTCACACCACCCTCAGATGCATGAAACTGAAAGACTATGTGCAAGACCTCATTGATCAGAAGGAAATCACTGTTGGTGCCCAAACCTCTCCCAATGCAGGCTTACAGATTTATCAAAATGCTTTTCCTCCACACAACAACCAAAATCCTTGAAAAGCACCTATCCAAAACCACACCAACAACCGCTAGCCAAACCAACAACATGGGAAGAACAATGACCACACTTCATCCTATATAGACTATGGTAGCCTTATAGGTTGTATATCTGAGAAAGAGCCTTTTGTCAATGTTATCAATATCCGAGGACCAGACAATGAGTGTGCGGTCACCACTCAAAGAGCACGATTTAACATCGCAGGCCCACCAGTTTCATCAACACCATCAGCTCCATCAAAAAGCCGGTACAATATCTTGGAACACCTTGGGAACATGCCAGCCCAAATATCCATTTTAGACCTTCTCCGCACTAGTCCTGTGTACAAAGACATCCTTGATAGTGCTCTCATAGAATCCCGTGTCCCTTCTGATATCAATGCTACTGATTTTCGTAATCTTGTTGGACACCTTTCATCCTCATGTGCCCTATCTTTCAAACCCACCGACATACCCGCGGTTGAGACAGATCACACCCTTCCGCTTCACATAGCCATCATGGTATCCAATTTTGCCATGAAAAGGGTAATGATAGATAATGGATCATCCTTGAACATTTGCACCCTAAAATTCATAAAACAAGCTGGGTATACTGAGGTAGATATGATCAGTGAGGTTATCACCATCAAAGCTTATGACAACTTGGAAAGGACCACAGAAGGGACTATTTTGCTACCAATCAAGGTTGGGCCAGTCATTCAAGAGACAGTTTGCCATGTTGTTGATCTAAACCTACCA
The DNA here is from genome assembly GCA_028749045.1 of Cupressus sempervirens. Classification (NCBI taxonomy): domain Eukaryota; kingdom Viridiplantae; phylum Streptophyta; class Pinopsida; order Cupressales; family Cupressaceae; genus Cupressus; species Cupressus sempervirens. The sequence continues at coordinate 904,699 of CM053791.1, forward strand.
TTTAACATCCTCCTCGATCGCCCATGGATTCATGCTATGAAGGCCGTTCCATCCACCTACCATCAGTGCATCAAATTTCCGCATCAAGGCACTGAGGTAACCATCCATGCCGATCCAGAACCCTTTGCTTACTGCAATGCGGTTGAAGCTTCATATACAAACCATTGCCCTGGAATAGACATCGGCACAGCCATCGCCAGCTCATCCCACACTTGTAATGACGCAGAAACCATCCTTGCCTCCACCCTATCTACTGTAAAGATCAACAACAAAGGATGTGGAGAATATAGTCTATCAGATGCATTTGCTATCGGAGCAATCCCACTTGATCCACATACCCATGGACGGCCAACATATCACAAAGCTAAGGAGATTCCACCTCCTCGATACAAACAGTTTGGCCCAACCACCTTTGTGTCCTCAAAAACCCCTCTTCATGAGGAGCTCACTCCAGATATCAACAATTGGCTACATAAGGATGCACCTCCAAGAAATCAAGCGCGCCTTGATCACTTCAGCCAGAAGTATCCCCAACAACATAAGCTTGTCACTGAAAAATGGAACTATCAAGGAGGTGGACTAGGACCAGAAGAAAGGGGCATGCAATGTCCCATCGAAGCACATGATTGGGAGATAAAGTCAGGTCTTGGCTTTGGCATACCCACAACTGGGGGCACCAATGAGAATGGTCACGCTTTTTTGAACATCCACCATGACCTTGTCAAAATTGAAGACATTCCTGAGGAAGTTGAAAAGAGAGCCTACGACGATATCTCAGACCAAATCTTCCTAGGAGACTCTGTTCTCCGAGAACTATCCATCCATCTCATTGACCTACCACTTGCTCATCCACAACTCATAGATTGGGACCAACCAAGTGTCATACATATTGATGAGTTCGCATCAGAGGAAGCACTTCTAAGATTCATGGGAGTTGAAACTCCTCATAAGAAGACAAAGCCAGATTCTGCCTATATCTACAAGCTAGATCCCACGGGGTATTTTGGAGAAAATCCCCAACCTAGTTTCGATACACCCAAAATTGGAACTAAGGTAAAATCGGGACTAGCTAAGGTAGCAAAGAGAACCCCTCAGCAAGAAAATCCAGAGCCACAAGCAGAACATGAGGATTTAGTATTGCCTCAAGATAATCGACCAGAGGTGTCTTCTATTCTAATAGAGGATACTAGAGAAGTCAACATTGGTTCTTCAGAGATCCCTAGAATTGTTCACATTGCTGCATCCCTATCACAAGACCAAGCTAACCTCCTCTTTGAGGTTTTACAAGAGAACATTGGCCGATTTGCATGGTCATATCAGGACATGCCAGGACTTGATCCAAAGCTTGTAGTTCATCATCTTGCAGTTGATCCAAAGATCAAGCCCGTCAGACAAAAGCTTAGAAAAATGCACCCCAAGGTGGCATTACTAGTCAAAGCTGAACTAGAAAGAATGTTAGCTGCTAAGGTTATCCGACCTATTGACTACTTAGAATGGATCTCCAACATGGTCCCTGTCACTAAGCCTTCCGGTGACATCAGAATCTGCACTGATTTTAGAGATCTTAACAAAGCTTGTCCAAAGGATGATTTTCCCTTGCCCAACATAGATATGATTGTAGATCTCACAGCTGGACATGAAATTCTGTCCCTTATGGATGGATTTTCCGGGTATAATCAGATCAAGATTGCAGAAGAGGACCAGCATAAGACAACATTCACTACCCCTTGGGGAACCTTTTGCTACACCATGATGCCTTTTGGCCTAAAGAATGCTGGGGCTACCTATCAAAGAGCTATGACAGCCATTTTCCATGATCTTATCCATAGCATTTTGGAAGATTATGTGGACGATATCCTAGTCAAATCTCACACCTTCATGGATCATCTTGCTGACCTGGAAAAAGTCTTTGATAGGTTGGCCCAATATCATCTCATGCTAAATCCCAAGAAGTGTGTCTTTGGGGTCACATCTGGCAAGCTTCTAGGCTTAATAGTTTCTAAACGAGGTATAGAGATTGACCCCAAAAAGGCCAAGGCTATCTTAGACATGCCTCCTCCCCAGACACTGCGACAGCTTTGCTCTCTTCAGGGGAAACTTCAATCTGTTCGGCACTTCATCTCCCAACTTGCAGATAAGTGTACACCATTTTCACACTTGCTAAAGAAGAATGAGAACTTCAAGTGGGATCTTTTATGTCAGCGCAGCTTCGATCAGCTCAAGCAGTATCTCACCAATCCCCCTATCTTGGTTCCACCAGTTCCTGGTCGTCCCTTGATCTTGTATATATCAGCAACACCTACTGCTCTAGGGGCACTTCTAGCACAACATGATGATTATAGCAAAGAGAGAGCCATCTACTATATCAATAGAACCCTAGTTGGTTATGAACTCAATTACACTCCTATGGAAAAAGCTTGTTTGGCAGTTGTTTTCTCAACTCAAAAGCTTCGCCACTACATGCTAAGTCATACCATCCAACTAGTCTCCAAGATTGACCCTCTCAAGTATATGCTCTCCAGAACAACACTTACAGGCCGTTTGGCCAAATGGGTTATGCTACTAAGTGAGTTTGACATCCAGTATGTGGACAGAAAGGCAATCAAAGGGCAAGCTATAGCAGATCACCTAGCTGATGCACCTCTAGTAGATGCATATCCTTTGCTCACAGAATTTCCAGATGAGCATATCTACCTAATTGAAGAACAGCCCCCATGGAAGCTTTATTTTGATGGCTCATACACCTCTCATGGATCAGGGGATGGAATATTATTAGTTACACCTCAAGGAGATTATATTCCAAAAGCCTTCAAGCTACAATTCCCTAGCACCAACAATATAGCAGAATATGAAGCTCTTGTAGCAAGATTAAAGATAGCTGCAGAATGGAATATCACTGAGTTACAAGTCTTTGGTGATTCCCAACTCATCATCAAACAAGTCTTAAATGAATATCAAACCAAAGATGAAAAGCTATTACCCTACAAAGAGCTAGTTGATCAGCTGACCCAGCATTTTACAAAGCTTCAATTTACACAAGTGCCTCGAATGCAGAACAAGGCAGCAGATGCCATGGCCACTATCAGCTCACTCTTGGAAATTCCCCAAGAAGCTACGTAGTATGAGTTTTTAGTTGAGCAGCTCCTCACACCTGCCTATGCGAATGAGGATTCAAACCGTGTTTGTATCTTGGTTGGTCTCCAATCCCCTTGGTACCATGAAATTCACGCTTACCTTAACGATGGTATCATATCCCCTCACCTCACATGTACCCAACGCCAGAACCTCATCTGAAAATCATCCCGCTATGTTATCATAGCCAATACCCTATATCGTCGGGGTTATCACGATACTCTCTCTCGATGTTTAGACGAAAATGAGGCCGCGATGGCATTAAAAGAAGTACATTGCGGACTTTACGGTGCCCACACGAGTGGTATTGTCCTAGCACGAAAAATCCTTAGAGCAGGCTACTATTGGCCTACCATTGAAGAAGACTCTTGTGACTTTGTCAGAAAGTGTCTCCCATGTCAGCAGCATGCAAATCTTGTGCACGCTCCAGCACAGGATCTACAGCGTATTGCACCACCTTGGCCTTTTGCTTGTTGGGGCCTTGATCTAGTTGGAACTATCACACCTCTCTCATCTGATGGACATAAATGGATAATAACAGCTACAGACTATTTCACTAAGTGGGTGGAAGCAGTCCCCCTAGTCTCAGCTACAGGAGTTCAAGTCTCCAAGTTCATCTTGTACCACATTGTTTGCTACTTCGGCATCCCATCCACCATCTTCACTGACCACGGAGGTAATTTTGAAAATCTCAACATGGAAGAATTATGCACTTCCCTCCGCATCCATCACCGCTTTTCTAGCCCATATTTTCCACAAGGTATCGGCCAGGCAGAGGCAACTAATAAAACCCTCCTCAAAATCCTAAAGAAAGTTGTCAATGATTCCGGCCGTGATTGGCACCTTCAAATAAACCCGGCTCTATGGGCCTATCGATCTTCCTTCCGTACATCCACAGGCACAACTCCATACTCCCTAGTCTATGGTGCCGAAGTGGTATTACCTATAGAAGTTGAACTTCCCTCACTACGCATATCTTTGCGAGGGCAAATCTTAGATGAAGAATACAGAGTAGCTCGACTCACCCAGCTAGATCTCTTAGACGAGAAGAGACAACAAGCCTATGACCATCTCACAGTCTATCAAACTCGTCTCAAAAGGAGTTTCAACAAGAAGGTGTTCCCACGACACTTTCAGCCAGGTGACATGGTCCTCAAAGAAAATATGAAAGTCCAAGCAGATCGAGAAAAGAAAGGCAAGTTTGAACCTACATGGCTTGGTCCCTATGTGGTTACTGCCTCCTTTGGCTCCAGAGCCTATCAATTATCTACACCAGAAGGAGAACTCTTGAATGATCCCACTAACATCATTCACCTCAAGAAGTTCTATGCTTGAAGATCCTTGGTATACCCAGCTTTTGAAAAAATACAAAAAAAAATAGTAAAGAGAAATAAGCGTCCAATGGTGAAAACTTGGCAATTCAAGCGCCTTGGATAGGTACCTTGGTAAAAACCTAGTAATTCAGGTGCCTTGTGTGCTAAAGACTAATCCATTATCTATCACTATCCTATCCCTCATCCATCCACCCACCATCCCATAAAACACCTACTTGTTCCCTTGGTGTTCCAATCAAATATCCAAAATCTGATGGAGCTTGTCAATACCTCCTGTACAGCTTGTAAATCTTGTACCAAAGCTTGTATTATACCTTGTAAATCTTGTACCATACCTTGTATATATCCAAATCTTGTCCAAAGCTTGTACCATATTCCAGCTTGTAAATAATCTTGTACCCTAGCTCGTATCCTATCACATGCACACACAGAATCCCATTTTCCTTAAGCTTTTCACAAACCATCTACCTGTCCACCTATCAACTATTATAGACATCCCATCCTTCACAAAAATTTCCATCTCACAAAAAACCAAAACATGAACAAACTTGTACATTTGTAACATATCTTGGTCTGTCAGCTTATACATCCTCTTTAGCTTAGTATCATTGTATCTATTCGGCTTTCGTGTTAGTTCGTCCTTGGTCAACATCTTGCACACATCGTACACCTTGGTTAGATATTCCAATGCATCCTTTAGCTAGATCTCCTATCACCAAAGTGTTATCCTTCTTAGTTTAGCTTGCCAGACGCATCACTCATCCAGATCCATCAGCTTAGGTGCTCTCTGATAGATTTTTGCAGGATATAGCTTTCCTCATGTCTGATCTTGGTCCGTTAGTACCTCATCCTACCCATCTCATTGGCAAACAATTCTCTTTTGGATTTTCACTTTCTTTTGATTTGGGATCTTAACTTTTGGGTCTTGAAATATCTTTTCCAAGCAATCTCCTTGTTCCCTCCTCAAGGTTGCCATGATCTTCCATATCATGGTATGCTGCGAATGGGGCAATTAGAGCGTAAGGTCTTGATCAGGTCTTTTGCTTGTTTTCTTTTTCTGCTTGTGGGTTACCTAGTGTCGTTTCCACGCTGCTTCCTCTGGGATTCATGTGTGATACTGGGGCAATCCTTGTGTGTTTGTTTTGAGTCAGTTCGTCAGTCCTCTGGACGGTTGGTGAAAAGGCCTTGATGTTCTTGGTAACCTTGGAAATTAACCAACAGTCCTATAGCAAATCTAGTGCTCAACTACATGGTGGTACTTCTCTTTGAAGTATCCCCCCGCTCAAAAAGCTTCAATGGATTCCTTTTATAGCGCTCCGCTCCTCCATCTCCCCCCCCAATCCTGGAAAGTCTTAAGCTTGCTTTACTATTGTGCCTCTGATTTCCCTTTATCATTCTCCCGTAGTGAGAGTTTGAGCTAATTCAGCCCCTTCTCTTCGCTAACCTGCGTCTTAGCTCGTCTCAATTTCTTGTACTTTTCAAGAAGTCATCGAGCCTCATTTCTCTCCCCGCCGCCTTCTTGAGGGGTCATCATCTAAGTCTAGTCTCTCCTCTTCTTATCCGAGACTGGGGCAACCTTGTTGCTAAAACATCTTCTTCGTGTCGTCTTCATTCGAACTTCTTTGAAATAGTGTTGTCTCAACACTATGTCAAAGAGGGGCAAAATGTAGACACCTAAATTTGATTACACTATTTTAGTAATCCTATTTAGTTATCTAAAAAGGCATTATTAATTAAATTTCTATTTAATTAATCCTTTGTCATCCCCTAGTTGATTAATTTAATTAATCATCTATAGTCCTAATTGATAAATCAAATAATCTATTATTTATCAATTAAATCCTTTTCTCCTATCTAATTCCAAAAATCCTCATTTATTAAATAAATCTATTTGATAAATGAAATCCTCAAATTCAAAAAAAATCCTAACCTATCCCTAATCCTCCTTTTACCCTAATCCACCCCATCCACCCATACTAACCAAGCTTAGCCACTAACTCACCCACCCTCATTAATGCCATCCACTTGCACATCTCTAACATCCCTAATCTAATCCTAAACCCAAGCCTAATCCACTCCCTAATGTTGTCACATTCCTTAAACAAGTTTAAAACTTTCCTAATCCAAACCAAAGTCTCCCCTCAAAAAAACCCAAACACTAAGTCATGAGTGCTCTTACAAAACATAAAGACTCTTACAAGCCCACTCATGACTCTTACATCCATCTTACACACTCTTCCCTCTTCCACACTCATTCCTCTTACATCCCTCTTACATCCCTCTTACATACTCAACCCCACTCATCATGACTTTAACCAACCCTTAACCCTACCCTCTCACACTCCTCCTCCTTGTGACAAGTGTCACCTTCCCATTGGTGCTAAACAAGCACAATCCATGTGCTCCCCTTTGAGTGCATCTTAGCCCTCCTTAAGCCTTCATCCATCCTTGCATCTAAGCCCTCCATCCCTCTACCCCTTAGCCTATAAATTGAATCCCATCCCAAGCCATTTCTTCAACAATCTTTGAGCTAAAGTTACCATGCTATTTTGAGAACCAAAGCCATCAACCATACCCTTATAATGCCAAATTGAGAGCTCACAAAGCTACTAATTTTCCATTACCCATCTCCATTGAAGCAACTTTTGAGCATCTTGAGCATACATCCACAGCAAAAAGGACACATCTACAGAATCAAGAAAGCATGGAGTGTTTTCTCTCGTGAGGTTTGCACTTCTTATTTTCTTTCTTAGTCTAAGCATATATGTGAATTTAGTTTTTGGTTTGTGAATGTTTACTTCATTTGTTAATGTTCTTTGCATACTGATTCTGGTTCTACACATACAGTATATTGGTTACCTTATATTTGAGCAATGCTCCTCTAGGGATTAGGATATCTCGCTATTGACATGTCATTATGATCTTTATCCATTTTCTTAGGAAATGTTTGGTTAGCATTCTATGTCTTCATATGGTCTTTGTACCTGTTGACTTAAATAATCACATGGAGTAAGAGGACCTCCTTGGGATATTGGAATATAAATATTGGGCTCCTCTTGAAGATCATACAAGTTTCAAATATTTAATTAAAACTTGTAATATCGTACATGGATTTTTCAGTCTTGAATTTGGGTATATTACAGTTGTGGTCTTACATTTAGTGCAGTTTAAAAAATCTCACCGTGCAGTTGAAAAATCCTTCAGTCCTTTTAGCACCACATTTGATCTAGATGAAGTTTGGATCTATTTTTTCTCTTTGAGAAATATAGTTCTTATGGCATCTTTACATATGTTTAGCAAAGGCCAGGAAACCTTAGAGTAAACTATAATTGGATTATATTGTAATTTCTGTTCGAGTGCAATTAATTTACTAAGTTTCATGTTAAGATTGAATTCCTTATAGTTGTTATGCTACTCAAAGTCTTTACTTCAATCCTGAGCATATTTTGCTAGCTGCGTGGTATTTTTCTTGAGGGCTGCTTTTGTAGATGCTTTCCATTTAATATATGTTGCAACATTTGGAAGCATATTTTACTTTTTGTACTTTATAATATGAGGGTAGATTTTTGGATTAAATATCAACATAATGATTTTCAAGGACATATTAGATTTGTAATTGGAATAGCTACAATATGCAGGGTCTAAAGCAGGAAGTGATTATAGATCTTGTTGGACAATGTAATACTTACAAGCAGTGTGTGATGCATCTTGTCAATACAACTTCGTAAGTTACATTTTCTATTTATGATTTTCATTTGGAATCCATTGTTTTAGTTTTGAGATGAATTTGGTAAAATTATTTTTGAAATGAGTGAATGAGACACTTGTCAGCCAGCTCACTGGACAGACCTACAGAGACTCAAACATTGAAAACCAATACTTGAACAAATAGGATTAACAAATATGTTAAATAAATTTGATCCCTTTTCATATGTGCCTACAAGGCTCTGATTGGACCACAATACATTCTCCAACATTGGAAAAAAAGAAACACAAATACAAACACAATCACCAACCTTCACTATTCGTTAGGACAATATACTTAATGAAGAGTTTGAGGAGGCTTATACCACAAATGTTGTTTTGGTCAGTCCCATTAATTTGAAAGGTGGCTTTAGAGAGCAGTTAAAGGATCTTGACTAAATCCAAGATTAGCGAAAATGTCTTCTGTCACATTTAAATGGAGTGTGCAATTTTGAAACCTAACATTGACAAACTTAAGAGCCCAACAAAAGAGCTTCTTTTACACAATGCCTCAACCTACAATTGAGAAAGGAACATTGTACATGAATTTAATTGATTTAACAAGAAGGAATCACAATTCCAGTATATGAAATCACAGAAACTTATTAAAAGAAATTGAAAGAAAAATAAGGAGTAGGGGACCACATTGTTTTGTGATACTTATGAAATGCTAAACACACCTTAAATATAACCTACACACATATTTGTAATGCCACTCACAATTACAGCAATCCTTTTTACATTTACAGCTTTCAACTTGGAGAGTATGGAGAAGAGGAAGGAGACTTGTATAGTTTATGACACATCACCCTAGAGTATTCACTTTACTCACACAAATGAAACTCATGGCTTTAAATCATGAAATTCAAAATACACCTTCCTTGATGTGAAATATGATGATTTTATACAAAATCTACAAGTGATCCCAAGGGCACTCTAGGGAAGTTGGATACTTTGGTTTTCCCACAAGCTTCTTCCCCTTATAAAATCCTAAAATAAACCTTATATATGATCCATTCACCCATTTGCATGACAACTCAACTACCACAATCATTTTTGCAGTTACAACTATTACCTGAAGAGGAAGGAGTGAAGAGGATGGGAGCATGCATTGTCTACCACTAGTCACTCGTGAATGGTCACATTTATTGCACAAATCAAACTCATGGTGTGAAATAATAAAATGCAAAATACACTTTTTGATGCCAAATATGACGCCCTTCTACACAATCTACACATGTTGTTGAAGGAACCTCAAGAAAGTTGGATACAACAAATAGGTACAAGTGTTCTATTGGGACCATATGCTTGAGAGCTTTTCCTCTAATAGTGTTTCAAGCTTGGAAGCAAGGTTTGTTGGGTGTTATTCTTTGGTTGTTTAGCTCTATAGCCTAAAAGATTCATTTCCATTACTTCTATTTCTTCTTCCAAATTGGGGGTGGTTGTACTTACAAAGTACACATTCTTTTCTCTCCTAAACATACAGTAGCTAGATAGACATCTACCCCTCCTTGGACACACGTATCCTATTCGTATGGATACCATATGGATACATATTAGATAACATACCCACATGAGCCCAACAAACCTTAATTTTTAGAATGTGTAGGATACTGTGTGAAAATTTGACATAAACCTTCCTAAACTTATTTAACAAAGCCAGAACCAAATGAGGATGACAAATGAAATGTTTTTTCTATTTTGGGGACCCATTTTTTGGGTTATCTTCTGATGCAACTCTACAATTTTTTTTGCATAGTGAATTTTTTAATGTAAACTTATAAATATGTATGGAGAAATTATTTGTCTATATTGCTTTAGAAGTAATGCAAATAGGGTGAGATTACATTTGGGTTTACTTTTGGTGATGTCATTAACTGAAGTTCAAGAGACTCATTTTGTATCGTTGAGTTCATCATGTAGGAATGACAATGATGCTGAATGAAAATTTTCTAACTCTTAAGTGCTTGTAGAGCCTATGGAAGCATTAATTATGTAGAGAATCTTGAGTTGGATGTTTCCTAGGATGCATTTAGACAGTCATCATTAGTTGAGAAGCAAGAGACTCATCTTGGATAGTTGAGTCCATCACGTGGGATTGACAATCATACTGCTGAGAAAAATTGATCTAGCTCTGATGTTCTTGGAGAGTGTAATGTAGAACATAATATTAGAACTTTAGTTTGGGTGTTTGTTGGATGAGGAGTTCTAGTTGTGAAGGTTTATTTTCTACTCAATGATTATGCTATATGTCTTCAACTACTAAGCTCATGTTTTTGAAATTTAAACTTTAAAATTAATTTAGACATTTTATCTCGTGACTTCCAATTTTATCATGATCTGATCTTCTTTGGGTAATAATTTTCACTTTTGGACAATTTTATATTATCTTTTAATAGATTTATATATATTTTTGGACAAATGTATAGACACCACAATGTATATGGGAGGTCCTTTGCTTATGAAAATGCATGCATCCGCTATATGTAGATGCTTTTTTAATGTAAAATTGTAAGTGGATCTACATGATAGTGGTTATTGGTTAAACATTTTTAGGTAGAAGGAAATATAGTGCATATAATGAAGGCATTGGCTAGTCACCCCAGAGCAGCACAGAGTTTGATTGAAGATGATTCACTTCAACTTTTATTTCAAATAGTTGCAAAAGGGGAAAATATTGGTACAATTCCTTTACACATAGTTCAACTTCATCGACATGTTGTGCAGGTTAGATTTAGCCATAATTTGTGCCAAATCTAGGAATAATATGAGGGTTTCCTTTGAAATTTTGAGCTCTCTTAATTATAAGATTTTAACTGCCATTTCAGTTGTAATGTAGATACTTGGTCTCCTTTTGGTCAATGATAATGGAAGCACAACCAAGTACATTCACACTCGGCATTTGGTGTGTTTTCTGATGACTAATTAGGCTTATTGATTCAATGTATTGAGTAGTCAAATAATCATTCAGTGGATGAATGGCCTTGAACTTATTATGGTTTTATAACTTGTTAAATATTTTATTTCTATGGATTTTAATTTTCTAAGCTAAAGTGCCTATTGATCTTTGTTACTATTAGAGCTATTTCTTTATCTAGGGGAAAAGATAAAATGATTGTTTTTTATTTCAAGTTTCAAAATTATTTTTATCAGTTGATTGTTTCCTAGCTAGATTTTTCTGTGTTGGTTCTTGGTCATTGCTATCACAGAACCATTCCATTAATTCTCAAAATACATCTAATCAAATAGCTAATATAGATAGTGAACGAAGAGGAAGGTCTCTATATTGTTGCAAATATTATGAATTTGAGGTATACTTTGATTTTTATTCAGGCATTTGATGCTGAAGTTGGCTCATTCATAATATTTCTCCATCAGAACTATTCCACTTTTTGGTATGTCATATTTTAGATTCATAAAGATGGATATAATTTCTAGCTCAAGTGATTTATCTTTAATACACATGCTATTCTTATTCATTACTGGCAGAGTGACATGGATCAAGCATCTAATAGGATGGGGCTAGGCCAAGTTAAAAATATTGGTTTGTTGAAAATAAAAGATACAGTCAAAATAAGCTTGCAAGAGATCAAGTCCACCTACAGCAAGGGATACAAATGACCTGGAGAGTTGACCTATGGGGTAGACTTGGTGAGCGTACTTGAATTGTGAGCTTGGCAAGTTCACTTGGGGAGCCGACCTAGCTATCTGACATGGTGAGTGGGCTTAAAGTGGTGACTTGGTGGGGCAAGTTAGCAAGCCGACTTAGCGAGGCCACTTGGAGAGGTGACTTGGTGAGCTGACTCGGTGAGAAGACTCAAAGACTAACCTTGATAAGGTGCTTTGGTGGGGTGATTTGATGAGAAAACTCAAAGTCAACTTGGCAAGCATACTTGAATAGTCAACTTGGTGACATGACTTGGTGGGGTGACTTGGCAAGCCCACCTGGTGAGTGTAATTAAATAGTCAACTTGGTGAGCTAACCAAGTGAGCTGACATGGTGAGTGGGCTTAGAGAAGCAACTCAGTGGGGCAACTTGGCAAGCACACATAATGAGCCAACTTGCCGAGGCAAGGTGGTAAAACCACTGGGTGAGCTGACTTGGTGAGTTGACTTAAAGAGTCGACTCATTGAGGTGACTGGGTGGGGGTGCCTTGGTGAGCTAACCTAGGGGGTGGACTTGGTGAGTGAACATAAAGAGTTGACTTGGTGAGCGTACTTGAATTTTTTGCTTGGTGAGTTGATTAGGGGAGTCGGCTTAGCAAGCTGACATGGCAAGTCAACTTAAAGTGGCGAGTTGGTGGGGCAAGTGGGGGTGACTCGGTGAGCTGACCTAGAGAGTTGGCCTAGGGGGCAAACTTGGTGAGCAAACTTAGAGAGTCAACTTGGTGAGTGTACTTCAATTGTCAGCTTGGCGAGTTGACTAGGGGAGCCAACTTGATGATCTAACATGGTGAGTGGGCTTAAAGTGGCAACTTGGTGGGACAAGTTGGCGAGCAAATTTAGCGAGGCCACTTAGAGATGTGACATGGCAAGCTAACTTGGTGAGTAAGCTCGATGAGCAGACCTAAAGACTGACCTTGATGAGACACTTTGGTGGGGTGACTTGATGACCAAACTCAAAGAGTCAACTTGGCGAGCATACTTGCACTAGTACATTTGGGTTCATTTTTTGACCTTTATTGGTCAAATTTTTGACCCAATTTTTGACCAAATTTGACCAACCCATTGGTCAAAATTTTTCTGCTCAAAATTTTGACCAACTCACCGGTACATGATTTTTTTCAATCATATAACTAATTATATATTCTTCATATTAGTTACTATCAGTGTTTTTCAGGCATTCTATAAAATAGTTCACACGCCTTGCGTATGATATGACATTTTGCATGCATCCTGCACTCTCTCTCATCCGACTAATGATGGATTACACAGAGTGATCTCAAACCATGATGCTAAAAAATACACAATCAAATCCAAAATGAACTTGCACTATAAATGGATTGTGGAAATATGATATTGGTAAAATTGCATGCATGTCTACCAGGACAATCACAACTTAAACATATATTTATCCTAGTAGACATGCATGCAAAATTAACAATATTAGATTTCCACAATCCATTTTTAGTGCAAGTTCATTTTGGATTTGATTGTGTTTGTTTTTTAGAATCATGGTTTCAGATCAGTCTACGTAATCCATCACCAGTCAGATGAGAGAGTCTGGGATACATGTAAAATGTTATATCATAGGCAAGACATGTGAACTATTTTATAGAATGCCTGAAAACAATTTACAGCTACCTGTTGGTGGAAATTTCCACCAATGCCTAAATTTTTTTCTACCTTTGTTGGTGGAAATTTCCACCAATGCCTAATTTTTTTTCCTACCTTTTTTGGTTGAAATTTCCACCAATGCCTAAATTTTTTTTCTACCTTTGTTGGTCAAAATTTCCACCAACCCCTACATTTTTTTCTACCTTTGTTGGTCAAAATTTCCACCTTCATTGGTCAAAATTTCCACCAATGCCTAAATTTTTTTCTACCTTTGTTGGTCAAAATTTTGACCAATTCTGGTATGAACCTAGACAATGGCTTTTGTGGGTTTTCAACCAATAGATTGGTCTAAATTTTGACCAACTAGTGAGTTGGTCAAAATTTTGACCAAAAAAATATCGACCAATAAAGGTCAAAAAATGAACTCCTTCTCACACTGCCCACTAATACTTTGCATTCCACTTTATCCTTTTTAAGATTAAACCTCAGATAGAAATAAAAATTACATAAAAATATAACCAATACCAGAAAATAATAGATCACATAGAAAAGAACACAAGACACCAAGATTTAATGTGGTTCACCCAATCCCTGGGCTATGTCCACCAAATAGCAAGTCCAATATTATTACAATCTAGTGATTACAACCTGATTACAATCTGTAATCCCTTAAAACTCAATACCGCTGCAAGAACCAATTTTTGTATCACACCTTATGAAAACACCTAACCCTAAGCCCCTTTTATACAAGAAATTTTATTTCACTTTAGGGTTACAACATGTCGGCCATATGTCGGCCATATGTTTGCCATATACTGGCCACAACATCAGCCATGGTCCAATTTTTTTTTTTTGGGGTGATGCCTTGAGCCCCAAATAATTTATGAAGTATGTACAATACTTCCTTGATTAGTCACCACATATTAACAATCCTCTTAATCAAGATCTCCCCTTAAGTAAGGAAAAAAACTTTTCTTTATACTATATCTTCATAATAATTCCTTGAGTCAGCCTTGAGGCTTTCCCAATTAACTAAAATAAGATAATTAATTAATTCATAATTACAATATCATCGTTGGCTTATAGTCTATACAAAACTTCACATGTGTGAAACCATGTGTTGTGTACACGCTGGCATCACCACACAACTATCGTCTATGACTATGTAACTATGCATCTCTTGATTAAGTTGTATCTTAGATGAAAGATAGTGATAGATCATTAGAACTCTATTTTCCAATGGTCTATTTCTACACTGCTTCTAGTAAATCAAGTATAACTTCCATACAACATTGACTTAGACTTATTTCTCTTAACTACATCATTAGGAAAACCTTAGGAACATGCCCTCCATTGCACATCATCTAAAACTTCCTTAGCTTCTATGCATCTTAAGATTACTGACTACTTTTCTTTTGGTCTTAATAAAATTGCTACTATGTTGACATTAATGAAAAATCCAGTCACGAATGAAACATATCAATACTCTCCAATGCTTAGGATACTCCCCAATGTAGTACATCAAAATTCATGCTAATAATCTCCCCCTTTGGCATTGATGTCAACAGGGGAGATAATGTAGATGAAAAACATATTGATACTAGAATTTTGCTCCTTTAGATCTTATAACCATATCTCATACTACACATCCAATGATCCCTTGGATCACTTACACGCATTCAACAAGAATTTTGTTGCTTCTCACACTATGCACTAATACTTTTCATTCCACTTGATCCTCTTAATCAAGATCTCCCCTTAAGTAAGGAAAAAACTTTCTTTTATATTGTATCTTCATAATAATTCCTTGAGTTGGCTTTAAGGCTTTTATAATTCATTAAAATAAGATAATTAATTAATTCACAATTACAATATCAGTATCGGCTCATAGTCTATACAAAACTTCACACATGTGAAACCTTATCTTGCACACATGCTAGTGTCACCACACAACTTTCCTCTAT
This sequence comes from Cupressus sempervirens, assembly GCA_028749045.1. Classification (NCBI taxonomy): domain Eukaryota; kingdom Viridiplantae; phylum Streptophyta; class Pinopsida; order Cupressales; family Cupressaceae; genus Cupressus; species Cupressus sempervirens. The sequence goes on from CM053791.1 coordinate 920,150, forward strand.
CACTATGTAACTATGCATCTCTTCATTACATCTTAGATGAAAGATAGCGATAGATCATCAAAACTCTATTTTCCAATGCTTTGTTTCTGCACTACTTCCAATAAATCAAGTGTAACTTCCATACAACATTGACTCATACTTAGTCCTCTTAACCACATCATCAAGAAAACCTTAGGAACATGTCATCCATTTTTCATCATCTAAAACATCCTCATCTTTTACATGTCTTAAGATTACTGACTACTATTCTTCCAGTCTTAATAGAATTACTGTTATGTTGACATCAATGACAAATCTTGTCATGAATGCAACATATCAATACTCCCCAATGCTAAGGATACTCCCTTAATGTAATATCATCAGTATTCATGCTAACATAAATAATTTTTTGTTGTCATTTCCCCTTTACTTTCTAATGGAAATAATTTCCTAGATTGAGAAAGGTCTTTCAACAACTATAATTGACTTTAGCTTGTTTTTAAGTGTACCACTTGACTTCTTTTCTACCCATATTTGTGTTCTTTTAGGTATCTTATCTTTAACAAATTTTTTATTGAAGTTCTCTACATTCTTTTTATTATTTTCTTTTTGACTTTCACTACTACTATCATTCCTTCTTATATTTTTGTTTGTGTTCCTTCTATAGCTCACGTTTTGTGGTCTTTTATTTGGTGTTCTCATGTTGTTCATCTTACAAAATCTTGTTGTATTTCACAAATTGTTACAAATATGACTTTCTATCACATTGTTCTCATATCTAGGCCTTGACTAACTAATCTATAATATGAAATCTCAAGCAATAATCCAAAGCTGTTGCACTTATAACACAATACTATATCTCTTATGACATTAGTTTCTCCAATAGGTCTACTAGCTGCAAGGTTAGTATTTCTATACATTCAATTATTATAATTATTATATCTATGTTTTGTACATTCAATAGCTTTATGACCGTATGCATAACAATTATAATAATAACCAAAATAGGGTTAGAATACTTTCCTATATATTCCTTCCAATTTTATTCCATGCAAAAATAAAATCCACTAAATTGTCTCCCCACTTCTTTTGGTTTCTCAGATTGTTTGGTACTTAATTGTTCATATCTTCTTATAGTTTTTTAGGATGTTGGATCACAAGATCTAGTTTGTTAGTAACTTTAGATCTCTTAGAGGATTCTCCTTCAACATATCCAATACCACTCATGTCACCTTTAGGCCTTTGTGCCATGATCTACTCATCAAGTTTTTCAGCATTGGAGTACAACTTCTCAAGATGTTGATTTGTGTTTGTAAGCTCTCCTTTCACAATAGTATTATGCTTCTTAAGTTTTGTATATTGTAGCATTGTCATCTTTGTCACCTTGGCAAGTTTGGATTTTAGATCTACATTCTTATATCTCAAATATAATTGACTTTTCTTCTCATCTTCCATAAATCTCATCTTATTATTGGTAATCTCATGCTCATGATTTAAAATCTCATTTTATTTACTAATATTATCAACAAATTTACTATTTTGATCATTTGAATCTTTCTTGGATTTGATAGATTCAATCCATTCTTTCAATTTCTGAATGGTATCATTTGCTTCTTTAATATATTTTCCTTTAGACTATCACTTTCTTCTATAATTCCATCAATTTCCTTAAGATCTACTTCCAAATTCTTATATACTTGATATGTATCCATAGTGATCTTACTCAAGCTATTAGGCCTCCTTTGAGTAACCATGCTCTGATACCAATTATTAGAAACATGAAATACTAAGGAGGGTAGGCAGGGGGTGGGTGGGTGGGTGAACTAGTATTTCACAAACTTTCGCCCAACTATGGATATATGTAATGATATTAAAGCATGCACTTGTGATTGAACTAAAAAGTGAACATTACACTAACACAATACAACTCATAATACCATTATTTATTAACTAGGGAAACTTTTTGCAAGGGAAAAACCTAGAGGGAATTATACCCATAAAATGATCCACTAATCAAAAGTATTTTATGAAAGATATTGATCTGTTAGGAGTCTATTACATCCATATAGTGTATATGTCCTTATTACAAGACTAGGTCTTTTTAGAAGCCTCAAATCTATTATGAGTTAATATTACAATTACAAAAGTAGCAAGATGAGTCCACTACTCAAACATACATATAAATAAAATTTTGTACAAAAGGGTATAGATACAAAACCCTTTTGAAAATGTTGATATCTTCAGTATCTAATTTGTCCTTTCTAGCTCTCTATATAATCTTTGCATATATTTCCTTCTCTACTCTAACATAAAATTCACATCACAAAATAATGGAATTTCAATGTCCAAAAGAGGTTACATTATTACAACAAAAAAATTCATCCAAAACTTTTTCCTTTCTACTAATCTATTATGTCCTATCGAACTTAAAGTCTTCATACATGTCTCAAAACAAAAAATTGACTTTTTCTCAATTAGGGTTAACATCTAGGATAGCATCCCTAATTAGTTAAGTAATTATTTTGGTGATCCACAATTCTTCCTTAACACAATTAATCATTTACTTCACTCTATCCTATTCTACCTGTGCAAACATGTACTTGGTAAAAAATTAATAACTTTGTTCATATAAATCCAAAACTTAAACACACTTATAGGTATGTAGAACATTGTCCATTCTAGTTGATGATAACTGTGCATTAGTTAATTCAATTTTTATGAACCTCTTGAATAAAAAAGGTATCTCTTTTGATAGTTATTCTTTATAACATGACCATTTTCTAGATTAATTTCTCCAAAGCACAACTCTAGGACTTGCTCACTAAATAAAGAATATATGTTTCCATACTCATCTCTTAGCCAAATTTTCAACTCTCCCTCCTCCCTCACTTGAATATTGGGTGGAATTACAAGGCCAACTCTTGTAGAGTGTAATAGCCCTTATTTTCATTGAGCTAAAAAATTGAATTTTATTGTGAAAATATGTTGTGTTGTTAGGGTTTGTGTTTTACTTGTTATCAATTCAAGAAAATAACCCTAGCCTAATTATTTTTCCCTAGCCTAGAATTGAAAGTCATACCCTAAGGTTTTGTATTTACCATATCGAGAAAAGAATCTATTAAATTCACAATCTTTTATCTTTACCCTAGTTTTTGTTCCAAATGGGAGATTATATGTCAGTTTCAAATCATGAGTTATGATCTTATGATCTAGGTTTAGGCATCTAGTTGTAAGTTAACTTTTTTCCTCTCCTAATGTTACAATGGAATGGTTAGCTAAGGATTGTAAGGAAAAATGTTGAATGTTGAGATCTTACAATGTATCATTTGGTCACAACATCGTGGGTGTTAAAAAAAAAGCTTTTGATCGTATGACTCACATTTTTGTATGAAATTTGTTCAGTGCTCCCCTCAAGATTTGTGACAAGGGATTAACTACCTTTTGTGTATTATAAGTTGGGTGGTTTTATTGGGAATTGACATATCAATCTTTTGGTGTAACTACAACCCCATTCTAACAAGTGATATCAGAGCTTGTTCACAAGTTTGAATCCTTAGATCCTCGGGTAATGCTAAGGGGGATATTGTTGGAAATTTATTCAGTGCTCCCCTTGAGATTTGTGATAGGGGCTTAACCACCTCCTGTGTACTATAAGTTGAGTGGTTGTATTGGGTATTGATAGATCAGTCTTTTGGTGCAATGGCAACCCCACTCTAACACTTTTTTTGTGTCATCTTAGGTGTCTCATAGAAGAAGTCTAAAGTTAAGTTGTAAGATGTTACAACAAATAGGTGATCATGTAATTGTATGAATAAAAGGAAAAGTGCATTACCATATGAAAAGAAGTGGATTGTAGGATCACAAAGGTGTAAAATACAAGGGGCTATGAAGAGTTCTGATCCTATGATAAAGAGGAGATCGAGACATCATAAATGTTTTCAAGGAGACCTTCAAGGATACAAAAAGCCCTTATCGTAAGATCATAGGATAAGATTTTGAGGTATCCAATGACACAATAAGGAGGTGATCATAAGATCATAAAGGATCAAAAGGATAAAGAAAGGTGGGGCCTAATGTATGAGCATAAAGATTTTTGAGACATGTGGTAATTCATATCTTCTAATGCTATGATCAGTAGTAGATTGTAAGATCTAAAGGGTAAGTCAAGAGATCTTAGAAGGTATGAAAAAGTTTTTGATCATAAGATCATGAAGAAGATAGTTTAATCTTTTGAGGCTATAATGAAGAAAAGATAACCACAACGTATGGTCATAAGTCACTAGTAGCAGTTGAGGGTAGCCTCCAATTTTATAAGCTAGGTTAAAGGACTACGATCGTGTGATCATAAGATAAGAAATGTTGATGCTTGATGCTACACTAAACCTTGATTGTGAGATTGTAAGGGTTTGTGAAAAGGGGAAAAAATTTAAAAGAAAGGCATGGCTAATCACAATTTTAAGATTATAAAACAAGTAAAAGTAAGATAAGATGTTATGAAAAGGCTCATTAACCTTTCAATGTAAGATCATGGGTATAGAAAACACTTTGTTTCTAGAGTTCTAATCTTAAGATAAATTGTGTCTCATAAGATTTTAAGGGAGTTAAAGGTAGCCTCTAAGGATACATAAAATTGTATATCATAAGATCATAAAAGTCATTTTTTGGATTTATAATAATGTGATAAGGTTTTGAATTAAAAAGGTCATAAGATCATAAAGCCAAATTCCCCTGCCTATGATAATATGAAGAGCTTATGCTTTAAAGTGAATCATAAGATCATAAATCCTAAAGTTTGACATGAAAAAGTAAATTTCACTATTTTAAGCTATAAAATGATAGAAAGCCTTTGACCAATGATTTTTGAGTAAACTACAAAGGGCCTAAGCTAGATAGTTATCTAGATGCTCCACTAAAGTGACATTAGAATGCTGAATTTAATGTTCAAGCATGCATAATATCAATACAGAGGGATGTTCATGAAGTACATGATGTATAAAGGCATTCTATAGATTAGTTATAGATTACCATTCATAGAGAGAAGAAAATCCTAGTAGTTGCAGAGCTTTCAGTGTGAGCAAATTATTGTTTTTAGTGCCAAGTGTAGAGTCCTCCTATATTTTTAGTATACACTTAAGATATTTGATAAAGAAGTGGACAAAATTAAGGCTTTAGACATGGAAATTACAGAAACCTCCACTTCTAAGGGAGGAAAAACTAGATAAAAAAAGCCAAAGAAGTTTGTTGATGAGTGGATTAAATTGTTTCCTGACTCTTTCAATGCCATTTCTTCAAATGATCATGAATTCAAAGACCCCTATACATTTTTTAGACATGCTACATGCCCTGGAATCACAAGTTCTAAACTATTTAGATACTTCCACCATAACAGGATAGATAAGATTTCTATTTGCAACCCATGAAGAAAAATATCACCAAGCTTATATTTCCAGATGTCTTGGTTTGTGTTGATTTGGTGAAGGCCATTATCAAATTATACAATCCAACCAAAAAATTAATTCACATGTGGGAGGACACCATTTTGTGCACATTAGACTATGCTTCTTTCATAGAAGCTTTTGGATTAGATGGTACCATGGGTGAACTAGTAGACCTAGTTGACCTACAAAAGAAATTTGAAAGAAACACCAAGGCATACATAGGGAGGACTATGGTACAACATATCCCTATGGACCTTAAGAAGGTGTGTGATTACCCTAAAAGGGTGGATAAGATGATGCCCCTAGACAAATTCAAGAATTATTTTATGAAGATAGTCTATGGTGTCCATAATGTAGTAGGAAAAGATGGATCTAACATGGTCTATGGTGCAGGATTTATTGTTTCCAGAGATGTACAACCCACCTACCATGGTGGAGAATATGAATATGTAGAATATATCCTAGAGAAAATGAAGAAAAATATAGGGTTACCACAGAGTGGAGAAATGGGAGCTTTCAAGTACCACCACTATTCATTGTCAGTGCATTTTATTTTGTACAAGAACATGGGATACATCAACCTTGATTTATTGAAAACATATCTGATGCAAATGGAGAGCTACCTATTTATCTATGGACATGGGTATGGGATATTTCTTATTACTACTATAAAAAAATTTCTTTATTTAATAATTTAAGTTATATTATAATGAAAATGCTAGACTCTAGCCAATTTAGGGCACCTAGGATTTTGAAGAGTCTTTTGAGACTAGTGCCACTCTAAGAGGGTACAAAATTAGATCATAATTGGGGTGATATTTTCTTATCTCCAATTTTTTCCTTAATGAGAGTCTATGGTTATCTTAACCCACCCCATATTTTTCCCAAGTTCATTCCCCCTAGATTCACCATCATTGAACTCATGTGGCAATTATTCATGGTAAATAGGGAGTACCTAGGACCTAAGGTACAAAAAGACACATTTCTATGTAGATGCTTTAGGGTTGGAGATTTTTTAATAGGAAAAGAATCCTTAGACCAAATACATTCTTTTCTACAACATTTCAATTTATCAACTGACCCTTATAGAATGTAAGATCTTAATAATTAGATGAGGAATACCCTCAAATAAACAAGAAACTATGTGTTGCCAAGCACCAAGGAATTTCCTCGTGAGGATCTCATTCTAAACATTGTTGCTAAGGGGGAGGTAGCTGACAAACTTGCCAAACTTGATGATATTTTAAGGGTAGAGAGGGAATTGAAGAGGTTAGATCCTAACTTCAAATGATTTTACATGGATGTCCCCTATCCTCATAGGATAAGGAAAATGTTGAATGATCATCTTGTGATCTTGGCACAGATGCCTGCAAGGCCAATTGGTGAAGAAGAAAGGGTGAATCCTGATAGCCCATAACTAGATGTAACCCTCGAGATTGAAGAGGATGAGCCTACAAAGGAATCATGGGTTACTAAGGGAAGAAAAAGGCATAAGGTAGCCCATATATCCAAAAGGGTGCAATAGAGGACTCTGCAAACCCAGCCTAGTAAGAGTCAGTACTTTGCTGACCTAAGATAGAGCTACATATAGGATAGAATTAGTGTAATAGAGAACACTCTCACTAACTTGAAGCTGGCAACAATAAGGTTGGATGATAAGATCATCCAAGCCCAATAGTTCATCAAAGATGAAAAATTCATTAAGTCTAATGAATTTAAAAGCTTCGTATATAAGATCAAGAAATGTGAACTAGTATTAAATATGAAACTAGGGGAGTCTAATGAGGAGAAGAAGAAGTTGATAGACAAACTACATGCCTGATAAGGCATATTAATGTCTTAATTTTGATATGGTTTTCATAAGTTTGGACTTACTCTTTGTGCTTTGTCAAAAACATTTCCAAAATATTTGTATAAATATCTTGTGACTTATGCCAGAGACAACTAGAACTTACTAAGCTATGGGTAGTGTGTATGGCATACTTTGCTTAATACTATACATAGAATGCAATATTTCATATAAATATCTTAAGCTATGTTCTAATATGTGAATAAGAGTAGGAATGTTATCTTGCATATATGTTTTGGATGTTTCTAACTTTTAGGAAAATGAAGAGTGGTGCAAAGTGTGGTGATTACTGCATTAAAGGAAGAGGATGATGGAGACTGATTGTTGCAAGGAAAGTGCAGTACAGTTCCTATGGATAAGGTGTGCCTATAAAGGAGTTACTATTCCAAAAAATTTAGGAGATGCAACTTTCTATATTTCCTACAAGTTGTTATTCTATTGCTTAGTAATAAATATTCTATGTCATGGTTGATCTTCTGCCTTCTTTCTTGGTGATGTTTTTCAAGACTTTTATGTCATGTTTTTAATAGGTCTCCAATCCTCCATATAATGGATTGGAATCGTCTTAGTAAGGAATAATAATGAAAAAATAGACAATGTTGGTTTAAGATTCAAAAGTTATTTTTTTTCTATTCTTCATGAATTATGTAGTTGATGTAATCAAAGAAGGATTTTAATGAAAGATTGATTTCAGAATACTTGTTGTGTTCATAGTTAGTTGAAACCAACCAATGGGGCCCACTTGGGAGGTGGAATAGATTTAGGTAGAGTAGATTCATTCTTTGCAATTTCCTATTTTCAAGATAGAATTATTGTATTAGTCTTGCAACATTGTTACTATGGAAGTTCTTGCAGCACTTGCATAAAATGATCATGGTGGATGTTTTGAGTTACTAACGAGTTTAGACTCATTTCCAAAGGTTTCTACAGTTATCTGTTGTTAGTAAAAATGTGTTCATTGCTTTGTAATAGTAGTATAGATTCTTTTTATGCATTTTACTTTCCTATAGCATAGGTGTTAAGACTCTTAAAAGAACTTGGTACACATACTGTGCTGACCCATTTCAAGTCCTATGTTCTTGGGTTGACAATTCAAGTGTATTTCATGATGGAATAGTATATATATATATATATATATATATATATAGATAGTATCCTTGAGAGAGACAATGGTGTAATTATCTTCATCCATTATGAAATCATACATTTTTGGCATCGTTGCTAGGGATAGTGTCAAACTAGGAACCTTTATGAGTCTTTTATTTTTAGATTAATTTGTTAGCAAAAAACTGCAAAGTTGTGGGCTTGATTAACAAGTCACTAATTCAATTGCAAGCATTGAAGAGGAAGACAAAGAGATGAATATGGAAGATTTCTTCTATGGGAGTCTGTTAATTTGAATGAAGAAGTTGAAGAAGAATTTGAGTTTCCTTTTGAGGATGCAAGCCCTAATTTTCTGATAGGATCTTCCTCTAGAGCAGAAATGTTGGACACAAGCAGTCTTTAGCCTTTTCCTAAAATTTTGGCCAACTTTCTTGATAGTTCTAGTCCAAATCCACTTATTGTTAACAATCCCATAGTCAATGCTCCTCTTCAGCAACAACCCCATAATCAAATACCTCCAGTAATGGCACAACCTACTTTTTCATTTCCTCTCCCAAGCCTCATTACCAATGCTAATCTCAAAAATATACCTGCAACTTCTCTTCCAAAGTGTTATGGCCTTGTAACTGAGGATCCTGATACTTTCTTGTTTGAGTTTGACATACTTTGTCATAGCTTTGACTATAAAACTAATACCTATAAGCTCAAGTTATTTCTAGCAACATTGAAAGAATCAACCTTACAATGGTTTATGGGTTTAGGAGCCAATGCAGCAGGTGCCTAGGATGAAATGAGAACTCTACTTCTAGAGAAATATAAAGAGTATTAAAGGGGGAGTGATCCAAAAGAAGATGATATCTTTAGAATATCACAAAAGGAGGATGAAACATTGGAAGACTATGTTTCACATTTCTTGTATAGATTGCAGAAGAACCCCCAGCATGTATTGGTAGAGGATTCACAGAAACTAGTCTTCCTAAGAGGGGTAAACGATAATTGTTTGGAAGTACTAGACCTGATGGCTAGTGGTAATGTATATCAATCCTCTTGGGATGACCTAAAGAAAATATTGTCTTAACTACTCAAGGTCAACTATGAAGAAAGGTAGAGCATATCGGTTCACAACCACTAAGGGATCAGTCAGAGTATTTCAAAGCTTGAGATATCTAATCTACTTTAGATTTCAAGTAGGACATCATAAATGATGTTGCTACACATATCGACACAATAACTATAAAGAAGAAGCATGCAGAGGCTAAGGAGCAGTTACTTGAGTACTTTTTGTGGTTCCACAACATATGCCCCATTTCCTACTAGGAATGGGGACCCCTTACTCTCTTTTTTGGATCCTCAGACTCACAATTCAGGATCTAGAAAATTCCAAGAGTCAAAAGAGTAAAAACTTGAAAAATTGAAAAAAAAAACCAAAAAATTTGAAAAATCAAAAAATTCATAAAAATTATAAAATTCATGTATTGTGAAACATCATGCATGCCTATGTGTTGCATCGTGTCTATGTGTGTTGTGAATTATGCACACACCCACATGCTAATGTACACACCACACTGCGTATGCATGCACTATGCATTGTGCACACCATGTCACATCCATACATGTGCTTGTGTGCCACTACATGCTCCGTATGGCATCTGCATGTGATTTGCATTGTGTATGTCGCACTACGCCATGCCCATATGCACTGCTTGCACCCTTCCAAACCTAGCATCGCATGCCCATGAAAAAATATTGTCATGTGCGCTACCAAGCTAGGTCACATGTGTACATCCACACATCCTCGACATCTAGTGCACCTCTAAGGTAAAAAAGACATCCTCAACTTGTTAGGGTCATAACTTTTGACCTAGAGCTCAAAATTTAGAACCGTTTACACCATTGGAAAGAAGAACTGAAGACTATTTTCAATCCCTAAAATAGTGAGCATTCAACTACCCAATTTTAGGGAGTAGAAGACCTTTGAAAAATCCATTAAAAAATGTCTAGAAAAACTTGTGAAAAAATATGAAAAATTTTCAAACATTTGATCATTTTGGATAATCTAGATCACTTGGTTTCTCATTAGGAAGGATATGGCAATTGGAAAGAATACAAAGGTCAAAGATACAGAGGTTGGAAACATGAAGTGGAATAGGTTCCTCATCTTATGTAGCTATTAATGACAAGAGTCAACATAGGTGCCTTGGGATTTTAGATTGAAGAAGTAGAAGGAGTTCAAGTTTATGAAAGTGATTGGCTATAAAGAGGGTATAAATCATCAAAAAGGGGCAAAGAATGGACAAAAAAAGTGATCTAAAACCCCATTTAAGCAAAATCCAGAAACCATTTTTAAAATTGAGAACTTTGATTTTTTGACGACTTGAGCTTTAGAGGTGCGCAGGTCCATAGCTCCACAACTCCACAGGTACGTAGGTCCGCAGCTCCACAATTTAGAGGTGCACTAATAGTTAACTACTTGTTCCAAAAATAACACTTTTCATGCATCAAAAATGCATTCTAATGGCAGTTTAACTTCGACACATGCCTAGTGAAGGAGCAGCTTCTAATTTTGGCACCTCCAGACACTCCTACTTTGACTAAAGGCTTCCTCTTTTTTTTTCTCTCATATTTTCTTTTTTTTTGACATGTAAAGGGCTCATGCATCCAATAAATGAATAAAATATGGATGGAGTCCCTCTAAGCACTAGATTAATCATTAGTCTGTATATATTTAGTTTGTTTTATTAGTTAAAAGCATTTTATTGCATGAAGAATATCTCTCACTCTCAACACAAATTAAGGAGATGATTTCTTATAAATACCCCATTATAAAATGTAACAAGGCCATCGTTATTATGCAATAAAATTATGCTTTTGGTGCTAGCATTTAGAGTGTAGTGATTCTTTCCTAAATGTATCATTGTTTTGTGAATTTTGTTCATGAGATTGTGATTGAACCAACAATTTATTGCATTATTTCTGGTTGTGCAATCTTTTAGTTCTAGTGTTTGCTATAGATTTATGAATTCTACTGATGTAACAAGCTTGAGAAGAGATCATCAAATTGTGCTTGCATAGCCTTTTGTCTTCCATGAACGCACTTTTTGGGCCTTGCAATTAGATGAAATATGAAATATCATACAATTTTTAAAGTTTCTCATCGACGATTGCATCAGTGGATTCTAGGAAGCATTGCTCCTATTTTCATTGGTTTTCTACCAATTTCTTTGAAATTTTAACTTGTAGAATGTTATTTTCTGTAGCTTATGTCCATTTAGGATTTCAATTTCAAGTTATTTCAATTTCATATTATTTTCTTTCAGTTTGTTATTTTCTTTGCTAACCCCGTGTTAGAATAGGAACTTATTTTAGTTCACTGTTAGAATAGAATTCATTTAAAAACTAGAAAATACAAAAATATTGTTCTTTTGTGTATTATTTTAAGACAACAATTAGATTCTCTTCATTTTGAGATCATAGTAGAGCTAGCAGAGGCCTCCTTGTGAACAATCACATTTATCTTCAATTGAGCAGATTTTGGTATGTCGCAAGACAAATACTGAACCTTGGAGTTGATCGCAAAAAGATTATATTTTCAAGAGAGGAATTACACAATGGATTCCTACCATTGACCTTGTGCAAAATGACTACCCAACAATACTATCCACACTGCCAGAAGTAGAAGAAAGTTTGTCAATGCAAATTGGTCGCTAATGTGGAGAACCAACATCTTCCAATTGAGTACATCAATATAGAAGGAGAGGATGAGCAAGTATTCTTTGTTGCTCAACATCGTCCATCAGCCCCATATCAAGGTATGCCTCAAGACCCTTTAAAAATTCAAATCCATATGGTAATCAATGGCAAAACCATAGAGTCCAAGGTCCTCTACAATATAGTTAACCTAATTGGAATAGTGCTTGGAAAAATAATCCACAACAGCCTCAATGCCCATAGTTCCCAAACCAATGGTAAACATGCCAAGGGAATTGGTAGTCTACAAACCAATGGAGAGGACCTTAGAAATGGCCTAACAATGTTGGATACACACATTTACCACCTCCAAAAAATATGCCTACACTAATGCCACCACTTGCAAGTTCTAGACCTCAAAAGAAAACTCAGTTGCCTACACAACCTCAACCAAATCCAAATAACCAATAGCCACAACAACCCATGTATTCTACTGATGCTCAAAAATATCTTTCTTATGATCTAAATGTTGTAGATATACATTTGAGATCTAGTACAACCCTACCAGTGCTTGAAATGCCTCTCATAACTAAAATATCAAATACTCCTATAGCATTAGTGCCAACAACTTCTCTACCACAAATGGTTGACCCAACCATTATAACTAGCTCAACTCAAACTCAAATAGTAGTTGGACCTCCTTTTCCACAAATTCTCAATACAATGTAAACCTAAACAAATAAAGGGATAATCTTTTGACATCATTGATCGACTAAAGAACATGCATTTCCAAATTCATTTGTTCCAAGCTATTAAAGATGATCCTATTTATGGCAAAGCCATTAGAAAAAGCCTATCTAAAAAATATGGGAAGAAAGAAAAAGGACCCAACCATAGTCCATGTTATAGGGAAATTGGGTGATATTATGTTAGTGAAATTGGTTATTCCTAAATATTCTAATCTAGGAAGTCCAGTTATGAATGTGATTATAAATGATCAATCTGTTAAAAATGCCTCAATTGATCTTGGTGCTGCTATAAATATTATGACCAGTGATACTATGAAAAAGCTAAATATAGAAGGATTAAGGGCTACCCCAAAAATTCTATAACTTTCAAATAGTTCTACTATCACTCCTCATGGGATGATCGAAGGCATAATAGTAACCTTAGACTCTCTAGATTACCCTGCATATTTCATGATTCTATCCCCAAAAGTCAACTTGGTTACCCTGTCATTTTAGGATGACCACAGTTAGCTATAGCTGATGCAAATATAAGTTGTAGGTCAAGGAGTATGACCATATCAAATGGATAGGAAACAAAGAAATTTTTCCTATATCCTCCAGCAAAACCCCAACTAGATTTAAGCACACCTATATGGCTAGATTTAGGGGATGGAGAGGAAGAGTTAAACTTTATAGCACAGCTTATGATGTTACATAGACAATCTTTTCTAAAGTTGTATGAGGAAGATTTATTAATTCAAAGTATTACTAATAATACTTGTGTGGTAGAAAAGGATGTATCTAACAGTTTTGTGTTGGAACTAACTACATATGTGGAATGTAATAAGAATTGTTTTCTACCCAGGGAGCCAGACATTATCCATCAGCTTTTACCATGTGAACTAGATACAAGTCCAATCTTTGAAGCTATTATGGTTAGTCTCACAACTATCTTTGAGTTGTTAAAAGGTCATAATCTCCATGTTAATAATGAACTACCTCCCAAATAGATGAAATAGTTAATAGAGCTTCTTCAAAAATATGAAAAGGCTTTTGCATGGGACTATGGGGTGAAAGGGTTAAGCTCTACATTATGAACTCATAGAATATATATATCAATGAAGGGTGCTTGCCACTCCATCAACCCCAGAGGAGGATTAATCCAAAACTCAAAGAAATAATTAAAACTGAACTACAAAAGTTGTTTGATGCTAGTTTTGTATACCCTATATCTAATAGTAGATGGGTCTCACCTCTAGTTATAGTACCTCAAAAGGGAGGGAAATGGAAAATTTGTGTAGATTATAGAGAATTGAATAAGGAAACCAAGAAGGATCACTTTCCTTTACCCTTTATTGATCAAGTTCTAGACACTCTGGCTAGTAAGAAATATTTTTCTTTTATTGTTGGGTACAATGGTTATAATCAGATAGGTATAGCTCCAGAAGATCAGGATAAAACCACATTTACATTCCCATGAGGTACTTTTACATATTCTATCTTGCCATTTGGCCTATGTAATGCTCCTGCAACATTTCAAAGAGATGCAATCAGTATTTTTGCTAATATATCATATGATTGCATGAAAATATACATGGATGATTTCATAGCATTTGGAGGCACGTTTGAGGAAGCCTTAATGAATCTTGAAATTGTTCTTGTCTAATACAAAGAACATAATCTATCACTAAATAGTGAGAAACAATTCATGCTCATGTAGGAAGGAGTGGTGTTTGGTCATTTTATATTAGCTATGGGAATACTAGTGGACCTGGCTAAGATAGAGGTAATCCTAACATTGCCCATACCTACAAAACCAAAGGATGTAAGATCTTTTTTAGGTCATGCTAGCTATTATAGGTGTTTCATAAAAGATTTTAGTAAAATAGCTAGTCATTTGTATACATTGTTGACTAAAGAAGTTGAATTCATTTGGACACCTACATGTAATGAAGCCTTCCTACAGATTAAGAAACTCCTCACCATAGTACTAGTTCTGATGGGACCAGATTGGTTAATTCCATTTCATATCCATACCGATGCATTAGACTATGTTGTAGGTTTTGTATTAGGAAAAAAGCCTACTAACCTTGAAAATGCAACTTACTACATTTGTAAAATCCTTCATGGTCTAGAACTAAACTACACAATAACTGAGAAAGAAATTTTAGCTGTAGTATATGCTTTGAACAAATTCAAACATTATGTAACTAGATATCCTAATTTTTTCATATTGACCACTCATCTATAAAGTACTTAATGAATAAACCTACTATAACTGATAGATTGGCAAGATGGCTCTTGTTGTTGTAAGAGTTTGATATTACCATTGTTGCTAAGTTAGGCAAGCCCAACATAGTTGTTGATTATTTGTCCAGACTACACATTGTTGATGAAGATCTGGCTCCATTTGAAGATACCTTTCTAGATGAGCATTTGTTCTACATAGCCACTCATACACCATGGTATGCAGACATAGAAAACTATCTTGCTACAAATAGAATGCCCCCACACTTCTCTCACAAAGACAGGAGAAAGCTAGTAAAGAAAAATTTTCATTATTAATGGATAGATAACAATCTATTCTATACTAGATTAGAAAAGACCATGAGGAAATGTGTTAGAGAGGATGAGATATATGATATACTACATGCCTATCATGAAGAACCATGTGGAGGTCATTTTTTAGGAAAAAGAATAGCACTAAAAGCACTTATAAGTGGATATTATTGGCCAACATTACATAAGGATGCAACAAATTATACAACTAAGTGACAAATTCCAAAGGATGGGCTAACCAACCAAGTCAAATGAGATGTCATTCCATCCAAAGATTGTTGTAACACCCTTTGACAAGTGGGGTATGGACTTCATAGGTCCAATTGACCCATCATCAAATGGAAAATACTATATCTTAGTGTGTACAAATTATTTAACTAAATGGGTGGAAGTGAGGATAATGAAAAATGAAAGAGATGAGAACGTAGCTAAATTCTTATATGAGGAAATGTTCACATGCTATAGAGTTCCAAGAGAACTTGTCACAGATCAAGGCACCCAGTTCACATCAAACTTAATCACTAAACTTATGAAAGAATACAACATAAGGCTCTAGTCCTTATCACCCTCAGGAAAATGGGAAGTAAACATCACCAACAAAGAAATTGTAGCCATTCTGACCAAGAAAATGCAAATAAACAAGAAGGATTGGAGCAATAGATTAACTGAACTTGTCTAGGCATACCAAACTACATGGAAGACAACAACTGGATTCACTCCATTTGAACTTGTGTATGGAAAAGTAGTAATGTTGCCTACTGAATTTAAACATAAAACATTGTGCACTACTTTGAAATTAAACACTAGTCTTCCTGTAGCACATGAAGAGAGACTTCTCCACTTAAAATCATTGGATGAAATGAGAAAGATAGCATTGGAAGGAACAAAGATCATTCAATAATAGCAAAAGAAGTGGCATGATGCACATATTAGTCATAAATAATTTTAAGTGGGAGATTGGGCTCTCCTATACGATTCTCATTTCAAAGAGAATTCAAGAAAGTTTTAGACTCAATGGCTAGAACCTTATGAAATTCAATATGTATTTGAAAATGGTATAGTCTAGTTGACAACCATTGATCCTATCTAGTTCAAATTTCTTGTAAATAGCCATAGGTTGTGCCTCTATCATTAACCATAGACCAAAGATGAGTTCCTATAGCAATTCCAACTAGCTAGTTTACTAGATCCTATGGACATAGTTCTTGCAGTGGAGGGTGCAAACCTTCTTCCTTTAGCCATACCATGATAAACCTTCAACAAGAACTCATAATAAAATCTCATTTAAGCTAAGGTCCATTCTTTCATTCATTTTTCTATTTCTTCATACCAACTCATCTCATTTCTTTATCTATCATGCACTTACACTCCACACCATCCAAAAATTATATTTTTACTACTTTTAATAACACGTACCATCAACACCTTTTTCTGTGGTCACCAAACCTTGCCACCTCATCAATTTTCATGCAAAACTATGCTCTAAAAATTTTAGGTACAACATTTATACTCTTTATTCATTTTTAGCACATCAACTTTGATATTTATATATAATACTGCATTAAATGTATAGTATAAACCTTAAGCCAGTTTCTCATTCCTATGCCAACATTTTTAAGTGTGGACACTTGTAAAAATTTAGTGGGGGGCTGAGAAAGTGTATTAGTTTTCAAATGTCATCTCCACATCACCCTAGTCATGTCCACATTATAGGTTGTACTTAGGAAGTGGTCTGATTTTAATTTAAAAATCTTTTTGTATTTGTCATACCTTTTCATTTCTTTTTTGGGAAAGATCTCCTTTGTTTGAAAAGGACTATGATTTATTACAAGAACGCTTCCAGTTAAACCTTGATGTCCTTCATAATTAATTTCATCATTATTTTACATGCCAAACATAATGGAGTCTTGTTAAGAGAATGTGGTATCAACATTTCTTAGAAAGATCAATTTGAAATTTTGAGAAGAGGGTATTTGTAGAAGTGTTAAAGGGGTAAAACTTATCAAGTTGGTAAGAATAGAGAAATTTGAAGCTAGGAATTTTGAATATGGGAGGATAGTTGCTGAGACATGAGTTGATTGATTATAGTATTCCACTTGCAAATGTGGAAGTAGTCTGACAATTTAATGCCTATGGATAGAGTTTATGAGGACATTTGATGAAGGGGAAGCCACAGTATGGGGATTAAGAGTAATTGCTACTAAGGAGTGGATAGCAGAAGTCATAGGACTACTAGCTAATGGGGAGCATTATCTGAATAAACATGATACTAGGTTGTTGTGGGTGTAGTTCTCTTAGTTGAGTGACCCTCTACTAAAAATTTCAAAGTAAGGATGTAAAAGGCTCTCTCTCCCAACTCTATATCCTGAATTAGCAACCCATATCATCAGGTATTTGACCTGCGAAGTTAGGTTTTCAAACTTGTATGCTCATCATTTTAAGCTGCTCAGTTGTCTATGACATAAAATTCAAGTTAATTTGCCCAATTTCCTTTATAATATGTTGTATATTAGCACTGAAGAAACTAAGAAAGGAAATCAAAATTTCTATTCCTCATCATGCCCTTGTCAAACTTTTAGTTGAAAGTTCTCTTAGGGATTCCTCCCCTATATCATGGATATAATTTTTTGAATTAAAAACCTTGCAGCCTCAAGCCAATATTGTTCCACAAAATTTAGGGAATGAGGAAGAACTTGTAGAGCCTAGTCAAAATCTAGCTAAAATAGAAAAAGAATCAACATTACCCGCTCTTGATAAACTCGTTAAGCCTATTTCAGAGGGTGATATACCTAGCTCTTCCAGAGACAAAGACAAGCATAAGATTTGTAAAGAGAGTCCTAATCTTGAAAAGGAAGCCCAAAACCCTCTTGTTAAAGTGACAAAGAGAAAAAGGTCTATTCCTACAACAACCACTCCTACAACATCTACCCCGATAGCACCTAAACCAAAGAGGACCCACAAAATAGTAGAAGTTAAAGAGGTTCCTATGCATCAAAGCCCTTGTATATGAGGTCAAGTATCCCTAGTTTCTACTAAAAACCAAAATGCTTCAATTTCAAAATATCATATAGAATCAGTGGTTGAGAATATTCTAGAGAGCTCTCTTATATGGTTGGAACCCCTAAAATGTAGAAACAAATGAAAATGACCCTGTTAATGAAATGCCCTAGGGAAATCAAAAAATGTATGAGTCCAACCCTATTTTTGTCTCTAAAAAGGCCCCTAAAAATGATCAACCTACTTTGCCACAAGTCTCTGTATATTCTAATGTTTCTATCATGCCTTATAGATCCTACTAGTAGACCTATTACTTTTGACAAGTTACTAAGGAACAAAAGAAGAAATCTATGGCTCAATAATTCCCTTCATCTAATATTCAATCTATATTATTTGGTCTTTACAACCACTTCATTTTTCAAAAGGCCTTGTGGAGGAAAGAAAGAGACCAAATGTAGAAATTAATATTTGACAAAGATGAGGAAATTTAGTCACTGAAAGAGCAACTTGAGAAACAAAAACAATGAATGAATAAGGCTTTAAAGTTGGATGAATAGGTACCGAGGGTATATTCCATTTGTCTGAAGGAGAAGTTTCTACTATTTCAACTGATGACGACAATAAGGGATGTTGATTGTGAATTGAAAAATGCTCAAGATTTCTACAATGTGTATCAGACTTTGCCTTCATGGAAAAAGATTTTTTTGTGTGAAATTTATTTACATAATTTCATAATTCCACATGAGATAGAGTGGAACCCTCTACTTTACATAGTGGATGTTCATCTCAGAGCCTTAATGTCCTGGATGCATAATGAGACAAACTATGATAGGTAGTTAAATGCCTATAGAGATCTTGAGAAATTTGAACCATTGCCACTATGACTTGAATCGCACAAGCCTAATGACCTTCAAAGAGACTGGTTTAGACTAACCTATGGAGAAATGAACATAGATATCAAGGAGAAAGTATTTTAAGAAAGAGAAAAGGTTTATAGAGATTACTAGACACTTACAAACTTTACACAACAAAGAGCTATTGAAGGGCTTAGGAATCAATGGAGCCGACTATCAGAAGATTTCAAAATGGTAGAACCACTGTAATGTCCCCTTTTTTTTAGCATTCATAGCATGATGTTGTCATTAGCCTATTTCCCCACGGTCTCATAGGCTAACCATGAAATTAAAGGGACTTAGAGGCCATTTGGCCTAGATAGTTTCAGTTGCAGGTCTTTCTGAGGGGTTTCGAGGCAACTTTGTGCATACTTACTATTTATAGTAAGTCATCTTGGGCATGGGCGGACATCCAGTGGCAACGGTATGTCAATGGTAATTGTTTAAAATTGACAAGAAGACTTGTTTATCACTGATAAGATTTGTTATGCATTGATAAAGCTATTTTATAAAGTTAAATTTAAATATTTAACTTTATTAATACATAGACTATAGTTTGTGGGAAATATTTAAATTAAAAGAGCCTCCTTTATTTTATAACACATTGGAGACATAAGTGACATAAAGGGAGTTATGTTTTATTCCACATTGAGAAAATGAAGGATGGAGCCCTTGTGAGAATACTATAGAAGAAATGGAAGAGCTTCTTTTGAGTATGCTTAGAAATATTAAAGAAATTGGGGAATTTTCTGGAGATTATGTCTCAATAGTTTGAAGGACAAAATCCCTTCAAGCTAGAAATCTTGATGCCATTGAAAGATATGGTCTTGAGATTCAACATAGTAGCAATATGAAAAAGTAGATACGAAAAAGTAGTCTGAAAAAGTGGAACCGAAAAAGTAAGCTAAAAAAGTGGGTACAAAAAAATAGTCTGAAAAAGTAGTTCATTAGCATTTTTGAAATTCTTTGAGCTTTCATCAGCATTTTTTGAGAGCAGATTTGAGGAGGGTTATTACAGTAGTATCAGAGCGGTTTCTTGCCATCTTGTGGAGGTCTTATTGGGAATTTGGAATAGCCAGATAGAGAGAAAAATGTTTGACAAAATGAATGCCAGTCCAGATCAAGGAAAGGAAAGATTCTTATAGTTATTAGACACCTTAGCATAGGGAAAATGATCAGCAGAGTAGAGAGCACAGGAACAGGGTCAGAGATTGGAGCTTATGATGCAAATGATGGCTCGTCAAATGGGGTTGAATGCTAACGTGGGTGGAGGAAATAATCAGAATGGTAATAACCAGAGTGGTAATAATCAAGATGGGACACATAATGGAGGTAAACAAGTTGGGAACAATTTCGATCATGGACCCCAGCAATCTAGGATAGTGAGTTTGAGGTCCATTATTCCCACATTTCCTCCTAGAGCTCTAGAGCAGCCCATACTAGAGCCCCAGATCACTGATATACAAGACCAACTGAGGAGAGATTGGGAAGCTAGAGGTCCAGATTTTACTACTGCAGTTACCTTTAGGGAGTATATAGATGTGTTGATGAAGCATATGCCACATGGACATGATAGGAACTAGAGCTATGAGCTATGAAAGAAAGTAGGGAAACTTCAGTTACCATATTATGATGGCTCGAGGAAGTCTATAGAAAGAGCTTGGCTTCAAAGGCTTGACACATACTTTCAAATGAACCCTATGCCTGAGGAAGAAGCTATTAAGTATAAAACAATTCACCTGGATAGGTTAGCACACAAGTGGTGGCATCATGGTATGGTCACTATGGGTCATGCAAACATTACCTCATATGTGGAGTTTAAGGAGAGACTAATTGAATATTTTGATAGGCCTAAGGATCGTACCTTCCCTATTAATGCCAGAAACTTGTATGAGGAGTTTAACAGACATTCTGATTCGATATAGGGAGACATTAGCACATCTTCAGGTAATGGTTTATTTGCATCATCTTCACAAGTAGAAGGGGTTATAGACATTGTGCAAGATGAGCTAGAAGGTGATATCACAAGGACATTGGATTGTGTGATTGAGACAGATGGTGATTCCAATACAGTTGGGTTGGATGAAGTTACAACAGTTGAGGATAGTGTCATATTTGAGGATAGTATAGTTGATCAAAAAGTGAGCATTCAGGACTTTGCAGAAAATAAGTATCAGGCATGGTTGGATGCTTCTTCACATGAGATAGAGGCTAGTATCTCTTTACTTGGTTTGGCAAGCCAGTTGAAGACAAGGGACAAGAATATTGTCACAGCTTTATCTCATCATGACAGGATACATGGATTGATTGAGAATCACATTTTGATGATTCAACTGCAGGAGAGACAAAAAGGAGTCACAATAGGTTCTTCTTGTGACGACTTACAACAGATCAATTAAGGCATGGAGGTGATGAAGTTAAGTTACATACACCTACTTTCAGATCATGATCATATCCTTAATCTTGCAAGGATCTATTTAGATGCAGTGAAGAAGGAGGAGAAGGAGGTTGACCAATTTTTTCATGAGCTGGAGGATACTTGAAATTCCTTGGTGTGTACTCAGTTGGTTCTCCAAGATTTTGAGAGATGCATGGACGAGCTTTGTCTTGAGGTGAGTTCAGTTTGAGAGTTAGTGCGTATACCAGGGACTCATTTTTCTTTTACAGTCAGGTCACATGTTGATGATGATATGAGTATGTCTAGCATTCACACTCTGGATTCAGAGATTGTAGATAGGTGCGTGAAGTCAGTTGGTATTGTTCACATTACTTAGGTGAGAAGTTTTCTTGAATTGCCAATTGGTTTCCGTTCATGGATTAGATGTTGGGATCCTTATCTTAGTACCTTGGATCGTTTTGACCAAAGATATCTATCATTCCTTGGTAGAAGTATCTGTTGCACCATCATGGACTTGATTAGTAGTTTGCCAAGTGTAGTTCTCATCCATGCTAGCAACTTGTTTGATGTTGGATTTAGTTTTTACACACCTATGTTGGGCATTGCTCATATATCCAGTCGACCATTCTTGTTGGAATGGGTTAATGATCTCTCAGATATGACAAAGTTTATAGATGAATCCTAGGATCTGAGTATTATAGATGATAGCTATTCTAAGGTTACTCCTTTGGATAGTGTACCAGGGATAGAGTATAGGAGTTCAACCAGTCGACACAATCATGTGTCTAGTCAGCTAAGAGTTGGCGAGCGAGACATTTCTATCGCTTGCGAGCACTTCGATCCTGCTCGACAGTTGTTAACAGTTTATGGATGGGGTTCTCCTACTAGTGATGAGCAGGGAGGCAGTTATCTTTCCTTGACAGAGATCCACTCTTTATGGGAGGCTATCCAAATTCTAAGATAGAATTATATGCAGTTGGCAGTCGATAGAGATTATCTTATGGAGTGGGGCAGTACAACATATGATGCATTATTGGTCAAGGAAGATGAGGTGAGTGAGCTTACTCAGCAGCTCAAGGTGACTTCTGAGTTTCTTAAGAGTACACAGTTGGCTTTCAAGGAGTCATAGTTTCATTTAACTAAGGTGACCATGGAGTTAGAATGACTTCAGTCTTTACCAAATTCTATACAAACATGGACTGTGGTGTCTGGTCATCCGCGGATGTCCATGGTCAAGGTTGATAGAGGTAGTGGAGATGAGGATATATCTATCCACGACACTAGTATTAGCATATTTGGTCTATTTCCACTGGAGGTAGGTTCAATTGAGTTGGGTGCTACAGCTGAGCATTGTGATATGTTTGACTTGGAGG
The DNA here is from genome assembly GCA_028749045.1 of Cupressus sempervirens. NCBI lineage: Eukaryota > Viridiplantae > Streptophyta > Pinopsida > Cupressales > Cupressaceae > Cupressus > Cupressus sempervirens. The sequence continues at coordinate 943,155 of CM053791.1, forward strand.
GCACAGAGACTAGTGATGTTGTTGATTCTGCACTCTTGGCTATATCATCCTCTGACATAGCTGATGATCAGCCACAGTTGGTTGTATCACGTCTGCAGGATGAGTCTTTGACTATGATTGGTTCTTTTTACCAGCATTATACTATAGGATATGTTCATCAGTTTTCTTTTGATCCATGTGTTGAGGAGTTGATGGCAAACGAGTTTGGTCTGGGCTCTCATTTTTTCTATCTACCATGTAATGACTATTCTTCATCAGTAGTGCATGGGTGTTATGGTTATGAGATAGTGACCAGTGAACTACAAAGTTGTGTTAATTGTAGTAGGTGTGCAATGTGTGGATTCTCTGTATTTGGTACAGTTTCACATGGGAGTATTCATCATTGTTGTAGAATTGTATTGTACATTCCACATAGGCTACTGGGATGTGTTGATGGTATTTACTATGTTGGCAGTTTGGGTTATCTACTCTACTCGGGTTTTGATATTTCAAGAGCTTGTTTCTCATGGGTTCCTGACATTGGAGTTTGGGTGAGTTGTATTTGCCAATTTGATTATGGATTCCTCTTGGTTAATTTTTAGAGGTTGTTGCAGGAGCCTATGTTGATTGCCAGCAGTATAGTTCATGACTACATTTGGGATCCAGGTGGATTAATTGGGTTGTTGTTTGACCATTACTTGGGGACAAGCAATTTTGGGAAGGGCGGATTGTAATGTCCCCTTTTTTTTAGCATTCATAGCATGATGTTGTCATTAGCCTATTTCCCCATGGTCTCGTAGGCTAACCAAGACATTAAAGGGACTTAGAGGCCATTTGGCATAGATAGTTTCAATTGCAAGTCTTTTTGAGGGGTTTTGAGGCAACTTTGGGCATACTTACTATTTATAGCAAGTCATCTTGGGCATGGGCAGACATCCAGTGGCAACGGTATGTCGATGGTAATTGTTTAAAATTGACAAGAAGACTTGTTTATCACTGATAAGATTTGTTATGCATTGATAAAGCTATTTTATAAAGTTAAATTTAAATATTTAACTTTATTAATACATAGACTATAGTTTGTGGAAAATATTTAAATTAAAAGAGTCTCCTTTATTTTATAACACATTGGAGACGTAAGTGACATCAAGGGAGTTATGTTTTATCCCACATTGAGAAAATGAAGGATGGAGCCCTTGTGAGAATACTATAGAAGAAATGGAAGAGCTTCTTTTGAGTATGCTTGGAAATATCAAAGAAATTGGGGAATTTTTTGGAGATTATGTCTCAATAGTTTGAAGGATGAAATCCCTTCAAGCTGAAAATCTTGACGTCATTGAAAGATATGGTCTTGAGATTCAACATAGTAGCAATCCAAAAAAGCAGATACAAAAAAGTAGTCCAAAAAAGCGAAACCAAAAAAGCAAGCTAAAAAAGCAGGTACAAAAAAGTAGTCTGAAAAAGCAGAACTAAAAAAGCAGGCCGAAAAGCAGTTCAAAAAAAGCAAAGTAGAAGGGGAAGCATTGAAAGAAATTATTACACCCATCTACAACTAGGTTCTTCTGTTAGTATTGCTTTTTAGGGTGTTATAAGCTTTCAGCTGTAAGTGTGCATTATACCAACATTATCATTTTGTAATCCATGTAAATGCCAAAGTCTTGGCCATATTTCATAAGCATTGTATTTTTCATTGCAATTAAGAAGATAATAGTTGCTGGTGTCATTTAAGAAATTTAATATCATCATTTATCAACTAGTTAGTTTGCATACCAACTATTTGTCAAAATGCTAGTTGGTTGTAGGTGTTCATTTCTCATGCTTAGATCATATATATGCACTGAATATTGCCAAAATTAGTAGCACACTCATGTTAGGTCATTGTGTAGTCCATTGTAGTCTTCTAGCACAAGATTCTCATTGATGCAAATTGAAGAAAAAGTCATTTAAAGCCAGCTAAAAAACTATATGTCATAAGTCCCTTGCATGTGAATTGTTTGATGAAATTCTTTGAGCTTTCATCAGCATTTTTTGAGAGCAGATTTGAGGAGGGTATTACAACCACATAGTGTTGGATATAATTGATTAATTGTGTGTTTTCTTTGATGTTACAAAAATTTCATATCAGTTATTAGTCAGTGCATGTTGAGCTCACTAGGGTAGTGAAGATAGTTTTTTGTGTCTATCGAGCAGTCCTATGGTTGCCTCGTTCAGAAGATAGTGTCTATAGAGTTAACACGAGTGTCAAAGAAAAGTTTGTAGAAGATGAGTGCTAATCGAGCCCACTTGATTAATGAAGGAAAGTTGGATGAAACTAGTGCTAACCAAGGTCACTCAATTACCAAAGGATTTTAGCAAGTTTGTAGTGTTAACCAAGCTTCTATTGGTTAACACAAGAAATCACTTTTGAATTAACATCTATTGAGCTGGGTTAGCTAATGAAGGATTTTCTTATTTATATTAATCTCAATTGATTTATCTATTGGTTCTAGATAACTATGGAGATGAATATTAATTATTCTAAGTTGTATTTGAGCTGACTTGACAATATAAAAGATATAAGTATAAGGTGAAGTTGTGGTTTCAAAAGTGTGCAAGCTATTATGAATGAATTATAAGGGATGAAGAGAGGAAGTGAATTTGAAGGATATGCAGAATATCCTTGTGGAGCAGAAAAGCTATATTCAATGAAAAAGGATTAAGTGCAAGCTATAACAGAGATCTGTAATCAGCAATTTAGTTACATCTAAATTGGGTCATTTTATTGTTACTCTCTAACCATTGTAACAATGATCTAAATCTCTTAAAAAAGGTTATTTAATAGCCATTTGTAAATCCTCAAACAATGTGACAATTCTGTTGAATTGTCTAAAGACTTCTAACAAGGCCACTTCTAACAAGGTGATTAAATCCTTTGATAGGATCACACCTAATAGTGTGTTTTGTAACCTTTAACATTGTTTGCTATGTTACAAGCTAGAGTTTTTGTTGCACCAAAAGATTGACCTATTAATGCTTGATATAACCACTAGAATTATAGAACATAGGAGGTAGTTAAGCCACGTCACAAATCTTGAAGGGGAAAGCTGGTAGTTAGTCCAACAATTCCCCCCTCAACATTACCCAAGGAGATTCAAACCTGTGACCAAGCTCTAATACAACTTATTACAAGCTAGAGTCGTCATTCCACCAAAAAATTGACCTGTTAATGCCTGATATAACCACTAGACTTATAGAACACAAGAGGAAGTTAATCCATGTCATGAAACCTGAAGGAGAAGTCTAGCAGTTAGCCCAATAGGCTCCTCACAGAGTTCACTTCAGAAGAGTGAAAAGCAATAACTAGTTACAATTAGTGGTTTTTCCCAAATTGGGTTTCCACGTTAAATCTTGGTGTCTCATGTTTTCATGCTATCTCTTTTATGCTTATAATTAAGATAAAGTAAGAATAATCACTAATAACATCTTAAGGTCTGCAAAGTTAATTCATTACTAAGTAGATTCAATATTTACCAAGTTACAACATTAGCTATGTGTATGTCGAGTATCATTATTTTAGTTATTAGAGTTTGTTTTGTGATGACATATAAAGAGATCTTGGAATTATTTTTGGAGTAAATTATTCACCCCTCCCCTCTTAGTTACTCTCTTATATTTCCAACAATTGGTATCAGAGCTTTTGGTGCTTGTAGAGAAGGTTTTAAGGACTCAAGCTAAAGATCAAGATGTCTTACAAGAGAGAGAGATTCCAAAGTTGAACAAAGACAATTTTGTAGCATGGCAAGGACTTATGAGGTTACATCTAGCTACTATCAGTGATTTAGGTTGCAAATATCTTGATGCTGAATACAAAACTTTCACTGGAACATTATTACTTCAAGAAATTGCTGAGAAGAAGAACCATAATATCATGATGATTGATATTGCATCTACTCTTAGTTATGCTGAATTTGATGAGGTAAAGGACTGTAAATTAGCTCATGCAATGTGGACCAAACTGAAAGATATCTATGGAGGAGATGACAATGTAAGAAGAGAAAAAGAAAAATGTCTTAGAGGACGATTTGACCAAATAAAAATGAGAGAAGATTAAAATATTGCAAAATATGTGGAAAGAATCAAAGCTAGTGTAAGTGCAATCAAAGCATCTAGAGGAGACATTAAGGAGGAAATTGTTGTAAGAAAGGTACTCAAAACTCTTCTTCCTATCTATGCAATTAGAGTGTCTTCTATTCAAGAAATTATATGTGATCCCAATAATTAATTAACTTTGGATTCTCTAGTTGGAAGATTGACAACTTTTGAACTAGATAACTATGATAATTATGTTCCTATTTTAAAGAATATTGAGTCTACATTTGAAGCCAAACTCCCACTCAAAGAAAAGAGAAAGAAGTCAAAGATCAATCAATTAGAAAGTGAGGAAGAAATTGAATAAATTTTTGATAGTGATCTTGAAATTGTTGAAGCCCTACTTGCAAATAAATGCTCCAAACATAGAGGAAAGTACAAAGAAAAAATTGCTCTAGTCTATTTTTCTTGTGAAGAAATTGGTCATATTGCTGCTAGGTGTCCAAATAGAGAAAGAAAGGATGAGAAGAAAAGCCACAAGTACAAAGGCAAGAAGGAACTCAAAAGTCACAAATCCTTCGAGGAAAAAGGTAAGAAAACTTTTTTTATGGCTAAAGATTCTGATAATAGTGAAGATGAAATAGTGTATATTGTTGTAAAAGATGAATCTAATGATGAAGGAGATAAGATGGCACTTATCTCTTATGTTAGAAAAAATGACTCATGGATTATAGATAGTGGATGTTCACACCATATGACTAGAGACAAATCAAATTTTGAACATTTTAGATATTATGATGGAGGAAGTGTAAGATATGGTAACAATGAACCTTGTTGCATAAAAGGAAAAGGTCATATCTCTTTAACTAGTTAACTTATTTGTGATGATGCCTATTGGGTTGAAGGACTAAAGCATAATCTACTCAATGTGGCATAGTTGAACAACATTGAATTCAAGGTTGAATTCATGAATGGCAAGGAAAAACTGTTGGATGACAAAGGAAATCTAGTTGGATCAAGCAAGCAAACAAGAGGTAATCTATTTTATCTTGAACTTAGTGAATGCTCATTTTTTATTGGTCAAGTAGAAGAGAGTTGGTTATGGAATAGAAGACTATGTCATGTAAACTTTGATAATATGGTCAAGACTAGCAAACTTAGAACAGTAAGAGGTATTCCTAGTTTGAAGAAACCTGATGTTGGTTTGTGCAAAAATTGCCAAATTGGTAAAATGGGAAAGACTAGTTTTAAAAGATAAAACTATTAGTTAGAAGAAATCTTGGAAATTGTACACACTAACTTATGTGGACCTATTGGAATAGAAAATTATAGTGGAGAAAAGTTTTTCATTCTTTTTGTTGATGATTATTCTAGAATGATGACTGTGATGTATCTAAAAGAAAAATCAGAAGCTTTTGAGAAATTCAAATGGTATTTAGCAAGAGTAGAGAAAGAAACTAGAAAGAGATTGAAATGCTTAAGATCAGATAGAGGTGGTAAATTCATCTCCAATGAATTCAATAATTTCTATATAGAAAGAGGAATCAAAAGACAAGTATTAGCCCCTAGTACACCTCAGTAGAATGGTATAGCTGAAAGAAGAAATAGATCCATCATGGATTATGCAAGGACACTGATGATTCAAAAGATTGTTACTATCAAATATTGGAAGGAAGCTATCAGCACTGTAATTCATACTTTGAACTGAGTTTAGTTGAAGAAAGACTCAAACAAAACTCCCTATGAACTATGGTATGGCTACAAACCTAATGTAAGTTACTTGAAAGTATTTGGTATTAAATGTTATATCTTGAAAGAGTCTAGAAAAGGAAATTTTGATGTAAAAGGTGATGAACGCATATTTCTAGGATACTCCTACAAAAGTAAAGCATAAAAATGTTTGAATTTGTCTACTCATAAGAACATAGAAAGTGCACATGTGAGAATTGATGAGTTTGCAGAAAAGAGTGAAGAAGAAAGCAAAAAGGTGCTAGAGGATTACATAAGATTTGTTTATTATGAACTTGATACATTGGAAAATCTATTTGAAGGAAAGGAGACTTTATCTCCTGAGTCCCCTAAATCTCCAACAGTTACCCAGTTGCAGGAAGTGCAAAGTGAGCCACATTCTGAAGAACTTGAGTCACAATCAGAACCTACCAAGCCAGTTCAAACCAAGTTTGAAGGACTCAAGTCATAGACAGAAGGACCTAAGCTTGAACTTGAAATTCATAATGAATAAAATAGAAATTATTCAAAGCCAAAAGAGCCTATGTTAGAAAGATATGTCAGAAGGCATCATGCACCTAATCAGATCATTGGAGATAAATCAGATGGAACAATGACAAGAAGCAAATTAAAAGGTACATGTTTACTTGCTGAATTTGAACCTAGAAATGTTAAAGATTATCTAGAAATGAAAGTTGGATTGAAGAAATGAATGAAGAAATAGAAATAATAGAAAAGAACAAAAATTGAACTCTTGTTCCTAGACCCAAAGATAAAAATGTAATTGGTACTAAGTGGGTATTTAGAAAAAAATTAAATGAAGATGGAAAAGTGTCTAGAAAGAAAGCAAGACTGGTATGTGAAGGTTATTCTCAATAAGAAGGTATTGATTATGGTGAAACTTTTGCCTTTATTCCAAGATTAGAAGGTGTTAGAACTCTACTTGCATATGCAACTCACATAGGATTTAAAGTGTATCAAATGTATGTCAAATCTATATTCTTGAATGAAATTATTGATGAGGAAGTCTACATTGAACAACCAGAAGGTTTTATAGATCCTAACAAAAGGGACATGGTCTAAAAATTACATAAAGCTTTATATGGTCTCAAACAAGCTCCCAAAGCCTAGTATGAAAGGTTGCATAACTATTTGATACAGATTGGTTTTCAAAGAATAAATGATAACAATAGTGTGTATATCAAGGAAGGACCATATAAGAAGATTATGTTGGAATAAATATTTTTTAATGATACCCTATTTATAAGAAATGATGACTTATGAAAAGAATTTCAAAAGAAACAAGGAAGGAATTTGAGATGTCCATGTTTGGTGAAATGAAATTCTTTGTTGGATTGCAGATGTATATGAGCAATGTTAGTATGCTAATAGAAACCAAATTTAAATAAAGCTTCTAAAAACTAAATAAAATTCATAAAGTTCAAGATAGACTAAGATGATCTCTCAATTGAAAATATGAGCCATTAATGGGCTCTCTCAATGAGAAGCTCTCTCGTTGAGTGGCTTTATCTAAATGGATAGGATGTATGCTCAATATGCTTCCAAAGGCTTCAATGGATGATTGTAGATTTTTGGTGTGGATATATGGCTTTATTATGGATTTGGATCTCAAAATAGCATTATAACTTTATTTCATGGATTGTGTTATTTTGCAAAGGGGAAGGATCCAATTTATAGGCAAGAGGCTTGAGGGATTGAGGGCTAAGATGCAAGGATGGGAAAAAGCTCATGGAGGGCTTAGATTGCATGAGAGGAGAGCACATGGATTGTGCTTCCTTACAACCAATCAAGGAGTGACACATGTCACATGGTGAGAGGATGGAGGAAAGGGGAAGGATGAGTCAACAAAGGAGGCTCAAGGGATAAAATCTTCATAAAGACCCTTCATAAGTGCTTTGTAAGAACATTTATGACTTTGTGGGCTTTATAAAGTTTTGTGGTTGAAGATATTTGTGAGAGATACCATGAAATTCGAATTTGAGGGTTTAGGGAGGTTTTAAGCTTGCTTAGGGTTGTAAAAATGATTAGAGGAAGGGTTAGAGATGGCTTAGGACTAGGCAAGTGGATGGCAAGTGGATTGCAATTAATGAGGGTGGGTGAAGGAGGAGATATTTGTTAACTTTGGCTTGAGTTAGCAAGTCTTAACCCATGTTTAGGGAATGTGAAAAGGTTAGGAGGGGATTAGGATTAGGGTTAAAGACATCTTCTAGAAGAGTCTAGGCTTTGGATGAGGATAAAGACTTTATAGAATAGTCTAGAATTTTCTAGGATGAGGATGAAGACTTTCTAGAAGAGTCTAGAACTTCTTAGGATGAGGATAAATTAGATTTTTAGGAAATAAATAAAGTTTTATTTATTTCAAGGGTTTGGGTTGAGGAGATATTTATTAAAACTTTTTTAATAAACATGAGGATTAATATTTAATCTTAATTAAATATTTTGAGTTGGGATTAGGGGTAGCAAATGATGGGATTAGCCTTTAATCAAAATTAAAGAAGGATTAGAAGATTTTGGAAGAGGTTAGTGGTCTTAAGGAAATTGGCCAAGTTTTGGGCAAAAAATAAATTTTTTATTTATTTTGAGTTTTTTGGTCAATTTATTAATTAAATAATTAATAAATAAGGAAATAATGTTTAAATAAGATTTAAACATTTTTGGGAGGGATTTCTTAATTAAATATTTTTAATTAAGATAAAGGGATTTAATGGCATAAAAATAAATAAATAAATTAATTAATTAATAAATGATGATGTCATCAGGAATTTTTTAGAAAATAAAAATATTTTATTTTCTAAAGGTTTTTTAGGTGTCTACAACAGATACAGTAGATAAGATAAGATAAGATAAGATAAAATTATTAATGTCCACGAAAAATAAAAATGTTTTATGGGATTGAGCATACAAACAAAGAGCCAGCGAAGCAAAGGCACCAAACTATGACAGAAAATGAAACAAAACAACAAGAAGAAAGAAAGGCAAGGTAAGGACTAAGGGTCCTTCAATTTCACAAAGAAATCTATAATAGAGAGGTACATCCATGGACAATCCATGGTCTTTGGATGTCGTGAAGAACACCTATAGGACTGATGCTGCCTGTAGAGACTGGTACAATTTCTAACAGATTTGGAATGTCAAGTAGTGGAAGGCCTTTTCAAACCCCACGGAGGAGACAAGGACATCACTCAATCTAAGAATATCAAGGAGATACTAAAAAAGTTTGGAATGGAAGATTCAAGACTAGTTGGAACTCCCATGTGTACCGAACATAAGCTTTCCAAAAATGATATTTCCAAAGAAGTAGATAAGACCACATATAGATCAATGATTGAAAAATTATAGTATGTAGTACATACAAGGCCTGACATTGCCTTAATAGTTGGGATAGTGGCAAGATTCTCAGAAAATCCTAAAGAAAATTACATGATGAAAATCAAGAGAATCATGAGATATCTAAAAGGTACTAAAGACTATGGCTTATGTATAAACTTGGAGGCAATTTGGACTTAAAGAGGTTTACTAATGCTAATTGGGTAGGAAGTCTTGATTGCACCAATGGAGGAGCATTCTTCCTTGGTAAAAGATTGGTATCCTGGACAAGTAAGAAACAAAATTGTACATCTCAATCCATAGCAGAGGCAGAATATGTGGCAAAAGTAGACAATTTCTCTAACATTGTTTGGTTCAAACAACTATTGGAAGGAATGAAGGTAGAAATCAAACATCCAGTAGTCATATATTGTGATAAAACCAGTGCAATCATTATATCAAAGAATCCAGTGATGCATTCCAAAACAAAGCACATTCCTATAAAATATCACTTCTTAAGAGAATTGGTGCAAGATAAAGAAGGTAGATTGGAATATGTAAATATGAAAGAGAAAATTGCAAACATATTCACCAAGCCATTACCTAAAGATACATTTTTGTATCTAAGAGGTAAGCTAGGGGTCATTCCCCTATCTAAATCTCACTAAATAAAGTCTCATGATGCATCAACAAGAGAAAGTTGAAGATCAATCTGTTGATGCAGTATTAACAAGGGCTTGTTGTAAATGAATCAATACTTAAGGTATATTGATATTATCATAATTGTTGTCTTTGGCATGTGTTATCAAAGAGGGAGGAGTTTACTATCATATCTCACAAAAATTATGGCATATATTGTCAAAGAGGAGAAGTTTTATAAAGAGAGGTCAAAGAAGGAGACTGAACTTGGCAGAAGATTGTTGTAGATAGAAGTTTTTTGATAGAGGGAGAAGCTAAAGAGTTCACACTGATAGAGGATGTCTTGTTCTCAAAAATTTCATTGTGCTATGGCATGTTTTGTTTCTATCAATGCCAAAGAGGGATATTTTTGGATACAATTGATTAATTATGTGTTGTCTTTGATATTACACAAATGTCATATCAGTTATCAGTCAGTGCATACCGAGTGCTCCTATGGTTGCCTAGTTTAGAAGACAATGTCTACTGAGTAAACTTGGGCATAAAAAATAGTGTGTAGAAGATGAGTGTTAACTAAGCTCACTTAGTTAAAGAAGGAAATTTGGATGGAACTAGTGCTAATCGAGGTCACTTGGTTGCCAAAGGATTTTTGCAATTTTGCAGTGTTAACCAAGCTTTTGTTGGTTAACACACGAAATTGCTTCTGAGTTAGTGTCTATTGAGATGGGTTAGCTAATGAAGGATTTTCTTATTTTTGCATATTAAGCTTAATTGATTTATCAATTGGTTCTATCCAACTATGGTGATGAATATTAATTATTCTAAATTGTATTTGAGCCAAGTTGACAATATGAAAAATATAAGGGAAAGTTGTAGTTTAAAAGTGTGCAAGCTATTATGAATGAATTATAAGGGATGAAGAGAGGAAATGAATTTGAAGGATAAGCAGAATATCCTTGCAGAGAAACAAAGCTATATTTGATCAGAAAGGATTAAGTACAAGCTAGAAAAAATATACATAATCAAAAATTTAGGTTCATCTCAATCAAGTCATTTCATTCTTACTCTCTAACCATTGTACCAATGATCTAAATCTCTTAACAGAGTTGGTTTAATAGCCATTTGTAAATCCTCTAACAAGGTGGTAGTTCTGTTGAATTGTCTAAAGACCTCTAATAAGGCCACTCCTAATAGGGTGATTAAATCCTTTAATAGAGGTACACCTAGAATTGTGTTTTGTAACCTTTAATAGGGTTGGTTCCTAACATAACTCAGTTCAAAAGAGTAAAAAATAGTAACTAGTTACAATTGGTGGTTTTTCCCAAATTGGGTTTCTACATTAAATCTCGGTGTCTCATGTGTTTGTGCTATTTCTTTTATTCTTAAAATTAAGATAAATTAAGGATAATCATTGATAACATCTTAGGTCTACAAAGTTAATTCATTACTGAGTACATTTAATATTTACCAAGTTACAACATTAACTATGTGTATGCTGAGTATTAGTATTTTAGTTATCAAAGTTTTTTTTGTGCTGACATCTAAAGGGATCTTGGATTTATTTTTGGAGTAACTAATTCACCCCTCCCCTCTTATTTACTCTCTTATATTTCCAACACATATCTTTGTTAATTATGAGGCATCTATTAATAGGGTGGCCAAGTGTATGCAATTGGGAAACCAAATTAGAAAGGAATTATAGATGTCTTCGACTTTTTAGCCTCATATTCTTCTTAGGCCTCTTTATGGTAATGATTCTACTAAACTAGATCCATTGGTTGAGGAACATATGGGTGAACATTGGAAGTACAACAAAGGATTCTTCTATACTTTCAGAAGTGGGAAGATAGAGAAAACTACAGTTGAAGACTTTAGAGCTATGGCAAGGAAGTATAGTGCTTGAGGACAAGCATTTGAAAAGTGGGGGGTAGATGATAAGGTATATTAATGTCTTAATTTTGATATAGTTTTCATAAGTTTGGAGTTTATCTTTGTTCTTTGTCAAAAACAATTCCAAAACATTTGTATAAATATCTTGTGAACTTATGCCAGAGACAGCTAGAAGTCACTAAGCCTATGGGTAGTGTGTATGACATACTCTGCTTAATATTATAACATAGAATGCAATATTTCATATAAATATCTTAAGCTATGTTCTAATATCTGAAAAAGAGTAGGAATTTTATCTTACACATGTTCTGGATGTTTCTAACTTTTAGGAAAATGAAGAGCAATGCAAAGGGTTGTGATTACTACATTAAAGGAAGAGGATGATGGAGACCGATCATTGCAAGGAAAGCACAACACAGTTCCTATGGATAAGCTGCACTTGTAGAGGAGTTACTGTTCCAAAAAAATTAGGAGACACAACTTGCTGTATTTCCTGCAAGTTGTTATTTTGTTGCTTAGTAATAAATGTACTATGTCATGGTTGATCTGCTGCCTTCTTTCTTGGCAATGTTTGTTCAAGACTTTTATTTCATGTTTTTAATATGTATCCAATCCTCTATATAATGGATTGGAATCATCTTAGTAAGGAATAATAATGAAAAAATAGAAAATGTTGGTTTAAGATTCAGAAGTTATTCTTTGTTGGTTCCTCATGAATTATTCAATTAATGTAATCAAAGAAGGATTTTAATGAAAGAGTGATTATGGAATACTCGGTGTGTTCATAGTTAGTTGAAACCAACCAAGAGGGCCCACTTGGGAGGTGGAATGGATTTAAGTAGAGTAGATTCACTATTTTCAATTTCCTATTTTTAAGATAGATTTACTATATTAGTCTTGCAGATTGTTACTATGAAAGTTCCTACAACACTTGCAGAAAATGATCATGGTGGATGTTTTGAGTTGGTAACTAGGTTAGGTTTATTTTCCAAAGCTTTCTATAATTATTTGTTGTTAGTCCAAGTGTGTTTACTACTTTTTAATAGTAGTATAGATTCTTTTCATGCATTTTACTTTCTTGCAGCATAAGTGTTAAGACTCTTCAAGGAACTTAGTGCACATACCATGCTGACCCGTTTCAAGTCTTGCATCCCTGGGTTGACAATTCAAGTGTATTTCATGATGGAATATGTAGTCTTCAGAATAGATATAGTATCCTTGAGAGAGACAATGGTGTTATTATCTTCATCTATTATGAAACTATACAATGCCTATGATCTAGAGAGTGTGGTAATGACTCTTGAGGAGGCAAGGTATTTGGTGCAAAAGAGTGGAACACTACTAGTGTGTGGTTATGCTTGACCAAATTATTAGACAAGAGAATTCCATATCATATGAGCCATATGGAGTTAGTGGATTCTAGAGGGGTACATGATTCAATATTGATTCCAAGTCTCTAGTAGTGTGGAACATGGCTCTTGCAACAAATAAGCCCAAGATAATGGATGTGCAGAGCACAAAAAAGAGCAATATGAAAGTTTGGACTTTACAAGGTACCTCAAGTACATAAATCTCCAAAGCCATAAATATTTTTTCATTGAATGAGACAAAAGTGGAGGAGATAGAAACCCAACTATCTAAGGCTTTCCATGACTATGTTGATGTTAGGAAGCTTTATGAGGAGGAGCTCAAGAAGATCCATATATATAAACAAAGAATTGAAGAGCTTGAGGCTAAGGTTTAGGGATTGGAAGCTGAAGTTACATCTCTTAGAGAGAAATTGTCAAATGAAGAGCAAATGGCCACTGTAGAATATAATAGGGAATAGGATGTTAAAGAACAACCACCTAAGGTCATGGAAGAGACAACTAGATAGATAGATGAGTTGGAGGTAGAGGATACATAGTCTAGAAGAATGAGCATTAATGCTCCACCAACACAACAAAGTGATGAGGTAAGGATAACTATCCTTAGAAGTATGATAGGCCACAAAGTTTAAACTCTAAAGAATGTATCTCAATAGGCACATACATTATATGTTTCTTTACAAGGTGTTGAGCAGGTTTGCAATGAAGCACTTGCCTGGCTGTCACCCACATTCACTGCTACGGGGCCATACATTAAATTCTTAGAGTGCCTTATTATGTTGATGACTAAAAATCTAGATTTTTCTAATAAGGTTATTACATAAAGGAGGGCCCAAAGTTAGTAAAGGGATTAATTGTCTTCTTTATTGGAAAAATAAAAATAATACAAGGAAAAATGAAAGTTTTAACTTAGGGAATTAAGCCCTGTATTCCATCCATTTTGGATGCAAACAACAAGTTAAGAGATTGGCAAGAGTTGTTTGATTCCTTCAATGTAGTATTAACTCAGGAAACCACAACAATTTTTGAAGATAATAGTTATGACCCATTTGACAATTTGGTTGACCCCTTGTTCAAGGTTGAAATAGATTTAAATAAGTTTTTAGTGGAGTTAAAAGATATAACAAATGCCTGGTGGATTAAAGCCACAAAGGACTTAAAGAAGTTAAATTAACTAAGTGGCCCACCAAAAGAGACATCTATGTTTGGGAAGTGGTGGGAGAGATTAAAGATTTGCTGGTGAGAGGTAGTTGAAGATTTACTTGCTGAAGATAGTAGAAGACAAAGGGATTAAATTTAAAGTTCCAGTAATAAACAATCACCTGATGACTTTGCAACCACCTGTTGTTTTTGGTTCAAGTGCATATGATGGTCTTAATTGTATCTTTTAGTACATTTCTTGCCACCTTTCTCTTCCATTATGGTTTCGACATGTTTCCTCCTCCCATCTAAAGTTTTTTTTAGTCCTCATATATTAGGATTTCTAAGATGTGAAGTAGAGCCCAAAAGTTTGTAGAAATTTTAGTTTATATGTCATTTATAGTCTGTACAGTTTTGTTAATTGTATGAATGCATTCAGTTTTGTAAACTTGAAGATATAATGAGTATGAATAATCAATTTGTCAAGTTATGAGTTATTTTTTGAGTCTATATTACTATTGTATTAGTTTTCAAAGGAAATTCTACATATTAGTGTCTCTAAATTTTGTCTCTTTTCTTATATATCTATGATATTGGGATTCAAGTGAACAAAGTTTTTTTAGTTTAATGCAATTTGGATGAATTGTATGTTTCTTATAAATTTCTTTTAATTCAAAGAAGTTAATTAAATTCTTTTAGTAAGTGATAAGGTTTAATGTACATGAGAGGGATATGATAAGAATGGAATTTAGAGTAACTATTAAAAAATTTGATTGCAAGTCAATTAAATAGGTCTAAAATTGCTGGTCCTAACTCTATATAACAATGGATAAGCCACTAATCAATTATTTTTAGTTGCAAGTTGATGGTTCATATGATTGAAAAATACGTATATCAATCAAAACCAATTTTCCATTTATATAATGAAGATTTAAATTTGTGGGTCAACACTTGTTTGTGATAGCTTCCTTCTAGTTATAACTTGTTATTATAATCAAATTGTTTGTTGCAAATGTAAGAAGAAATTGTGACCAATATTTTCTATAGGTGATAGGTTTGAAAGAAGTATTAGTGACCAAGTGTTTTTAAAGAAGAGGATCATAAAACCAGTCATATCAATCCCTTAGGTCCACCCACCTTGGCCCTGCAAAGCCTAAAGTGTAGAGAATCTTTATGATTTTGTTGAAGTTGGTCTAGAACTAAGATTGACCCTGCTAAATATAGGAATTAACTAATCCTTAGGATGGTTTCTGTCTTATGCTTTTTGTTATTGGGTTTAGAGCAACCTAGTAGTTTCTTACCAAAAAGAACTCCAAAAAAATGGTGACTCTACTAAGAAGTTATATAAAGAAATATTGTCAAATGAGCTACAATCTCTAGTTTTATTAAACATTTCCAGTGCCTAGACTACAAGGGTAGAGTTGTATTACCTAGTGTGCAAATATCAAAGAGTTTTCTTATTGGCCCTCTCTATTAGATCTATTTTGAAATTTTTTCCTGTGTTATTTTCCTTCTTCAAAAGCCATTTTAAAATACTTTCCCTTCATAGGTGGGAACTTAGTCTTAAGGTTTTGTAGATATTGCTATATATATACCAAATATTTGAACCAATGGTAGATAAAAAGAAAAGTACACAAGCTTTTACAAAGGCCAACCTAGAAGTAATGTTGTACATAGAATTACCTCTTAGAGGTAAGAAAAACCAACCTAAAAAAAAAGTAGACTACAATCCTATGTGGAATCCTTGAGGGAGTGTATTAGTCCATTTGGAATACCAACCTGTGGTATAAAGACAAGCCTTTTCCTTAAGTTCTAAATATGAGACTACTATACTATGAGAAGAGACTTTTACAACTCCTATACAAGAAAAAAGAGTGTATCATGATAATAATGTCTCTTCTATAGGGGATATCCATTTTAAACCAGATCTAGTGAGTGAAATGAACCATAGGTGGGGATATAAGGATAATCTAGATGATAGAGTCAATTCTAGATAGTTTTCATAAGAAGAAAGAAAATTCATAGATTTGGATGACCCAATGGTTTCATAAACCACTTTTGTAGATCCAAAAAATCTATTTTCATAACTAAATGTTCTTAGGAGAAGAGTTGGAAAACAAGATGCCAATAATATCCATTTGGAGAAAGAAAAGGAAGTTATTACCATGAATTCCATCTTAGAAAGGGAATCCTTACTTAGAAGGATGAGTACTTTGCAAGAGTAGAACAAGAGATTAGAAGAGAAATATTCCAAAGTAAATCTATATGTGTTTGGATATGTAAAGGCTTTGAGATCAAAAGTCCATGAGAAGGAGTGCCTTCTTAAAGAGAAGGAAGGGCCTGTTATATCACAAGTCCAACCCTACATGCCTATTGAACCTAAGGTTGTAGATCTAAGTGTGGAAGATCATGATAAAGGAAAACATAAAGATGTAGGAATACAAATAAATGAGCCCCAAGTTCTTCCTAGTAAATCTACAAGTATTACCATGTCTAAGAAGGAAAGATGGGATTTATCAAAAGAACTTGAGAAGGTTGAGAATGAGGCTCAAGCTATAGAAACTAGAAGGAAGATATAATTTATCAAAGCTAATTCTATTTTAGCATCTTGGCTAGGCCAATCCTCACAAGTTATCCCATCTATTCCTACTTATGAACCAGCAATGACTGACCAAAAATTGTCTCAGTCAGCCCTTGCCACATCTTGTACTACATATAGTCAAGTACCTATTAGTCAAAAAATCCAACAAACTCAAGTGCCAATGCAAAATTAGGCTATTAAAGCAAGCACATCTAATGTTGCTAGATTTTAGGGAAGACCTAATTATCTAAAGTAGTACAAGAAAATGTCCTTTATGGGCATTCTTAGTTTTCCCTATCCTATCTCTAATGACTTGAGAGGTAAGGTTGTCAAATTTTTAGGCAACAATGCCATAATTGGTGAGGAGCACTTGAGAAAATTCATTGATGTGCTCAATAATTATGAAGTAGAACATGAAGACTTAGTGATGAATTTTTTTTCTCATTCACTGACAAAGGATACTAGAGATTGGTTTAGAAGGTTTCCTGATAATAGCATTAGTTCATGGAATGACTTAGAGAAGTTTTTCAAAGAATAATATGGTGACAAGAACAATGCTAGTTATATGTTGAATGAATTCAAAAACATAAAGAAAAGCCCCAATGAGTTGACATTTGACTTTAATGTGAGATTTTAGAAGGTCATGTATAAATGATCTCAAGTAATGAAACTTGTTGAAGATGTGTGTCTCACAACTTATTTCAATGCCTTTGATAGTAAGATGGTATATACCTTAAGGGATAAAGAACCCAAAACATTGAGGGATGCCTACAAAATTGTTGTCAATATTGAAAATAATAGAAGGGCATCTTGTAAGTTTTTGATTAGGTAAAATAGGTTTTAGAGGGATCCTGAAACCCAAAGTTTTACAGCAAAAAGAGTGAGATGAAAAAAACTAAACAAACAAAAAACTACCAGAAAAGGTCAGAGACAAAAGAAAGCCGAAAGCCAAAGTACAAAAGCCATAGACAGAAAAGAAAATCCAGGTGAACAAGCTAGTGGCCATCTGTGTCCATGGCTTGTAGGGTTTTTGCAACATCATTGTCCTTCTGACTGGCCACACCCTCCTGAATCTTGGTAGGAGTGTTCATCTGGTTCCTTTGATTCACCTGGTCACTGGCCTCTTTTTGAAATTCATCCCATTTGAATGCTTGCTCTATGTTTTGCTCCACATCCTTTTCAAGGCCAGTTGAAGTCAGATAGTCCCCCAGAATGACAATATTCTCATTCAAGGTGTGAAGGGTGTCCACTATCTGTTTGGCGATTATCTAGTGGACAGAGTCCAGCCTTTGGACCTTCTACTCAAGTTGGGTGAGTCTGTCATCCTAACGGTCTTTGGAGACCTGGCCTTTATCTTTCTCTTGGCTACCCGCCTGGTCCTTGCTTCCTCTGGCTTCCTGGTCCTTATCAGAATCCTATTTGTTGGGCTAGTTGCTCCTATCCTTCAGAGCCTCAATTTCTTGAAAAAGCCACTTGATGGAATGAAAGTTGTCAATTAGGCCGTTCTTTGCATTGTTTAGGAAGTTGAAGCTAGTTTCTCACAAACTGTCAGAGATAACCAAAAGAGCTGAGTCAATGAGCTCGTCGTAGTGGGTACTTTTGTCAAGGTCCTCCAACACCTAGATTTTAGCAGGTTCTCTAACAATACCCAAACTGACCTTGTCCCCATAGAAGTTCCTCCAGGCCCTCCTCTTGTTCTTTCTAATTACCTCCCCCCCTTTTTCAACCATGATTTCAATCATCTCCTCTGGGGGAAAAATGGAAACCTCCTAAGGCAAATTGGGTAGGGTGGGGTTAGGGGGCACATCAACAAGGTCACTGGAATGATCCTAGGGCAGGGCCTAGTTCACTTTTCTTTTCTTGGGGTTAACCTTGGGGTCCATAGGAGTCACCACCTCCTTGTCATTTTCTCTCCTCATATCTTCTTCCATCTCACTTTCCTTCCCCATCTCTGAGCCCTCCTCTTCAGACTCCATATCTGACTCCACATCATCGTCACTAGCCTCTTTCACCATCTTAGGATGAGGAGAGGGGGGGATAGGGGGAAGACATCTGGGGCTCTTCCTGCTAGGGATGTGAGGTTCACGGGTAATAGGAATAGCTATGCTCGGGGTGTCAGTTTTCTCTAATTTCACTACAATCTCATCCCTAGAATCAGAACTGGTAGTGTCCTCCGAGGCACTACCCAAGACCCCAATGGTTTTACCTCTAGTTTTGGTTTTCAAGAACTCATAAATTAGAAGCAAGAGACCCTCATGGAGGGTAGGATTTTTGACAGGGCATTTCTTGAACCCCTCTATATTCTTGGCCATGGAGGTGACAATGTAAAAAGGAAAAGAAATTTTCACTTTGTGTCTAAAATGATTTAACAAAACAAAATGATGAGTCCTGATTCTATCAAACCTGGGGTCAAGAGTGACATATTCAATGATAATCTTGAGAACATACGTCCAAATTTTTTTGATGGAATAAATGTTGTAGTAGGTGTCAATCTTGACCAATTTTCTTTTCTCCTTATCATTCTTGACAAAGTCATTGACAGCATTGGCAGACATCTTCTTGTCCCTATACAAGTTCAAGCCATTCTGAGAAAAGCTAGTCACCTCCGCAATAAGACCCTCAGTGATTTGGTGGGAAACACCATCAATTTTGACCCTGCCATTTTGCTAGGAATCAACCATAGCTTTAGTTACCTCTGCATCAAATCCATGAAGCTTCTCTATGAATTTGGTTATACCTCCCTTTTGGAGCTTTCTCTAGACCTTCCTCTTCACTTTCCATCTCCCTGCTTCACCCCATGGATCTCTTTGGATCCTTTCACCCATCATTGTAGTTTTTGGCTCAAGTAACCCTAAACCACTAACAATATTTTTGAGTTCAGAGTAGCAAAAGGTGTTGAGAGTGAAAATAATTATGTGCATGTTTATGGGTTCATTTCTGGCTTCCTTTAGCTCATGTCTTCCATACACGTGATTATGGAGTGAAGGGGGTTCCACATAACTCCAAATAATTTCCTTTTTGAAGTACAATTTTGCAAATCCTATCATCATTAAAAGGACATTATGTTGGTGCTGTGGATTTTCTCCTTTCAGATTAGCTCAGTCACCACTGCCAAAAAGTCATTGTTGCTTCCCCACGTCATCACTGAGTTGCTAGCAACTGCTTTGTTGGCAAACTAGTCAGCGACCGTGCTTTTTTCACGATAAATGTAGCTGACGTGGTAGTTTTTAAATTTCATTAAGTCAAAATTTAGGTCCTCAATAATTCTTTCGATGGTCCAGGAGGGTTTTGTGACTCCTAAAATGAAATTTATTATATTTAAGGAGTCACCTTCAAGCCGCAACTGCTCAATCCTTGAGGCCAGGGCCAACTTAACATTGAACCTAGCAACACTGGCTTCAGCTAGATGATTGGTTTGGTGGCCAATAGGGGAAGAGATAGCAGTAATGCCACCTCTTGAATTGTTTCTTATGATACCTGCACATCCAGTTGGACCTAGATTCCCCTTGGCCACCCCATTGAAATTGGCTTTATGCTAGTTCTTAGGGGGAAAAGACCAAGTAGCCTCCTATCTTCTTTCCTGGCTTTACTGTTCCCTCCAACCTTTATGTCTCCTTCTCTGATTATGGCATAGTTCTTTGTCATAAGGTTTTCAATTTTATCAGCTATTATAATCTCAAGGTCATCTTTATCTCTGAATATCCTATTGTTGTGCTCCTTCCAGATTCCCCAACAGAAGTGTGGGAGGATCTAGGAGCTCAACAACTAAGAATTCAAACCTTGATGGTGGCTTCTCCATTAACTAAATAAATCTTGGATGCAAGCTGGAGGGCACCAGTTGAAGTCCAGGTTAGTAGTTAGATGGCTCCACACCCTAGAGGAGAAGCGACAGTGGATGAACAAATGATTAACTGTTTCCAGATCATGCTTACAGAGGTAGCATCTATTAGGTAAGATTTGGCCTCTCTTGGCTAAATTATCCTGGGTGAGGATTTTACCTTGAAGGAGGAGCCAGAATAAATTTTTTATCTTAGGCGTAACCACAGGGATCTAGGCTTTGGCCTAGATAGGTTTCTCCTCTTTACTCACAAGAGATAGATAGCCGGTGGCCACAGAGTAAAGGTCCCATGAAGAATCTCCCCAAACTAAAGAGTCACCATTCTGGTTGAAGAAGTTGGCATTCAGAGAGGACATTAAAGGCTTGAGGTCCTGTGAAAGTTTAGCTAGATTGTGCCATTCATTACCATTTCTGTAGTTCCTTACCATCAAATTGTATTTGCCAATACATTGATCGGCCCACCTACCAAATATGGGGTGATTAATGAGGGGTTCCTGACACAGCCAACTATCTTGCCAAAAAAGTATTTTGTCTACCATTCCAAATTTCCATTTAGCTCTAGATTTAGCAAGGGGGAGGACCTTCAACATCCCATTCCATATATGGGATCCCATCGGCAACTCAGCCCCTTGAAATATGGAGTTAAGAGATAGTCTACCTAGATATTTCTTAGCTAGAATATCCCTCCAAAAACCCGTGCTTTGGAAGATGCACCAAGGATGTTTAGCTAAAAGGGATTGATTGAGGTGAGAAATTTTTCTAATACCAAGACCACCTTGGCTTTTGGACTAGCAGACTAGGTCCCATGCAACTATGTGGTATCTCTTATGGTCATCTGTCCCTATCCAAACAAAATCCCTCTAAATCCTCTCCATTCTTTTTGCAAACTTAACTAGAATCCTAAAAAGACTAAGGGCATAGGTAGGGAGGTTCTGGAGAATAGAGTTAACTAGAGAGCATTTGCCAACTTGACTAAGGGTGGCCCCTTTCCAACCTGAAAGTTTCCTATTGAAATTGTCTATAATGCTAATCCAAAAGGAATCTAGAGGTTTCATTCCAAGAGGTAGCCCAAGATAAGTCACTGGCAGGGACCCAATGCCACATCCCAAGATGCGAGCAATTTTCCTCTACCTCTCCAAAGGGGTATTTAGGAAGAAAACTGAACTCTTATCCAAATTGATAGCCTATCCTGAACCCCTGGTGTAGGAGTTCAGAATGCTTTTGTAATTCCTAGCCTCTCGAAAAGAGGCTTCACCCCCCAAGATAGTGTCATCCACAAATTGCTGGTGGGTGAAAGTAGAGGGTCCCGAAGAAGGACTTAGACCTTAAAAAATCTTGTCCCAAGTCTTCATCTGAATGATTCTACCCAGGCATTCCACCAAGATGACAAAAAGAATAGGAGATATGGGGTCACCCTGCCTTAAACCCCTTGAGGGGGAGAAGAAAGGAGTGGGGAGACCATTAACCAAAATAGACAAAGAGGGAGAAGACACAAGTTGAGAGATGAGCTTGCATACCTGAGCATTGAGACCACAGGCTCAAAGGACATCAAAGAGTAACTTCTAGTTGACCCTGTCGTAAGCTTTAGAAAAGTCCAGTTTGAGAAGGAAACCTTCCTTATTGCCTACCTCAAGAGATTGGATGACTTCGTGAACCGATATGATGGAATCAAGGATCTACCTACCTAGGACAAAACTAGTTTGCTGGGGAGAGATGATCAGGAGAAGAATGCTGAGGAGTCTAGAAGTAAGAACCTTGGAAATGATCTTGTAGAATGAGTTGCAGAGGCTAATGGGCTTGAATTTTTCCAAAGAGTCAGCTCCTAGAATCTTGGGGATGAGGACAAGAAAAGTACCATTAAGTTCTTTGAGTAGATTCCTAGCCCCAAAGAATTCTTGAACCACCTTTACCACATCCTTCTTAACCACATTCCAATAAGTCTGAAAGAAGAAGGTAGGGAAACCATCTAGGCCCAGAGCTTTATCCCCTGGGAGGGAAAAGAGGGCCTGGTGAATTTCCTCCATGGTGGGATAGCTTTCAGCAAGGAATTGTGATGATCTTGCAGTAGGGGGGGAATGGCTGCCAAGATATCCTCTTGATCAAATGCAAAGAGGGAGGGATCAGCTATGAGGAGAGAGGAGAAGTAGCAGACAACTTCCTTCACTATCTCTTCTTCCTTAGAAACTAGAACCTGGCCCTTTTTGATAATAGATATCTTATTGTTAGCTCGATGCTTAAGGGTGGTCAGTGAAAAAATCTAGTGTTACGATCTCCTTCTTTCAACCAGCTAACTCTAGATCTTTATTTTCAATAAAGCTCTTCCTTAGATATGATGTTATGCAAATTTGAGAGGATTTCCTTTTCCTCCTGCCTATTGTGAGCATTATATCTGGAGAGCATCTTGTAAGTTGGGAAGAAGGGATTAACAAAAAAAAAACTAGTCCAAAAGGAAATAAGAAAGATTGTGAGAAGCCTACAATAGGTAAGAAGCTTGAAGAGGATACAATGGGTCAAGTTTTAAACCTGCTAAAGAATATGAATCCACCTACCTACCATGAAAATAAGACAAATGTTGGTGAGAAGGTTGCATTCAACAATAATTATAATAGACCACCTAGGATGCAAAATTACCCTTATACAAAATAGTAGAAGGATGGTAAGCGCATCCCTAATCCTTCTCAAGGTAGCAAAGATAAGGGTAAACTAGATCCATTACAAAGAAAATTTGTAAACATGTCTAATGATATATCATGGTGTATTATGTGTCAGTTCCTCATTCTTCTGATTATTGTACAGTTGCTCAATCTTTTGTAGTAAATTAGCAGGCTCAAAATGAAGAGGGAGAGCAAGAAGAAAACCATGAGGATGTGGCATGCAATATGATAAACATTTGTGATAGTGGTGAGGATTATGACTTAGAGAAATCTAAGATGGATATTGTAAACTAGAGAAATGTATATCAGATGCATCATCAGCAAGTGTTTTCAAATGATGGAGATCAAGATGAAGACACAATATGCAATACATTGTCATGGGTGGATCACATAAATTTGAGAAAACCATCCAATGAGAAGAATAATAAAATTAATACAAAGATGGTGACTAAAGTCCATGGTACCTATAATCTAAGAAATCAAACTGTTAATAATGCTCCAAGTAAGCCATCTAGTATCTTCATTAAAGATATGATAGCTAGGGTAAATGGTGAACATAAGAAGGACACTCCTAAGACATCTAAGGTTGAGGATAACAAAACAAGAAGTGGGAGCAAAAAAAGAAGGTATAGTTTCAAGGAGTTGAAACTACTAAGTTAAATGTACAAGAAAAGAAATCAAACTTTGATACCATCAAGAAAATGGATGTTTCTGTTGTTCAAATGCCTATAGCCATAGTGTTGAGATCTTATTGAAAAGATCATTGCTAAAAAAGGGAGATTGTTGAAGTAGAACATATGTTTCAATCATTTTTTTTTCATTGATGTCAAACTTGCTATTTTCTAGTAAGACAATTGCTTATAAGATCCAAGTACTATCACTTAGTTGATTGATGAATAAGATTTAATCAATAAGATGTAACAATAGCAGCTAGAGGAAAGGTTGAGTTACAGTTATGTAATGAAGTATAAGGATCAATTAAGATAATGGTGAAATGATGTATTGATAATCTACTTAAAGTTGAAAAGGTTGGATACACTTAGAAACTTTAGAAGAACTAGTAATACAAAGACAATCTGCAAAGCTTGACTGAAGTTGATAGTAGGTGTCGAGCATCAGTAAAATGTAGTTGATGCTAAGTGAACTCATAGTTGATGCCAAGAAACATAATATGTGCTAAGAATAAGAAGATTAATAATGTTGAGCTGGTACATTATTAGGAAGTCAAAGATTTTCCAAATCTGAGCTGACAAGTTTGTTTACTTGATGTTTGTAAACTAGGTGGAAGATAAGGCTGATGAGCTGGTGATAAAAAATTTAAGGTAAACCATTTTTAGGTGAATTCAAATGGAGTCTAGGAAAAATTTCTAGAAGAAACAAGATATGGGGTAGATACATTGTATCCTATCTAATCTATCCTAACCCTAAAATGGATGATGGAGAACAAAGCAAAAAATTATTCTAATTTGCTATTTAAGGAATTTCTAGTCATGAAGAAAAGGGTCTAAGAGGAAGAAGAGAAAAATGGGAGATATTGAGAAGGTCAGAGAAGGCCAATAAATAAAAAAGACAAAGAGTCAAGGACTTTGCTCCATCCAGTGAACATTGAAGTGACTAAATTGGTATACCAAGCAAGAAGGCTTAAGGAGGTATATGCTTAAGGGTGAACACACTATCAGAGCTACAACTAATGAAAGCAAAGAAAATTGAGGATTGAATTGTGATCTAAGATTTGCAAGAGAAGTTATTAGTTGTATTAGATCAAAGCTCTACTATTACTGTCTAACAATTATATCAGTTGGGGTAAAATCCTTTGGACTAAGGTTGACTTAACAGTCATTAGAAAATCCTTTAATAAGGTGGCATTCCAAGTGAATGGACTAAAGTCCTTTAACTAGGCTCACTTCTAATAGGGTGATTGAAATCCCTTATTTAGTGACAAGCTTAGATGCATGTATAGATATGAATGTTTAATGGGTTCACTATGCCAATTGAAAAGTTTTATTAGTACATCTGGACCTTGAGTAACTGATTCACCACCGTCTCAATTATTCTAAAGAATTCTAACAATTGGTATCCAAACCATCTACTAATAGGACTATTTTGAAGGTACTAGAAGCATAAAGATCAAGATGTCCAAGTGAGAAGTACCCAAGCTTAATAGAGACAACTTCCCTGCATGGAAAATTCTAATGAAGCTACATCTTGGAGGAATAGGAGATCATGCACAATCCACCATCTCAGTGGAACATGTCAATCCAATTGGAGTTGCTACTATTGAAGATATGAAAAAGAAGAAAGAAGATAATTAGGCAATGTTGGAGATTGCCTCTGTTCTCAGCTATGCAGAATTTGATGAAATCAAGGGATGTAACACTAAAAAGATGTAGGATGACCTACAAACCATCTATGGAGGAGAAAAAAAGAGCCAAGTTAGAAAGCCTTAGAGGTAAATTTGATGACATGAGAATGGAGGAAGGTGAGAACATTTCTCAATATGTTGCTAGAATAAAAGAAGGTGTTAGTGCAATAAAATGTGCTACTAGTCATATAGATGATGATACTTTTTTAAGTAAAGCCATAAGGACATTACTACCTATTTATGCTATTAGAGTTTCAGCAATCTAAGAATTGAGATGTATTCCAGGAAACAATCTAACTCTTGAAGGTTTGGTAGGTAGACTCACTGCTTTTGAGTTATCCAAATTTGACAATTACAAACTAGAGAATTTTGAATCTACTTTCAAGGCTAAGTTGCTATTGAAAGATTCTGATGAGAAGAAGCATAAGAAAAAAGAAAGATAAAGCATGTGTCTGGTGATAGTGATACTAATGAAGAAAATGTTGATCAACTAGAAAAATTTCTAGCAAGAAGATTCCATAGAGGAAAAGGCAAGTTCAAAGGTAAGTTACCCATCATTTGTTTTAATTGCAATGAAATTGGTCATATTGCTACTAGGTATCTAGAGAAGAAAAACTATAGAGGAAATGACAAATACAATCGTAGAAGAAATGAAGATAGCAAAGATTACAAAGACAAAGGCAAGAAGTGCTACATTTTTGAAGAAGATGATTCTAATGAACATGATGATGAAGTAGTTTATGTTGCAATGAAGCATGAGTCTAATGAAGATGAGGCAACTTCACTTGTGACCTACATAAACAAAAATAACAAATGGATGATTGATAGTGGATGCTTACATCACATGATAGGAGATAAAATTAAGTTTTTTACCTTCAACCATTATGATGGAAATAGTGTTAGATTTGGTAATGATGCTCCATGTTTGATAAAAGGAAAAGGTTCCATTAAACTCACAAAAAAGATCTCATGTGATAATGCTTACTATGTTGAAGGATTGAATTATAATCTATTGAGTGTGTCACAACTAAGCAATGTGGGATGCAAAATTGAATTCGGAAACAAGACTACCAAGATATATGACACAAATGGAAAATTGATAGGAAAAGGAGATCAAACTAGAAGTAATCTATTTTACCTTGGCATAGAGGATGCTACTTTTCTTGTTGTGAAAATTGATGATGGGTGGTTATGGCATAAAAGGTTATGTCATGTTAACTTTGATAACTTGATTAGTATCAATAACATGAAGAAAGATAGAGGTTTTCCCAAGCTAAAAAAGCCTAATAATGTAACATGCAAACAATGTCAACTATGTAAAATGACTAAGTCAAGTTTCAAAAGTAAAATGTATACTTCTAAAGAGATACTAGAGATTGCTCAGACTAACTTGTGTGGACCTATAGAAGTATAAAGTTACAAGAGAGACAAGTACATAATGTTATTTGTAGATGATTACTCTAGAATGATGACAGTCATGTTTCTAAAGCAAAAATATGATGCCTTTCAAATGTTTAAGTGGTTCTTGGAAAGAGTTTAAAAAGAAATAGGTAAAAGTCTGAAATTTTTAAGATCAGACAAAAAAGGGGAATTCACATCAAAAGAATTTGAAATGTTCTATAATGATAAAGGAATCAAAAGACAGACATTTGCACCTAGAACCCCTCTACATAATGGAATTGCTAAAAGAAGAAATAGGTAAATAATAGACTATGCCAGGACACTTATGATGGAGAAGAATGTTGCTCTAAAATACTGGAGAGAAGCTATAAGTACAGCTATCTATACCCTAAACCAAGTGCAAATCAAGAAAGTTACTAATTCAACACCTTTTGAATTATGGTATGGTTACTCACCCAATGTAAAATATTTTAAGGTGTTTGGGAGAAAATTTTATATTCTTAAAGATGTAAGGAATGGTAAGTTTGATGCATAAAGTGATGAAGGTATATTCCTTGGCTACTCCATAAGAAGTAAAGCATACAAGTGTTTAAATACTAACACTAACAAAATTGTGGAAAGTGTAAATGTAAATTTTGATGAATAAACAGAAGGCCATGATGTTGAACCCATCAAAAGGCCAAAAGAATAAAAATAATTTGTATACTTCTATGAAGGAATGCCTACTGAAGAAGAAGTTTCCCATCAAGGTGGAAACCAACAACAAGTTTTAGTGACTATCAAGTCATAGCCAGTGAATGCTGAATTGAATTCGAGAACTAAGCTACATTTAGATGTTGAGTTATAGAATCAAGAAATTGCACAATCTAATTCTAAAGTTAGTGTACATGAAAGAGATGTTGAGATACCTGATAGAAATATACATAGTGACTCTAATGCTGGAAGACAAAATGATGAAACAAGAGCTAAGAGAAGACTATCCAAATATGTTAAAAGACATCATCCTACTGATCGAATCATTGGAAAAAAAGATGTTAGACCAATGAAAAGTAATAGATTGAGGAATGAATCATGATTTCTAAGAAAGAAAGATCCCAAAACAATAAAAGATGCACTAGAAGATGATGATTGATGCAAAGCCATGGAAGAAGAAATTGAGCAGATAGAGAAAAACAAAACTTGGAGTTTAGTTCCAAGACTAGATAACAAAAATGTGATTGGTACCTGTAGACACCTAAATTTGATTACACTATTTTAGTAATCCTATTTAGTTATCTAAAAAGGGCATTATTAATTAAATTTCTATTTAATTAATCCTTTGTCATCCCCTAGTTGATTAATTTAATTAATCATCTATAGTCCTAATTGATAAATCAAATAATCTATTATTTATCAATTAAATCCTATTCTTCTATCTAATTCCAAAAATCCCCATTTATTAAATAAATCTATTTGATAAATGAAATCCTCAAATTAAAAAACCCCTAACCTATCTCTAATCCTCCATTTAGCCTAATCCACCCCATCCACCCATACTAACCAAGCTTAGCCACTAACTCACCCACCCTCATTAATGCCATCCACTTGCACATCTCTAACATCCCTAATCTAATCCTAAACCCAAGCCTAATCCACCCCCTAATGTTGTCACATTCCTTAAACAAGTTTAAGACTTTCCTAATCCAAACCAAAGTCTCCCCTCAAAAAAACCCAACCACTAAGTCATGAGTGCTCTTACAAAACATAAAGACTCTTACAAGCCCACTCATGACTCTTACACCCATCTTCCACACTCTTCCCTCTTCCACACTCATTCCTCTTACATCCCTCTTACATACTCAACCCCACTCATCATGCCTTTAACCAACCCTTTACCCTACCCTCTCACACTCATCCTCCTTGTGACAAGTGTCACCTTCTCATTGGTGCTAAACAAGCACAATCCATGTGCTCCCCTTTGAGTGCATCTTAGCCCTTCTTAAGCTTTCATCCATCCTTGCATCTAAGCCCTCCATCCCTCTACCCCTTAGCCTATAAATTGAATCCCATCCCAAGCCATTTCATCAACAATCTTTGAGCTAAAGTTACCATGCTATTTTGAGAACCAAAGCCATCAACCATACCCTTATAATGCCAAATTGAGAGCTCACAAAGCTACCAATTTGCCATTACCCATCTCCATTGAAGCAGCTTTTGAGCATCTTGAGCATACATCCACAACAAAAGGACACATCTACAGAATCAAGAAAGCATGGAGTGTTTTCTCTTGTGAGGTTTGCACTTCTTGTTTGCTTTCTTTGTCTAAGCATATATGTGAATTTAGTTTTTGGTTTGTGAATGTTTACTTTATTTGTTAATGTTCTTTGCATACTAATTCTTGTTCTACATTTTGGCACGCTCGGTGGGACCCCACTATGGGTCATTTAATCATCTATTTTCATCTATATGTCATTTTTCTAACCATCTAATGTTTATTGTTGTTTGAGTGTGTTGTGAGGGTGTTTTGCTTGTTTTTGCAGGTTAAAGAACGCACTTAGGAAGAAGAAATACCATCTAAAAAAAAAAATTCGCATTTTTCAGCTTTTTTGGCACAGTTTTGGCGTCTGCAACCTATTCTGTCTGCGAAAATCGACGTCTGCAAAAATTTGCATCTGCGCAAATCGACATTTGCGA
Organism: Cupressus sempervirens; assembly: GCA_028749045.1. Lineage (NCBI taxonomy): Eukaryota > Viridiplantae > Streptophyta > Pinopsida > Cupressales > Cupressaceae > Cupressus > Cupressus sempervirens. The sequence continues at coordinate 972,802 of CM053791.1, forward strand.
AAATCTGCGTCTACGCAAATCGACATCTGCGAAAATCCGCGTCTGCAAAAATCAAAATTTGCAAAAATCCGCGTCTACAAAAATTGACATCTGCGAAAATCCGCGTCTGCGAAAATCGTCGTCTGCGAAAATCCGCATCTGTGCAAATCGGCGTCTCTGCTTGTCACCTGTGTTCTGTGCTGCAAATCTATTTTGTCCTCTTCATATTTTGACAGACTGTCTTCTCTATTTTCTTATGTTCCATTTCTACTTTATTATTTCTACTTTTAGTGGTTCCGTAGGATTTAGACCATTTTAAGCATTTTTACGCGTAGAAAAAACAACAAAAAAAGTTTTTAAAAAAATTTCCATAGTTAAGCTCTCATTTTTTAAGATTTTGGCTAACTAACTAAATTGCTTTTTTTTTTGTCTCATTGCAGGTTGGAGCACATATGGAACCACTAACCATGTTTCTTGCAGGTTTTCATGTTGCTAAAAAATGAACTTGAATGTTTAACCATTTGTCTTTAAATGCATGTTGCTAAAAAAAAAATGAACTTGAATGGTTAAACACATTTTTCATTGAATGAATGTTGCTCAAAAACACACTCTTGAATGTCATGGATTAAAATCAACTTTCTTTGGAATGCATGCTTAAAACAAAAAAATCCAATCTTGAATGCCAAGGATCAATTAACCATTACAAATCTCTTTTTCACATGCAATCTAGGTAAAGTTTGATTTTTGGACATTTAAGAAACTTTGTTAAGTTAAAATACAAATTTACAAAAATCAATTTGAGTAGTTCCTTGGACTCACCTCTTTTCTAATCACCCATCAAATATTAACCATTGGTTGCAATCTCAGTGCCATTTATGGGGATGGGTCTACTTGAAAAAGGTGTTAAATGTTTCACAATCTAACTCACTCACTTGGTCTTTGAACGTTTGCTTTAACTTTATCAAAATTCTTAAATGGCCAAAACTCTAGATTAAATCGATCACACTTCAAGTTTGGGCACTAAAATTGAACAACAACTGACGTGGAGAGCCTTCGGGCATGCACTTGAAATCGAATCTCACACACTTTTGTTTTGGGCTTAAAACAAACTCACACTCAATCTTGAATGCCTTAAAGAAAATTAATCGATACTTGATGTGGAGGGCCTCTGGGCGCGTGAGTTTGCTTTTGTTGACCCTAACTCATCTTATTGTTTGCATTCTTTGATCGATTTACTTTTGTTGGCGCTTCAAGTTGGAATTGAACATTGTCTCTTAAACATGAGTGCTTGCAAAGTCTAGATTAGCACACATAAGAGTCAGTTGGTAAAAGAACAAGCGTGTTTTTTAGCCCAAGGTCATCCGAGTCTTCTCTCCCCTTGTCATCTTTCGAGGCCATCTTGGGTGCATAAGATTAGGATCCAAAACCTTGTTTCTTTTTAGGAGGCCTGCTTGGGGATTTCATCGCCCCTTGGATGACCTCAACTCTAGCGCTCCGGCGGAGTATAAGAATCGGGAGGTGAATTGAAAGACACCTCTCTTGGGATCAAAATTTTGTCATTCAGGCTAAGCCTCAAGGAACTTTATACCCTTGAGAAGTGAAAGAGGAGAAGTGGGTTACTGCTCCTCTCAGCTGTGTGACATCCTTTTGGTCTCATCTACGGATTCGGGCCTCACGTACCTTGCGTATATCAAGGACTCCCTAGCTAAACCAATTGTCAGCCTTGCAGAAAACCATCTAGGATGTTAATGTGTTTGGAGTGACTGATCAAAACATTTGTAGAACATACACACTCCTTGGCGCAAGTATCACATTCTGAGAACCACAAACTTCTATCTAGGTGTTCCTATCTATTGCTTGTTTTTATTTTACTTGTTGAATGAATGTTTTCCAAACTTGGTCAATCCTAGCTTAGGGCACACTTAGCGTAGTCACTGCCTATTTTGGAAGTTGAACAAGTTGAAGCAAAACAACTAAGTTTTTTCCCAAAGACAAGAACATTCAAGAATTTATGTCGGAACAACCCAAACCCAAACAGAAGTTTCACAAGGTCAAACTCAAGCCATCTCTAGCATACCAAGAACTTTCAGCCAAGAGAAAAGAAATAACACCAAGCCCACGAATTTCCAAACTCCACAAAGCAGAGGACAAAGCTACCGACGAAGCACTTCAAGAGGCCTGGTTAGAGCACACCATCAAATTTAGCCAACATCCAGGAGTTAATCCTACTTATGCCTTACCAACTAGGCATGATTTCTATGATTAGACACCCTTGTTTCTCCACATCTTCTTGGATAAGCTTCACTATAGAGTCATCTTTTTAGAAAAGCCAGCCATCTTAGCTTATCCCCTTAAGCATTATTAGCTCATCCATCTCATTTAGAATCATACCATCTAGCTAGTAATTGAAAATTTGCACATCTAAGCTTTCAAAATTGTTGTCACCTTGCTAAAAGTTTGCCATTCCTAAAATCTTCCAAATCCACCAATCTCACTAAGGTTATCCCTTTGACAGAGCTTTTTCTAAGGTAATCTAGCTTTGTCACTTGTTATCCCTCATCACCTTGAGCTAAAGGTTGGGATTCACAAGTGGTCAATCTCTTGTTCTTCCTAAAGGATCATCAGTCTATCCTTAAGTTGACACAATCACCACCAAGCTTGCACATAGGAAAGCAGACCTTTTGTGCTTTGACAACATATCTTTGAAGTTAGAATCCCCAACCTGATCCTCCTTAGGTTTTGTCATATAGCTTTGCCTCAACCTAGGAAACCATTTTCATAGAAAAGCCTTCCCCCTTTTGCATCCATTAGCATTATTGCATCTCATCCCTAGGAGCATTTTTCATGCCACTCATCACTCGCTTAGCCAAGAAGAAAGAAACAATGGAGCCCTATCATTTGGATCAAATAGCCTCACCCCCCTTGAGCACTCAGCCATCCTTCAGCCCAGAGCAAGCTATGCCATCACCTACTGACATTGAAGCTTTCATGAACCAACCAGGAAATGCAGTATTGGTAAACGCCATTATAGAAAAAAACAAAGAGACAATCATGGCTAATTTTCGAAGGGACAATGTAGGAACCTTTGACTTTGGAAGACCCCCTCCATTATCAGATTCATCTCACCCATTGTTTGGGCAGCTACCACCACCCATAGGCTCTTATGATCCAAATTATCCTCAATATATTCCAAAAGAAGAGCCTCCATCCAATCCATATGACTCAACAGACCCAAACATACCATCATCCACCCAAGTTGAAATCTCCATGCCGCAAGCCAACCCAGCCACCACCACTCCACTCAAAACCCCCTTTACCCAAAACATCTCACCGTTCACCCCCTTCACTATTGCTGTTGCTCCCACACCTAGCCTTCCAAATCCACCCATATCCCAAATTAGTGCTAGCATCTTTGGCCAACCTCAGCAATATACAATAGGGATGCCACCCACGGGGCTAAGTAATCAACCTTTCATTGCCCCCAGCTTGTTCACCATAGCCCAAAGCACAATTCCATCATTTCCATTAGGTCTCGGGAGCTCAATACCACCAACCATAAATCCACAAAGCTATCAAAACCCACAAGCTACTGCCAATCTTCTACCAAGCTCCCAAGTGACCCCAGCTCCCACCACCACTCTACCAAGCTTCCAAATCCAGCCACAAAGCTATCAAACCCCATCAGTTCCATTCCCAAGCTTTCAATTCCCACCACCTCCACCACCAACTAATCCATTACCTCCAATTACCAACTAATTTTCAATGCCACTTCTAGGAGGTAATCCACCACCCCAACCAACCACCAATTATTTGCAGATGCCATCCCAAATGGGGGCACAACCCACATATATTGGTCAAAGTCCACAAGCCCTCCGATCCTTTCCCCAAGCCTCACAACCATCTTATACCTTACCTCCATAAAGCAATCCATTTAACCCACAGCCAGCTTATGTTCCTCAATCCCAACCTCAAATCCCATATCAACAGCAAGCCTCGCAGCACATGCAGCAATATGTGCCACCTCCCCCTCAACAACCCGTCATCCACCATGCAGCTGCCCAAACAATGTACAATCCCTATCAGAAAATCCCTCATAACCATCCATATTCAATGGCCCCATCCAGCACATACCTACCTTAAGGCACTCCTACATTGGGGGCACCCCAACCATCACCTATCAATTCAAAGTGGGAGCAAATGAAGACAGCTCTGAAAGCCATCCAAGAAGGGAATGATCCAAAGACATTCAAGTTTGAGAATGTGTGTCCTTACCCATTTGATAGAGCCATTACAACGACACCATTTCCCAAACACTTTGAGGTACCTAAATTTGATAAATTCAGAGGAAAAGGAGACCCTATCACACATATCAAAGAATTTTACATGCATTGCCAGGACGTGGCATACAATGATGTCTTCCTCTTGCGCCTTTTTCCCAAAAGCTTGGCTGGACCAGCTCTTGAATGGTTTTATAGAATCCCCTATGGCACAATTAAAAACTTTGCTCAATTATCTGAGTCATTTGTAGCCCAATATGCCCATCTTGTTGAAACAGAACTATCAATAGTTGATCTTGTCCACACCAAGCAAAAAGGTGGAGAAAGCCTTGCCGAATACCTACAAAGATGGCAAACCCTTACCACCCGCATATCCTGCACCTTGCCAGAATGCCATGTGGTGAAAATGTTTATTGATAATGCACATCCCAGCTTGGCTCACCACATGACCATGAACTGTTTGCAGACCTATAAGGATATCAAAGAGAAAGGAATGATCCTTGAGCAAGGACTCATCAAAGATGGTGTGGTAAAGATTTACAAAGAGGCCAACCAAAATCAATCACATTCCAATGACAAGTCTAGGTATTGGAACAAAAACAAGCATGTTGCAATAGATGGGGTTACTGACACCAGACATGTGAATATCGTTGGTCCTTCTCAAAACTAGTTTAACCCACCATATCAAACAAACAACCAACAAGCTACCAATTACCAACAACGAAATAACCAAAGCTATCAAAACCACAATACAAGACCCAACTTTCAAGGGTCTAACAATCAAGCTAATGCCATCAATGTAGCTGTAGGGCAAAAGCCCAGATTCCAACCTGCACCTAGAAACTATACACCCCTTGGTGAGCCATTGGATGTTATTTTTGAGAAATTGGCTAAGGAAAACCTCATCAAATTTCCTCCTACCCAGAAAATTGATCCAAGCCAATCCAAAGCTGCATGGTACAAGGACAATGAGTATTGCAAGTTCCATAGGGTAAATGGTCACACCACCCTCAGATGCATGAAACTGAAAGACTATGTGCAAGACCTCATTGATCGGAAGGAAATCACTGTTGGTGCCCAAAACTCTCCCAATGCAGGCTTACAGATTTATCAAAATGCTTTTCCTCCACACAACAACCAAAATCCTGGAAAAGCACCTATCCAAAACAACACCAACAACTGCCAGCCAAACCAACAGCATGGGAAGAACAATGACCACACTTCATCCTATATAGACTATGGTAGCCTTATAGGTTGTATATCTGAGAAAGAGCCTTCTGTCAATGTTATCAATATCCAAGGACCAGACAATGAGTGTGCGTTTACCACTCGAAGAGTGCAATTTAACATCGCAAGGCCACCAGTTTCATCAACACCATCAGCTCCATCAAAAAGCCGGTACAATATCTTGGAACACCTTGGGAACATGCCAGCCCAAATATCCATTTTAGACCTTCTTCGCACTAGTCCTGTGTACAAAGACATCCTTGACAGTGCTCTCATAGAATCCCGTGTCCCTTCTGATATCAATGCTACTGATTTTTGTAATCTTGTTGGACACCTTTCATCCTCATGTGCCCTATCTTTCAAACCCATCGACATACCTGCGGTTGAGCCAGATCACACCCTTCCGCTTCGCATAGCCATCATGGTATCCAATTTTTCCATGAAAAGAGTAATGATAGATAATGGATCAGCCTTGAACATTTTCACCCTAAAATTTATAAAACAAGCTGGGTATACTGAGGCAGATATGATCAGTGAGGTTATCACCATCAAAGCTTATGACAACTTGGAAAGGACCACAGAAGGGACTATTTTGCTACCAATCAAGGTTGGGCCAGTCATTCAAGAGATAGTTTGCCATGTTGTTGATCTAAACCTACCATTTAACATCCTCCTCGGTCGCCCATGGATTCATGCTATGAAGGCCATTCCATCCACCTACCATCAGTGCATCAAATTTCCGCATCAAGGCACTGAGGTAACCATCCATGCCGATCCAGAACCCTTTGCTTACTGCAATGCAGTTGAAGCTTCATATACAAACCATTGCCTTGGAATAGACATCGGCACAGCCATCGCCAGCTCATCCCACACTTGTAATGATGCAAAAATCATCCTTGCCTCCACCCTATCTACTGTAAAGATCAACAAAAAAGGATGTGGAGAATATAGTCTATCAGATGCATTTGCTGTCGGAGCAATCCCACTTGATCCACATACCCATGGATGGCCAACATATCACAAAGCTAAGGAGATTCCACCTGCTCGATACAAACAGTTTGGCCCAACCACCTTTGTGTCCTCAAAAACCCCTCTTCATGAGGAGCTCACTCCAGATATCAACAATTGGCTACATAAGGATGCACCTCCAAGAAATCAAGCACGCCTTGATCACTTCAGCCAGAAGTATCCCCAACAACATAAGCTCATCACTGAAAAATGGAACTATCAAGGAGGTGGACTAGGACCAGAAGACAGGGGCATGCAATGTCCCATCGAAGCACATGATTGGGAAATAAAGTCAGGTCTTGGCTTTGGCATACCCACAACTGGGGGCACCAACGAGAATGGTCACGCTTTTTGGAACATCCATCGCGACCTTGTCGAAATTGAAGACATTCCTGACGAAGTTGAAAAGAGAGCCTACGACGATATCCTAGACCAAATCTTCCTAGGAGACTCTGTTCTTCGAGAACTATCCATCCATCTCATTGACATACCACTTGCTCATCCACAACTCATAGATTGGGACCAACCAAGTGTCATACATATTGATGAGTTCGCATCAGAGGAAGCACTTCTAAGATTAATGGGAGCTGAAACTCCTCATAAGAAGACAAAGCCAAATTCTACCTACATCTACAAGCTAGATCCCAAGGGGTATTTTGGAGAAAATCCCCAACCTAGTTTCGATACACCCAAAACTGGAACTAAGGTAAATCTGGGACTAGCTAAGGCAGTGAAGAGAACCCCTCAGCAAGAAAATCTAGAGCCACAAGCAGAACATGAGGATTTTGTATTGCCTCCTCAAGATAATAGAGGATACTAGAGAAGTCAACATTGGTTCTTCAGAGATCCCTAGAATTGTTCACATTGTTGCATCCCTATCACAAGACCAAGCTAACCTCCTCTTTGAGGTTTTACGAGAGAACATTGGCTGATTTGCATGGTCATATCAGGACATGCTAGGACTTGATCCAAAGCTTGTAGTTCATCATCTTGCAGTCGATCCAAAGATCAAGCTCGTCAGACAAAAGCTTAGGAAAATGCACCCCAAGGTGGCATTACTAGTCAAAGCTGAACTAGAAAGAATGTTAGCTGCTAAGGTTATCTGACCTATCGACTACTCAGAATGGATCTCCAACATGGTCCCTATCACTAAGCCTTCTGGTGACATCAGAATCTGTACTGATTTTAGAGATCTTAACAAAGCTTGTCCAAAGGATGATTTTCCCTTGCCCAACATAGATATGATTGTAGATCTTACAGCTGGACATGAAATCCTATCCCTTATGGATGGATTTTCTGGGTATAATCAGATCAAGATTGCAGAAGAGGATTAGCATAAGACAGCATTCACTACCCCTTGGGGAACCTTTTGCTACACCATGATGCCTTTTGGCCTAAAGAATGCTGGGGCTACCTATCAAAGAGCTATGATAGCCATTTTCCATGATCTTATCCATAGCATTTTGGAAGATTATGTGGACGATATCCTGGTCAAATCTCACACCTTCATGGATCATCTTGCTGACCTGGAAAAAGTCTTTGATAGGTTGGCCCAATATTATCTCATGCTAAATCCCAAGAAGTGTGTCTTTGGGGTCACATCTGGAAAGCTTCTAGGCTTCATAGTTTCTAATCGGGGTATAGAGATCGACCCCAAAAAGGTCAAGGCTATCTTAGACATGCCTCCTCCCCAGACATTGCAACAGCTTCACTCTCTTCAGGGAAAACTTCAATCTGTCTGGCGCTTCATCTCCCAACTTGCAGATAAGTGTACACCATTTTCACACTTGCTAAAGAAGAATGAGAACTTCAAGTGGGATCTTTTATGTCAGCACAGCTTTGATCAGCTCAAGCAGTATCTCACCAATCCCCCTATCTTGGTTCCACCAGTTCCTGGTCGTCCCTTGATCTTGTATATATCAGCAACACCTACTGCTCTAGGGGAACTTCTAGCACAACATGATGATTATAGCAGAGAGAGAGCCATCTACTATATTAGTAGAACCCTAGTTGGTTATGAACTCAATTACACTCCTATGGAAAAAGCTTGTTTGGCAGTTGTTTTCTCAACTCAAAAGCTTTGCCACTACATGCTAAGTCATACCATCCAACTAGTCTCCAAGATTGACCCTCTCAAGTATATGCTCTCCAGAACAGCACTTACAGGCCGTTTGGCCAAATGGGTTATGCTACTAAGTGAGTTTGACATCCAGTATGTGGACAGAAAGGCAATCAAAGGGCAAGCTATAGTAGATCACCTAGCTGATGCACCTCTAGTAGATGCATATCCTTTGCTCACAGAATTTCCAGATGAGCATATCTGCCTAATTGAAGAACAGCCCCCATGGAAGCTTTATTTTGATGGCTCATACACCTCTCATGGATCAGGGGTAGGAATATTATTAGTTACACCTCAAGGAGATTACATTCCAAAAGCCTTCAAGCTACAATTCCCTAGCACCAACAATATAGCAGAATATGAAGCTCTTGTAGTAGGATTAAAGATAGCTGCGGAATGGAATATCACTGAGTTACAAGTCTTTGGTGATTCCCAACTCATTATCAAACAAGTCTTAAATGAATATAAAACCAAAGATGAAAAGCTATTACCCTACAAAGAGCTAGTTGATTAGCTGACCCAGCATTTTACAAAGCTTCAGTTTACACAAGTGCCTCGAATGCAGAACAAGGTAGCAGATGCCATGGCCACTATCGGCTCGCTCTTGGAAATTCCCCAAGAAGCTACGCAGTATGAGTTTTTAGTCGAGCAGCTCCTCACACCTGCCTATTCGAATGAGGATTCAAACCATGTTTGTATCTTGGTTGGTCCCCAATCCCCTTAGTACCATGAAATTCACGCTTACCTTAACGATGGTAGCATATCCCCTCACCTCACACATACCCAACGCCAGAACCTCATTCGAAAATCATCCTGCTATGTTATCATAGCCAATACCCTATATCGTCGGGGTTATCACAATACTCTCTCTCGATGTTTAGGTGAAAATGAGGCCGTGATGGCATTAAAAGAAGTACATTCTGGACTTTGCGGTGCCCACATGAGTGGTATTGTCCTAGCATGACAAATCCTTAGAGCAGGCTACTATTGGCCTACCATTGAAGAAGACTCTTGTGACTTTGTCAGAAAGTGTCTCCCATGTCAACAGCATGCAAATCTTGTGCACGCTCTAGCACAGGATCTACAGCCTATTGCACCACCTTGGCCTTTCGCTTGTTGGGGCCTTGATCTAGTTGGAACTATCACCCCTCTCTCATCTGATGGACATAAATGGATAATAACAGCTACAGACTATTTCACTAAGTGGGTGGAAGCAGTCCCCCTAGTCTCGGCTATAGGAGTTCAAGTCTCCAAGTTCATCTTTTACCACATTGTTTGCCGCTTCGGCATGCCATCCACCATCTTCACTGACCACGGAGGTAACTTTGAAAATCTCAACATGGAAGAATTATGCACTTCCCTCTGCATCCATCACCGCTTTTCTAGCCCATATTTCCCACAAGGTAATGGCCAGGCAGAGGAAACTAATAAAACCCTCCTCAAAATCCTAAAGAAAGTTGTCAATGATTCCGGCCGTGATTGGCACCTTCAAATAAATTTGGCTCTATGGGCCTATCGAACTTCCTTCCGTACATCCACGGGCACAACTCCATACTCCCTAGTCTATGGTGCCAAAGTGGTATTACCTATAGAAGTTGAACTTCCCTCACTACGCATATCTTTGCGAGGGCAAATCTCAGATGAAGAATACAGAGTAGCTCGACTCACCCAGCTAGATCTCTTAGACGAGAAGAGACAACAAGCCTATGACCATCTCACAGTCTATCAAACTCGTCTCAAAAGGAATTTCAACAAGAAGGTGCTCCCATGACACTTTCAGCCAGGTGACATGGTCCTCAAATAAAATATGAAAGTCCAAGCAGATCGAGAAAAGAAAGGCAAGTTTGAACCTACATGGCTTGGTCCCTATGTGGTTACTGCCTCCTTTGGCTCCAGAGCCTATCAATTATCTACACCAGAAGGAGAACTCTTGAATGATCCCACTAACATCATTCATCTCAAGAAGTTCTATGCTCGAAGATCCTTGGTATACCTAGCTTTTGAAAAAATACAAAAAAAGAAAATAGTAAAGAGAAATAAGCGTCCAGTGGTGAAAACTTGGCAATTCAAGCACATTGGATAGGTACCTTGGTGAAAACCTGGTAATTCAGGCGCCTTGTGTGCTAAAGACTAATCCATTATCTATCACTATCCTATCCCTCATCCATCCACCCACCATCTCATAAAACACCTGCTTGTTCCCTTGGTGTTCCAATCAAATATCCAAAATCTGATGGAGCTTGTCAATACCTCCTGTACAACTTTTAAATCTTGTACCAAAGCTTGTATTATACCTTGTAAATCTTGTACCATACCTTGTATATATTCGAATCTTGTCCAAAGCTTGTACCATATTCCATCTTGTAAATGATCTTGTATCCTAGCTTGTATCCTATCACATGCACACACAGAATCCCATTTTCTTTAAACTTTTCACAAACCATCTACCTATCCACCTATCAACTATTATAGACACCCCATCCTTCACAAACATTTCCATCTCACAAAAAACAAAAACATGAACAAACTTATACATTTGTAACATATCTTGGTCTGTCAGCTTGTACATCCTCTTTAGCTTAGTATCATTGTATCTATCCGGCTTTCATGTTAGTTCATCCTTGGTCAACATCTTGCACACATCGTACACCTTGGTTAGATATTCCAATGCATCCTTTAGCTAGATGTCCTATCACCAAAGTGTTATCCGTCTTAGTTCATCTTGCCAGATGCATCACTCATCCTGATCCATCAGCTTAGGTGCTCTCCGATAGGTCCTTGTAGGATATAGCTTTCCTCATGTCTAATCTTGGTCCGTTAGTACCTCATCCTACCCATCTCGTTGGCAAACAGTTCTCTTTTGGATTTTCACTTTCTTTTGATTTGGGATCTTCCCTTTTGGGTCTTGAAATATCTTTTCCAAGCAATCTCCTTGTTCCCTCCTCAAGGTTTCCATGATCTTCCATACCATGGTATGTTGTGAATGGGGCAATTAGAGCGTAAGGTCTTGATCAGGTATTTTTCTTGTTTTCTTTTTCTTCTTGTGGGTTACCTAGTGTTGTTTCCATGCTGCTTCCTCTGGGATTCATGTGTGATACTGGGGCAATCCTTGTGTGTTTTTTTTGAGTCAGTTCGTCAGTCCTCTGGATGGTTGGTAAAAAGGCCTTGATGTTCTTGGTAACCCTGGCAATTAACCAACATTCTTATAGAAAATATAGTGCTCAACTACATGGTGGTACTTCTCTTTGAAGTATCCCCCCGCTCAAAAAGCTTCAATGGATTCCCTTCATCTCCATTATCCCCCATCCATATCCTACATCTGTCGCTCCTACCCCAGCTTATGCATCAATATCTCTTTGAATCACTCCTCACGCTTAGCTTTAGGGATCCACAATCCTAGTCTTAGGGATCCACCAATCAAATCAATCCACCAAGCCTCATCTTTCGAGATCCACAATCCTAGTCCTAGGGATCTCCGAAACCCATCTTTCGCCAATCTGACTCTTCGAAATCCTGTTGCATCAGCTTTATCATTCTATCATCCATCTTCCTATCATGGATTCCTTTTATAGCGCTCCGCTCCTCCATCTCCCCCCCCCAATCCTGGAAACTCTTAAGCTTGCTTTACTATTGTGCCTCTGATTTCCCTTTATCATTCTCCCATAGTGAGAGTTTGAGCTAATTCAGCCCCTTTGCCAACCTGCATCTCAGCTCATCTCAATTTCTTGTACTTTTCAAGAAGTCATCGACCCTCATTTCTCTCCCTGCCGCCTTCTTGAGGGGGCATCATCTAAGTCTAGTCTCTCCTCTTCTTATCCGAGACTGGGGCAACCTTGTTGCTAAAACATCTTCCTCGTGTCGTCTTCATTCAAACTTCTTTGAAATAGTGTTGTCTCAACACTATGTCAAAGAGGGGCAAAATGTAGACACCTAAATTTGATTACACTATTTTAGTAATCCTATTTAGTTATCTAAAAAGGGCATTATTAATTAAATTTCTATTTAATTAATCCTTTGTCATCCCTTAGTTGATTAATTTAATTAATCATCTATAGTCCTAATTGATAAATCAAATAATCTATTATTTATCAATTAAATCCTATTCTTCTATCTAATTCCAAAAATCCCCATTTATTAAATAAATCTATTTGATAAATGAAATCCTCAAATTAAAAAACCCCTAACCTATCTCTAATCCTCCATTTAGCCTAATCCACCCCATCCACCCATACTAACCAAGCTTAGCCACTAACTCACCCACCCTCATTAATGCCATCCACTTGCACATCTCTAACATCCCTAATCTAATCCTAAACCCAAGCCTAATCCACCCCCTAATGTTGTCACATTCCTTAAACAAGTTTAAGACTTTCCTAATCCAAACCAAAGTCTCCCCTCAAAAAAACCCAACCACTAAGTCATGAGTGCTCTTACAAAATATAAAGACTCTTACAAGCCCACTCATGACTCTTACACCCATCTTCCACACTCTTCCCTCTTCCACACTCATTCCTCTTACATCCCTCTTACATACTCAACCCCACTCATCATGCCTTTAACCAACCCTTTACCCTACCCTCTCACACTCATCCTCCTTGTGACAAGTGTCACCTTCCCATTGGTGCTAAACAAGCACAATCCATGTGCTCCCCTTTGAGTGCATCTTAGCCCTTCTTAAGCCTTCATCCATCCTTGCATCTAAGCCCTCCATCCCTCTACCCCTTAGCCTATAAATTGAATCCCATCCCAAGCCATTTCATCAACAATCTTTGAGCTAAAGTTACCATGCTATTTTGAGAACCAAAGCCATCAACCATACGCTTATAATTCCAAATTGAGAGCTCACAAAGCTACCAATTTGCCATTACCCATCTCCATTGAAGCAGCTTTTGAGCATCTTGAGCATACATCCACAGCAAAAGGACACATCTACAGAATCAAGAAAGCATGGAGTGTTTTCTCTTGTGAGGTTTGCACTTCTTGTTTGCTTTCTTTGTCTAAGCATATATGTGAATTTAGTTTTTGGTTTGTGAATGTTTACTTTATTTTTTAATGTTCTTTGCATACTAATTCTTGTTCTACAGTACCAAGTGGGTATTTAGGAATAAGTTAGATGAAAATGGTGAAATCACAAGGAACAAAGCAAGACTAATTTGCAAAGGATATGCACAAGAGGAAGGAATACAATATGGGGAGACATTTTCCCATATTACAAGAATGGAAGGAGTAAGAACTCTTCTTGCATATGTTGCCTACAAAGGATTCAAAATTTAACAGATGGATGTTAAGTCTGTATTTTTGAATGGCATACTAGAAGAAGAAGTCTACATAGAGCAAATAGAAGGATTAGTTGATGACAACAACAAGAATATGGTATGTAAACTACACAAAGCTCTTTATGGTTTGAAACAAGCACAAAGAGCATGGTATGAAAGACTTCATAAGTATCTTGTGAAGATTGGATTTGAAAAAATTGATGATAACAATAATCTACATATCAAGACAGAAAAAAGTAAAGACATTTTGTTATATAAAATTTTTGTTGATGATATAATATTTGGAGGACAAGATGCTTTATGCAAGGATTTTGCTAATCAGATGAAACATGAATTTGAAATATCAATGTTTGGTGAGATCAAATTCTTTGTGGGACTATAAGTTTATCAACTTAAGTATGGCATATTTGTCACCTAGTCAAAGTACATAAAGGAAATATTAAAAAAAATTGGACTAGAAGATTCAAAACCAGTAAGCATACCTATGATAATAGGACACAAACTATCAAAGAATGATGATTCTAGTAAAGTGAATCAAACACTATATAGGTCAATGATTTGGAAAGTTGCAATATGTTGTACATGGAAGACTTGATATTGCATTATCTATTGGGATAGTTGCAATTTTCTCTACAAATCCAAAAGAAAATCATTTAATGGTAGTGAAAAGAATAATGAGATACTTGAAAGGAACATAAGAGTTTAGCCTATACTATAAGAAGAATGAAAAGTTTGATTTAAGAGCCTACACTGATGCTGACTAGGGAGGCAATATAGATGATAGAAAGAGCACCAATGGAGGAAAACTTTTCTTAGGAAAGAGATTAGTTACATGGACTAGTAAGAAACAAAGTTGTACCTCACAATCCATAGCTAAAGCTGAATATGTTGCTGCTGCTATAAATTGCATAAACATTGTATGGATCAAGCATCTACTTAAAGGAATGAAAGAAGAAATAACAGAACCTGTGATACTTTATTGTGACAACACTAGTGCTATAAATATATCAAAGAATCCAGTGATGCATGCCAAGACAAAGCACATTGCAATCAAGTATCATTACTTAAGAGAGCTAGTTGAAGACAAAGAAGTGAAGATGGAGTATGTCAATTCAAAGGAACAAATTGCTGACATCTTCACAAAACCATTACCTAAGGATGCATATGAATATCTAAGAGGTAAGATAGGGGTAATAACCCTATCAAAGGTTCTTTAATTAATAGCAAGACTACCCTACATCAAATAGGTTGATTGCCAAATGTCACAAATTGATGTAGAGGATCTTACTTTAGGTACTACCTAAAGTAATCAAATTGTTGAAATTTCAAATCAGTCACAAGCAAGGTGACAAAAGAGAGAAACTAGAGATATTGCAAATTCTATATGTACATGTAAAGATGATATGTCTTTGGCATTGTTGTCAAAGAGGGAGAAATAGAAAAAATTGATCAAAAGCTAAGAGGGAGAAATAGCACAAGGAGAAAATAGTAGAAACTAATTAGGGTGATAGATCAAAGAGGGATAAAAGAGAAAGTGTATCAAAGAGGGAGATAATTATTGATGTTGCTGATCAAAGTTAAAAACATGAGGGAGACATCCTAATCTACCTTGTAAGAGGGAGCTATAAGAAAAGAAATTCAGAGGGAGTGATAAGAAAGAGTTTTGTAACCTAATTAGAGGTTGCTAATGAAAGGAACAATTTTGATACAAGTTTTCTTTTTTGGTATTGTCTTACTATTCTAACTTAGTCAGTTTGGTCAAACAAAATGTTTTACCATTAAGGTGACTTGGTTGATTAGTTTGGTTTGTCATCAATGCCAAAGAGGAAGATTGTTGAGATCTGATTGAAAAGATCATTGCTGAAAAATGGAGATTATTGAAGTAGAACATATGTTTCAATCATTGTTTTGTCACTAATGTCAAACTTGCTATTTACTGGTAAGACAATTGCTTATAATATCTAAGTACTATCACTTAGTTGATTGATGAACATAATTTAATCAATAAGATGTAACAATAGCACCTAGTGGAAAAGTTGAGTTATGGTTATGTAATGAAGTATAAGAATCAGTTAAGACAATGGTGAAATCATGTATTGATAATCTACTTAAAGTTACAAAGGTTGGCTACACTTAGAAACATTAGAAGAACTAGCAATATGAAGACTGCCTATAAAGCTTGACTGAAGTTGATAGTAGGTGCTGAGAAAAGTTAGTTCAAGTCAAGCAAAAAATTAGTTGGAGCTGAGTAAAAGCAAAAATCTAGTGTGTGCCAAGTAACATAGTTGGTGTTGAGAAAATACAATAGGTGTCGAGCATTAGTAAAACTTAGTTGATGCCGATTAAACTCATAGTTGATGCCAAGTGAACTCATAGTTGATGCCAAACAACATAGTGTGTGTTGAGCATTAGAAGATTAATAATATTGAGCTACTGCATTATTAGAAAAGTCAAAGATTCGCCAAATATGAACCGACAAGTTTTTTTTCTTGAAGTCTATGAACCAGGTGGAAGATAAGGCTGATGAGTTGGTGATACAGAATTTGTGGTAGACCATTTTAGGTGAATCCAAATGGATTCTAGGAGAATTTTCTAGAAGAAAAAAGATATGGGGTAGATACATTATATCCTACCTAATCTGTGAGAAGACCAAGAAATAATAGAGATAGTGAGTCAAGGAATCTGCTTTGTCTAGTGACCACTGAAGTAACTACATTGGAGTACCAAGAAAGAAGACTTAAGGAGATATATGCTTGAAGGGTGAACAATCTATTAGAGCTGAAAAGAATGAAAGCCAAGAAAATTGAGGACTGAATTGTAATCTGAGATCTGTAAGAGAAGTTGTAAGTTGTATTAGATCAAAGCTCTACTATTACTCTCTAACAATTGTATCAGTTAGGGTAAAATCCTTTCAACTAAGGTTGACTTAATAGTCATTAGAAAATCATTTAACATGGTGACATTCCAAGTGAATGGCCTAAAATCCTTTAACTAGTCTCACTTCTAATAGGGTAATTGAAATCCCTTAACCAAGTCACATTTAACAGTGTGTGTTGTAACAAGCTTAGATGCATGTATAGATATGAATGTTTAATGGGTTCACTAAGCTAAGTGAAAAGTTTTATTAGTACATCTAGACCTTGAATAACTGATTCACCTACCCTCTCATTTATTCTAAAGAATTATAAAAAATAGGTATTTCTATTAAAAGTACTATTTATGATCTTGTTGACATAATTTCAATGTTATCACAAATCACTGTCAAAGTTCCCTTATTAGAGATGTTTAGGATAAAGGAACATAAAAATAAAGCTTTATCTTTGTTGGGTGGGATAGGAAATAGTAATGTTGTTAGACAAGAACCAATATTCATACAATAGACACCAATCATAATAAAAGACAAAGAGAACAAAGGAGTCATGTCCCAAATACCCCAAATGTATTTGGACAATTCATTTGTAGCTTACTTTCAAGACATTGATCCTTTCTTTCTCAGCTTGGTCATAAATGATAGAACTCTAAAAACTTCATGATTGACTCAAGGGAATCAAGCACTATTATGCCTTTCAAGGTTATGGAAGCCCTTGGTTTAGAAGTGGTTACTAAACAATGTAGATGTAGAGAAATGGATGCAAGGGAAGTGTTTGTTATAGGTACTATTAATGTCCTACCTTTTAGGCTTACTACTTATCCTAATATTGAGTTAACTATGATTGTCCTTGTAGTTGATATTCCTCTCCATTATGGAATTTTTCTCTCTAGAAAATGGAGTGCTTTAATGGGAGTTAGCCTACAGTGTGACTTGTCTTTTGCTACTTTCCACATAGGAGATAAAGCTATCAAAGTTGATAGATAACCAAGGGTTACCCACATGTTTGAAGATAATATAGATAAAGATGCTACATGTTTCCTAGATACTAGGGTTAATGCTTTTAGAGATGAACTTGTCATTCAAGAAATTGAGAAATTATCCCCATTAATTGAATAAGAAATAACCAATTGTGTAGAATCTCAAGGTCTTTGGACCATGTTTTGTGATGGGGCCAATTCTAAAGAAGGCTCAAGGACTGGATTTGTTTTTATATCTCAAGAAAATAACACATTTAGGTATTCATTTACTCTAAAATTCACATGAACTAATAATATTGTGGGGTATGAGGCACTGTTTGTAGTATTAAAAGTAGTAGCTAGTCATGTAATTAAAATGTTGCAAGTTATTGGTGATTCAGAGTTAGTGGTGTCTTAGATTAAAAAGACATGTGCCTCCAAGAATAAAATGTTGAAACAATATAGAAATGTTGTTTGGGACTAGATAGAAGAATTTTATGCCTTTGGAATTTCTTTGATAGATACAAGCAATACCAAGATGGTTGATCTATTGGCTAATAGAGCCATCGAGCTAGGTGACATATCATTTACTGGTATGTCTAAGATTGAAATGCAGAACATGTCATCAATTCCTTACAATGTGGAAAGATGGAAAGTATTTGAAGATGAAAAATACATTTTGAATTTCCTCCTAAATGAGGATAAATCATGGCTAAGAGTAGTATTGTAGTGCTTGGATAGAAATAGTGGATGAGAGGAGAAATTTTTTGGCCAAGAGATCCTAAAACTTAGGACTAACAAGGTACCCAAAGGACTAGTTGTTTTGGAAAATGTCTTTGGTAACCAAGACCAGGTATATTCAAAAGCTAAAGATAAGAAGCCATAGGAGCTTGAAGGGATAAAACTTGGCACTTTTGAATCTCCAAAAAAGGTATACATTTTTTAAAACTCTATCCCTTGCAATTAAGAAGTCTTTGGTTGATTTGTTGAGAAGATTTAGACATGTCTTTGCATGGTCATGTGATGACCTCAAAGCTTATGGGGAGGATTTGTTTTAGCACATAATACCTCTCAAAGAAGATGTTAAACCATTTAGACAAAAGAAAAGGCATGCGAATCCTACTCTAGCCCCTAAGATGCAGGAAGAACTTATGAAGCTTAGGAATGGGGGGATAGTAAAGCCAATTAGACATTCCTCATGGGTGTCTAATCTAGTGCCTATTAGGAAAAATAATTGGGATATTAGGCTATGTATTGATTTTAGAAACCTAAATATTGCATATTTAGAGGATAACTATGGGTTGCCTAATATGGAGGCCATATTGCAGCAAGTTACTAGTTTAGAACTAATGTCTATGATATGGTTTCTCAAGATATAACCAAGTTCTTGTTAATGAAAAAGAATAATTCAAGACAACCTTTACAACTCCTTGGGGAACCTATGCATATTTCAGGATGCCTTTTGGCCTCATAGATGCAAGAGCAACATTTCAAAGGGCCATGGATGTGATGGTACTCAAAATTGCATTCCCATTTTGAGTGTTTTTCCAAAATTTTGAATCACTTTGAGCCCGCTATGAATGTTTTTCATGCATATGTAACTGGTTGTCATTTCAAGGCTTAGGTAGTGTTTCAATTATTTAATACCTTTCATTTGATATATGTATATGTTTTCTATTGATATACTGACATTCTGAACCATTCTGTGAAGTCCTATTTTGAGCAATTTCCAATTCTCCATTTTTACCCAAGTGTTAAACAATGATCAAAGGCTATGTTTGCGATTGAATATCTTGCACCCGATGATGTTTCATGACTTACCACTTTGGGAGTGTTTAGTGTCCATACCAGAGAGCCTACGTTTCATATTTTGAGTTGTTTTGAATCCGTTTGACTAGGTCTTGAATCCCTCAAAGTTGGTGATTTATTGTTGTCATACTGATGTGAATTGTTCTAAATTTTGGGAAGCCCTATTTGTCCTATAATAACATTTGACTAGTTGACCAAAATAATAAAATTCTTTTGAATCATACTCTAGGGGTTAGAGACTTTCTATGTTCCTAATTTGAGATAATGACGAATCTGTTTGATTAGTTTTCAAATGCAATTTCGTTTGCAATTTATAAAGTTTCACTGGTGTCATGAAATCCAGATTGATTAGTACCCCTATTCATGATGTCATAACTTGAGATCCATGATAGGTGAGATCAAATGGATTGTACCACTATGTTTTACTCTAAAAATACTTCAAGTGTTCCAATTTTCAAGTCTTGACAAATTCGTCTGCACACTTTTCTAGGTCCATTCCATTTGCAAAAAATGCTTTTCTATCATTGTTCCCAGCTTTACAAATCTAAGTAGCCCAATTTGACTGCTCGCCATTTTTTTCCTATTATTTTTAATGAGTCCTAATCCTAGATTTATGTTTTCCTCATGATAGTGAACCAATGCCCCAATTTTCGTGCCCCCAAATGTTAGTTCACCCAATTTTTGGAGCTGAATCCGAAAGCATTTTATGGTTTTCTGACTTGTTTGCTTGTAGGCAATTATGAAAGGGTAAATTTGACAGTCAATATATTTTAACTGAGAATCCTTCATGAGATGATATTCAATAGGGTAAAATTATGCAGGACAAAGAATTAGTGTGTTCGATTTCAAAGCTCAATCATGTGTTTTTGTCACTTTTTAAAGCTAGTCAAAGGACCTCCTGATACAAAGTTGACAGTTTGGTTATTAATGATAAAATGAGTTTAAAATGTTTTTCAATGGTTTATTTTTATCTTTACTATTTTTAGATGTTCTATGGATCAGTTGGATAGTTCAGTTGTTCAAAGATGAAATTTTTTTAGCTGGACCCACGTTGGGGCCTGACTAATACCGTTAGATTGATATGATGTTTGGAGATGAATGTCATGAACCAAAATTAATATAGTTCTTCTTTAATGTATTTGATTAAATATTTCTTTGGAATATTCATTGAATTTCAATTATTTAATGAATTTCATATTTGCAATTATTATATGAGATGTCTTTCCAATTAATTCCTATCTCTTTTGATTTTTATCTTATAAAATAATTGCTTTCTTCAAAGTATATTAAAATGTATATATTAATTAAATCAAACAACATAGATTACATATTAATTTTAATACATTAATCAAAATCTATACTGTACTTTGTAAATATTTAATTAAAAACCTAAACCTAACCCTAATGTTTGAAATAGCATAGACACGATGCTCCAGCGCAACAAACCTAAATATATTAATAGCCTTAAGCACCTTATGTAAGAACATATGAAAAAGAAAAAAGGAAAAGATCATAAATTAAATCAGAGATTGAATTAAATAAGGGGGTAACAATATTGTATTCCACATCCAGTAAGCGCAACACAAGACGCCCGGTCATCCTCACAACATCTCTTTATTACTCTGCACTGTAGCACAAGAATCTTCGTCTGATGTATTGGCACTATCAAGATAATACCCCTATAGTAGGAGTATAGGTATATCTAATCCCCCCCCCCTGTACGCTTCAAACAACAATGCAATAATATTAAAAAGATATCTAAATAATCATTTAGTCATGACATGATAGTAGCCTTAAAGGACACATATGGTATAGAATTTATGATTTCAAAATACATAATTCTTAACTCCATCCCATACCATTCTGAATATAGATTAGAATTATTAATTATTTCGCATGAGAAGAGAATCATATGATTCTTAATACCATTTCATTTGTGGATTTATAAGCATTTCACATGAACATTAAGATGAACATTAAAATAAATAAGGAAGTAGTATATATTAAGCATTTGCAATATGTATGTATAGATTAATATAATTATATTATATTGTGTGTGTGTGTGTGTGTGTGTGTGTGTGTGTGTGTGTGTGTGTGTGTGTGTGTGTGTGAGAGAGAGAGAGAGAGAGAGAGAGAGAGAGAGAGAGAGAGAGAGAGAGAGAGAGAGAGAGAGAGAGTGATGATATAGGGTTCAAGTAGACATTAACACATGATATATTAAATATTACAATCAAGAGGATACTGGTACATTATACTTATATATGTTCTTAACACTTAAATAACATCAAGATGCATTTCAAATTATAGTACATAAAATCTTATCCTCACCTAAGGGATGAAATCCTAAGATAGGTAGTTGGTGGAGGGAAGGGCAGAGTAATTTTGAGCACTTGTCAAAATTGCTTGGAGCTTGTTTCATGTGCCCTCTGCACCGTAATTCTACCGTCTTGAGATGATCATCACCTAATGAGAGAAGATGATCTGGCACTATAAGGAGAAATCTTCCAATAAACCAATAAAATGATTTTTAATGCTTAACAACTCCAATATTTTAATAACAATAAGGATCATAGGTTTTTTAATTTGAATTACTTCCTAATTTATGGCCTAAAATTTTAATATCAGGTTGAAGATTAAAAAAGGGGTCATCACAATTGGTATCAAAGCTTGATCCTACCATCCTGAAAATGTAGTAAATGAAAAGAGGAGCAAAAATGAGTGAGCAATTATCTAATGAAATTAGGAATGTTATGGAACAGGCAAACCAAACCTTAGCAGAGCAAATAGAAAGATCAAATAAAGAACTTCTTCAAGCATTGCAAAACATGGGGAATTCCATAAATAATCTTTAAAACAATAATTCTAGTGGAAGGGACATAAGTTCAAAACATTTAGAAAATAATGGAGTTTCACCATCTCAAGTACCCAAACCTCCTTTCTTACCTAGGGAAGGCCCCTCAATGGAAAGAGAGGGACAAACAACCAATACTGCTATTGAGAATGCAAGAGCTTATGCCAACCTTGAACCAAAAATTAGAGAGTTAATAACATTCAGAGAATTTTTTGAAGCCAAAAAACATGAAACCCATAGGAGAGAAAGAAGCCATCAAAATCAAGACTTTTGAAGTAAAGTAAATAAAGTAACACTCCCAAATTGTGATGGATCAGAAAAGTCTACTACATGCACTTGGTTACAAAAATTAAACACCTATCTTACCCTTAGTCCAATGATAGAAGAAGATGCACTTCAATTCACAATCCTTCACCTAGAAGGCATGGCACATGATTGGTGGCATCATGGCCGTATTACTCAAGGGCACCAAAATATTACTTCTTATAAAGAATTTTCTCAAAAACTAATTAAGAGATTTGATAGAAGGCATCCTCAAGAAAACTTTAAGAAATTAACTCAAATAAGATAGCAAGGGACAATAGAGTATTATATTAAAGAATTCCAAAGGATCTCACTCCAAGTCATAGGAGTAGATGATGAATGCTCTACATATTTGTTCATAGAAGGATTAAGAGATTCATTAAAGGGTCTAGTAAGTGCCATAAAACCTTCATCTTTAGATGATGCTTTTGAAATTGCATTAAAATTGGAAGTCTCAACCATAGATGGAAGACACATCGATTACTTGGTGAGTTTGAAACACTTGCCAAGTACTCTAAGATGACGAGTAAATGGGCCAAAAACTCACCTGGCCAAAAACTTGATAGGTGTCCAAAAACTCGCCGATTAATCAGTGAGTTTTAACCAAAAACTTGGTGAGTGTTTTTTTATAAACTCACAGTTCTGAGAACCTGCGGCCAGTGATGCCTAAATAGGTCAAAATGCATTGTTTTTTGCATTGTTTCTTTCATTTGTGTGGAGTAAAGAAGATTTTAGATGATTACAAGTTATTCAAGGTAGATTGGAGTGGATTTTGGAGGATCCTAACGAGATTTAGAAGAGAAATTTCTTTCCAGGTATGTTCATCTTATCATTGTTTGAAAACTTTTTATAGTTTTAACTTTTAAGCAAAGTTTATATTGTTTTTGTTGTTGTTTGTAAATGATTTCAAATCATTTGAAAGTTGAAACCCTAGTTGTTCTAAACTTCTAGCTTCTAAGTTCTAACTCTAAGTTCTAACTTTTTTTATTCATTTTTCTATAAATTTATGTGTAGGGCAGCGGTCAAGCATTAAAAAAAATGACAAATCTGCAAGAAGAGTGGCCGCAAACACCATGCCCATCTGGATATATAGGCACTCGGCCTAAAAATGCAAGAGATAAGACATGGTGGTTTGCCTATAAAGCTCCAAATGATGTTGGGAAAGTGATATGCATTCCATGTGAGAGAATTATTTTTGGAGGCATAAACCACCTCAAATACCACCTTGCAGGCATAAAGAAGCATGATTCAAATCCTTGTCTCAAGGTAACTGATGAAGAAAAAAGATTCATCAATACCCTACTTGCAGCTGCTGAAGAGAAAAAATTGAATAGGGGGAGGGAAAAATTATAGCTATGAGGGCAGCCATAGCTGAATCTGAAGGAGCTCGTTTTGATATGCAAGAGGAAGAAGAAGCACTTGAGAACATACCAAGATCTCTTCATCGCCCATGGATTTGCAAACAAAATTTCTCTTTTACCGATTCCACTTTTTCTACGTCTCCTACTTTTTCATCACCATTCGGATCCCCATCAGGGATAGGGGGTTATTTTGTGCCCAGGAACACACCTGGAGCACTGCCATCATTAGAGGGCACTGCATGGTTTAAGGAGGTGCATGAGCAAACTAATATTGCAGCATTT
This sequence comes from Cupressus sempervirens, assembly GCA_028749045.1. Taxonomy (NCBI): domain Eukaryota; kingdom Viridiplantae; phylum Streptophyta; class Pinopsida; order Cupressales; family Cupressaceae; genus Cupressus; species Cupressus sempervirens. The sequence continues at coordinate 997,122 of CM053791.1, forward strand.
GATTTTTGGTTTTTCAACAATATCTCAATGAATGTTGTTGATAGTCCCTATTGGGTCAATATGGTGAATGCAATAACAATATCAGGAAAAGGGTACAAGCTACCTAATTGCAAGGATATGAGTGAAAGGTTAGTATTTTACTATTTAAATTTTAGTAATTGTAAATAATTGTGATTCACTTTAGTTCATTGTTATATTTTAAATCTTAATTGTTATAACTTATTTCCTATTTTTTACTAACACTTACACTTTATTTAATATTACACCTAAATTTTGTAGGTTGCTTGACAAAATGGCTGGTAGGGCAACATTATTGATAGAAGACCAAAATAAAGAGTGGAAGAAGTATGGCTGCACCATTTTATTTGATGGGTGGACAGATGGAAGAAGTAGAACCATTATTAATTTCTTGGTTACTTGCAAAGATGATGTGGTGTTTTGGAAATCTGTCGATGCCTCCAACAAAGTGAAAAATGTAGCCACATTGGCTTTAATGTTGGAGACTGTTGTCATGGAGGTGGGAATAGAGAATGTGGTGCAAATAATCATGGATAATGTAGCAACATATGTGGTATTAGGTAAATTTAATTTTTTATATTCGAATCAATATGAATCATGAATGTAATGCTATGGTATTATTCAATTTATATTTGATGTAATTTTTAAATACTAAATATGGAAAGTTTGTTACTGATTATTGATTTTTTGCTAATCTTTTAGGTAGAATCCTCCAAGAGAGGCATCGCACACTTTTTTGGTCACCTTGTGCAGCACATGTCCTTGACCTTCTTTTGGAGGACATAGGAAAACTTGATTGGGTGAGTCCAGTTGTGGAAGATGCTAGGCGAGTCACAAAATATATCTATAATCACCCATGGGTTCTTAGTTTGATGAGAATAGCCACTAAAGGAAAAGATTTGATGAGACCTACTATGAAAAGGTTTGCAATGGTCTTCTTGACATTGCAAAGTATTCTTGACCACATATTGGCTTTGAAGCAAATGTTTGTGTGTGTTGATTAGGTTGCTTCACCTTACTCAAAGAAGCCCGAAGGAGAGGCTGTGGCACAGATAGTCTTTGATGATAGATTTTTTGCAAAGGCTAAGGATATTGTGGAGGTAACTTCAAAAATTAAAACATTATATTTTTAGTTTGTTCTAGTTTCATTATAAATTCATAACTTACTATGTTATTAACTAATTTGTATTTTTGAAATTTCAAATGTAGATGTCTCTGCTCCTAGTTCTAGTCTTGCACATATGTGATGGTCAGCAATCCCCAATGGGAGGTCTTTATGAGGCCCTAGATAGGGAAAAAGAGGCTATTAGAAGCTAATATCATGGGGACAGTCTTAGATTTGACCCCATTTGGGAAATAATTGATAGGAGGTGGAACAATATGCTCCACCAACCTATTCATGCAATAGGCTACTTCCTCAATCCCAAATTTAGATACTATGATAATTGATTTTCCTTTAAGTTGGGATTTTACTAAGACTTTATTTTACTTTACTTTTTAAGGTTGTGTAGTAAGACTTGATATCATTTTCTATTTGTTTTAGGGCTGATGATTCCTACTTAGATCCTAATGGAGAGGTCATGGAAGGTCTCTCTAAATGCATTGAGAGAATGATATCAAGTGAAGGGGAGAGAGACCTTGTTGTGACCAAAAAAAAAATCTATGTGGAATCGAGGCATCCTTTTTTCTATTTTATGCTAGCAATGAGAGCAAGATCTACTCAAGCACCAGGTAAAGCATCAAACTTTAAAACTTTTGGCAATTGATAAGTTGTTCTTTTGATTTTTTTTTTTATTGCTTTATAAATTTTTTTATTTTTTTTTTGCAGATGCTTGGTGGGCAATTTGGGGTGGCAATACCCCCAATTTAAGGAAATTTTCTCTCAGAGTCCTATCTCAACCTTGTAGTTCATCCCATTGTGAGTGCAATTGGAGCTTATTTGAGTCCATCCACACAAAGAAAAGAAACAAAATGACTCAAAAATGACTTAATGACCTTTTTTATGTGCACTATAATCTTAAGTTGCGCCTCAAAAAGGCACAACTCTTAGAACTACCTAGTTCACTTGACCTAGATGAGATAGATCCTTATTCTGATTAGACAACATAGGAGCCAGGTCCATTGTTTGCACTAGATGAGATCACTGATTTTGAGAGGCGGGCCATGGAGGGGGAGGCTGATGCTAATTTTTAGTTCACTATGGATGACATTGAGGATGAGGATGAGGATGATGATGATTTGGGTGAGGATAAGGCATTACCATTAGGAGGAGATCCATCCTCTTCTAGGATGTCGAGCTAGTCAGTAGGGATGTTGAGCAAGGGGACACAACCATAGAGTTCACAGTCATGTAGCTCATGCCCTATCCCAGTGCAGGGCACTTCTTCTAGGACTAGACCTCCTCGCTTTCCTGCTAGTGCAAGTGGAAAGAGGAAGATGTGATTGAGTCATTGACATTGTATTGATGTATTTAGACTTTTAGTATTTACTTCTAGTTTGACAGATTGAAACTATTTACTATTTTGCTTCCTACCATGAGCATTCTACATGAGAATGCAATTTTGTACGCACTATGCATTTATATATATCTAAACTCTATTTGTTTCTTTTGTATTGTCCTTAATTAACTTATTAGATGCATTTTCTCATTAAATTTTGCAAAATAAATGTATTTTTAATTAAATTTCAAGGGTTTTTTAGGTTCTCAAGTTTTTCCTGAGTTTTTTTTTAAAATCGCCGAATTTTTCTCGATTAAACTTTTGAGGGGCTTGGTGACTTTTTGGCTTTGGCAAGTTTTCCAACTATGGTCTCAACCACAAAAAAAAAATCCTAGAATAAACCCAATACAAAAAGTCACAAAAAAGATAAATCCTACAAAAAGTTCATTCCTATGAAGGATCAAGAAGAACTAAAGAAGAAAAATTTATGCTTTAAATGCCAAAAGCCATGGGAACTACCCCATAATTGTAGTTGAAAAAGAAACACTTGTCGCCATTGCAGAATAGATTGGGTACCTAGACATAGATGTGAACAAAGAGGCCACATCCAAAGAATGGAAGAAGACCTTGAAGAAGAAAAGGTCAACAAAAAGGAAAAATGTGACAAAGTCAATCAAGAAGAGACAGAGGGAGAAGAATATGGAGTGATAGCCACTATGACTCAACCCTCCAAATATTGAGTCTTAAGAATTAGATGCACTCTTAATGGACAGAAATTCATTGCATTGGTTGATAGTGGAGCATCCCATAACTACATTGATGAAAAACTTGTTAATAGAATGAAATTAAAAATTGAGAAGATTAAAGGTTTTACTATTGCTCAAGCCACATGATCATTAGTGTGATGTACAAAGGTGATTCCACAACAAGAGATCACTTTAGGAAGAAAGCACACCATCAGAGAAGACCTACATGTGGTTCCACTAGATTCAAATATAATTTTGGAATGTACATGGATATTTTCTCTGGGATGTTTTAGGTTTGACCTTCCAAACTTAAAAATCCATTTTGAGCACAAAGGAGAAGAAATAACATTGGAAGGAATACCTGATGATTTTGCAAAACTGGTTTCATGCAAAAGTATAGAAAGAATACTACGGCATGGTTGAGGAGAATGGGTTGCACAATGTTTAGTATTAAACAAATCCACACCACAAGAATCAACTATCCATATAGATATTGAACCTATTATTAAGAAACATTAGAGGGTATTTGAAGAAATTCCACTAGGATTTCCACCCAAAAGAGGATTTGAACACATTATAGAATTGGAAAAGGATGCTAAACTAGTGGTCACCACCCCTTATTGAAATCCTCAAAAGTAAAAACAAAAAATTGAAAAGGCCATCCAAGAACTCCTAGCAATGGGGCATATTCAACCTAGTTCTAGTCCTTTTGCATCTCCAGTAGTACTAGTGAAAAAGAAGGATGGGACAATGAGAATGTGTATAGATTATCAGACACTAAATAAGAAAACTATTAAAAATTGCTATCCCATTCCTAGGGTGGATGAACTTATAGATGAACTTCATGGAGTAGTATATTTTTCTAAAATTAATTTATGTTCAGGATACCATCAAATTAGAATGAGGAAGAAGGATGTTCCCAAGATAGCATTTAGATGTCATTATGGACATTTTGAGTTTCTAGTTCTACCTTTTGGCCTCACTAATGCCCCGGCCACCTTCCAATCATGTATGAATCATATCTTCTAGAAATAACTCAAGAAATTTCTCCTTATTTTCTTTGATGGCCTTCTCATCTATAGCAATTCATGGGCAAAACATCTCCAACATATTGAAGAAGTCTTGAGCATATTAGAATTTGAATCCTTACTTGCAAAAGCATCAAAATGTGAATTTGGATTAGAATAAATTCTCTATCTCAGCCATAAAATCAATGCCAAGGGTGTAAGCATGGATGAAGAAAAAGTTAAAGAAATAAGGGAATGGATGAAACCCAAATCCCTAACTCAACTTAGAGGATTCTTGGGATTATGAAACTATTACAAGTAGTTTGTAAAGAACTTTTCCAAGTTAGCATCTCCTTTAATAGACTTGACAAAAAAGGGAAATTTTGGATGGAATGAGGCAGCACAGAAGGCTTTTGAAGAATTAAAAGAAAAAATGAGTTCTTGCCTAGTGTTAGCAATTCCAGATTTTTCACAACCTTTTGAATTACAGTGTGATTCTTCTAGTGAAGGAATTGGGGCTATACTTATGTAGAAAAAACACCCTATTGCTTTTGAAAGTCAAAAAATATAAAAAATAGAACAACACTACTCAATTTATGATAAGGAAATGTTGGCTATCATGCACACACTGGCAAAATTCAAACAATACCTAGTATGTGGAAGGTTCAACATTAAAATAGACCATAATAGCCTGAGGTTCTTCATGAATCAAAAGGACCTTAATAATCACCAGTAGAAATGGGTAAGTAAAATCCAAGCATATAATTTTGATATTGAATACATTAAAGGAACCCATAATGTGGTAGTACATGCTTTATCTAGGAAGGACCAATTGAATGCCCTTACTAGAATCACAGGCGATTGGAAAAATGAAATTGTTGTGGAATATGCTAAAGATCCAAGGACTAAGGAGATCATGGAGGGAAACATAACTAATGATGAAATCAAAATTGTTGAAGAACTCATACTATACATGGGAATAATACTGCTTGTAGCGAATTCCAAAGTTAAAAGGAAGGTTATGAAGGAATATCATGACAACCCTCTATTTGGACACACTAGATTCTACAAAACTTACAAGAAGATAAGGGAGAGATACTCTTGGAAAGGCCAAAAGAAGGATGTTATGAAATATGTCCAGGAATGTATAACATGCCAAAAAAATAAGGCTGAACAAAATTACCCAACTAGTTTAATACAACCATTACCCATCCCAAGCTAAAAATGGGAAAGCATTACCATGGATTTCATTACAAGATTACCTAAGGTGCAAGAAAGAGATTCCATCCTAGTAGTGGTAGATAGGCTAACCAAATATGCACATTTCTTTCCCATATCCATACATTATAAGGCACCACAGATAGCAGAGTTATTCTTTAAAGAGGTTTTTAGATTACATGGGTTACTTAAGAATATCATTAGTGACAGAGATAGTAAATTTCTCAACTTATTCTGGAAGGAACTCTTTAGATTAACAGGGACTAATTTAACCCCTAGCACCAGTTATCATCCCCAAATAGATGGACAAATAGAAACTGTTAACAAATGGATAAAAGGCTATCTCAAAAACTATGTGACAGGGCAACAAAATGCATGAGTCAAATGGTTATACTTGGGAGAGTACTATTATAATAATACTCATCACATGTCAATTGGAATGAGTCCATTTAAAGAATTATATGGATATGAGGCCACTACATTTGGAGATCTAATCAATCAAGAGAGCAGAGTACCTAGAGCCAAAGATTTCATCCAACAAAGTATTGACATCATGAAAACTCTCAAAGATAATCTCCACCATGCTCAGAACCAATAGAAGATATATGCTGATTGAAAACAAGTGGAAAGGTCATTCCAAATTGGAGATCTGGTATTTTTGAGATTACAACCCTACAAAAAATCTTCACTCAAAGTCAGTGGAGTAGAAAAACTAAAACCACACTTCTATGGACCATACCAGATCTTAAGGAGAACAAGAGAAGTAGCCTATGAGATAGAATTGCCTGAAAATAGTAAGATCCATAATATTTTCCATGTATCCAAACTTAAGAAAGTCCTTGGAAGGCATATAAATCCTTGTGTTGATCTACCACCATTAGACAATGAAGGAAAGCTCATCTAGGAGCCCGAGATTATTCTTGAAAGGCATGATAGGAAACTGAGGAACATGATCATTCCAAAATATTTAGTAAAATGGAAGAATCTTCCCAAGGAAGATGCTACATGGGTTGGAGAGGAAACCATCTCTCACTTAAACATTGCTTGGGGACAAGCAATTTCAGGAAGGGGGAACTATCATGAACCAAAATTAATATAGTTCTTTAATGTATTTGATTAAATGTTTCTTTGGAATATTCATTGCATTACAATTATTTAATTAATTCTGTATTTGGAATTATTATATGAGATGTCTTTCCAATTAATTCCTATCTCTTTTTATTTCTATCTTATAAAATAATTTCTTTCTTCAAAGTATATTAAAATGTATATATTAATTAAATCAAAAAACATAGATTACATATTAATTTTAATACATTAATCAAAATCTTTACTATACTTTGTAAATATTTAATTAAAAACCTAAACCTAATCCTAACATTAGAAATAGCATAGACATGATGCTCCAATGCAACAAACCTAAATAATGTATTAATAGCCTTAAGCACAGTATGTAAGGAGAGACAAAAAAGAAAAAAGGAAAGATCATATATCAAATCAGAGATTGAATTAAATACAAGAGTAACAATATTGTATTCTGCATCCAGTAAGCGCAAGGTAGGATGCCTGGTCATCCTCGTGACATCTCTTTATTACTCTGCATTGTAGCATGAGAATCTTGATCTAGTATACTGGCATTGTCAAGACAACACCCCTACAGTAGGAGTACAGGTATATCCGATCCCCCCAGTATGCTTCAAACAACAATGCAATAATATTAAAAAAATATCTAAATAATCATTGAGTCATGACATATGATAGTAGCCTTAAAGGATACGTATGGTATGGAATTTATGATTGCGAAATACATAATTCTTAACTCCATCCCATGCCATTCCAAATATAGATTAGAATTATTAAGTATTTCACATGAGAAGAGAATCATATGATTCTTAATACCATTTCATTTGTGGATTTATAAGCATTTCACATGGACATTAAGATGAAAATTAAAATAAATAAGGAAGTACTATATATTAAGTGTTTGCAATATGTATCTATAGATTAATATTATTATATTATATTATATTATGTGTGTGTGTGTGTGTGTGTGTGTGTGTGTGTGTGTGTGTGTGTGTGTGTGTGTATAAGAAGACATTAACATGTGATATATTAAATATTACAATCAAGAGGGTACTAGTACATTATACTTATATATATTCTTAAGACTTAAGTAACATCGAGATGCATTTCAAATTATAGTATAGAAAATCTTATCCTCGCCTAAGGGAAGAAATCTTGAGATAGGGAGTTGGTGGAGGGAAGGGTGGAGTAATTTCGAGTACTTGTTGGAATTTCTTGGAGCTTGTTTCACTCCACCCTCTGCACCATAATTCTACCATCTTGAGATGATCATCACCTACTAATAGAAGATGATCTGGCACTATAAGGAAAAATCTTCCAGTAAACCAATAAATTGATTTTTAATGGTTAACTCCTCCAATATTTTAATAACAATAAGTCTCATAGGTTTGTTAATTTGAATGACTTCCTAATTTATGGCCTAAAATTTTAATATCAGGTTGAAGATTAAAAAAGGGATCATCACAATGAAGGTACTTTGATATAATAGCATCATTGCAAGTCAAATTGGTCTATGAACATGGAAATTAGATGCAAGACATGTGGCAGAGCCATTGATGTTTCTCTATTTCTTTTTGACTGCACAACTAAAGTAGCAATAAGTGGTTTTTACCACCATTAGAACTAATTTTTATTTTCCATTTCCATTTCAGTGGGCACATACAACCATTTTCATACCTCAATTATTAAAAAATGGACTTGATTGATTATCTACTCGAAACTTGGAAAATCTCATCAACCCACTGAGCCATTAAGGAATAAGCTTCCATTTTCCTTAAGAATGTGTATATGTGCCTTAAAAAATTTTAATTAATATGTGGACTAAGCTTCTTGAACATGAGAAATTTACCTTGAGAATCTAAAATACTTTTCCTATATAGGATTACTTATTAATCACACCATTGAAACTATAGTTTAACTGGATCTTAAGGGATACTATCATGGCCGAGTTAAAAGTAAAAGATTCAAGTTTAGAATGGAAGATAAATCTTCGAGAGGGCTTAGTTGATGTGAAAGATGCTTAGAAGGGGTTTCATTATCAATTCTTGTATAAAATCTATGAGATAATCAATAGTAATGAAAAGAGGCAATGACTCCATAGACCATGATAAAAATTGAAGCCTCAAGTGAAGCCTACAAGGAATCCTGTGTCACGTAGCATACATGATGAGCACCCCAAGAAGAGGACTAGAGGACATGATTTGATTATAATATGCAGCTAAAGTTTCCAAGGATATTCCAGAAAAGTCCCATGTAGTGGAATCTGATACACACATAAGAAAGAAAAGGGCCACAACTTTTGAGATCTAGTAGGAAAAAGATTGCAGAGATGTTCCATAAAGAATGCAAAGGGATCTTCATGCAAACAAAATAGGGTACCCATGGCCATCTCATAGTATTTTAAGGCATACCACTATGGTAAGGAGATAGAGCAAGACTGTCATGGATACACTCTACACAAAAGAGCACAAGGAACATCAGATATAGAAAGCAACCCCAAGTTTGAAGTAGAGCATGACGTTAGTGGAGGCCATAGCAAATGAGGAGTCAATAATGATGGCAAAAGAAAGGATCCCCACATAGGGAAGTCTCACACAAACCATGAAATCTCCACATATAGGTGAAGACATGGTAGAAAGGTAGGAGAGTTTGGAAGAAGCCACCAAGAAGGAGAGAGGCCATAGTTGGAGATTGGATGGCAATACATAAAGGAATTCGTTGAAGGGAAAGAACATTGAGCCCACACCAGAAGAAAGAAATGTCACAATAGAGGAAGACATTGAAGGAAAAGCCCACGACATGCAAGGAAATACATTCCCATGCAAAAAGGGCAGCCACGTAATAGTTTGAAATGGCAACGTATAGGTGGAGATGTCCATGACATCCCATGGCTAAGAGCAGCTCAGTAGGGCAAAGGGCACAACTTCCATGCAAGATGGAACTTTGGTGTGGCACTTTTATCCCACATTCATTGGGATTTAGACTTTAAAACATTTTAAAACCCCAAACATGCAATGTTGTAGTGTCTTCAAAGAAATACACTTTATGGATGCACCAAAACTATGGGGGGGCCCACCTAGCCGGTTAGCATGTTGAGGTCAACAAAATTTTAAACTTACCATGCCTTGAGTGTAGTGTCGTGAGCTCGGGAGGTGGAATTTCATAGCATTATTGTTGAAATCTGATTGAAAAGATCATTGTTGAAGAAGGGAAATTTTCGATAAAGAATTTTTTCAATCTTTGTTTTGTCACTGATGTCAAAAATGCTATTTGCTAGAATGAAAATTGCTTATAAGATCCAAGTACTATCACTTAGTTGATTGATGAAGGGGATTCAATCAATAAGATGTAACAAAAGCACCTAAGGGAAGGTTGAGTTATGATGTTGTAATAAAGTACAAGGATCAGTTAAGAAGATGGTAAAATGATGTACTGATAATATACTTGAAGATACAGACATTGGCTACACTTAGAAACAATAGAAGAATAAGTTGCAACAAGGCTATCTAAAAAGCTTGATTAAATTCATAAGTGGGTGTCAAGCAAGTTAGTTCATGCCAAGAAGATTTTTAGTAAGTGTTGAGCAAATGCAAAATCTAGTGTGTGTCGAGTGAAATTGTTCAGGTGTCGAGCAAACAAAAAGTGCAAGCAAGATGAAATGTAGTAGGTGCCGAGCATTAGTTAAACTTAGTTGATGCTGAGTGAATTCGTAGTAGGTGCCGAGGAGCACAATATGTGCCAAGCATCAGTAATTCAATAGTGTCGAGCTACTGCATTATTTGAAAAGTCAAAGACTCACTAGATCTGAGACGATAATGTTGTTACCTTGAATTTTGTGAACCAGATGGATGATAAGGATGGTGAGCTAGTGGTACAAAATTTTAGGTTAACTATTTTTAAGTGAATACAGGTAGATTCCACATGATTTTTCTAGAAGGAATAAGATGGAGGGAAAGATAGATCATATCTAACCTAATTCATTCAAACCCAAAATATGAGCAGGAAATAAGAGTAGAAAAGTATTCCAAACTTCTATTTAAGGAGTTATAGGTCAAGAATCGAAGAGTGTGGGTAGAGAGAGTGGTTGGCTAGAGTGTGTGGTGTCAAGAAGAAGAAGACATTGAGAGGGAAGAATAGATCACAAAGACTATGATTCGATAAGTGACTACAAAGGAGATTGCATTGGCACAACAAGCAAGAAGACTCAAGGAGACAAAGCTTGAAAGGTGGACAAGCGATCAAAGCTGTAGAGACTGAAAGCCATGAAAATTTGTGAACTGAATTGTGATCTAAAATCTGCAAGTTATGTTGTGAGTTATATCAAGTCAAAAGCCCTTATTGTTACTCTCTTGCAATAGTATCAATTAGGGAAAATTCCTATGGACTTAGGTTGGTCTAACTACCATTGAGAAATCCTTTAATAGGGTGACATTCCAAGTTAAATTTTCTAAAGTCCTTTAACTAGGTACACTCCTAACAGGGTGTTTGAAATCCCTTAACTAGGTCACATTTAATAGTGTGTTCTAGCCTTTAACATGGCAAGCCTTTCATAGGGTGTCACTTTAGAAGAGTGAGAAACAATGTAGCATGTTACTGGTGGTTTTTTCCAAATTGGGTTTCCACATAAATCATTGTGTTATGTGTCAATATTTTGTGTTTCATTCCTACATGTTGATTTATCAATAACTTACTAAGAAGAATGTTTAGCTTGGATGCATGGTTAGTTTGAATGGGAACACTATACTTAGTGATAAAGTTTTGTTAGGACATTTGGACCTTGAATAACTAATTCACCACAACCCCACCCACCCTCAATTATTCTAAATAATTTATAACAATTGGTATCAGAGCTATCTTCTAATTTAGTTTAAAGGTACTAGAAGTAGAAAAGATCAAGATGTGTAAGAGAGAAGTTCCTAAGATCAATAGAGATAACTTCACCACATGGAAAAGTTTGATGAAGTTGGACCCTGGATCTATAGGTGATCATGCACAAGCCTCAATCATAGTGGAACATGTTGATCTAGCTGGTGTCCCTACTAAAGAAGATATGAAGAAAAAGAAGGAGCACAATAAGACAATGCTAGAGATTTGCTTTGCTCTCAACTATGCTGAATTTGAAGACATCAAGGGATGCACCCCTATGTTCAAGATGTGGGAAGCCTTGTCAAATATTTATGGAGGAGATCAAAATTTCCAAAGAGAAAAAAGAGAGATCCTTAGAGGAAAGTTTGATGACATGAGAATGGAGGAAGGTGAGAACATTTCCTAATATGCCTCTAGAATAAAGGAAGTAGTAAGTGCAATTAGAAGTATGACTAGTGTTTTAGATGATGAAACTATTATCAACAAAGTTTTAAGAACCTTGCTCCCCATCTATGCTATTAGAGTATTAGCCATCCAAGAGTTGAGATGCATACTAGGAAACAAACTCACTCTTGAAGGTATAGTGGGAAGACTTACTACATTTGAGTTATCTAATTTTGATAACTATAGACCTGAGACCATTGAAACTACTTTCAAGGCCTAGCTATTGTTGAAAGACACTGAAGAGATGAAACCAAAGCAGAAGAAAATAAAGATCAAATATGCATCCTATGATGAAGAAGATGTAGAACAATTAGAAGCATTATTGGCTAGATGATTTCACAAAGGCAAAGGTAAATTTAAAGGTAAGCTACCTATCATATGTTTTAATTACAATGAAGTAGGACATATTGTTGCAAGGTGTACACAAAAGAAGAACTACAAAGAAGGCAACAAGTACAAGAATAGAAGAGAAGATGATAGTAGAGATTACAAGGACAAAGGCAAAAAGTGCTACATTGTTGAAGAAGAGAATTTAGATGAAAATGATGATGAGGTAGTCTATGTAGCCATGAAGGATGAGTCAAATGAAGATGAAGAAATAGCACTGGTAACCTATGTAAACAAGAATGATAGGTGGATCGTAGATAGTGGATGCTCACATCACATGACAAGAGACAAAAGTAAGTTTGTTATCTTTACTCAGTATGATGGAAATAGTGTTAGATTTGGAAATGATACTCCATGTCTAATCAAAGGAAAATGTTCCATTAAGCTTACAGAGAAAATTTCATGTGATAATGCATATTATGTTGAAGGATTGAACTACAATTTTCTAAGCATGTCATAGTTAGGAAATGTAGGATGCAAAGTAGAATTTGGAAACAAAACTACCAAAATCTATGACACTGATGGAAATCTAATAGGAAAAAGAGACCAAACTAGGAGTAATCTATTTTACCTAGATATGGAGGATGTTTCTTTTCTTATTGTAAGATTTGATGATGTGTGGCTATGGCATATAAGGCTATGTCATGTAAACTTTGATAATCTAATCAACATTAGCAACATGAAGAAAGTTGGAGGATTGTCTAAATTGAAGAAGCCTGACAATACAATGTGCAAATAGTGTCAGCTAGGAAAGACAACCAAGTCAAGTTTCAAGAGCAAAGCCTATACTTCCAAAGAAGTACTAGAGTTTTTCCATACTAATTTATGTGGTCCAATAGACGTGCAAAGTTACAAAGGAGACAAATATATAATGTTGTTTGTTGATGACTACTCTAGAATGATGACTGTCATGTTCTTAAAGAAAAAATCTGATGCATTTCAAATGATTAAGTGGTATTTGGCTAGGGTTGAGAAAGAAATAGGAAAGAGTCTAAAGTGGTTTAGATCAGACAGAGGAGGTGTGTTCACATCAAAGGAATTTGAGACATTCTACAATGATAAAGGAATTAAGAGACAAACATTAGCACCTAGAACTCCCCCATAGAATGTAATTGCAAAAAGGAGGAATAGATTAGTGATAGACTGTGCTAGAACATTAATGATGGAGAAGAATGTTGCTCCAAAGTACTAGAGAGAAGCTATAAGTACAACTATCTACACCCTAAATCAAGTACAAATCAAGAAAGGTACTAATGGAACACCTTTTGAACTATGGAATGGTCACTTAGCCAACGTTAAACATTTCAAAGTGTTTGGTTGTAAGTGTTATATTCTTAAAGATTCTAGAAATGGAAAGTTTGATGCAAAGAGTGATGAAGGAATATTCTTTGGATACTCTAGTAGAAGTAAAGCATATAAGTGTTTAAATACTAACACTAACAAAGTTGTGGAGAGTGTAAATGTAAACTTTGATGAGCATATAGAAGTTCAAGATAATGAATCCATCAAGAAACTAGAAGAGTACAAATCCTTTGTGTACTTCTATGAAGGAATGCCTGCTAAAGAAGAAGTTGTCAATCAAGTTGGGAATCAGCAACAAGTTTCAGCATCTGTCAAGTCACAACTAGTAAATGCTGAGTTGCATTCAAAATTCAAGTTGTAGAATGAAGAAAATGCACATTCTGATTCTAAAATCAATATGCATGAAAGAGATGATGAGCTACCTGAAAGAGATGTGCACAATGACTCTGATGCTAAAAGACCAAACATGGAAACAAGTATAGAACCTAGGCTATCTAGGTATGTGAGAAGGCATCACCTAACTAATCAAATCATTGGTGACAAGGAAGCCAAACCAATGACAAGAAACAAACTAAGAATTGAATCATGTCTGCTGAGCAAGATTGAACCCAAGATAGTGAGAGATGCACTACAAGATGATGATTGGTGAAAAGCTATGGAAGAGGAGATTGAGTAGATAGAGAAGAACAAAACTTGGACTTTAGTTCCAAGACCAGTTGATAAGAATGTGATTGGTACTAAGTTGGTGTTCAGAAACAAGCTAGATGAGAATGGTGAGATCGCAAGAAATAAGGCTAGACTGGTCTGCAAAGGTTATGCACAAGAAGAAGGACTGGACTATGGGGAAACATTTGCTCCTATTGTAAGAATGGAAGGAGTAAGAACTTTACTTGCATATGCTACTTATAAAGGTTTCAAAGTCTACCAAATGGATGTAAAGTTTTCTTTTCTGAATGGTATACTAGAAGAAGTCTACATAGAGAAACCAAAGCATTTTTTTGATGACAATAACAAGGATATGGTTTGCAAACTACATAAAGCACTCTATGCTTTGAAACAAGCATCAAGAGCTTGGAATGAGAGACTTCACAAATATCTATTAAAGATAGGATTTGAGAGAATAGATTAAAATAGAAACTTGTACATCAAATTAGACAAAGGTAAGGATATTCTAATATTAGAAATCTTTGTTGATGATATAATATTTGGAGGAAAAGATGCACTATGCAAAGATTTTACTGATCAGATGAAACATGAGTTTGAGATGTCAATGTTTAGGGAAATTAAATTCTTTGTTGGATTGCAAGTATATCAACTAAAACATGGCATACTTGTGACCAAATCAAAATATATCAAGAAGATACTCAAAACATTTGGCTTAGAAGACTCAAAACTAGTCAGTACATCAATGATAATAAGACATAAGTTATCCAAGAATGATGAATTAGCTGAAGTAAATTAGACAATGTATAGATCAATGATTGGAAAGTTACAATATGTTGTACATAGTAGACCAGACATTGCATTAGCTGTTGGAATAGTGGCAAGATTTTTTGCAAATCCAAGAGAAAATCATCTCATGGCAATGAAAAGAATAATAAGGTACATAAAAGGGACAGATGAATTTCCCTTATATTACAAGAGGATTGAAAAGTTTGAACCGAATGCCTACACTTATGTAGATTGGGGAGGTAATATAGATGATAGAAAAAACACCAGTGGAGGAGCACTCTTCTTAGGTAGAAGATTAGTCACTTGGACTAGTAAAAAGAAAAGTTGTACCTCACAGTCCATAGCTGAAGCTGAGTATGTTGTAGTTGCCATCAACTGTACCAACATTGTAAGGATTAAGCACCTATTGAAAGGTATGAAGGAAGAGATAACTGAACTTGTGATACTCTATTGTGATAATAGAAGTGTCATCAACATATCAAAGAATCTTGTGATGCATGCCAAAAAAAATTACATTGCAATTAAGTATCACTATATAAGAGAACTGGTGGAAGACAAACATGTGAAGATGGAATATATCAACTCAAAGGAACAAATTGCTGACATCTTCACAAAACCATTACCTAAAGATGCATTTGAGTATCTTAGAGGTAAGCTAAGGATAATGCCCCTATCAAAGACTATTTGAGCAACAACAAAATTTCCCTACATCAAATAAATTGATTTTTGAAATGATATAAGTTGATGTAGAGGATACTTACTAAGCTAAAATTCCAAATTAGTCACAACCATGGTGATAGAGGGAGAAATTGGAAGCTAAAAATGATACACTTGCATGATAAGATGTTGAGATAATATGTCTTTGGCATTGTTGTCAAAGAGGGAGAAATAGCAAAAACTAATCAAATCTAGAGGATCAAAGGGAGATAGCAAAAACTAATTAGACATCTAGAGGGAGAAATAGCAAAACTATAGGATCAAATGTGTAGAGGGAGAAATAGAAAAAAGGAAGGAGAAACAAAATAGAAGCTAAGAGGGAGAAGCAGAAGCAAAGAAATCAGTCAAGATAATAGATCTAAGAGGGAGTAGATCAGAGAGGGAGTAGAACAAAAAGGAGAAGATAGTGTATTAGCAAAGAGGGAGATATGAAAGATGATGAAAATGGTAATGACAATAAATTTTTTTTTGGCATTTTAACCTAGTTAGTATATTGATAACTTGGTTGATCAGTTTGGTTTGCCATCAATGCCAAAGAGGGAGATTGTTGAAATCTGATTGAAAAGATCATTGTTGAAGAAGGGAAATTGTTGATAAAGAATGTTTCCAATCATTGTTTTGTCACTAATGTCAAACCTACTATTTACTAGAATGACAATTTCTTATACGATCCAAGTACTATCACTTAGTTGATTGATGAAGGGGATTCAATTAATAATATGTAGCAAAAGCACCTAAGGGAAGGTTGAGTTATGATGTTGTAATGAAGTACAATGATCAGTTAAGACAATTGTAAAATGATGTATTGATAATATACTTGAAGATACAGAGGTTGGCTACACTTAGAAATATTAAAAGAATAAGTTGTAACAAGACTATTTGCAAAGCTTGATTAAATTCATTAGTGGGTGTTAAGCAAGTTAGTTCATGCCAAGTAGATTTTCAGTAAGTGTTGAGTAAATGCAAAATCTAGTGCATATAGAGTGAAATTGTATAGGTGTTGAGCAAACAATACGTGCCAAGAAAAGTTCAGGTGTCAAGCAAGATGAAATTTAATAGGTGTCAAGCATCAGTGCAACTTAGTTGATGCTGAGTGAATCCATAGTAGGTGTTGAGTAACACAGTATGTGTTGAGCATCAGTAATTCAATATTTCTGAGATGTTGCATTATTTGAAAAGTCAAAGATTTGCTAGATTTGATCCAATAAGGTTGTTAGTTTGAATTTTGTGAGCCAAATGGAAGATAAGGATGGTCAACTGGTGGTATAGAATTTTAGGTTAACTATTTTTAGGTGAATACAAGAGGATTCCACATGATGTTTCTAGAAGAAATAAGATGGAGGAAAAGATACATCGTATCTAACCTAATTCATTCAAACCCAAAATATGAGTAGGAAATAAGATCAAAAAAGTAGGCCAAACTTCTACTTAAGGAGTTATAGGTCAAGAATCAAAGAATGTGGTTAGAGAGAGTGGTTGGCTAGAGTGTATGGTGTCAAGAAGAAGAAGATATTGAGAGGGAAGAATAGAGTGCCGAGACTCTACTTTGATAAGTGACCAAAAAGGAGATTGCATTGGCATAATGAGAAAGAAGACTCAAGGAGATGAAGCTTGAAAGGTGGACAAGCTGTCAAAGCTACATAGACTGAAAGCTAGGAAAATTTGTGAACTAAATTATGATCTAAAATCTTGAAGTTATGTTGTGAGTTATATTAGGTCAAAAGCCCTTATTGTTAGTCTCTTGCAATTGTATTAGTTAGGGAAAAATCCTATGGACTTAGGTTGGTTTAACTACCATTGAGAAATCCTTTAATAGGGTGACATTCCAAGTTGATTGTTTTGAAGTCCTTTAACCAGGCACACTCCTAATAGGGTGTTTCAAATCCCTTAATTGGGTCACATTTAACAGTGTGTTGTAGCCTTTAACAAGGTAGCCTTTAGCAATTTTCTCTAGGAAACCAGCAGGTTTCCAATTTTTTACTATGAGACTAGGTTGTTGCTGGTTTTAGTTCCTATCTAATTGAGCAAAGCTCTAGCAATGAAGGCTACACATCCACTCTTGTGAAGATTTTCATTTTCATTTTATGTCTTGTTTCTCTAACATAAATGGAAATTAATGATAGATCATGTGACATATCTGGAGTTTCATTTAGTGTTACTAGTTAATGTATTTGGTCTTCCTAAGGATAAATACAAAAGGGGATTTACAGTGAGTTATCCGAGTTTTCTTATTCTATTTCTTGATTCTTCATATACTATTAACTTTTTAATTGAATGAATAAGGTTTCTTCAATTTAAGGTAGGGTGGATGAGTTGTATATTAGATCCATCATTGCTTTTAACTCAAGTAGTTAAGTAAGTGCTTTAATGATTTGATAGGGTTCCTAGGTGTATGGAGGGGATATTTCATAAGAATGGAATTTAGAGATTTCAGTTGAAAAACTTAATTGTAATGCAATCAAGTTAGGTCATCCTACTAGTAATGACTCTATGTTGCAATGGATAAGGCATTGATCACTAAATCAGATGCAAGCTTATATGAAGGTCATTTGCAAAAATCCTTTTAATAAAATCAATTTACTTTTCCATGTTTTCTAGTGGGCTGAAAGGAATTAACCCTCACCTAGCTTATGAGTTAATAGGTTATGATTTGTAGCTATTTTGTTCCTATGTTATTGCATAATTATCAGAAGATAAAAGGGTTTTATCTACTATTATTAGGTTCAAATTATATGTTTAATTGCATTGGTACCATATATTAGAACCTCAAGGTTAACCCGCCTAGGCTTTGCAAAGCCTTAAGTGAAGAAGGAGTTATGCCTTATAGTTGGCCCAAGATTGTAGTTGAGTGCATCCATCATAAGAATTTGTTAGCCTTAGATGTATTGGTCTAGTTTCTTGGTTAATTTTAAAACTATCAAATCAGGAGCCAACATGATGTAGCATTTAAAGAATATATTGATAAGTTTATGGTTGTGTATCAAGATGATCTAAGTACATACTCAAAGAAGGTTGAAGACCATTGTAGGGATTTGGAAAATATTTTTATCAAAGCCTTGGAGTATGATGTTTCCTTAAACCTAAAGAAGTGCACATTTTGGGTAATAGAGGGCAAGTTGTCGGGTCATATATTGTCCAAACATGGGGTGAAGATTGACCCTGAAAGAGTAGTAGCAATTGATAAGGTGTCAAAGCCCAAAAATTTCAAAGGTATATAGTCTTTCTTTGGGCAAGTTAATTTTGTAAGGGGATTTATAACTAACTTTGTTGAGGTTAGAAGACCAATTTCAAAAATGCTGAAGAAAAGAGCAAGTATTAGTTGGGAAGGTGAGCCTACTATTGCCTTCCAAGAAATTAAAACTGCTATAAAAAAATGTACCAGTTCTTAGAACATCAAATTATGAAAAACTAATGCATATTTTTTCTTTTGCATCTTTCCATACTGTAGCAGTTGTCTTGATTCAAAAGAATGAAGAAGGCTATGAGAAACCAATTGCATTCTATTGTAAATATATTTAGTCTACTAAGATGAAATATGAAATAAATGAGAAATAGGATTGTGCTTTAGTCATAGCAGTAAAGGATTTTAGATGCTACTTAGTGGGTGCTATTGTTATTTCTTTTGTGCCTAGTACAATAGGCAAGGATATCTTTTCTTGGCAGGAGGTTTCTGGTGGAAGGTGCAGATGGATAAATAGAATTTAGGAATTTAATATTGATATCCAAATCACCAAGTTAGTAAGAGGTCAAGGGTTAGCAAAGTTGATGGCTCAATCAAACTTAGATGCTAATAAAATAAACATGGTAAGTAATGAACTCAAATCAAACGCATGTCATATGGATCATTATGACTGGTATTTAAACGTAATATTTTAGTTGCAACACATGGAAGCCCCATGCCACCTAAAAAATAATGAAAGGAGAATTGTTAAGTTGCATGCCATTAGGTATGTTATTGTTAATGGAGGTCTTTGGTGGAATTTTTTTGAAGGGATACTCTTGAAATGCATTGATCAAAATGAATAATAGAAAGTACTAATTGATATATATTATGCAATATGTGGGAGCCATAACATGGAAAAGACTACTTCCCACAAGATTATGAGGACAAGATTTTGCTGGCCTAGCTTATTTAAAGATGCACAAATTCTAGTTAAAAAGTATGATTCTTGCTAGAGATTTGCAGGAAAATTAAAGTTCTTTGGTAACACTCCTATGCAATTAGTAGAAGTATAGGCACCCTTTTAGTAATGGGGGATGGATTTTATTGGTGAGATTTCAACCAAGTCCAGTACTAGCTACTCATGGATATTGGTGGTGACTAATTACTTTACAAAGTAGGTGGAGGCTATTCTTACAAGAAATTCTTCTAGTAAGGTGGTAAATAATTTTAGACTAAATAATATCATAACAAGGTTTGAGTGTCCTAAAAGAATAGTCACTCATAATACCATGTGCTTTAGGTCTAAAGAATTTATTAAGTTTGTTGATAAGTATGGCATTACTAGATCTCCACAAGGAAATGGACAAGTTGAATCTACAAACAAGAGTATGTTAGAAATCATAAAAAGGACTTTGGATGTCAACAAGAAAGCATGGGATTCAAAGTTGCACTTGGTAGCTTGGGCTAATAGAGTGACAATGAAGAAGGAAATAGGTGTACCACCTTTTGACCTTGTGTATGGAATCCAGGCTAGAATGCCTCAAAATAACCTGATCGGCCTATATAATTACATCCAGATGTATGATGATGATATCCTTAATGATATGCAAGAGAGGATGAATGAATTAGTAGGGTTGACTAAAACAAGGAAGGAGGCCTCAGCTAGAAATATAAAACTATAGTTACATACAAAGCATTTGTATGATAGAAAAGTAGTAGCAAGAAAGATTGAACTAGAGGATCTAGTCTGAATGTGGAATGCAAGACTTGAGGATAAAGGTAAACATGGAAAATTTGATCCTATTTAGTTAGGCCTATATCTGGTTGATTCTACATGGGGTGAGGATTCTTATTTCAAAAGAGAACTATCAAGAACCTTTCTTGAAGTGCAAGTTGATGGAAAATTCTTGAAAAAATACTTCTCTTGAAGGTATTTTTCTTTCCATGAATAGTAGATAGGTTTGTATATCTTGTATATTTTGTAAATTTATGTGCATATGTAGAGCCTTTGTATATATGTATATACTTTTGTATAGTCTCAAAAGTTGTCTAATGTTGTCATGTGTGTGGTCTACTTAACCCATATTTTCTAAATTCTTGCATAGATACAAGTTATCCATCATCCCTAGATAGAGCAACTAATAGCCCTTATTTTCACTGAGCCAAAAACTTAAACTTTATTGTGAAAATATTTTTGAAAATACGTTGTGTTGTTAGGGTTTGTATTTTACTTGTTATCAATTCTAGAAAATTACCCTAGCCTGATTATTTTGTCATAGCCTAGTGTTGAAAATCATACCCTAAGGTTGTGTCTTTACCATGTCGAGAAAAGAATATAATAAATCCACAACCTTTTACCTTTACCCTAGTTTTTGTTCCAAGTGGGAGATTGTATGTTAGTTTCAAATAATGAGTTATGATTTTAGGATTGGGGTTTAGGCATATAATCATAAGTTAACTTTTTTCCTCTCTCGACATTATGATGGAAGGGTTAGTGAAGGATCATAAGGAAAAATGTTGGATGTTGAGATCTTATGATGTATCATTTGGTCATAGCATTGCAAGTATTAAAAATAAAGCTTTTGATCTTATGAATCACCTTTTTTCATGTCATCTTAAGTGTATCATAGAAGAAGTCTAAAGTTAAGTTGTAATATGTTATGACGAATAGGTGATCATGTAATAGTAAGGGTAAAAGGGAGGGCTCATGACCATATGAAAAGAAGTGGATCATGGGATTGTAAAGGTGTAAAATACAAGGGGCTATAAAGAGTTCTGATCCTACAATAAAGAGGAGATCAAGATAGCATAAAGGTTTTTAAGGAGACCTCTAAAGATATGAAAAGCCCTAATCATAAGATTGTAGGAGAAGATTTTGAGTTGTCTAATGACACGATAAGGAGGCAAACAAATGAGCATAAATATTTTTGAGACACATGCCAGTTCATATCTTCCAATACTATGAGTAGCAATAGATCATAATATCTCAAGGGTAACTTAAGAGCTTTCTGAAGCTATGAAGCAGTGTTTGATCGTAAGATCATGAAGAAGATAGTTAAAGTTTCCAAGGCTACAATGAAGCAAAGATAACTACCTATGTATGGTCATAAGTTAGCAGTAGTAGTTGAGAACTATAGCCTCTAATGTTACGAGATAGGTTAAAGGACTGTGATCGTGTGATCATAAGATAAGAAATAATAAGGCCTAATGTTAATCTAAATCTTGATCATGAGATCATAAGGGTTTGTGAAAAGGGGAATGAAATTACAAGAAAGGCATGGCTAAATGCAAGTATAAAATTGTAAAGCAAGTAAAAGAAAGATAAGATGTTATGGAAAGGCTTGTTAACCTTTTAGCATAAGATCACACATATAGAAGACACTTTGTTTCTAGTGTTCTGATCTTAAGATAAACTATGTCAGCTCATAAGATCGTAAGGGACTTAAAGGTAGGCTTCGAGGATATGAAAAATGGTATATTGTAGGATCATAAAAGCCATTTTATGGACTTATAGTAATGCAATAAGGGTTTGAATTCAAAGGATTGTAAGATCATAAAGCCAAAGTCACCCACCTAAGACAATACAAAGGCTTATGCTTTAAAGTTGATCATAAGATCATAAACCCTAAAGTTTGACATAAAAATGAGAATTTCACAGTTCTAAGATGGAAAATGACAAAAAGCCCTTGATCAATTATTTTTGAGAAAAGTACAAAGGGTCTGAGCTAGATAGTTATGTAGACACTCCACTGAAGTGACATTAAGATGCTGAATTTAACATTCAAGCATACATAATACCAATGCAGAGGGATGTTGATGAAGTACATGAAGTATAAATACAATCTATAAATCAATTACAGATTACCATTCATAGAGAGAAGAAAATCCCAATAGTTGCAAAGCTTTCAGTGCGAGCAAATAATTGTTTTTAGTGCTAATTATAGAATTCACAAGTATTTTTAGTATAGTTAAGATGTCTAATAAAGAAGTGGAAGAGATTTAGGCTTGAAACATAGAAATTGTAGAAACCTCCACTTCTACAAAGTCAAACAAGTTTGTTGATGAGTGGATTAAATTATTCCTTGACTCCTCCAATGCTATTTTTGCAAATGATCATGACTTAGAGACCCATATAAATTTTGTAGAGATGCTATATGCACTAGAGTTATTGGTTCTGAACTATTTAGATACTTCTACCATAACAAGACAAACAAGATTCTTGTTTCCAACCCATAGAAGAAAAAATCTTGCTAAGCTTATATTTCCAGAGGTCTTTGTTGATGTTGATTTGGTGAAGGCCCTTATTAAATCATACAATCTAGCAACTAGATCATTTCACAAGTAGGATAGCACCATTCTGTACACATTAGATTGTGCTTCTTTCATAGAAGCTTTTGGATTGGATGGTTTCATGGGTGAACCAATAGACCTAGTTGACCTACAAAAGAAATTTGAAAGAAACACCAAGGCATACATAGGGAGGACTATGCTATAGAATATCCCTATGAACTTTAAGAAGGTGTGTAATTACCCTTAAAAGGTGAATAAGATGATGCCCTTGGACAAATTCAAGAATTATTTTGTGAAGAAAATCAATGGTGTCCACAAGGTAGTGGGAAAACATGGATTTGACATGGTGTATGGTGCAAAATTTATTATTGTCATAGATGTACAAGATGCCTACCATGGTGGAGAATACAACTATGTAGAATATATCCTAGAGAAAATGAAGGAAAATATAGGGCTGACATAGAGTGGAGAAATGGGATATTTCAAGTTCCACCATTATTCACTACTGATGCATTTGATTTTGTACAAGAACGTGGGGTACATTAGCCCTGATTTCATTGATAACACATCTGATGCAAATGAAGAGCTACCAGTTTAGCTATGGACACATGTCATGCCCCAAAATATGAGGACAAAACACAAGTAATTTTATTTTTTTAAAGTTAAAAATAATTAAGTCCACTAAGTTTGATAAGATTGTTCTTTCATAATTTTAAGAGTAGGTACAACGAAGATAGAAATAGGTTCTTCAATCAAGACTCTTGATATTCCATTAAGTTTTTAAAAATCAAAGTGTGGGACAATTTTGTTATCAAATCAATTTCGACATTTGTTTCATTTTACATTAACTTTAAAACAATAGATTTAAAATTATTCAAATAACAATATAATTAAAGATAAATTCAATGTTTATAACAAAGTATGTTTCATCTCATACTAGATTAATATAATTAAAAAAATAAAAATAAAACTATAATCCTTTTACCAACTACAAATCTTTATTTTAAATATCATAACAAATTTAAACTTTATTTCTAAACAATCATATCAATAACTTTACAATTCTATTAAAATCAAACCATACTAACATTATTTAAAAACATGCTAATTAACATATTATTTTCCTCTATAATCTATTTAAAATCAAAACATATTAACATTATCTACAAATCGAATATCTTCTTCAACTAACAATATTACTAAAATAACATACTAATTTACTTTACAATTATATCTATAAAAAAAAAATATTAAAACTAAATTTAAAACTACATTAATTACTAAACCTATAACTAACATTTTATTTTAATACTAATGTTAATTAAAACATAAACTAAATTTAAACTAACATAAATTTAAGCAAAACTTAAATCACAACTAATTTGAATTTTTTTAAAAAAATAACTTTTAAATAACAACCAAACTAAACTAAAATTAAATTAGAAACTAATCTAAACTAACTTAATGTAAAGCTTTACAAAAATAAAATAACAATCAACTAAACTAAACTAATATTAAAATTAAAACTCTTTTTATTTTATTTTTAAAAAAATCAACAACTAACTTAATTAATATGTACCCTACGTTTTTTATCCCTTCCCACTATACATGGGATCTTGTCTCCCATTAAAGGCACCTAGAAAATAGGTGAAGGTGTGATGTTTCTTTTTTTTGAAACTTTCTTTTTGAACTTTAAATTATTCAAACATGACATGACAAGGTGATGTTAGCCGTACCTGCCATTTGCTACGCATAGAAAAAAGGGGTAGAGTAGTTATTTTAGAAAGTTTATTAGGTAGGATATTTTTACAACTTAATGTAAGTGTATTATTTTTCTTTTTATTTTGAATTTTAAAAAAAAATTATTATTGCAATTATTATTATTTTTTTGAATTTAAATTGTAAAATAAAGATCTATAGAATATTCTCTGTGACAAAAAAAGGATAAAACATTTCTCATACAAAATCCAGAGACTTTTTTTGGCTCTAGGATAAATTTTATTTTTCAAGGCATTTTTTTGTTCTAAGTATGATTGTTTTTTTAAAGCAACATATTATCTATCTATATATATATATATATATATATATATATATATATATATATATATTCCCCAAAGAAGTTTAAAACTTTAAATAGTTTCTCTTCTTTCTTGTTTTGTTTTTAAGGCCTCTTTATTTTCTAAGTATAATTTTCTTTACAATGCAATCCATTTTTTAAAAAATTGCTAATAGAATGTACTAGCTATCTGGTTACACTAAGAACTTGAATAATTTGTTTTAATAACATTGCACAATTGTCCTTATTTCCTTATAACTATGAAAATGAATTAACGTTCCACGCATAACATAATTTTGCCTTAACAAATATATGAACATTGAATTTTTACATAATGCAACCTCATCATTTCATTTTATTTTTTGATGTGTATCCATCTCATTGAAAATTACAATTAAATCACAAGATAAACAATTTTACTCAAACACCAATTTTATTGGCAAACCTGATTCAAAGGCTCAGCCGGGAAAGAATCAGGAAGAAAACCCAGCTTCATTGCCAATCCAACAAAGTTTTGAGATACAAATTACATAGGATTTCAATCCTAAATTACAACACTTAAATTAAATTTCCTTCATGATTTCTCAACAAGGGTTCCATATCCAATTCAACAACACATTTTTATGAACCATGGAGGAAACAAATATCTGATCGGGTGACAACCAAGCATAACCAAGAGACAATCAAGCAAGCATAATCATACGTGGTTTACACAATAGGATTCACAATGAATCAAAACTAGGGAAAGGTGGATTCTTCCAACCAGGAGAAGTCAAGCACAACACCAAACAGATGCCCAATCAGGGCTATAAACCAAGAACTTTCGTTCTTCCATTTCAACATACCATACTCATACAAGGTTTGTGCTGACAGGTAGCGGCCCATAACACCCTACCCTTTCTCCCTCTTCTCATCTTGAGAAGAGACTCTACACTGATTGGAGTCCAACTAAACAAAACTTTCCCAAAATTGGTCACTTCTGCCCTCTCCAAGGGTGAGTAATACCAAAACACCCAAGCAAGAAAAAATCTCAAAATTGCAAACATAAACATGAAAGGAAATCATCCAAAAATAACATGGTTTTCAAAGCTTCCCAACATAACCAAAAACATACAAACATTGAAACAACAACAAGGTAGCATAAGCATGAAACAAACATGAAAATTGAATAAGGGAGATGAGAATTCTAACCTTCACAAAGAGGTAATGGCAATGAAAAATTTTGAGTAGAGCTTCCCTTTCCTTGCTTCAATCTTCAAGAACTCCTCTCTAAATGTAGAGATTGGGTAACAACCTCCACAAGACTAAGAAGGGCCTGTAAATAAGCCTCCAACTCAACCACCAAAAAGAGCAATAACTATTTCCACCCACTAGCAATTATAGAAACTCCTAACTCAACCTACACTATGGTTACAACCTAAGTGGAGATGCGGTGAGGTAACTCAAGATAACCATGGTCAATTTTCGCACAAAGGCAAAAAGAGACTTTTTGAGTGACCTCAAAAGTCAATAAAAGGGGCTTAGGGATTGGAAAAGACCCCTAACCCATACCCATACCCTTTGGGTATAATAATTTTATGTTTTAAAGCCTAAGGGATAGGTTTAGAGCCAAACAAAAGTTAGGAATAAAATTAGGACCAACTAACAACTCTAAAATGTAGATTAAGCACTAATTCAGATTAAGGGTGACTAAACTTGATTAAGAACCCAATTAGCAAACTGACACTAACTTAAACCAACTTGGGTCCAAAGGTTACACAACTAACCCTAATCAACACACTGAAGAACATAAAAAATTTACGAGTGTCAAGCGACACTAAAAGAACATAGTTATGAACATTAACATTCACTGAACACAGAAAGATACATACATACATCTCACAGTACAATACATGAATTATGAACGACAAGGTTTCCAAAATTAACACATAGAGATCAGTTCTGTCCCTCCGTCGGTTTCCTCAGTTAAAATAACTGCACACTCATTGCACACATCAGTAGTCTCAAAAATCACATGCAATATATACGTATCAGAAATTCACATAAATTGAAACATACATAAATCAGGGTTTCTTTCATCCTACTTAATTCTCAACCATTAAAAATCTCTTAAATCAAAGTATCAATCGTACATTTACCAATTTCATCAACATACATATACATAAAAAATTAAATGACAAACATCAATATATTTGAAAGTAACATCACATAACATGAAATAATATAATATGTTCTAAGTATCAGATGATGTCTCGATATCTCGAGTTGTGAGTGTCAAAATGATAAAATAACAACTAAGGCTACGAAGGGTCGGGGCGAGGCCTCACAACACAGGTATGGGATAGTTCTTATTACTACTCTGATTTTGTTTCTTTCTTTAATAATTTTAGTGTTTTTATAATGAAAATTCTAGACCCTAGCTACTTTAGGGCACCTAATATTTTGAAGAGTCTTTTGAGACCAGCCCTACTTGTAGAGGGTAAAAAATTAGATCATAATTGGGGTGATATTTTATTATTTCCAACTTTTTCCTTAATGAGAGTATCTGGTTGTCCTCAACCACCCCATATTTTTTCCAATTTCATTCCCCCTAGATTCACCATCATTGAATTCATGTGGCAATTATTAATGGTAAATAGGGAGTACCTAGGACCTAAGGTGCAAAAAAGCACATTTCTATGTAGATGCTTTAGGGTTGGAGAATTTTCAATAGGAAAAGAGTCCTTAGACCAAATACATTCTTTTCTCCACCATTTCAATTTATCAACTAGCCCTTATAGAATGTATGATCCTAATAATTATATGAGGAATACCCTCAAAGAAATAATAATTTATGTGTTGCAAAGCACCAAGGAATTGCCTCATGAGGACCTCATTCCAAATATTGTTACTAAGGGTGAGGTAGCTAACGAATAAGCCAAACTTGATGATGTTTTAAGCATAGAAAGGGAATTGAAGAGTGTAGATCCTAACTTCAAAGGATTTTGCATGGATGTCTCCTATCCTCATTGAATAAGGAAAATGGTGAATTATCATGCTATGATCATGGCAGAGATGCCTACAAGGGCAATTGGTGAAGAAGAAAGAGTGAATCCTGGTAGCCCAGAACCAACTATAACCCTCAAAATTGAAGAGGATGAGCCTATAGAGCCATGATGTGTTACTAAAGGAACCAAAAGGAAAAAGGCAGCCCATATACCTAAAAGGGTGATATAGAGGACTCTCCAGATCCTGCCTAGTAAGAGTCAGTATTTTTCTGACCTAAGAAAGAGCTACATATAGGATAGAGTTAGTGTAGCAGAGAACACTCTTACTAACTTGGAGTTGGCAGTAGCAAAGTTGGATGACAAGATCATCCAAGCCCAGTAGTTCATAAAAGATGATGAATTCATTAATTATAACGATTTTAAAAGCTTTCTATATTAGATCAAACAAAGTGAACTAGTATTAAAGATGAAACTAAGGGAGTCTAATGAGGAGAAATAGAAGTTGACATAAAAACTACATGCTTATGACCCAAAGAGTGAGGGAATGCTACTGGTGCCTAGTTGGGATTGGGAGCAAGCATTTATGCTTGAACAAATTAGGAGACAAGAGAGTACCATATCATATGAGGCATATGGAGTTGGTGGATTACTAAGGGGAACATGATTCAATGTTGATTCCAAGTCTCTAGTTGTGTGGAACATGGCTCCTACAATAAATAAGCCTAAGCTAATGGATGTGTAGAGCATAGAATAGGGAAAAATGATAGTCTGGACTTTATAAGGTACCTCAGGTATAGAAATCTTGAGGGCCATAAAGCACTTCTCATTTATGAATGAGGCCAAAGTGGAGGAGATAGAAACCCAACTACCTAAGGCTTTCCATGATTATGTAGATGTTAGGAATCTTTATGGAGAGGAGCTTAGGAAGAGCCATATATATAAAAAAAGAATTGAAGAGCTTGAGGCTAAGGTTTAGGGATTGGAAGCTAAAGTTGCATCTCTTAGAGAGAAACTATCAAATAAAGAGAAAATAGCCACTGTAGAATAGAGCACGGAACAATATGTTCAGGAATAGCCACCTAAGGTCATGGCAGAGACAACTACATAGACAGATGAGTTAGAGGTAGAGGATACATAGCCTAGAAGAATGGGCATTGATGCTCCACCAATATAGCAAGGTGATGAGATAAGGACAACTATCCTTAGAAGTATGAAAGGCCATAGAGTTGAAACTCTAAATAATATATCTCAATAGGCCCATACATTATATGTTTCTTTAAATGGTACTGAGCAGGTTTACAATGAAGCATTTGCATGGCTATCACCCACATTCAATCTTTGGGGGCCATACACTCAATTCTTAGGGAGGCTTATTATGTTGATGGGAAAAAAGGAAGATTTTCCTAATAAGATTATTATAGTAAAGGAGGGCCTAGAGGTGGTAAAGGAATTAATTGGCATATTTACTAGAAAAATGTAAATAAAACAAGGAAAAATGAAAGTTTTATCTCATGGAATTAAGCCATGTATTCCACCCATTTTGGATGCAAACAACAAGTTGAGAGATTGGAAGGAGTGGTCCAATTCCTTCAATGCAATATTAACTTAGGAAACCACTTCAACAATTTTTGAAATTAATAGTGATGACCATTCAGCAATTTGGTTGACTCCTTGTTCAAAGTTAAAATAGATTTGAATAAGTTTTTAGTGGAGTCAAAAGCTATAATAGATGTTAGGTGGATTAAAGCCACAAAGGATTTAGAAGAAGTTAAATTAAATGAGTGGCACACCAAAAGAGAGATCTATATTAGGGAAGTGGTGGTAGAGATTAAATCTTTGTCGATGAGAGGTAGTTGAAGATTTACTTGCTAAAGATAGTAGAAGACAAAGGGATTGAAGTTAAAGCTCCAACAATAAATAGTCACCTGCTGACTTTGCAACCACCTCCTATTTTTGGTTCAAGCATAAAGGAATGTCTTAAATGTAACTTTTAGTACATGTATTGCCACCTTTCTCTTCCATTAGGCTTTTGACATGTGTCCTCCTCCCATATGAAGCTTGTTTTAGTCCTCATATATGAGGGTTTCCAAGATGTGGAGTAGAGGCCAGAAGTCCATAGAAATTTTAGTTTTTATGTCATTTATATTCTGTCTAGTTTTGTTAATTGTATGAATGCATTTAGTTTTGTAAACTTGAAGATACAATGAGTACAAATGATCAAGTTTTCAAGTTGTTAGTTATATTTTGAGCCTATATCAATATTGTATTAGTTTTCAAAGGAAATCAATACAAAATGAAATTATGCATATTGGTGTCACTAAGTTTTGTCTCTTTTCTTATATATATGTGATCTTGGGATTGAATTAAATAAAGTTTTTTCAATTTAATGCAGTTTGGATGAATTGTATGTCTCTTATTGATTTCTTTTAATTCAACAAAGTTAAGTAAATGCTTTTAGTAAGTGATAAGGTTTAGGGCATATGAGAGGGATATGATAAGAATGGAATTTAGAGTTACCCTTTGATGAATTTGATTGAAAGTCAATTAAATAGGTCTAAAGTTGTTAGTTTTGAATCTATATAACAATAGATAAGGCATTGATCAATTAATTTTAGTTGCAAGTTGATGGATCATATACTTGTTGAATACATATATCAATAAAAATCAATTTTCCATTTATGTAATGAAGAACTAAAGTTGATGGTCAACACTTATTTTTGATAGCTTCCTTTCGGTTATAACTTGCTATTAAAATCAAAGAGTTTGTTACAAATCTAAGAAGAAATTGTGACCAATATCTACTAGGGGATAGGTTTGAAAGAAGAAGATCATAAAACCTATCATACCAATCCCTAAGGTGCACCCACCTTGGCCCTATAGAGCCTAAAGTGTAGAGAATCTTTCTGATTCTATTAAAGTTGATCTAGAACTAAGACTAACCCTGTTGAATATAGGATTTTGCTAATCCTAAGGCTTGTTTCTATCACATATTTTCTGGTATTGGGTTTAGAGAAAACTAGTAGGTCCTTACCAAAAATAACTCCAAGAGAGTGACTATTATTGAAGAAAATTTTTCTGTGTAAATAACCCAACTAAACCAAAGAGCATTAATAGATGAAGTCTAGAACCATTCTCATCACATTGATCTACTATCTTAGAGGGTTCTCTTTCCTTCAAAAAGAGTCAATGAAGTTTTCTTTTTAGATAATGAAAAAGGTTTTTCCATAGTGAGTTTTTCAACAATCAATGAGTTATGTTATGTGCACTTGAAGGAATCTTCAGGATCCTATCCTAGTACTATATCTATGTTTTCAAAAAGAAATATGCAATTGAGATAGAGTTAAGCTATGTTTTCTGGAGGTTTCTTTTAGAGAGAATTTATGCAAAGTGACTACTAGTAAATCAATTGTATCTTTTGATAGATATAGAATTTATTTTATCAAATTTATAGGATGGTTAGAGACATTTTTAAGATGCTAAAATTAAAATGGAAAAATTATATATGTAGTTTGAGATGACTTATTGAAGACTATTCAACATATTGTTTCTTGTGAGATGATTATTGATAAAATCATTGTCAAAAGAGTTTAATTGTAATATAATATGTTTTTCAATATCTTAAGGATGTCCTATATTATTTATTTTAAAGTGAGAAAACCTCAAGGTCAACTCAATACTTTTTTAGGATTTGTTATAAAGGAAATGTCACTTCCATGTAGTAAAGTGTGAATTGTCATTTTTGATTAATGAGATTGTTGTGCACACTTGAATAAAAATTCAAGTAATGTAAGAGAATATATTTATGTTTATTGATATACTGTGAGCTTCAAAGGATCTATATTAGAAAATAATTTGTATTATAGTGGTGCAGGAGCACCTAGGATCATAATTGAGGTCCTAAATAGTTTTGTCTTGTACATGGTTTTATCCAACCACTAGAGAATAAGGGATAAGTATAAAGACACAAGGGTTTGATTATATTCATATACATAGGTAGGTGAGAGTGAGAAATTTTGGGGTCAAGAAGTGTCCTTGAAATGCATAAGTTGCTTATAATTGGTCATTTGGGTCAAAGGTTAACCAAACCCTGGTCAAAAACTCCAAAGTTGGGAAATAGTGTTAGAAGTTGGATTTGGAACTTAATAGACTCATATGAGGTGTCTTAATTCCTAAAAATGGTCAAAGTGAAAAGTTGTGAAAAGTTGCTTAACTAGCTTTCCATTTTACAAAAGTTTCTCAAGCAATTTTGCATTTTGCAAGTTGCACTTGACAACATTGCCAATATTGTGCAAAACCCAAGCAACTTGATTTTTTTTCAGTTATTGCACCCATAAAGGAGCTACCACATGTCCCAAAAAGGTATAAAAAAACATCTTATTCCTAGTTGAATGGTTTGTATTGAGATTGTATGAAATTACATTGGAAGTAATAGAAGACAATGTATTTTCCCATCACAGTCATCTTGCACACTCAAAATCTAAATGTTAATGGATTTATTGGGATCTATGTTTTACCTTGATAGATAGAGGATTTAATTTAGTCTCTTGTGTAGTAATTTGGGTTCTTTAAGTTCTATTTAGGTAGGTGTTTGAAAATCATTTTGCAACTATATAGCTTGTTGCCCTAAGTTGACAGATACTAAGAAAAATGGCTCTTTCTTGAGTTCCAATGGTTAAAAATTTATGGAACTTTGGAATCATGAAGGTACATGTAAATAACATGTATGTGTTCATTTTGGTGAGTTTAGGAGTTGGTTTTCTATTTTTAAAGCAAAGCCCTAGGTAAGTAGAAGGTTGTTCAACTAGGTGAAGGTTAACAAAACAATGGAAAAAAAAGCATGGTAGATGGATTGAAATGATCTATATAATTTTTGGTTGGAAGGAAAAACTAGTGAAATCACACTAGACCAAGGGACAAGTCTTGGAGTTTTGATATTGAAAGTGTTTTGATTGAACCTAGTGAACTATTGTGAGAAACCCTTGGAAATAGGGATGCTTTTGTGTGGCAGTGTACGAACATCTTGGTGACCTAAAACTAGATGAATCTTGGAATACTCTAAAAAGGGTATTCAAACCTAAAGCTCTTTTAAAAACTCCTTTGGAATATTATGAAGCTAGAGGCCTAAGACTTAATTACAAGGCCTAATTGCTACTAGCCCTAGTAATCCTCTTGAACAAGGATTCTTGAGATCATCAAAAAATTGCTAACTCAAACCTCATCAATCACCTTGAAAATCATGAAAGACCTAAATTCCTAAAATCTTGGTGAATGTCTTGGTGTATCCTGTGGAGGGATTGAAGACAAGGGGTGAAGCTAAACCTTGGAGTTAGTGAAGAGTTACAAAATTGGCAAGCTAAATTTGTGAAGTAGGGGAATGGGAGAAGCATTCCCTTAGTAGTAGGGTGAAGACAAGACCCTAGGAAGGCTATAGGAGATCCTTGAGTGCCTTGGTGGATAGGCCAAGAAAAAATAGAAATCCTTCCTGATCAAATTGGTATTAGAGCTAGTGAAAGATTTGGGCCAAGTGTATGTCTGACTTAGAAGGTGAGTCAATAGGTGAGAGAATCATGGTGAAAAATAAAAAGATAGCAATGTATTTGATAGAGAAAAGGGAGAGAAATAGGATTCTAGAAGAGTCCTTAGAGGCCATGAAAGAAAATATTGAAAAAGTTGTAGAGATAATGATCAAGTTAAAGAGAAGCTAGAAGAGAATGACAACAAGAGAAAAGATATAAATGAAGAAGATACATGACCTAAACCATATCCTCCAATGTAAGAAGAACCTTCCTCAGACATCAAGGAAATAATTTGAAATTAACTTAAAGGTATACCCTTGTTCACATGTAAGATAGATTTAGAATTGGTAATGGAGTGGATGGAAGCATCACTTTGGATGTGAAGGAGTCACAAAGGCTCAAAAGGTGAATGTTGCAAAGGCAAGATTGAGGGGACCAACCCTAACTTGGCAAAAATTTCTCCAAGAAAAGAGGGAGAAGGAAAAAAAGAAACCAATAGCCAGCTAGGAGGCTATGGTAGCCAAAATTAGAGAAAATTATCTTCCTTAAGACTATGAGATACAAATCTACAAAAGGAGACAAAGCTTGAAGCAGAAGGATATGGATGTTGCCTCAGAGGAATTTCAAAAACTATGTTTAAGATCCAATGTTAAAGAGGAGGAAAGTGTGAAGGTAGCTAGACATCTAGGAGGATTGAAATGGTAAATTCAATAATAAATCAGTTAATGGACCCCTTCCATAGTTCACAAGTGTTTTAGTTGGCCCTTAAGGTGGAAGTGAAGAACAAGAGAAAGCAAGATTCCAATGCAAAGGGTAGAGATTCAAGAGGAAAGGGTAGGTTGAAGAGCTAATGACTCAAAACTAAATGAGAAAGAAAATGATAGAAGTAAAAAAGCTATCTACACTAGGGGAAGAGGCTTTAGTAGTGAGGGAACATGAATATTTTGTTGTTTTGTTAGGAGTTCCCATTTTGCTAGCATGAACTGCTATAACTATGGTAACTTAGGACACCCAACATATAGATGCCATGACAAGTCATCCTCATCATCTAAAGGGGAGAATAAGGTAACATATGCTCATGGAGAAGAAGATGATCTCAAAAGAAATTTAGTTAGTATTTCTTAAGAAAAGGGGGAAATTTGATGCTCAAGAGAGTCCTAATAAGAGAACCAAATAAAGAGGAACCAAAGAAAAGAAGGTAATATTTAGGATCAAGTGAAAGATCCTTGGAAAAGTGTCTAAAGTGATCACAAGATTGGGGTCTACTGATAATATTATCTCAGAGGAATCAGTGAGGAAGCTTAAACTTGTCAAGGAACCTCATACTCATGCTTATAGAGTAACTTGGTTAAACAAGGGGTAGAATGGGTTAATAAATGAATAAGCTTGGGAGGATTTTCCATTGGGGATTATAGTGATAAAATACTTTGTGATGTGTTGCCCATGGATACTTGTCATCTTTTATTGGGAAGACCATGGCAATTTGATAGAGAAGTTGTTCATCAAGGTGGAAAGAATGCATACACTTTCAAGAAGATTGGAGTAACTTACATGATACAACCCTTAGTGGAAGAGGAATCTAATGAAGTATCAATAGTAGCACCTAACTTTTCAATGAGGTTAAAAGATATCCTTAAAAACATCAAACATGAAGAGGGAGTAGGGTATGCCGTTTTGGTTAAGCCCAAGGAGGAAGAAAAGACAAAACAAACCACCATTCCCCATGAAGTGAAGCAATTACATGAGGGTTTCCAAGACATCATATGTGATGAAACACCAGCTACCTTGCCTCCTCAATGGGCCATAAGTCACCAAATTGACCTTGTACTAGGGGTATCTTTGCCTAATAAAGATTCTTGCAAGATGACTCTAGATCAAAATAGAAGATATTATTGGATCAAAGCCTCATTAGGAAGAGCATCAACCCATGTGTAGTCCTAGTGGTTTTAGTACCTAAAAAAGGAGGTAAGTGGATAATGTGTACTAATTGTAGGGCCATAAATAGGATCACTATTAGATATAGGTTTCTTATTCCTAGGATGGAGGACTGGATGGATTGTCTAGGTGGTTCTAGGTACTATTCCAAGATAGACCTTCAGAGTGGTTATCACCAAATTAGGATGAAGGAATGGGATGAATAGGAAACTACATTTAAAACCACAAAGGGTCTTTAGGGGTGGCTTGTTATGCCTTTTGGTCTTACAAATGCATCAAGTACATTTATGAGATTGATGAATGAAGTCTTGAAAGACTATACAGGTGAATTTGTGGCCATGTACCTAGATTACATCTTCATATATAGTAAGCCAAAAGAGGAGCACATGAAGCATCTAGAAATGATATTGAGAAGGATACAAGAGGAGAAACTCATCATTAATCTAGAAAAGAGTGACTTCATGAAGCAAGAGTTAGTGTACTTAGGTTTTTTGGTTTTCCAAGGAGATTTGAAAAATGGATCAAAGCAAGGTGGAGGCTATCCTAAGATGGCCTAATTAGTTAGAAGCTTCCATGGATTGGCTGAATTATATAGAAAGTTTGTGAGATTATTTAGTGATATATGTGCACCCATTGTAGATATCATCAAAGGAGGACTCAAAACCAAGTTTTTATGGACTAAAAAAGTGTTGGAAATATTCAAAAGGCTAGGTTATTGAGAGGGGAGGGGTGAATCAGTAACCTCATAAAATTTTTGACATAAGATATCCAATTAGCTTTTAATTTATTCCACTTAATCTAATCCAATAGCATGCATAAGAAATGAAAACATGAAAGAATTCATAACATTTGACATATAGATTTGGTCACCTAAAAACCTTCCAAATAGAAAGTAAAATTGGGATAGGGATGATACCCACAAACTTTAGTATTGAAGTATAAAGTTGGCTTGTTAAGGCTTACATTGATCACTTTTGATGATCTGCCCTATTAGGAGCAATAAGGACTACTACGTACACCTTGTTAAATGATTTTACAAATATACAATGAAGTATGAACTTGATAAAGATATTTCCAAAAGACTATTAGGTCTACCTTGTTAAAGGATTTAACTAATCCACCTGTTAGGATGAAGCAGTAGTTGATCTCTAATCTACAACTTGGTTTGCTAAATGAGGTTCCTTTATGAGCTAGTTACCTTGTTTTGATAGATATGTATTTGATGCTACTTATACTACTATAACTTTTATAATTTTCTCTTTTCTTCTTTTCTTTGATTGCATTCGATTA
Organism: Cupressus sempervirens; assembly: GCA_028749045.1. NCBI lineage: Eukaryota > Viridiplantae > Streptophyta > Pinopsida > Cupressales > Cupressaceae > Cupressus > Cupressus sempervirens. The sequence continues at coordinate 1,034,037 of CM053791.1, forward strand.
CATTGTACTTACTATACACTTGGATATGATACAATACATTACATATATATACCAATCCAATTATATAATTAGAAAGTAGGCCACAATACAAGCTTACACAAATATAACAAAGTCATCCCAAATGAAGACACTCAGGTTCTAAAGACTGACTTGATGAGGTTCTCATACTTGGCATCCACTATAAATGCTCGGCATCATCATGCACTCAGTAGATATAGAAGCTCAATCCATACTGATCACTTTTGAGTAGTCTTGAACTTGGTCTGCATTGACAACTCAATAACTTAGCATATAAACTAAATCACTTGATTCATACTAAGTGACTTAGTCAAAGCTTTCTTTATGAGCTTAGTATAAACTAAATCATTTGGTTAACACAGAGTAGCTCAATTAACACTAGACTCGCATCACATGAACTGTAAACTTGGTAAGCATTGTACTACTCAATTTACACTTGTAAACTCAGCATACACTGAGATGCATGATTTACTTCTCTAATCTTCACCCAAACTAAAACTACTCAACATGTGTAGACACCTAAATTTGATTACACTACTTTGGTAATCTAATTTAGCCATCTCTAAAGGCATCATTAATTAAATTCTTATTTAATTAATCCTTTGTCATCCCCTAGTTGATTAATTTAATTAATCATCTATAGTCCTAATTGATAAATCAAATAATCTATTATTTATCAATTAAATCCTTTTCTCCTATCTAATTCCAAAAATCCCCATTTATTAAATAAATCTATTTGATAAATGAAATCCTCAAATTCAAAAAAAACCCTAACCTATCTCTAATCCTCGATTTAGCCTAATCCACCCCATCCACCCATACTAACCAAGCTTAGCCACTAACTCACCCACCCTCATTAATGCCATCCACTTGCACATCTCTAACATCCCTAATCTAATCCTAAACCCAAGCCTAATTCACCCCCTAATGTTGTCACATTCCTTAAACAAGTTTAAGACTTTCCTAATCCAAACCAAAGTCTCCCCTCAAAAAAACCCAACCACTAAGTCATGAGTGCTCTTACAAAACATAAAGACTCTTACAAGCCCACTCATGACTCTTACACCCATCTTCCACACTCTTCCCTCTTCCACACTCATTCCTCTTACATCCCTCTTACATACTCAACCCCACTCATCATGCCCTTAACCAACCCTTAACGCTACCCTCTCACACTCATCCTCCTTGTGACAAGTGTCACCTTCCCATTGGTGCTAAACAAGCACAATCCATGTGCTCCCCTTTGAGTGCATCTTAGCCCTCCTTAAGCCTTCATCCATCCTTGCATCTAAGCCCTCCATCCCTCTACCCCTTAGCCTATAAATTGAATCCCATCCCAAGCCATTTCATCAACAATCTTTGAGCTAAAGTTACCATGCTATTTTGAGAACCAAAGCCATCAACCATACCCTTATAATGCCAAATTGAGAGCTCACAAAGCTACCAATTTTCCATTACCCATCTCCATTGAAGCAACTTTTGAGCATCTTGAGCATACATCCACAGCAAAAGGACACATCTACAGAATCAAGAAAGCATGGAGTGTTTTCTCTCGTGAGGTTTGCACTTCTTATTTTCTTTCTTAGTCTAAGCATATATGTGAATTTAGTTTTTGGTTTGTGAATGTTTACTTTATTTGTTAATGTTCTTTGCATACTGATTCTGGTTCTACATTTTGGCACGCCCGGTGGGACCCCACTATGGGTCATTTAATCATCTATTTTCATCTATATGTCATTTTTCTAACCATCTAATGTTTGCTGTTGTTTGAGTCTGTTGTGAGGGTGTTTTGCTTGTTTTTGCAGGTTAAAGAACGCACTTAGGAAGAAGAAATACCATCTAAAAAAATAAAATAAAAACTGCATTTTTCAGCTTTTTTTGGCGCAGTTTTGGCGTCTGCAACCTGTTCTGTCAGCGAAAATCGACTTCTGCGAAAATCTACGTCTGCGCAAATCAACATCTGCAAAAATTTGCGTCTGCGAAAATCAACGTCTGCGAAAATCTGCGTCTGCGAAAATTGACATCTCTGCTTGTCACCTGGGTTCTGTGCTGCAAATATATTTTGTCCTCTTCATATTTTGGCGCCTCTGTAGTTCAGCATCTTCGTATTTTGGCAGACTGTTAAAAAGTTAAAAAAAATTTTCCCATAGTTAAGCTCTCATTTTTGAAGATTTTGGCTAACTAACTAAATTGCTTTTTTTTGTCTCATTGCAGGTTGGAGCACATATGGAACCACTAACCATGCTTCTTGCAGGTTTTCATGTTGCTAAAAAAAAAAATGAACTTGAATGTTTAACCATTTGTCTTTGAATGCATGTTGCTAAAAAAAAAAATGAACTTGAATGGTTAAACAAATTTTTCATTGAATGAATGTTGCTCAAAAACACACTTTTGAATGTCATGGATTAAAATCAACTTTCTTTGGAATGCATGCTTAAAACAAAAAAATTCAATCTTGAATGCCAAGGATCAATTAACCATTACAAATCTCTTTTTCACATGCAATCTAGGTAAAGTTTGATTTTTGGACATTTAAGAAACTTTGTTAAGTTAAAATACAAATTTACAAAAATCAATTTGAGTAGTTCCTTGGACTCACCTCTTTTCTAATCACCCATCAAATATTAACCATTGGTTGCAATCTCAATGCCATTTATGGGGATGGGTCTACTTGAAAAAGGTGTTAAATGTTCCACAATCTAACTCACTCACTTGGTCTTTGAACGTTTGCTTTAACTTTATCAAAATTCTTAAATTGTCAAAACTCTAGATTAAATTGATCACACTTCAAGTTTGGGCACTAAAATTGAACAACAACTGACGTGGAGAGCCTCCGGGCGCGTGCTTGAAATCGAATCTCACACACTTTTGTTTTGGGCTTAAAAAAAACTCACACTCAATCTTGAATGCCTTAAAGAAAATTAATCGATACTTGACGTGGAGGGCCTCCGGGCGCGTGAGTTTGCTTTTGTTGACCCTAACTCTTCTTATTGTGTGCATTCTTCGATCGATTTACTTTTGTTGGCGCTTCAAGTTGGAATTGAACATTGTCTCTTAAACATGAGTGCTTGCAAAGTCTAGATTAGCACACATAAGAGTCAATTGGTAAAAGAACAAGTGTGTTTTTTAGCCCAAGGTCATTCGAGTCTTCTCTCCCCTTGTCATCTTTTGAGGCCATCTTGGGTGCATAAGATTAGGATCCAAAACCTTGTTTCTTTTTTAGGAGGCCTGCTTGGGGATTTCATCACCCCTTGGACGACCTCAACTCCAACGTTCCGGCGGAGTATAAGAATCGGGAGATGAATCGAAAGACACCTCTCTTGGGATCAAGATTTTGTCATTCGGGCTAAGCCTCAAGGAACTTTATACCCTTGAGAAGTGAAAGAGGAGAAGTGGGTTACCGCTCCTCTTGGCTGTGTGACATCCTTTTGGTCTCATCTATGGATTTGGGCCTCACGTACCTTGCGTATATCGAGGACTCCCTAGCTAAACCAATTGTCTGCCTTGCAGAAAACCATCTAGGATGTTAATGTGTTTGGAGTGACTGATCGAAACATTTGTAGAACATACACACTCCTTGGTGCAAGTACCACATTTTGAGAACCACAAACTTCTATCTGGGTGTTCCTATCTATTGCTTGTTTTTATTTTACTTGTTGAATGAATGTTTGCCAAACTTGGTCAATCCTAGCTTAGGGCACACTTAGCGTAGTCACTGCCTATTTTGGAAGTTGAACAAGTTGAAGCAAAACAACTGAGATTTTTCCCAAAGCCAAGCAGATTCAGGAATTTATGTCGGAACAACCCAAACCCAAACAGAAGTTTCACAAGGTCAAACTCAAGCCATCTCTAGCATACCAAGAACTTTCAGCCAAGAGAAAAGCAATAACACCAAGCCCACGAATTTCCAAACTCCACAAAGAAGAGGACAAAGCTACCGACGAAGCACTTCAAGAGGCCTGGTTAGAGCGCACCATCAAATTTAGCCAACATCCAGGAGTTAATCCTGCTTATGCCTTACCAACTAGGCATGATTTCTATGATTAGACACCCTTGTTTCTCCACATCTTCTTGGATAAGCTTCACTCTAGAGTCATCTTTGTAGAAAAGCCAGCCATCTTAGGTTATCCTCTTAAGCATTATTAGCTCATCCATCTCATTTAGAATCATACCATCTAGCCAGTAATCAAAATTCTGCATATCTAAGCTTTCAAAATTGTTGTCACCTTGCTAAAAGTTTGCCATTCCTAAAATCTTCCAAATCCACCAATCTCACCAAGGTTATCCCTTTGACATAGCTTTGTCTAGGGTAATCTAGCTTTTTCACTTGTTATACCTCATCACCTTGAGCTAAAGGTTGGGATTCACAAGTGGTCAATCTCGTGTTCTTCCTAAAGGATCATCAGTCTATCCTTAAGTTGACACAATCACCACCAAGCTTCCACATAGGAAAGAAGACCTTTTGTACTTTGACAACATATCTTTGAAGTTAGAATCCCCAACCCAATCCTCCTTAGGTTTTGTCATATAGCTTTGCCTCAACCTAGGAAATCATTTGCATAGAAAAGCCTTCCCCCTTTTGCATCCATCAGCATTATTGCATCTCATCCCTAGGAGCATTTTTTCATGCCACCCGTCACTCGCTTAGCCAAGAAGAAAGAAACAATGGAGCCCTATCATTTAGATCGAACAGCCTCACCCCCCTTGAGCACTCAGCCATCCTTCAGCCCAGAGCCAGCTATGCCATCACCTACTGACATTGAAGCTTTCATGAACCAACCAGGAAATGCAGTATTGGTAAACGCCATTATAGACAAAAACAAAGAGACAATCATGGCTAATTTTCGAAGGGACAATGTAGGAACCTTTGACTTTGGAAGACCCCCTCCATTATTAGATCCATCTCACCCATTGTTTGGGCAGCTACCACCACCCATAGGCTCTTATGATCCAAATTATCGTCAATATATTCCAAAAGAAGAGCCTCCAGCCAATCCATATGACCCAACAGACCCAAACATACCATCATCCACCCAAGTTGAAATCTCCATGCCGCAAGCCAACCCAGCCACCACCACTCCATCCTTGGTTCATACCTCTCCACTCCAAACCCCCTTTACCCAAAACATCTCACCGTTCACCCCCTTCACTATTGCTACTACTCCCACACCTAGCCTTCCAGATCCACCCATCTCCCAAATCAGTGCTAGCATCTTTGGCCAACCTCAACAATATACAACAGGGATGCCACCCATGGGGCCAAGTAATCAACCTTTTATCGCCCCCAGCTTGTTCACCACAGCCCAAAGCACAATCCCATCATTTCCATTAGGTCTCGGGAGCTCAATACCACCAGCCACAAATCCACAAGCTACTACCTTCACTCCACAAAGCTATCAAATCCCACAAGCTACTGCCAATCTTCTACCAAGCTCCCAAGTGACCCTAGCTCCCACCACCACTCTACCAAGCTTCCAAATCTAGCCACAAAGCTATCAAACCCCATCAGTTCCATTCCCAAGCTTTCAATTCCCACCACCTCCACCACCAACTAATCCATTACCTCCACTTACCAACTACTTTTCAATGCCACTTCTAGGAGGTAATCCACCACCCCAGCCAACCACCAATTATTTGCAGATGCCATCCCAAATGGGGGCACAACCCACATATATTGGTCAAACCCCACAAGCCCTCTGATCCTTTCCCCAAGCCTCACAACCATCTTATACCTTACCTCCACAAAGAAATCCATTTAACCCACAGCCAGCTTATGTTCCTCAATCCCAACCTCAAATCCCATATCAACAGCAAGCCTCGCAGCACATGCAGCAATATGCGCCACCTCCCCCTCAACAACCCGTTATCCACCATGCAGCTGCCCAAACAATGTACAATCCCTATCAGCAAATCCCTCATAACCATCCATATTCAATGGCGCCATCCAGCACATACCTACCTCAAGGCACTCCTACATTGGGGGCACCCCAACCATCACCTATCAATTCAGAGTGGGAGCAAATGAAGACAGCCCTGAAAGCCATCTAAGAAGGGAATGATCCAAAGACATTCAAGTTTGAGAATGTGTGTCCTTACCCATTTGACAGAGCCATTACCACAACACCATTTCCCAAACACTTTGAGGTACCTAAATTTGACAAATTTAGAGGAAAAGGAGGCCCTGTCACACATATCAAAGAATTTTACATGCATTTCCAGGACGTGGCATACAATGATGTCTTCCTCTTGCGCCTTTTTCCCAAAAGCTTGGCTGGACCAGCTCTTGAATGGTTTTATAGAATCCCCTATGGCACAATTAAGAACTTTGCTGAATTATTTGAGGCATTTGTAGCCCAATATGCCCATCTTGTTGAAACAAAGCTATCAATAGTTGATCTTGTCCACACCAAGCAAAAAGGTGGACAAAGCCTTGCCGAATACCTGAAAAGATGGCAAACCCTTACCACCTGCATATCCTGCACCTTGCCAGAACGCCATGTGGTGAAAATGTTTATTGATAATGCACATCCCAGCTTGGCTCACCACATGACCATGAACTGTTTGCAGACCTATAAGGATATCAAAGAGAAAGGAATGATCCTTGAGCAAGGACTCATCAAAGATGGTGTGGTAAAGATTTACAAAGAGGCCAACCAAAATCAATCACATTCCAATGACAAGTCTAGGTATTGGAACAAAAACAAGCATGTTGCAACAGATGGGGTTACTGACACCAGACATGTGAATATCATTGGTCCTTCTCGAAACCAGTCTAACCCACCATATCAAACAAACAACCAACAAGCTACCAATTACCAACAACGAAATAACCAAATCTATCAAAACCACAATACAAGACCCAACTTTCAAGGGTCTAACAATCAAGCTAATGCCATCAATGTAGCTGCAAGGCAAAAGCCCAGATTCCAACATGCACCTAGAAACTATACACCCCTTGGTGAGCCATTGGATGTTATTTTTGAGAAATTGGCTAAGGAAAACCTCATCAAATTTCCTCCTACCCAGCAAATTGATCCAAGCCAATCCAAAGCTGCATGGTACAAGGACAATGAGTATTGCAAGTTCCATAGGGTAAATGGTCACACCACCCTCAGATGCATGAAACTGAAAGACTATGTGCAAGACCTCATTGATCAGAAGGAAATCACTGTTGGTGCCCAAAACTCTCCCAATGCAGGCTTACAAATTTATCAAAATGCTTTTCCTCCACACAACAACCAAAATCTTGGAAAAGCACCTATCCAAAACAACACCAACAACCACCAGCCAAACCAACAGCATGGGAAGAACAATGACCACACTTCATCCTATATAGACTATGGTAGCCTTATAGGTTGTATATCTGAGAAAGAGCCTTCAGTCAATGTTATCAATATCTGAGGACCAGACAATGAGTGTGCGATCACCACTCGAAGAGTGCAATTTAACATCGCAGGCCCACCAGTTTCATCAACACCATCAGCTCCATCAAAAAGCCGATACAATATCTTGGAACACCTTAGGAACATGCCAGCCCAAATATCCATTTTAGACCTTCTCCGCACTAGTCCTGTGTACAAAGACATTCTTGATAGTGCTCTCATAGAATCCCATGTCCCTTCTGATATCAATGCTACTGATTTTCGTAATCTTGTTGGACACCTTTCATCCTCATGTGCCCTATCTTTCAAACCCACCGACATACCCACGGTTGAGCCAGATCACACCCTTCCACTTCGCATAGCCATCATGGTATCCAATTTTGCCGTGAAAAGAGTAATGATAGATAATGGATCAGCCTTGAACATTTGCACCCTAAAATTCATAAAACAAGCTGGGTATACTGAGGCAGATATGATCAGTGAGGTTATCACCATCAAAGCTTATGACAACTTGGAAAGGACCACAGAAGGGACTATTTTGCTACCAATCAAGGTTGGGCCAGTCATTCAAGAGACAGTTTGCCATGTTGTTGATCTAAACCTACCATTTAACATCCTCCTCGGTCGCCCATGGATTCATGCTATGAAGGCCGTTCCATCCACCTACCATTAGTGCATCAAATTTCCTCATCAAGGCACTGAGGTAACCATCCATGCCGATCCAGAACCCTTTGCTTACTGCAATGCAGTTGAATCTTCATATACAAACCATTGCCCTGGAATAGACATCGGCACAGCCATCGCCAGCTCATCCCACACTTGTAATGACGCAGAAACCATCCTTGCCTCTACCCTATCTACTGTAAAGATCAACAACAAAGGATGTGGAGAATATAGTCTATCAGATGCATTTGCTGTCAGAGCAATCCCACTTGATCCACATACCCATGGACGGCCAACATATCACAAAGCTAAGGAGATTCCACCTCCTCGATACAAACAGTTTGGCCCAACCACCTTTGTGTCCTCAAAAACCCCTCTTCATGAGGAGCTCACTCCAGATATCAACAATTGGCTACATAAGGATGCACCTCCAAGAAATCAAGTATGCCTTGATCACTTCAGCCAAAAGTATCCCCAACAACATAAGCTCATCACTGAAAAATGGAACTATCAAGGAGCTGGACTAGGACCAGAAGAAAGGGGCATGCAATGTCCCATCGAAGCACATGATTGGGAATTAAAGTCAGGTCTTGGCTTTGGCATACCCACAACTAGGGGCACCAACGAGAATGGTCACGCTTTTTTGAACATCGACCGCGACCTTGTTGAAATCGAAGACATTCCTGAGGAAGTTGAAAAGAGAGCCTATGACGATATCCCAGACCAAATCTTCCTAGGAGACTCTGTTCTCCGAGAACTATCCATCCATCTCATTGACCTACCACTTGCTCATCCACAACTCATAGATTGGGACCAACCAAGTGTCATACATATTGATGAGTTTGCATCAGAGGAAGCGCTTCTAAGATTCATGGGAGCTGAAACTCCTCATAAGAAGACAAAGCCAGATTCTGCCTACATCTACAAGCTAGATCCCAAGGGGTATTTTGGAGAAAATCCCCAACTTAGTTTTGATACACCCAAAACTGGAACTAAGGTAAATCTGGGACTAGCTAAGGCAGCGAAGAGAACCCCTCAGCAAGAAAATCCAGAGCCACAAGAAGAACATGAGGATTTAGTATTGCCTCCTCAAGATAATCGACCAGAGGTGTCTTCTATTCTAATAGAGGATACTAGAGAAGTCAACATTGGTTCTTCAGAGATCCCTAGAATTGTTCACATTGCTGCATCCCTATCACAAGACCAAGCTGACCTCCTCTTTGAGGTTTTACGAGAGAAAATTGGCCGATTTGCATGGTCATATCAGGACATGCCAGGACTCGATCCAAAGCTTGTAGTTCATCATCTTGCAGTCGATCCAAAGATCAAGCCCGTCAGACAAAAGCTTAGGAAAATGCACCCCAAGGTGGCATTACTAGTCAAAGCTGAACTAGAAAGAATGTTAGCTGCTAAGGTTATCCGACCTATCGACTACTCAGAATGGATCTCCAACATGGTCCCTGTCACTAAGCCTTCTGGTGACATCAGAATCTGTACTGATTTTAGAGATCTTAACAAAGCTTGTCCAAAGGATGATTTTCCCTTGCCCAACATAGATATGATTGTAGATCTTACAGCTGGACATGAAATCCTGTCCCTTATGGATGGATTTTCTGGGTATAATCAGATCAAGATTGCAGAAGAGGACCAGCATAAGACAGCATTCACTACCCCTTGGGGAACCTTTTGCTACACCATGATGCCTTTTGGCTTAAAGAATGCTGGGGCTACCTATCAAAGAGCTATGACAGCCATTTTCCATGATCTTATCCATTGCATTTTGGAGGATTATGTGGACGATATCCTAGTCAAATCTCACACCTTCATGGATCATCTTGCTGACCTGGAGAAAGTATTTGATAGGTTGGCCCAATATCATCTCATGCTAAATCCCAAGAAGTGTGTCTTTGGGGTCACATCTGGCAAGCTTCTAGGCTTCATAGTTTCTAAACGAGGTATAGAGATCGACCCCAAAAAGGTCAAGGCTATCTTAAACATGCCTCCTCCCCAGACACTGTGACAGCTTCACTCTCTTCAGGGAAAACTTCAATCTATCTGGCGCTTCATCTCCCAACTTGCAGATAAGTGTACACCGTTTTCACACTTGCTAAAGAAGAATGAGAACTTCAAGTGGGATCTTTTATGTCAGCACAGCTTCGATCAGCTCAAGCAGTATCTCACCAATCCCCCTATCTTGGTTCCACCAGTTCCTTTTCATCCCTTGATCTTGTATATATCAGCAACACCTACTGCTCTAGGGGCACTTCTAGCACAACATGATGATTATAGCAGAGAGAGCCATCTACTATATCAGTAGAACCCTAGTTGGTTATGAAATCAATTACACTCCTATGGAAAAAGCTTGTTTGGCAGTTGTTTTCTCAACTCAAAAGCTTCACCACTACATGCTAAGTCATACCATCCAACTAGTCTCCAAGATTGACCCTCTCAAGTATATGCTCTCCAGAACAGCACTTACAGGCCGTTTGGCCAAATGGGTTATGCTACTAAGTGAGTTTGACATCCAGTATGTGGACAGAAAGGCAATCAAAGGGCAAGCTATAGCAGATCACCTAGCTGATGCACCTCTAGTAGATGCATATCCTTTGCTCACAGAATTTCTAGATGAGCATATTTGCCTAATTGAAGAACAGCCCCCATGGAAGCTTTATTTTGATGGCTCATACACCTCTCATGGATCAGGGGCAGGAATATTATTAGTTACACCTCAAGGAGATTACATTCCAAAAGCCTTCAAGCTACAATTCCCTAGCACCAACAATATAGCAGAATATGAAGCTCTTATAGCAAGATTAAAGATAGCTGCAGAATGGAATATCACCAAGTTACAAGTCTTTGGTGATTCCCAACTCATCATCAAACAAGTCTTAAATGAATATCAAACCAAAGATGAAAAGCTATTACCCTACAAAGAGCTAGTTGATCAGCTGACCCAGCATTTTACAAAGCTTCAGTTTACACAAGTGCCTCGAATGCAGAACAAGGCAGCAGATGCCATGGCCACTATTGGCTCACTCTTGGAAATTCCCCAAGAAGCTACACAGTATGAGTTTTTAGTTGAGCAGCTCCTCACACCTGCCTATGTGAATGAGGATTCAAACCGTGTTTGTATCTTGGTTGGTCCCCAATCCCCTTGGTACCATGAAATTCACGCTTACCTTAACGATGGTATCATATCCCCTCACCTCACACGTACCCAACGCCAGAACCTCATCCGAAAATCATCCCGCTATGTTATCATAGCCAATACCCTATATCGTCGGGGTTATCACGATACTCTCTCTCGATGTTTAGATGAAAATGAGGCCGCGATGGCATTAAAAGAAGTACATTCTGAACTTTGCAGTGCCCACACGAGTGGTATTGTCCTAGCACGACAAATCCTTAGAGCAGGCTACTATTGGCCTACCATTGAAGAAGACTCTTCTGACTTTGTCAGAAAGTGTCTCCCATGTCAGCAGCATGCAAATCTTGTGCACGCTCCAGCACAGGATCTACAGCCTATTGCACCACCTTGGCCTTTCGCTTGTTGGGGCCTTGATCTAGTTGGAACTATCACCCCTCTCTCATCTGATGGACATAAATGGATAATAACAGCTACAGACTATTTCACTAAGTGGGTGGAAGCAGTCCCCCTAGTCTCAGCTACAGGAGTTCAAGTCTCCAAGTTCATCTTGTACCACATTGTTTGCCGCTTCGGCATCCCATCCACCATCTTCACTGACCATGGAGGTAATTTTGAAAATCTCAACATGGAAGAATTATGCACTTCCCTCCGCATCCATCACCACTTTTCTAGCCCATATTTCCCACAAGGTAACGGCCAGGCAGAGGCAACTAATAAAACCCTCCTCAAAATCCTAAAGAAAGTTGTCAATGATTCCGGCCGTGATTGGCACCTTCAAATAAATCCGGCTCTATGGGCCTATCGAACTTCCTTCCGTACATCAACAGGCACAACTCCATACTCCCTAGTCTATGGTGCCAAAGTGGTATTACCTATAGAAGTTGAACTTCCCTCACTACGCATATCTTTGTGAGGGCAAATCTCAGATGAAGAATACAGAGTAGCTCGACTCACCCAGCTAGATCTCTTAGACGAGAAGAGACAACAAGCCTATGACCATCTCATAGTCTATCAAACTCGTCTCAAAAGGAATTTCAACAAGAAGGTGCTCCCATGACACTTTCAGCCAGGTGACATGGTCCTCAAATAAAATATGAAAGTCCAAGCAGATCGAGAAAAGAAAGGCAAGTTTGAACCTACATGGCTTGGTCCGTATGTGGTTACTGCCTCCTTTGGCTCCGGAGCCTATCAATTATCTACACCAGAAGGAGAACTCTTGAATGATCCCACTAACATCATTCACCTCAAGAAGTTCTATGCTTGAATATCCTTGGTATACCCAGCTTTTGAAGAAATACAAAAAAAAATAGTAAAGAGAAATAAGCGTCCAATGGTGAAAACTTGGCAATTCAAGCGCCTTGGATAGGTACCTTGGTAAAAACCTGGTAATTCAGGCGCCTTGTGTGCTAAAGACTAATCCATTATCTACCACTATCCTATCCCTCATCCATCCACCCACCATCCCATAAAACACCTACTTGTTCCCTTGGTGTTCCAATCAAATATCCAAAATCTGATGGAGCTTGTCAATACCTCCTGTACAGCTTGTAAATCTTGTACCAAAGCTTGTATTATACCTTGTAAATCTTGTACCATACCTTGTATATATCCAAATCTTGTCCAAAGCTTGTACCATATTCCAGCTTGTAAATAATCTTGTACCCTAGCCCGTATCCTATCACATGCACACACAGAATCCCATTTTCCTTAAGCTCTTCACAAACCATCTACCTATCCACCTATCAACTATTATAGACATCCCATCCTTCACAAAAATTTCCATCTCACAAAAAACCAAAACATGAACAAACTTGTACATTTGTAACATATCTTGGTCTGTCAGCTTATACATCCTCTTTAGCTTAGTATCATTGTATCTATCCGGCTTTCATGTTAGTTCATCCTTGGTCAACATCTTGCACACATTGCACACCTTGGTTAGATATTCCAATGCATCCTTTAGCTAGATCTCCTATCACCAAAGTGTTATCCTTCTTAGTTTAGCTTGCCAGACACATCACTCATCCAGATCCATCAGCTTAGGTGCTCTCTGATAGATTTTTGCAGGATATAGCTTTCCTCATGTCTGATCTTGGTCCGTTAGTACCTCGTCTTACCCATCTCGTTGGCAAATAGTTCTCTTTTGGATTTTCACTTTCTTTTGATTTGGGATCTTCCCTTTTGGGTCTTGAAATATCTTTTCCAAGCAATCTCCTTGTTCCCTCCTCAAGGTTGCCATGATCTTCCATATTATGGTATGTTGCGAATGGGGCAATCAGAGCGTAAGGTCTTGATCAGGTCTTTTGCGTGTTTTCTTTTTCTGCTTGTGGGTTACCTAGTGTCATTTCCACGCTGCCTCCTCTGGGATTCATGTGTGATACTGGGGCAATCCTTGTGTGTTTGTTTTGAGTCAGTTCGTTAGTCCTCTGGACGGTTGGTGAAAAGGCCTTGATGTTCTTGGTAACCTTGGCAATTAACCAATAGTCCTATAGCAAATCTAGTGCTCAACTACATGGTGGTACTTCTCTTTGAAGTATCCCCCCGCTCAAAAAGCTTCAATGGATTCCTTTTATAGCGCTCTGCTCCTCCATCTCCCCCCCCCCCCCCCCCCAATCTTGGAAAGTCTTAAGCTTGCTTTACTATTGTGCCTCTGATTTCCCTTTATCATTCTCCCATAGTGAGAGTTTGAGCTGATTCAGCCCCTTCTCTTCGCCAACCAGCGTCTCAGCTCATCTCAATTTCTTGTACTTTTCAAGAAGTCGTCAAGCCTCATTTCTCTCCCCGCCGCCTTCTTGAGGGGGCATCATCTAAGTCTAGTCTCTCCTCTTCTTATCCAAGACTGGGGCAACATTGTTGCTAAAACATCTTCCTCATGTTGTCTTCATTCAAACTTCTTTGAAATAGTGTTGTCTCGACACTATGTCAAAGAGGGGCAAAATGTAGACACCTAAATTTGATTACACTACTTTGGTAATCTAATTTAGCCATCTCTAAAGGCATCATTAATTAAATTCTTATTTAATTAATCCTTTGTCATCCCCTAGTTGATTAATTTAATTAATCATCTATAGTCCTAATTGATACATCAAATAATCTATTATTTATCAATTAAATCCTTTTCTCCTATCTAATTCCAAAAATCCCCATTTATTAAATAAATCTATTTGATAAATGAAATCCTCAAATTCAAAAAAACCCTAACCTATCTCTAATCCTCCATTTAGCCTAATCCACCCCATCCACCCATACTAACCAAGCTTAGCCACTAACTCACCCACCCTCATTAATGCCATCCACTTGCACATCTCTAACATCCCTAATCTAATCCTAAACCCAAGCCTAATCCACCCCCTAATGTTGTCACATTCCTTAAACAAGTTTAAGACTTTCCTAATCCAAACCAAAGTCTCCCCTCAAAAAAACCCAACCACTAAGTCATGAGTGCTCTTACAAAACATAAAGACTCTTACAAGCCCACTAATGACTCTTACACCCATCTTCCACACTCTTCCCTCTTCCACACTCATTCCTCTTACATCCCTCTTACATACTCAACCCCACTCATCATGCCCTTAACCAACCCTTAACCCTACCCTCTCACACTCATCCTCCTTGTGACAAGTGTCACCTTCCCATTGGTGCTAAACAAGCACAATCCATGTGCTCCCCTTTGAGTGCATCTTAGCCCTCCTTAAGCCTTCATCCATCCTTGCATCTAAGCCCTCCATCCCTCTACCCCTTAGCCTATAAATTGAATCCCATCCCAAGCCATTTCATCAACAATCTTTGAGCTAAAGTTACCATGCTATTTTGAGAACCAAAGCCATCAACCATACCCTTATAATTCCAAATTGAGAGCTCACAAAGCTACCAATTTTCCATTACCCATCTCCATTGAAGCAACTTTTAAGCATCTTGAGCATACATCCACAGCAAAAGGACACATCTACAGAATCAAGAAAGCATGGAGTGTTTTCTCTCGTGAGGTTTGCACTTCTTATTTTCTTTCTTAGTCTAAGCATATATGTGAATTTAGTTTTTGGTTTGTGAATTTTTACTTTATTTGTTAATGTTCTTTGCATACTGATTCTGGTTCTACAACATGCACTAGAATTTGTCCAAAGGACTCGATAGCAACTATAGAACTTGGTCATAATTGAAATGCTTGGTAAACACTATTAACTATACAATGAGCTTAGTAGCTCTATACAATCTAAATAACTGTGTATTACTAATAAAAAACTTTCCTGATATGTCAACAATCTCCTGCTTTGGCATTAGTGAAAAAAACACTTATCAGCCAAAACTGAATTTAAAAGGTTTCTTGAATACCTTTTATCCATCACCTTGTGATATTGGCTCAGTAGAGTATACTATTTTTGAGATTTTTTAAAATTGATTTTTAAGGTATATATTTGTACATGTTAAGGTTCTTTCATACCGTATACTATACATCTTCTCTCTATATACAACATATATTACTATACATTTCTTACTCCCCATTGTTTTTACAACTTATTGCATGTTTTCCCCCATACCATATGTCTTTCTTCTCCTTTCCGATAGTAATGCCACAAATTTACTTTATTTATTTACATGGTAACACCAAAATGAGATAAAAATTCTGAATTTTCCTTGAGAATGATTGCCAAGGTTTTATCCCAATTGCCTTACAAGACCTTACATGTGTTAAGTGCAATTTGGACTTTTGCTGACAATTCTATCATATGGTCCACAATGGAGAAGTTACTGTCATGGATGGGAGTTTTTGAATATGCAATATGTTTCCATAGTGTATCCATGTTGGTAAGAATCATATTTAGTATATCTATCAATGTGGATCTAATCCTTGCTTCTTCTTTGAGCAATTCTTCTTGCATATCTAACAAAAATCTTATTTTCTTGAAATGTGCAAAGCTTGAACTAGGGTCAAGTTGTAGCTGTTAAGCACTAGTCTTCAGATCTTCATCTATTTTGGATATTTTTTCCTTTATTTCCTTAGTAAACTCAAAAACATCACATAGCTTTCCAAAAAGTGATGACAAATTTGAACAAGATGCTTCTAAATTGCCCAAAATTGTAGAAAGTTATACTTGATATATAGCTATCTACTAAGCAATGTGCTCCATCATTTTATTATCAAACTTCTTTTCCACCTTTTTCACTAGCTTATCTTGTCCATTAGTATCTTCATTAAATTTTTGGATAGCCTCTACTAGCTGATACAAGATTGGTTGAGAAGAATCAACCTCAATACCTATGGCCTCTACCAAAATGTTCTTTTCATCTTCAATTATCTTGAATTCCTTATCTCTCTCCTCTCTTACTCTTTACTATTTAGCCTTCTTCTAGAGGAGTTCACCAAATGTCTACATTTGGTTTGGAGTGAGCTTGTAAATATCCCAATTAGGGATTACTATTTCCTCATCTAAGCCTATTTCTTCCTCTATCTCCATTCCTTTTCCCAAAAAATTTGTGCTCAGTTGAGGCTTGGTCTTAACTATCATTGTACTTATTGCCTTTGTGTCCAGAATAGAAACAATAGTAGACATACTAGGGCTAGTAGTAAAAATTGATACTATACTTATTGAAGGTATATTAACATAAATACCTAAAGAATTCAAAATTGATGGGGCAATCACAGATGTATTCAAAACAGATGTGTTCAAAGTTAATGTATCCAAGGATGATGTTACCAACTCAGGAGAAGAGGGAGGAGTCTATAGCTCAGTAGATGAAGTGGAAGTTACTTCAGTTAATGATGTCTTGAGTTGAATTAGAGCATAGAGTGATTGGATGTTTGTACTATTATCAGTAGTCATAATCAATCCTATTGAGGTTTTCTCCATGTTTGATGTTACCATTGGTTTGCTTTGGGAGTGAGGAAGTGAGGCAATGATTGCAATAACTATCTTGACTGGGTCAATCTCCTCATCATCTTGAGTTTCTTCCTTGATAGCCTCTTGCTCCTTGTACTCTTCATAATCAACAATAACAAGTGAGTTAATTCTTCATCATCATCATCATCTTTTACATCAACAAGAAAATCACTTGGGTTATGAAGATGATAAAAATTCTTCCAAGTGTTTATTGCATTCTTCACAACATGCTCAATATCCTTCATCAAAATCAGACAAGTATTAAACTTTAGAGTCAAATTTTCTTCATTTTTCTTTAATGACTCTTTTACCTCTATATCTAATATGCTCGACAATAGCTGCCTCAAGGTTTTTCCATATATATCTTTGATAGTTTTCATATAATTTTCCCATCTTGGCTTAATTTTCTCCATTAAGACATTAGGAATCTAAGAAGTAAGCTGGTCAAGGGAGTACTTCCACTTACCCATTTTGTCTATGACTAGATCTTCTATTTCCTTCTTCTCTTAATCAATCCTAATTTCATATTTTAATGATTTAAATTTTTTAATACTTGCTCCATCTTTCAATTCTTTCAACCTATCTTGGAAGGTGCATAAAGGTCTACTAAATATAATATCTCCTTCTTCCTTGTTAGATTTCTTCCTTGACCTCCTGGTAAATATTGTGGTCAATGGCTTTGTTGGCTTGGTGATGATAACCTTGCCCTTTTTCTTTAGTGGTTCCTCTTTTTATGACTCTTCCTCATCCTTTGTTTCTTCTTCATCCTCACCTTTTCCCTCGACCAATAAGAGGGTGGAATTGGCTTTCATTTTGACAATCCTTCTCTTGCCTTTGTTGACCGCCTAAGCGAGTTTTATTTCTAGTTCAATCCTAGCCTTTGCTTCATCATATGTCCCAAAATATGCAGCCTTAGGATCAACTGGTTCATTTTGTGTCATCAATATTAACCTCATAACCAAAAGGTTTTACCCATGCAATTCTAGGTCTAACTGCATGAATGTACACCTTGTCATTATCCACCATGACACATATATCATCCTTATAATCTTCAACTAACTTCTTCGAAATCTTGAACCTATTGTTCATTTTCTCCTTAAATGCATCAAAGTAATTATCTATAATATTGTTATAATTCTCACCCATCTCAGCAATATACTCATTGATTTGATAAAGCACATGCACATCTTTTCTCCAAATTATAGTGCCTTTAGAAGGGAAGAATTTATGAACATAAAAGAATAGACAAGTTAACAAGGAACCAAACTTACACAGGTTATTCTTTGATGTCCTTATGCTTTCCATATTTTTTTGAACTATTTCAACAATAGGTTAGCAAGGTCGAATGATAAATTATTCTTTACCACCTTGTATGCCAAGTCCATAGCTTCACATGACACATTGTTCAACCTACTAGAGTTGTATATCTTGTGTACAATGATGTGAATACAAAACTTCAACTCCATATCTGAAACATTGCTTATTTTCATTCCTCTACTATACCATTCTACTAGGGTTTTCTTTTCAAGTTTTGCTTGACCTAGGATTTTTGTTGTTTTGGCTTTGGATAGCATTGGGAGACCAATGATTCAATGAATCATCTTCTTTGTGATCAACACTATTTGTTCCAACCACAACTGTCTGTTATGCACTTGACCGAGGATAAACCTAATCCATTTAACTTGAAATTCATAGGGCATGTGAGGCATGTGAGTTAACCCTTTTCTTTTTAGGTGTTGGTGCTTAGGTTTCAAAACTCAATTCAAACAGAGCTTATCTAGGACATTGTCCATTTCTAATGTACCAATCTCTTGAATAAAACATTTGAAATGAGTGTGAATATCATTGTTCAGAAGTACCTTTGGAGGGATTTGAGATTGTGCTCCACTCGAATCTAGGGTTTCAGCGATTGCAGGAGTGAGCTTGAAATTAAATGCCTTCCATTCCACTCCACAAACCAACATGTTAGATCCTCGCTTAACCTTGCAACTGCTAGATGCCATCTTCACTTGGTAGGGTTTGAGAGAATTCAAAAACTTTCGTTAGAAATTTTTCAAATTGCTTGGAAGTTTTGAAGATCACACTTTGCAATAGCACTCAAAATTTCATGGTAAGAGATGACTTCAATGCCATAAATTCTTGGTATGAAATTAGATTGACTAACATCATGTTGATAGTTTTTCATCCACTTCATTGTGTTTATTACTCAATAACCATGTAAAATTTAGTTACTCCTGACCTCACTCAGTAGAGTCTATAACCTAGCCTTACTGGGTAAGGAAAGTAACTTGGTAGTAACTGATACTATTCTTACTTAGTGATCCCTTTGTATCTTGAATATAGATATGGACCTTTGTGTCCTTTCAACTAAAATTTATTTGGATGTCTTCTTTGATAGCTTAGCTCCAATTATCTCTTGAGAACTTAATTAGAAGTGGTAGAGTCACCCAATTCTTGAGTGACTTGTCCATCATTGTTTGAACTGGCATCCTCGGTAGACTTAGGAACCCATTTCTATCTCATTTTCTTTCGGATGTTATCAGCCTTTGCCTTCTTTTCATCTTTAATTCTACTAGTATTCATACAATTCTTGGCAAGATGACCAAGTTTAGTACAAGTGAAACATCTTTTGGTAGTATCTCTTTTCCTCATATGATATTTTACACAATTCATTCCAATGTGTCCAAATTCTCCATAGTAATGACATCTGCACTAGGTATTGTAGTCCCAACCAAATATAGCTTTCACAATTTGTTTAGCTGGATTCAATATCTTTGTTTTGCATTCTAATGACTTGTGTCCATGTTTCTTACATTTGTGACATTTTCCTTCAAATTTTGGTTTCTCTTTGCATTCATTAGCCTTATGACCATGCTGATTTCAATTGTAGCATTTAAATTGAATTTTCCTTTCCCATTACTCCAACATTTGTTTGATGTATGATTGTAAAAAATCAAGAAAAAATGAAAACTAATAAAATAATCCAAGAGAGCTTAATGTGAAGAATATTACCATAAACCAAATGAGTTTTCCAATGGATCAAAAAGAATGGAAACAAGAGATTTTGAAAGGAGAAAGCAAAGAAAACCCCTTGTGTAATATTATGAATGGAAGACAAAAGCCCTAAGAAAGGAGAGAGAGAGAAGGTGGAGCAAATAACTCATTACAATAACATCAAGATGATGTGTAGAAGAAGTAGTTGTTGAAGAATGAGAGAGGTATCTCTTTTATAGAGATGAGAAAGGATTTGCATGTGTAACTCTCATTTCTATGAATGCCACCATTCATAATAAGTGTGTGAAAAGTGTCAATATCCTCTTATGGAGGAATAAACTACTTTCCTTAATAAAGGAATTACAAAAAAGAGTTATCCTCACATGTGGACTAGAGGACAAAAAAAAACATGTCCTTCACATGTGTACTAAAGGATAAAATACATAAGGGATACCTTGGTTTATCCCATTTAATAAATAAATACAACCAAAGAAAGATTACTACTTCTAACATCCCCCTTTAATCTTTACTTGGGGAGATTTTATCAAAGGGTGTCAAACCCAATTTACAATTTTACAACTTTATTTTTTCGAAATATCTTCATTGTGCAAGAGGTCTCTTATTATTGTGGGTACATCATTTGAGAGCCAAGAGAAGTGGATAGTCCTTCAAGTGTGTTACATCTTCAAGTGGATTCATGTGGCATAGGATCTGTACAACAAATAATGATGTCTTGTATGTGCGTTGATGGATTACCTAAAACATAGAAACAAAAAGGAAACTATCCACAAGGATAATTTCATCTTATATTCAAGTTATAAACTTTTATGTATAAGTAAACTCTCATAGAGTAAATATAAGTGTAACTTGGTACCACAAAGAAATCAAGATAAATCATATCCTGTAAAGAAAAAATATGTTATCAAAAATTTCAAGAAAAGACCATAGAAAAGGCTAGCTAATGAATTCAACATCAACAATGCTTCAATCATGTGGATATAGACACTTCACTAATAAGTCATTTTACTACAAGTTAATGGATGATCAATCCATAACTTGCATGACTCATGATTTAAGCAATGAAGTATACATAACATTATATGGTATGTTTTCAAAGATATCAAAGGGGAGAATTATGATTATTAACAATTGATTTCCTTCAAATAAGAGTAAAATGCCTTCAACATGGGTCAGATTAACTTAAATTGGAAGGAAACTCCAAGAATAAATGGTATAAACCATAAAGTGCCAATATGGCAATAGAATGATGCTAGAAAAGCATAAACTGCACTTATGTCCCACTCAGTGGAATAAAATAAATGTTGAAGGCAATAGTGTATAATAACTCATAATCCCAAGTAATAAGAAAAAGCAAAAAAAATTTTACTTATGTGAAATAAAGAATGCACTCATATTTGATAAGTTACAAGAGACACAATAATTTGTATATTTATTAGGATATATATGTGGGCCCCCATATATACACACAAATAAATATACCTAAATAATCATGGTATGAAATCATGAAAATGGAATTAAGATCATAAAGTCAGTAGTTAATAGAATATAATTTCTAGGCAACATACTAAAGAGAAATGCCAAATATGATGAATGAGGATCATTGGCATCAAACTATATTTGTAGTAATTAATCCTCCTAGGTTGAAGTCCATCTATTCTGAAATTTGATCTCTTTTACTAAGTAATTTTTGAAACTATTTATTTTCTCACTTAACAAATTTATCACTAGAAGTATTGACATTAGCATTATTACTATTATCAATATTAGCATTATTACCATGATCTATAAATCCATCATTATCATTACCACTGTAAGAAAGAATAGGAGGAATAAAGGTAGATATATGAGGAGTAGGATTTAGAGGAGGTTGGTCCTCCACTAACACAATTTTACTTCCACTAAATTGTTCATTTTGAGCATTAGAAGAATCATGCACACTATTTCCTACGAGACAAACATTTCATGCTATGTGCACTTTGTTAGTAATAGGATTATAAGCTTGATAACCTTTGGTATTTTGCATGTTTTCACTCATGCACCCTGTATATGAAATCTTAGATGAAGCAATAGGAGGTAAATTTTTAACTGTATTAGATGAGATATGCTCATTTTTCAAATGAGCAAGCCTTTCATGCTTCATATTAAAAGAAATATATTTGTGCAAAGAGTGTTTGGAAGAGGTGAACCTAGAAAATTTAAATAAGTTATCATGGCCTAACCTAGCATTAGCAACAACTTCATTAGTGTTAGGATCAATAACAAAGCACATGTCCCTATGAAACTCAACTTTGTAATTTTGACATAATTTAACAACAGAAAGAAGATTGTATTTCAACTCAGGAATATAAAGGACATCATGTAATTTTCCATTTGGAATACTAACATTACCAAATCCTTAACTTTGCAACTATGATTATTAGCTAATTGAATTGGAATATTAGAAGGATTGGGTTTTAAAGAATCAAACACTTCTTTATGAAAAATAACATGTTGAGATGCACCACTATCAATAATCCATTCTAAATTTTTAGGAACATTGTAACTAACAGTAAAAGCATGACGAGATGGATGAGAGTTTTGATTATTGTTATTGATAGGTTGCTTATCTTTTTATTTTTTAAAACAATTATTAGTTACATGACCATCTTTCTCACAATAAGTATAGTAGGGTTTGTTATTAGATTGATTAGGATGAGTATTATTACAATGTGTGTTTGGATTATTATTATTAAAATTATGATTATTGTGATTATTATTATTATGAGTATTGGGAGAATCATTATTAGAAGATTTGAAATTTTGATTTTAACTTTTAGACACAAAGACATGTTCATTAGATCTAAGAGTACCAAATTGCAATAACTTAGCTTCTTCTTGACGCAACAAATTTTGAAAAATACTATACGTTAATTGATTAGACAAAGTAGGAATAGCAAGTTGAGAATGAACATTAGTAATAAATTGTTGAAATTGTCTAGGAAGACATTTTTTTAAAATAATGGTAATTAATCTAATATCAGTGAGAGTAACGCCTAATCCAATTAGTTGACTTTTAATATAATCAAATTTAAGTAAAAATTCATCCATGGATTTGAAATCAATATACCTCAAGTCTTCCAAATTATCTTGCAATTGAATCTTGCGTGATTCAGATGGCCTGTCATACGTTTTCTTTAAAATATCCCAAGCTTCGTGGACAACAGTGCAATGAGCAATTAGAGCATATAAATCTGGGTTAAGAGATATACTAATGAGGCCAAGGGCTTCCTCATTTTTAGTATTCCATGCATTTTTTTCATTTTGTGTAGCTGAGGTACCGAGAACTACAGAATGGTCACTAGCAACATCTAAAATATGCTTAAATCGAAAAATAAAGGAGAGATGTGTTTTCCAAGCATGATAGTTAGAGTTATTCAACTTAATTTCAGGAATGAGAGTCGACATGATTATTAGAGGGGAAAAAAATACCTTCTTTACTAAATAAATTTGAAAAAAAAATTAAATTAAAAAAATATTTGAGAGAGAAAAATAATAATAATTAAACCCCTTTTTTAAAAAAAAAATATTTTAATAATTTTAATTTCAAATTTTAAAATTAAATCTAGATTCTATTTTCTTAAAAAACTAACTATAATATATATATTTAAAGTATATGTTTTTTGTTTCTTTAAAAAAAACCTCTTAAAAATATTCACGTACTTTACTTTATTATAGAAAAAAAATCTCAAGTTTGAATTAAGATTTAATTAAAATTTTATGAATAATAATACTAAATAAAATTTAAACACGTGAGAGGAAAAAAAATATGATTGAAAATTTTTGTATATTTCAATGCAATTTTTTTATGAGAGCAATCCTTTTTTTAAAAATTAGTAATTGATTGAAAAGGTGGAGAAGAAATTCAAGTAGTTGAAAAAAAATAAAAATCTCATAAATGATTAGACAAAAGGAACAAACCACATTGCTAAAGTTAGAAGGAGAGAATAAGACACATAGTTATGATTGTAAAACTCACAATAAGCTAATAATATGAAAGAAGTGGAGAATAAATTCAAGTAGTTTGAAAAAAAGGAAAAATAGAATCTCATAAATGATTAGACAAAAGGAACAAACCACATGGCTAAAGTTAGAAGAAGAGAATACGTCACATAGTTATGATTGCAAAATTCACAATAAGCTAATAATAGGAAAGAAGTGTTATAAATAAAAAAGAAGAATAGTTATGAATTATTAGTTTTTTTTGAGATTTGAAATAGAAACCCTTATAGCTTTGAAATTATAACTATCATTAAAAAAAACTATACCAATAATGGATATAAATTTATTTGAAAGAAATATAGAATAAAGAGAAACAAAATAGTTAAAAATATTATTAATGAAGCTTTTAATGACTTGTAAAGAGTAAAGTTTATTTTTTTTTTTTGTTAAAAAAAATGAACTGATTAATATTTTTAAAGTCTATGAAAGAAGGTGTTAAGAGTAATAAAAGTATATCTATTTTTTCTTTGTTTTGGTGGCAAGCCTTCCAAAGCAAGGAAAAAAATGGGTTAGATGATAAAAAGAACTCTTTGGTGGTAAACCTTCCAAAGAGGGTTAGAAAAAAACTTGAAGATTGAATAAAAAATCTGCAAAAAAATAGGAATGAATTTTTTTTCTTCACTTCTCCTCTCAACAAAGTTCTCCAATATGGTAACCTTCACAAAAGCTCAAAAAAAGGATTAGAAAGCTCTAATACCATGTAATAAATCAAAAAATAAAAAAATCTAATAAAACAATCCAAGAGAGCTTAATGTGAAGAATATTACCATAAACCAAATGAGTTTCCCAATGGATCAACAAGAATGGAGACAAGAGATTTTGAAAGGAGAAAGCAAAGAAAACCCCATGTGTAATATTATGAATGGAAGATAAAAGCCCTAAGAAAGGAGAGAGAGAGAGAGAGAGAGAAGGTGGAGCAAATAGCTCATTACAATAACATCAAGATGATGTGTAGAAGAAGTAGTTGTTGAAGAATGAGAGAGGCATCTCTTTTATAGAGATGAGAAAGGAGTTGCATGTGTAACTCCCATTTCTATGAATGCCACCATTCATAATAAGTGTGTACAAAGTGTCAATATCTTCTTAAGGAGGAATAAACTACTTTCCTTAATAAAGGAATTACAAAAATGAGTTATCCTCACATGTGGACTAGAGGACAAGAAAATAACATGTCCTTCACATGTGTACTAAAGAATAAAATACATAAGGGATACCTTGGTTTATCCCATTTAATAAATAAATACAACCAAGGAAAGATTACTAATTCTAACAATGATCTATCTTACCTCAATGACTGCAAGTGGGTTTTTGATTCCTTTGAGCTCTTTGTTTGGAAGATTCACCTTCTTCTTTGTATCCAATTCCTTCTTTCCCTTTTTTTCTATAGATATTTTTCTCATTCAACTAATTCATATCTTCTTGGGATTTCATCATTCTATCATTGATTTGTCTTTCAGAGTTTAGATCATTCTGGAATCTTTCATTCTCAAATCTTAGGTTCATGATTTCTTCATTTGCATTGGTGAGATGATTGATGAAGTCAATATACTGAAGGGATAGATGTTGAATCTCATTTTCTTTTCCTTCCATTTCTGCTTTTGTTTTATCTTTCTCTTCCATAATTTCACATAGCCTTACTAACTAGATTTCTTTCTCTCTTCTTAGTCTTCTCACTTCTTCTTGTAGTGAACCATTCTTTTCTAGGATTTCTTTGATTGCATCATTTGATTCATCTAAGCTACTTGAAGAATGAAAGTCCTCAATTCTTTCTTCAATGTAGAGATGATCATTCATTTGAATTGTAGGTTCCTTTCTTCTTTTCAGGGATACAAAAAGCTGCTCTTTTTCTTTCTTGAGTTGAGCAATAGCCATTTCCAAATCCAACTTCTCATTGTCAATAGCTTTGTCAAGTTTGAATATCTCCATGGCTTTGAAACTTTCTCCTTGAGAATCAAAAACTTTGATACCAATTGTTGGAAATATTGAGAAGGCTAGGTTACTGAGAGGGGATGGGTGAATTAGTAACCTCATAAAACTTTTTACATGAGATATCCAATTAGCTTTTAATTTATTCCACTTAATCTGATCTAATAAAATGCATAAAAAACTAAAACATGAAAGCATTCATAACATTTGACACATAGATTTGGTGACCCAGAAAACTTCCAAATAGAAAGTAAAATTGGGGTGGGGATGATACCCACAAACTTCAGTACTGCAGTATAAAGTTGGCTTGTTAAGGCTTACATTGATCACTTCTAATGATCTTCCCTATTAGGAGCAATAAGGTCTGCTAGGTCCACCTTGTTAAAGGATTTTATAAATATACAATGAAGTATGCATTTGGTAAAGGGATTTGCAAAAGAATATTAGGTCTACCTTGTTAAAGGATTTGACTAATCCACCTATTAGGATGAAGCAGTAGTTGATCTTTGATCTTTAACTTGGTTTGCTCCTTATACTGCTATGACCTTTATTGCATTCAATTACATTGCACTTACTACACACTGGGATATGATACAATACATTACATATATATACCAATCCAATTATAAATTACAAAGTTAGCCACAATACAAGTTTACACAAATATAACAAAATCAGCCCAAATGAAGACACTCAGGTTCTAAAGACCAACTTGGTGAGGTTCTAATACTTGACATCCACTGTCAATGCTTGGCATCATCATGCACTTTGTAGATGTAGAAGCTTGGTCCATGCTGATTGCTTTCAAGTAGCCTTGAACTCAGTCTACATTGGTGACTCAATAGATATTGTGCAACTTGGCATATAAATTGAATCGCTTGATTCATAATGAGTGACTTGGTCAAATCTTTCTTTATGAGCTCAGTATAAACTAACTTATTTGGTTAACACAAAGTAGCTCAATTAATACTAGACTCACATCACATGAACTATGAACTCGGTAAGTACTACACTGCTCAATTTACACTTGTAAACTCAGTATACACTGAGATGCATGGTTTACTTTACCAATTTTCACACAAACTGAAACTACTTGGCATGCACTGGAATTTGTCCAAAGGACTTAGTAGCAACTGTAGAACTTGGTGGTAATTGAAATTCTTGGTAAACACTATTAACTATACAATGATCTTGGTAGCTCTATATAATTTGAATAATTATGTGTCACTAATAACAAACTTTACTGATATGTCAATAGAAAGAAGATAAAGGGTTTGAGAAGTTGAAGGAAGAGATTTTAACACAACCCATCCTAGTTTTTCCAAGTTTTGATCATTTGTTCATTAAGGAGTGTGATGCAAGTTAGATTGGTGTAGGAGTAGTCATAAGTCAAGAGAGAAACCTATGACATATCTTATAGAAACTAAGTCTGAGCCACATTGAGTGGATAGAGTTCTTACAAGCACACACCCTTACCATTAAGCAAAAAAGGGGGGAAACTAACAAGGTGGTAGATGAATTGAGTAGGAGACTCTTAATAGTCCAAGAGATTCAATTGAAAAGCAATGAAATAGAATGATTCAAAGATCTCCATAAGGAAGATGAAGAATTTTCAAAAGATTAAAAGGTATGCTCATCATTTAACAATCATTTTCATAGTGAATTTCCCAACTATACTTTGCAAAATGGTTTATTGTTTATCGATAATCAGCTATGTGTTCCAAGAGGTTCTATGAGGCAAAACCTCATTCAAGAAAAGTACAATGAGATTTTGAGTGGGCACTTTGGTTTGAATATAACATTAAAGCTTGTAAGTAGTCACTACTATTGGCCAAGAATGAAAATGGATATTAGAAGATATATTGAACAATGTATCATTTGTCAAGAGGATAAAGGAACCTCTTCAAATACTAGATTATATCAGGCTTTACCAACACCTAATAGACCTTGGGAAAGTATAACCATGCATTTCATAGTTGGTTTACCAAGGAAAAAAACTAATTTTGATAGTGCATTTGTAGTAGTGGAAATATTTAGTAAAATGAGTCGTTGCATATCATGCAAGACAACTCATAATGCTAGATACATAGTATACCTTTTCTTCAATGAAGTGGTTAGAATTTATGGTTTTCCTATTAGCACTATATCAGATAGGGATGTCATGCTCATGGGGCATTTTTAGTAAATATTATGGAGGAGATTAGGCATTAATTTCACTCATAGCTCAACATACAATCCCCAATTAAAGACATCAATTTTCCACAATCCATCATGTATTGCAATAGTTTTAGGAAGAGATTGTGTTGGATTTTTTGCATCAACATTTTGGATCATGCTCTATGATCCATCATCAAGACAAAAGAGAGTTGAAGGATGAGTAAGAACATAGATTATAGACCATGGTGGGGGTAAAGGGGTTTAAAAGGAAAGAAAAAGACCAAGGGCTCAAAGATAAAGGACAAAGAGGGAGGAAAGGACATAAAGGATAAAGATAACTAGATCTAGAGGAAAACTAAATTTTTAATTAAATATAAAAGTAAAAGAAAGAGAAGCACCAAAAAGAACACAAGTAAAGAAAGAAACTAGAAAAGTAATTAGAGAAAAGAGCAAGATCCTTGCTTGGCCAAAGAAAGGGATCAAAATCCTACAAAAATGGACTGCTTAACCCAAGATTGGACATCTCAATTGGTTCTTACCCAACTCAATTGGACTCATTTAATTTATCAACTAGGGATGTAAACTTGAAATGGTGTTTGCAAAATATATGCTTCAAACTTATCTCAACTTAAGAATTGTTCTAAGGAAATTAAAATGCTTAAGCTACAAGAAATCTAAGCTAAAGCTAAGAATCAAATCTATTTTAACAAAGCATGAAAATACAACAGAGAATTACTTTAATTTCTTATGCTATAGGAATAGTCCACTAATTCTTTTATTAATTACTACAAGAACAATAGAGTCTACCTTGGTTCTATTAACTAAATGTAAATCCTATGCTAATTAATTAGTTCACTTCTTGTGTGGGCCCTCATAGAGAAGTTAAGTGCAATAACTCAGAGATGAAAACTTAAGATGTTCCTTTTCTTCATAACAATGATAAAATGTACATACTGATGAACAACAAGATTGTATTTAGTACTCAACAAACTTTTCTATTGAAAAGTAACTAAAACTTAGCACACACCTCTGGAACACAAGTTTTCTAGTTATTTAAAAACATATACTAGGGATAAAATTCCTAGATTTTAGACTCGTCAACTCTCAAAGAAAATAGCAATATTGATTATTACAACTAGTGCATTAATTCTGGCGCCAAAAAGAATGGTAATCTAGGAGCTCACAACTCCTGAATTTCCTCTACTCAAGGCTAGTCTAATAATGAAAGTAACCACTTTGACTCCCACTTGGTTGAGTTGACCTCACTTTTATAACTACAAAATATTAGCACTTCCAAAGAAATAACATACATCAAGACTTATTCAAAACATGTTATCTAAATTAGTTTACTCTATGTCACATTGCTACAGGAGAACTACCCAACCTAGCTAAGGAAGAGAAAGCATCATTCTCACACTCTTTTGTAATTAAATGACATATCTTTTCACAACATATTCATTTTGATCCTAAAAAGTAATTATGCACACATTTTTCTAAAATCACCATAAACATCATGTTCTTGATCATCAAAGTCTTTAGAAAGTTTGTAAATTAAACTAAAAATGAAATGACAAAATAGACCATATTTTGGTCTCATCATTCCTCCCAACTGAAACTTTGACTTTTCCTCAAGAAAACATAAAAAATTTCACCCTTGCTGCCATCCTAAAATCTGAAGCAATACTCTACCCTTTACCTCTTGTAGCAATGTTTCAATAGAAACCTTTATTCTCCATGTACCTTTCCCACCTACAAAGCTCTTCTGTCATATCAACTGTCTCTAAATCTTGTTGATTAACAAGTAATGGGGATAAAAAAATTGGAGGATAAAAAGTTAAAGGGATCTAATAATTTTTCCTTTCTTCCCCCAACTTGATATACCAAGGTGCTCACCGAGTAGCCATGATAAAATTCAATGGAGAACGATGTTCTTTCTTTTGCATGTCTTCAATCAATCCTATCCAGTGCCATTGATTTCACTACTCCAAAAAAGGTACAATTTGCCCAAATATATGGGTGTTAGAGTTTGTAAGGGAAAAAATTGTTTCTACCATAGCTTTGTATTCTTGATAGGCTACATCCCTTAAAGGAGGGATAATCCAACTTCCAGGTTTTGAGTAAGTAATTTTCATCCATTCATAGTACATAGTTCTAGCATTCTTGGCTTCAGGCCTAAGAAGAAGTGAAGTCTCAT
This sequence comes from Cupressus sempervirens, assembly GCA_028749045.1. NCBI lineage: Eukaryota > Viridiplantae > Streptophyta > Pinopsida > Cupressales > Cupressaceae > Cupressus > Cupressus sempervirens. The sequence goes on from CM053791.1 coordinate 1,064,457, forward strand.
ATTCTAATTCTCTAAACTAATGGGCCTAATGTTCTCTACAAATTTCATTTTGGATCCAAGACATTAATGCTCTAAGTTGAATATCACCCACATAAGGCAAAGAGTTCTAATCTTTGTTGTTAGGGACTACTAAATTATGTCAAAAGAGTTCATAGAGTAGATTTTTGATTACTGTAGGGGTAGTATAGAAGGCTTCAAATAATTCATGAGGAGTATTCAATGTTAAACTGTTACCCTGAATTACACAAGTCATCTGATAACTAACAACTTGTTCTTTCAAAAAGAGAGCATAAACAAAGGAAGGATAGCGACAAGACATTAATTTAGGAATAATGGCAGTGACCTTTGTAAGTTTACCACTTAATTGCTCAATCTCTTCATCCTTTTCAGTCAAATCCTAAGTTTTATTGAAGATAGTTTTCTCTAAGCTCTCTCTCTCTCTCTCTCTCTCTCTCTCTCTCTCTCTCTCTCTCTCTCTCTCTCTCTCTCTCTCTCTCTCTCTCTCTCTCTCTCTCTCTCTCTCTATCTATCTATCTCTCTATTTTCCATTCTTCCCTCTCCTGAATTAACTGATTAGATAACTCTGAAATGATGCTTAACAATGAAATAGTAGAACCAGGACTGAAAGTAATATGTGTCTCAAGTGAAGGATCATTAGGAACAATTTGCTAGGTTGCAGATGTGAAATAACTTGTTCAACAATAGTGTTAACTACATCAAAATTTATGAGGTGGAGGAGAATTTGGAACTCCAACAGATACACTATCTTAAATTTTTGAATCTATGGAGATGATGGGTGGTTGGTAAGAGGATGTTGCTGCTATAGCAAGTAATTCACCTTATTTAATGATATTCTTATTTCTATCAGAAGAAGAGGATTGATCTTTTTCAATAACTACATTTTCATACAGAGGGGTTTGAAAAAACACATCCTCATTAGGTTTTGTAGATGATTGGCCTCTTTGAGCTCTATGCCCAAGGGGTACTTCTACTACCTTTGAAGCTGTAGGAAGTTCTGAAGATGTATCTTGTACATTCCCTTTCTTCTTTTAATGAACCCTAGTAACTGTAGGAGAGCTAACATTTGGGGAAATTTTAGCTTTCCTTTTTCCCTTATTAGATTTTAGACTTGACCTAGAGGTAGAAGCTACGAGAGTAGGAATTGAGGTTCTCTATGATCTTCTAGGTCTAGTTGAGGAAGAGCCTAGAGCTGGTTAATAGGATTTTCCTGAGGTTTTCTTTGCTCTTCAACTTGCTCTACAGGTTGCCTAACAAGGTTTTGCACTTTTTTTTCAACCAAATCATCCCAAGATATCCCCGATTGTTCCCTAAGGGCTTTTTCTATGATGATCTTAATAAAACAAAGGTGTGAAATTTCCTTTGGGGTTCTTTTTTGTACTACAATAGCTCTTTTTAATAGACTATGATACATAAAATGAGGAACATTCAAAGGGCAATCATCATGTCTTAGGAAACTCAAAAACTTGAAATGTGTGGCATGTAAATATGAATGTCTCCCCTCACAAGTAAAATATTTCACAAATAGATAGCACATTTTTTAAATGATTGTGGTAAAGATGTGTGGACTCTACCTTTTTTCTAGTCTATCTGAAGCCATGGGTCTATGTGCACTATAAATTGGGATCTAGCCAACACTGCATTTAATGTATCTAAAAAATTTTCTCCTTCTAGAGGTAATTCCATTATATCTACTATAATTGTGGGTGACAATGGAACACTTACTCCTCTGACTATAGCAAAACCATCCCTCAACATTCACAAGAATTATAAGGCAAGCTCCTCATTCCAAGAAGACAAATTGAACATGTAATTCATCCACCCCCTGGCTTGAAATATAGGCAGGCAAATTGGGTCTCCCAACAATGTTGTATGGTTAGTTAGTTCTCTTCTCAACAAGCCACCCCCCATTGTTCCTCTAAAGTGATTATAGGAGTAATTTAAAAAATGGAAACACTTGCAACAAGATGAGAAGACAATTGAAAGTACTTTTTTAAGTAGCTAACATTTTTAGCATTAAAGATCACTTAATTCTACATTAAGTACATACTAGTTTGCAAAAATGTGTGACATAAAGATAACGATCACATCACATTATTCTTTTTATCGTGTGGCAGAATATAAAGAATAATGAACATTTAATGAACACAAAAAAGTGAATGAGATGATAATACCCCTCCCCCAACTAAATTAGGCAATAGCTCCTACAATTTCTAGTCACAAAGGTAACTAAAAATAGAACAACACATTAAGAAAAAGGTTTAAACTTGAGTATGTGTATAGACCTATTAGGTTGTATTGTCATTTGATACTATCATGCAAGTTGATGAAGGGTGAGGTGAGGTGGAAGATGAGAAAAAGTGAATTAAGGTGGAATTATTATGGAGAAAATACTTTCACAAACAAAGTAGTTTATTATGATGAGTGAAATGATTTTAGAGAGATGACATCAAATGAGTGGGAAACTCATCTACAGTTGCTACAAGAATTGTAGGATCAAAAGGTGACTGAAATTACTGCAGGAACTCTTCACGACTAGATGGCTTATGGTAAATTTTTAAGTGATGTCCATTAAAAAGTAATTTTAAGCAAACAAGATCAATGGTAGAGAGTTGTACTGCTGTAGAGAGTGGGAATCTCATCTACAGTTGCTACAAGAATTGTAGGATCAGAAGGTGACTGGAATTACTGCAGGAACTCTTCATGACTAGATGGCTTATGGTAAAGTTTTAAGTGATGTCCATTAAAAAGTAATTTTAAGAAAACAAGATCAATGGTAGAGAGCTTATGTTAAATATAGAAATAATTTCATACAGTCCTAGGCAACGGGTTTGGAATTTTCCTGGAGTTTGTTGATAACAGGAATCATATATGAGGGCCTAGTTTCCAATAGAAAACTTCTTGTCACGGATGAACTTATCATGCCATTTCTTTTGTTTCTATTGGATTATCTATGTATTATTTAGGGTAGATTTACCATAAAGTAATTTAAATGGGGTAAATCTAGTGGTGCTCTTCCATGTAGTCTTGTAAGCCCAAATTGCTTCAAGAAGCCTAGTAACATAGTCCCTCTTGTGAATAGAAACTATTTTAGTGAGGGTGACTTTAATTTCTCTATTTGTTGTTTTTGCTTGACCATTAGCTTGAGGATTGTATGGGGAAGATGTACCATGATGAACCATGTACTTCTTGATGAGCTCCGTAATCAGGTTTGATATGAATTAAGCTCCCTAATACTTGACAATTTCTCTAGGTACTCCAAATCTGGTGAATATGCATTCATATAGAAAATTTCTACTTTGTGATCTCTTGCATGTGCCATAGCTTGTGCTTCAACCCATTTAGTTGCATAATCAATACATACTAAGATATAAGATTTTCCATGAGAGGATGGCTCTATTGGACAAAGAAAATTGATACCCCATTTGTCAAAAAGTGTGACTACCACTTGTGGCTGCATAGGCATCTCATCAGTTTTAGTGGGTCTTCCCATGTGTTGGCATTGATCACATCGTCTTCTATACTTTGTTGCATATTTTTGAAGAGTAGGCTAGTAGTATCCAGTTGTTAGAATCTTGTAGGCTATTCTTTTTGCTACAAAATGATGCCCACATGGTTCATCATGGCATGCTCATAGGATGTCATAAGTTTCATCTTCCCTTACACATTGGCAAGTTACTTGATCTAGTCCAGTATAGAATATCAATCTAGATATCCATGAGAAATTGGAACTCTTTTCCACCAGGAGGCGACGCTGCTTGGGTGAAAAGTGTGGTGCTCATGTAGCAAGGTAATTTTCTATATCTACAAACCATGGGTTATAACTTTTTATTGAAAATAAATGCTCATTGAGAAAGCTATCATCTATGGCTAGAGGATCATCAGGTACGTGAAGTCATGATAGAAAATCTATTACTACATTGGCTTAGCTTGGTTTATCTATTATCTTCACATTAAACTCCTACATGAGGAGTAGCCAACATGCTAATCTACCAAAAATGGCAAGTTTATTCATCAAGTATTTTATAGCAGAGTGGTTAATGTAGACAAAAACCTCATAACTTGTAATATAATGCCAAAATTTATTAAGTGCATACATAACAACAAGTAATTCTTTTTTAGTGATAGTATAATTCAGCTCAACAACTTGCAAGTTCTTACTAATATAGTAAATGGGATGCTCAAAAATACCTTCTTTTTGTCCAAGAATTGCCCCTAAAGTAGTGTCAGATGCATTAGTATGAATGTGGAAGGGTAGCTTCCAATCAGGTCCTCTAAGAATAGGTGTTGTTGTCAAAACATCCTTCAATTGTTGGAATGTTGCTTTACAATCTTTTGTACACACAAATTCACCTTACTTCTTAAGTAGGTTATATAAAGGAGCAGCAAGCTTACTAAAATATTCAATAAACCTCTTATAGTATTTGATATGTCCAAGAAAGATTCTAACATCAGTCTACTTGGTTAGCGTTGGTAGATTAGTAATTGCAGCAATCATTGTAGGGTCCACTTGAATTCCAAAAGAGGAAAGGTAGTGCCCAAGAAAAAATCCTTCCATCATGAAATAACACTTCTCACTATTAACAGAAAGGTTATATTATTGACACCTTTTTAATACCTTCTCCAATATTGGCATGGGCTTGCTCAAATGTGTCACAATAAGTGGTGAAATCATCCATATATATTTCAACACAATCAGCAGCTATGTCAGAAAATATGCTAAGTACCGCTCGCTGAAAAGTTGCAGATGCATTAGATAATCCACATAGTAAGATAGAGTAAGAAAATGTTCCCCATGGATAGGTGAATGCTATCTTATCCTAATCTTCTAGAGAGATTTAGACTTTATTATAGCCACTGAAACCATCTAAAAATTAGAAAAATCTTTTTCCTACTAAGTTATCAAGTACTTGATCAATTAATGGCAGAGGCAAGTGATTCTTTCTAGTGGCTTTATTAAGCTCTTTGTAGTCTACACATACTCTCCATTTTCCTCCCTTCTTTGGAACAATAACTAGAGGTGACATCCACTAGCTATCAGAAATAGGATAAATAAATTTGGCATGAAGAAGATTTTGTAACTCTTCTTTGACTATATCTTTTAATGTTGGGTTTACCCTCCTCTGAGGTTGTCTTACTAGCTTACACTTTAAGTTGATATATATCCCACGTGTAAAAAGACTAGAATCTAAACTCTTCATGTCAGTATAGTCCCATGTAAAATCTTGCTGACTATTTTGCAATAGTTTAATGATACTTGTCATCTGAGATACAATAAGTTCATTATTAATATTTAGCTCTTTTCTTGCCAAAAAAATTTCTTTCTTTACCTTGTCCATCATTAATACCTCTACTATTGATGGAGATTTAATTTGATGGGGTAATAATGTATGAAAGTAATTAGGTGTCGTAGGAGATTGAGGTGCATCACATTTAGGCAATACAATTTGCAAGGAGCCAATAGGATTTTCAGAAGTAGACTCCTCCACATCATACTGATTATTAAGGATTGCTAACTGTATATCATCTTCTTCTTGGGACACAAAAAATGGGTTTCTTTCTAGCATCATGAGCTATTGAATAGAATTAACTTCTAGAGGATCATCACGAAGTTCTAGCCAAGAAACTTGGTCAAGATCTAGTTGACATTGTGCAGGAGAGTACAAGGTTAACTTCTTAGTGTTGGTACCATCTAATATTGCCATTTTTCCTTATTAACATACAATGCATGCATCTATAGTGGCCAACCAAGCTCTTCCTAAGATTAATGGATATCTTCCAAGGGTGTATCTTGGTGACAACACAAAAAAGTCTAAAGGAAAATCTAGGGAGTCTAAGGTTACAATGATATCTTCTATCATACCATCAGGTTTGATAGTTGAATTGTCTACTAACTAGAGTATTACAGGAGTATCCCTTAATCCAATAATGCTAAGTCTTAACAAGACTTCTCTGGTCATGAAATTAATTGATTCTCCTAAATCAATTGAAACATTTTGAATTTGGATGCCATTTATATGTATGGCAATAGTAAGACTTTGGGGATCAAAATATTTAGGCATTAGGGCTTTGCTCAACATTAAATTAGAAAGTTGTCCTAATACATGGATAGTAGGAGGATCTTTTTTCTTTCTAGAAGACTGCTCGACACATGCTTCCTTTAAAGTTTAATTGTAAAGGTGAATATCCTTAAGCACATCTAATAATGGAATCTGTATAGTCATTTGCTTAAGCAAGTCTAGGAGACCTATTGCTACAAGATTTGGTTTAGATGGAGCTGTAGGAACTAACCTTTGTGGAAATAGAGGAGTAGGTGCTTGTACAAATGGTGGAATTGGAGCATCAACTAGTTGACTTGGTGGACCATTTTCAATATCAGCAACCTAAGTTATTATAGGTCCTTTAGGTGCAGGAAACTTGGTTCCGTACATGAGATGAATATCATTGACTTGTAGAGAATAAGCTTGTTTCTTATTTTTGGGATTTAGTGTTGGCTAAGGAGGAAGTTGTGATTACTTATATGGGCTACCATTGTCTATAGGTTGCAGAGGCATCGAGGATTTTTTCTCGGGTGGAGGTATCAAGGCTTGCTACTGAGGTGATTGGCTAGGCCCCCATTGAGGTGGAGGTGGTTGCTGCCAACTCCCTTGATACAAAGGTTGTTGATTCAGACCCCACTGAGGATATTGTTTACTTTGTTGAGGCCACTGAGTATTTTTCTAGGGATACTAAGGTGGTTGATGGTAGGCTTGATTATACTAAGGTTTCTAGTTGGGCCAATTATTGTTCTAATTCTTTCCTTGAGGGACATAATTTGGGGGAATATTACCTTGCCACTAATTACTATTATAACCAAATTATTTAGAGGGCCTTGAGTCATACCTTATCTCTAAGCCCATGGTCACCTTTGAGCAACATAAATCACTTCTCCTATATCCTCATCAATTGCTTTAAACTCAATGGGCATTGGTTGTGCATTTACTTTTTGCAATGGTCTTGCATGTGCAATTCTTCTTTCTTTCTCTACAATGAGAGAAAAATTCATTCAACATGGCATCATCTTTATCCTTTTTCCTTTGAGCTTACATGGTATCCAATTGAGTAGCAACATCATTAATGATATCTTGATTAAAATTAGGTAGCAGATTAGATAATTCCATCTTTGATACTCCTAACCCACCATTGGTCTTATGTCATAGGCTCCTTAGTCCTTTACCTTTCTTCATAGTAGCTCTTGATTAGTTTTGACATATCTCCTTGATGTCATTCCAAGTTTTTTGTGTAACATCTCCTCTAGCCATTAGGTCTTGGGCTTCCATGCTTTCTTCTTGCACACCTCTTAGAAAAAGATGCTTTTTAGATTCTTCATTTAGGTTATGCTATGTATTTCATTGTGCATTAAACAAGAATCTGGAGATATTGTCTTCCAATGTTTCACCCTCTTTTTGTGACATTTTAAAAATTTCACCCCCCTTCATATCTTGACCTTTACAATATTTTTTATATTTTTGAAGAAACAAATTACTCATTTCAATCCAGTGTGATACAACATTTGCACCTGTCATGAGCCAAGATTAGTGTATTTCTTCTTTATCAAGCATATTTTGTATTTGTTTAAATTATTAAAGTTAATATCTTCAATACATTATCATAATAGCACTGTTGTGGAATCATATCAATCAATAGCATACAAATTATAACTCATAGTATTAATGTTGAATTAATGATCACTGAATAAAAATGTTGATCATTCATCTTCATAATTATACTACAAATATATTACTCATTCCAAAATACACTAATTAAATAAATGCTATAATAAACTACACATTAACTTTAAAATACATTAACCTTTACCATTACTATAAATTATAAATACTTTCAATTCAATAAAATCAAACAAACCAAAACCTAAACCTAATTAACCACATAACATTCAATAATAATGGAAAATCATCATATATTATGGGCATGACTTTTCATCATATCTGCTCAAAGTAATATTAATTACGGTTAGGTCAAATTTGAAAGGGAAATCGAAGAAGAGCAAAAGAGAATAATTTTTTTTAAAAGGATATCATAAATAGGAAAGGGGAGAAGCGGATAGGGAAGTGCAGCAAACATTATATACTCCACGTAAAGATTCATGTATCAACACCAACAAACTCTGTGAGAACATATTGATAATCTACGTGCCAATGAACTAGAAACTTTGCACCCATCAAAAATAGTCCCCACATCAAGTACAAATGGGTCCTTGCATTGCCAAAGGACTAGTATTACTACCCATGTAACACTATCAGACACAGATAGGTACATATGAATATAGAGGCATTCAATTCTACACATCGGATATGGATATAGTAAATTAAAAAGAAATTAATGTTAAGTTCTTGTATAAAGGTATCGACATTGAATTATATGTGGAATTCCATTAATAATGATTATACATTGTGAGTCAGGTTAATTCTTAAATTCATTCAATTCAATACAGATACGAAATGATTAATGAATTATATAAAGCAATTCGTATGAGTAAAACATTAAAGTGATATTGGTAATATTGATACATGCTATAAGTGAATATATATTATATATATATATATATGTATATATATGTATATGTATATATATATGTATATGTATATATATATATGTATATGTATATATATATATGTGTATATATATATATATATATATGTATATATATATATATTGGATAGTATATACATCAGAAAGGATATAAATATATGACATATAAATAATATTGCATCAAAGAATATTGGTATAATATATTAAGATATATTATTAAAGATTTAAATAATATTAGGAATACATTTCAATTATAGTACATAGAGATCTACATCTTATCCGTATTACAAAATCTCAAGATAGGGAGTTGGTGGAGGGAGAGGTAGAGTAATTTTGGGCGCATGACAGATATCCTCTAGGGAATCGCTTGTAGTTTGTTTCATATGCCCTTTGCACCATAAATCTTCCATCACAAGATGATCATAATAAGGAGAGAGAAATAATTTTGTGTACTATATGAAGGAATCTCCCAAATGAATTAAGTAAATTAAATTAAATACTCATCTCCTCAAACATTTTAATAACAATGATGGTCATAGGTTTGCCAAATTTTGATGATTCCCTAACTTATACATAATTTTTTTATTTTAGGTCAAGGGGTCATCACAGCACCCAACCCAATGAACCATTGTAGAGAAACATCCTTTAGAGTAGAGGGAAACAATTTCAACTTATGGGCATCAATTGTGTAGTCTTAACTCCTACAGAGGATGTCAAACTCAAAGAGAAAGGTTTCGGGATCTTCTGTAATAAAGCCTTAAAATTTTGAAAGTGTAGCAACAGGTATGTTCTTCAAATTTTGGTTCCCTTACTAAGGTGGGATAGGAAAGGCAAAGGTAGACACAACCATTCTTGGAGGGAGAGGTGGTGCTTGATAGATAACAATGGCTAGTGGACTATCTTGACATTCAGGCTCATCAAAAAGTTCATTTAAGTGGAGTGATTCTTCTAATTCAGCATCAATGTCAGTAGATAGATTTTCAAAGGGTTCATCTTTTTTGTTCTCTCCTTGAGGTTCATCTATCTCAAGTTGAGGATCATTGAATGGTTCTTCCTGATTATCATGAGGAAGGAATCTTCCTAAGTGGTCTCTTCTTCTATCCATAACATGCTTCTTTACTACTAAACTATATTCTATAAGGACTAGAAATACAACTAGAAAGACTAGTTTGAATTAACACAATCCCTGGCAATGATGCCAAAAATGCTTGGCCAAAGAAACAGATCAAAATCCTACAGCAATGGACTACTTAACCCAAGATTGGACATCTCAAAGGGTTCTTATCCAACTCATTTGGACTCATTTAATTTATCAACTAGGGACGTAAAAGTGTTTGTAAAATATATGCTTCAAACTTATCTCAACTTAAGAACTATTCTAAGGAAATTCAAATGCTTAAGCTACAAGAAATATAAGCTAAAGTTGAAAATCAAATCTGTTTTTCCTATGCTATAGGAATAGTCCACTAATTCTATTATTAGTGGTTGTAGGAACAACATAGTCTACCTTGGTTCTATTAACTGAATGTAAATCCTATGCTAACTAATTAGTTCACTTCCTGTGTGGGCCCCCATAGAGAAGTGAAGTAGAATAACTCAGAGATGAAAACTTAAGATGTTCCTTTTATTCATAACAATGATAAAATGTACATACTGATGAACAACAATATTGTATTCAGTAATCAACAAACTTCTTCTATTGAAAAGTAACTAAAACTTAGCACTCACCTCTGGAACAAAGACTTTCCAGTTATTTAAAAACATGGACTAGGAGCAAAATTCCTAGATTTTAGACTCCTCAACTATCAAAGCAAATAACAGTATTGATTATTACAACTGGTGCATTAATTTTGGTGCCAAAAAGAATGGTAATCTAGGAGCTCATGACTCCTAAATTTCCTCCACTCAGGGCTAGTCTAATAACATAAGTAACCGCTTTGACTTTGTTTGGTTGAGTTGAACTCACTTTTATATCTACAAAATATTAGCACTTCCAAAACAATAACATACATCAAGACTTATTCAAAACATGTTATCTAAATTAGTTTACCCTATGTCACATTGCTATAGGAGAACTACCCAACCTAGCTAAGGAAGAGAAAGCATCATTCTCACACCATTTACATTTGTCTAAAATCATCATAAACATCATGCTCTTTTTCTTTTTCTTTTTCTTTTTCCTACAATATATATATATATATATATATATATATATATATATATATAAAGAACCAATATAACTAAAAAGTAAAAAAGAAATATATAGAAGACAATAAAAGAAATGAGATCAAAAGCCCTTCTATATAATACTAATATGATGCTATATATATAAATACCCATAACCCTTATATATATATAAGGGTTATGGGTATTTATATATATATAAGGGTTATGGGTATTTATATATATAGCATCATATTAGTATTATATAGAAGGGCTTTTGATCTCATTTCTTTTATTGTCTTCTATATATTTCTTTTTTACTTTTTAGTTATATTGGTTCTTTATATATATATATATATATATATTGTAGGAAAAAGAAAAAGAAAAAGAGCATGATGTTTATGATGATTTTAGACAAATGTAAATGGTGTGAGAATGATGCTTTCTCTTCCTTAGCTAGGTTGGGTAGTTCTCCTATAGCAATGTGACATAGGGTAAACTAATTTAGATAACATGTTTTGAATAAATCTTGATGTATGTTATTGTTTTGGAAGTGCTAATGACTCCTAAATTTCCTCCACTTAGGGCTAGTCTAATAACATAAGTAACCGCTTTGACTTTGTTTGGTTGAGTTGAACTCACTTTTATATCTACAAAATATTAGCACTTCCAAAACAATAACATACATCAAGACTTATTCAAAACATGTTATCTAAATTAGTTTACCCTATGTCACATTGCTATAGGAGAACTACCCAACCTAGCTAAGGAAGAGAAAGCATCATTCTCACACCATTTACATTTGTCTAAAATCATCATAAACATCATGCTCTTTTTCTTTTTCTTTTTCTTTTTCCTACAATATATATATATATATATATATATATATATATATATATATATATATATATATATATATATATATATATATATATATATATATATATATATATATATATATATATATATATATATATATATATATATATAAAGAACCAATATAACTAAAAAGTAAAAAAGAAATATATAGAAGACAATAAAAGAAATGAGATCAAAAGCCCTTCTATATAATACTAATATGATGCTATATATATAAATACCCATAACCCTTATATATATATATATATATATATATATATATATATATATATATATATATATGTATGTATGTATGTATGTATATGTACATATGTAATAAATATAAGTAATTTATTTATGTATATGCATATAGATACCTATATATATGTATATATAAATATATATACACATATATATAAGATAAAATAGAGGAAGAAAATAAAAAAAAAATCAAAAGACCAAGGAACAAAAGGAACCTCAATCTCTAAATTAACTAAAAAAATTCAAAGGAGCAACTGAGGAAAAGAAGAGGAGAATAAAAGGTTAGTTAAACTGAAACAAGAGGTAAGAGAGGTGGGGGGGGGGGGGGGGGGGGGGGGGGGTGGTGGGGGTATGTAAACATGAAAGTAGTAGGATGAACATGGGTAATGGGAAAGCTCCACATAGCCAGGGAGGGGGGGGGGGGGGGGGGGGGGGGGGGGGGTGGTTTGGGGGGTGGGTTGCCAAGAATGACTAAGGGTCCACCCTTCATCATGATTGAGGTTCGAAGGGTGGTTTCTAATAGCTATGACCTCTTTAATTTTGTGCTTGAAAAGATGCTCTTCTTTGAATAATATTTGAGCATTATCTAGGCAGATGTGGTGCTTGGTAGTGGAAGAATGTTCTACTAGAGTTGAATTAAGAATTCTATCATGTTTTATGTCAGCACCATGCTCTTTGAATCTGGTTTTGAAAGCTCTACCAGTTTCTCTAATATATGGAGCACCACATGAGCATTTAATCTTGTAGACTCTAGATCCTAGAAGGGCATCCTTGGAGTGTTTAAGATGAGCAATGCAATGTTTTAACGTAGAGATTGGTTTGAAACCACATGTCAAGCCTTTCTTAGCAAGAATCTTGGAGATCTTGTGCAAAATATACATACATACATACATATATATATATGTATATCCATATATATATATATATATATGTGTGTGTGTGTGTGTGTGTGTGTGTGTGTGTGTGTGTGTGTGTGTGTACAAACACACATGTACAAACATGCATGTATATATTTATAGACATGCATGTTTGAACATATATGTATATACATCTATATAAACATATATGTATATGTTTATATATGGTATAGGGGCACCTTGAAACATAGAGCCCTCGCCACTTTTTTTTTTTTTTGTGCTCCAAGAGAGCCTTTGTAAGTAGAATAAGGGTCTGAGGACCTAGGTGTGTTAGCTAGGGTATAGGAAGTCATAAATTATCCTTAGAAGAGTCATTAAATGACCTTAGAATAGGGGCATTCATTGCCATAGGGTTATGAGAAGTATAGAGAATAGGCCTCTAGCCTAGGGAAGGGTCCCTAGCATGGAAATACTAAGGGGTAGCCAAGTCAACAAGTAGGAGATGTCAAACATAGTAGACAAGAACAATTGCAAAAAGTTGTTATGCAAGAAATATTGCAATTTTGTAATTTTACAAGAAAATGTTGGTTTTCCTTTTAAAACATCAAGGAGGCCAATGAAACACTTAATATGAAGGAGAAATACCTAGGAGCACATATTTAAGCTTACCAAACCATAAAGTTGGCAAAATTTAATGTCATTTGTACAGACAACATAATGTAGCATGGTTTTTTATTGAAAAAAGGCTGAAAGACTAAGTGTGGAAAGATTTTGAGCTTTGTTTTGTGTACTATACTAGTTGAAATTGTAGATGGTATTGATTAGGACATTTTTTCTTCAGTAAGTTTTTTTTGTTGTTGTGCTTTCTTTCATTTTTTCAAAAAAAATTCTTTCTAGCCAGTCTGTTGTCCTGTTCTAGGTAGTTTGCATTGGCAATGATGTAACTCACTATCCCACCATAGGAATTGTATGAACTCTTGGGGAAAGTGAGTGTACATAACATAATTCATCTTGAAAAAATCAAGGGCCTTGAAAAGCTTAGGAAGCATTTTTAAGCTCTTGCCCTAGGCAAGCCATAGCATGTCCGGCTAGGGAATGATTAGATTGTAGAGCTTCTTGTTTGCAAGATTGTGGAAATTTTTTGGAAAGTGAATATGGAGCTTTAAAAGGAGTGAGAGGAGTTCCTTTAGGTATAAGGACAAGATTACTTTAATCCATTAAGGTATTTAGCAACTGCAAACAACATCATGACCTTGAAAACCCTCAAAGACCCTCAAAATCAGCAAAGGCACTATATGATAGTTCTCGTGTCTAAAACCTAGAAAATTTGAAAGCGTTCATGAAATGAATAAAGGTATATGAAGAAATTTTAGAAGGATTAGTGGAAGAAATTGGAGAAAAAACCCTATTTTGTAGGAAAAATAGGGCTAATTTGGGCTCTTCCTTGTAGCCCTGTTTTGAAGGAAAAGGGTTAGATTAGTAGGAAGTCTAACGATAAAGAGTTGTTTTGGCATAGAAAAGAAGTGAATTGCAAGGTTTTTTGACTCCTCCATGATCCTACAATTTGGATTTGTAGAGCGGTCAAAAAGACCTAGTTTAGTTGGAAGACCTTGTATACTCTCCATCTAGTATGGGAGCCTGACAAATAGCAAGAAGTGAAGTTTGATGAAGATAGTGGAGTAGGGTTTAGGATTGGGGGATCTTTTCTTGAAAAGGATCCTATAAGTCCATGTGGTGATCTAGCAAGACACCTTAAGTCTCAGAGGTAGACAAGAAGCATGAGCTTGTGATTGGTTCATCCCTATTTGATGGGGACACAACCCATGCACAGAATGGACACAACAAGAAAGGGAAATTTTATTAACTTTGTAGATAAGCTAATACATTCATTACAGAGAAAATAGACTTCAAAAAATGCCCTAAGGGCTTCCAATAACATAAATCTGGAGATAATTTCTCCTTTCAGTACCTCCTCTCAAACTCCACTTTGAACTTCCTTTTACAATGCCAGAAATGTCCTTAAATAGACCTCGGAGGGTTAAGGACTAGGAATACATTCTAGAAAGTGCTAGTAGGCATCCATCAACCAAATAGAAGGCTCAAGAATCTGAGTTAGAAGTCGACGCAAATCTAGAAGAATCCAAATATGGTAACCGAACTTTCGAGAGGCATAACTTTTGAACCGTAGCTCTGATTGACAAACTGTTTACATTTTTGGAAAGCTCTCAAAGTGCTCTATAGCCCTATGGACTAGCTTCACTCATCCCCCATTTTTAACCCTTTTTGAGGTCATTTAATGCCCCTAACCTGACTTTGAAGCATTCTTAGGAGGTCTCCAAAACCCAAAAAATTGCAATAACTTTCAAACCGCGGGGCCTTTTGACCTGATTCTTTTTCTAGAATGCTCTAAATTACAATTACATTCATCTAGCGAATTTACACCTCATAGTTCACCAAAATGATAGCTCAATTACATACTCCTATTTTTTTTGGCATTTACACATATCCCAAGGTGTTCAAATACTCTATCCTAGAACATTGATAGTGGAACTGTGAGAGTTAGAACCTTTATTTGACCCAAATGGGTATCCAAAAATGAAAACACATGAAACAAAAACTAAGTCTAAGTACATTGTTTTTTGGGTGACACAGGATTGCCCTTATACCTCTGGATGCTCCTGCATCACTATTCTCCCTATCAAGTCGTATCAGAGCTCACAAAAGGTGTGGGAAAAGCAAGTGAAAAACAAGGTGAATGTTGTCACCTACTAAATCTAATGGTTCTAGCACAATGGTAACCAATTCTAAATTGGCCAAGAAGGTAGAAGAACAAGAGAAGGAAGTAGAAGAGAAAGAGGAAAACAATAGATCTTTGAGAGAAATATTGGAGCAACTTGAACAGTTGTCAAGTGAGGTCCAAGATGTAGTAGATAAAGTCAAGGAAAAGATGGATTAGAAAGAAGAGAAGGAAGCCAAAGAGAAAGAGATTAAGTTGGAGGAAGAAGCGCCAACACCACACCCTACTATACCAAAAAAGCCTTTCTTGAAGGCACTAAAAGAAATTAATAGTAAGTCCTTGGAAGGCATTCCATTATTTAGTGGAAAGATGGATCCAAACATCCTCATGGAATGGATTGAAGGAATGGAGAGCCATTTTGAATGTGATGGTGTCTTTGATGCTAGAAAAGTCAAGGTGGAAAAGTGAAAATTAAGAGGTACTACTCTAACCTGGTGGAAGTTTATTCAAATAGAGAGGGAAAAAGAAGGGAAAATTCCCATTGCTACTTGGAAGGGAATGGTGGCTAAAATTAGACAAGCTTACATTCTCAAGGATTATGAAATATAGCTATATAGGAGAAGACAAAATCTTAGGCAAAAAGATATGAATGTGCACTCTTACACTAAAGAGTTCCAAAAATTATGCTTAAGGTCCAAGGTAGTAGAAGATGAAAGCATTAGGTTAGCAAGATATTTTAATGGACTCAAGAGGTCTATCCAAGAAGATATGAGTTTTGTTACTCCTAAAATAGTCCATAAATGCTATCAAATTTCTATAAAAGGTGGAAGAGAAAGGAAAAAGAAAGCAAGACCATATCTCAAAGAACGGAGGAAGAGGTAGAGATGAAAGAGGACATACGGGAAGCTATGGAGGTAGAAGCAATGATGGAAGATCCCAAGGTGAGTCGAAGATGACCAAAAAATGTTAAGAAACTAGTCAAAAAGGTGGTTCAAGTAGAGGTAGAGGCTAAGGTAGATCACTAGGAGGAAGGGGACCATCCTACTTCACTATAATGAAGTGTTACTACTATCAACAACTTGGGAACCTTTCCTATAGGTGTCCTAAAAAGGTATGACCATCACAAAGAGAAAATATGATAGCATACATTCATGAAGATGCTTCAATTGTGAAGTCACTTGATATCTAGTTGGATTTTGAAAGTGGAGAGAACTTTATGATAAAGAGGATCCTAATTAAAGAACCAGTCAAAGGAGAGACCAAGGAAAGAAGATCAATCTTTAGGGTGAGATGCAAGATTATGGGAAAGGTTAGCAAAGTTATCATAGATTTAGGGACTAATGATAACATAATTTCAAAGGAAGCCACAACTAAACTCAAGATTCCTAAAATACCTCATAGCACTCCCTACAAGGTCACCTAGCTAAACAAGGAGAAACATGTTTTGGTGAATGAGAAAGAATGGATTGAGTTCACCATAGGAAGATATAAAGACAAGATTTTTTGTGATGTTTTGCCCATGGATGCATGTCACCTATTATTAGGTAGGCCATGGCAGTTTGATAGGAAAGCCATACACAATGGTGAGCTCAACTCATACACCTTCAAGAAGAATGGGGTGAGTTATAAAATTTAGTCACTACTTGAATATGATAATCAAGGGAGTGGACCTAATGTCCTATTTTTTAAGGGAAAAGAGCTCATAAAAACTATTGATAAAAAAAAAGTGGGTTATGCTATTATGGTGAAACCCAAGGAGGAAAGAGAGGCTAAGAAGGAGGACATACCTCATGAGGTGTAACAGATTTTAGATGAATTAAAGAGCATTATATCTGATGGAACACCGGTAGTATTACCACCTCAAAGAGAAATCAGCCATCAAATAAAATTGGTTCTAGGGGCATCTCTTCCAAAAAAGGCATCTTACAAGCTAACTCCTAAATAGAATATCAAAGTTGCAAAGCAAGTCCAAGAGTTGATGGATCAAGGGTTGATAAGGAAGAGCATCAACTCATGTGATGTGCCTGTAGAACCAGAATCAGTATGCAAAGAACATTAACAAATAAAGTAAACATTCACAAACCAAAAACTAAATTCACATATATGCTTAGACTAAGAAAGAAAATAAGAAGTGCAAACCTCACGAGAGAAAACACTCCATGCTTTCTTGATTCTGTAGATGTGTCCTTTTGCTGTGGATGTATGCTCAAGATGCTCAAAAGTTGCTTTAATGGAGATGGGTAATGGCAAATTGGTAGCTTTGTGAGCTCTCAATTTGGCATTATAAGGGTATGGTTGATGGCTTTGGTTCTCAAAATAGCATGGTAACTTTAGCTCAAAGATTGTTGATGAAATGGCTTGGGATGGGATTCAATTTATAGGCTAAGGGGTAGAGGGATGGAGGGCTTAGATGCAAGGATGGATGAAGGCTTAAGGAGGGCTAAGATGCACTCAAAGGGGAGCACATGGATTGTGCTTGTTTAGCACCAATGGGAAGGTGACACTTGTCACAAGGAGGATGAGTGTAAGAGGGTAGGGTTAAGGGTTGGTTAAGGGCATGATGAGTGGGGTTGAGTATGTAAGAGGGATGTAAGAGGAATGAGTGTGGAAAAGGGAAGAGTGTGGAAGATGGGTGTAAGAGTCATGAGTGGGCTTGTAAGAGTCTTTATGTTTTGTAAGAGCACTCATGACTTAGTGGTTGGGTTTTTTTGAGGGGAGACTTTGGTTTGGATTAGGAAAGTCTTAAACTTGTTTAAGGAATGTGACAACATTAAGGGGTGGATTAGGCTTGGGTTTAGGATTAGATTAGGGATGTTAGAGATGTGCAAGTGGATGGCATTAATGAGGGTGGGTGAGTTAGTGGCTAAGCTTGGTTAGTATGGGTGGATGGGGTGGATTAGGCTAAATGGAGGATTAGAGATAGGTTAGGGTTTTTTTGAATTTGAGGATTTTATTTATCAAATAGATTTATTTAATAAATGGGGATTTTTGGAATTAGATAGGAGAAAAGGATTTAATTGATAAATAATAGATTATTTGATTTATCAATTAGGACTATAGATGATTAATTAAATTAATCAACTAGGGGATGACAAAGGATTAATTAAATAAGAATTTAATTAATGATGCCTTTAGAGATGGCTAAATTAGATTACCAAAGTAGTGTAATAAAATTTAGGTGTCTACAGTGCCTACTATTTTGGAACCAACGAAAGGAGGAATATGGAGATTATGCATAGATTCTAGAGCCATAAAAAGATCATAATCTGGTATAGGTTTCAAATACCTAAGATTGAGGACTTAATGGATTGCTTACAAGGGGCTAAGTACTACACCGAGATAGACCTTAAAAGTTGTTATCATCTAATTAGAATAAAAGAGGGAGATGAGTGGAAGACAACTTTTAAAAAAACTGAAGGACTCTATGAATGGCTAGTTATGACATTTGGCCTTTCTAATGCTCCAAGTACATTCATGAGGCTCATGAATGAGGTGTTGAAAGGCTTCACAAGTAAGTTTGTGGTAGTCTATTTAGATGATATACTAATTTTCAGCATGAGTAAAGAGAAACACTTGCAACA
Source organism: Cupressus sempervirens (assembly GCA_028749045.1). NCBI lineage: Eukaryota > Viridiplantae > Streptophyta > Pinopsida > Cupressales > Cupressaceae > Cupressus > Cupressus sempervirens. Next base: position 1,083,524 of record CM053791.1, read on the forward strand.
TATTAGAATTGTATTATCTAAGTTGAAAGAACACCTAACCATCAATCTAGACAAGCATGACTTCATAAAGCAGGAACTAGTCTAGTTAGGCTTTGTTCTATCTCAAGGAGATCTTAAAATAGATGAAGATAAAAATGCAGCAATATTGAGTTGGACAACTCCCAAAAATGCCAGTGAAATGAGGAGCTTCCATGGCCTAGCTCAGTACTATAGAAATTTCATCAAGAACTTCAATGGGATATGTGCTCCCATCATGGAAACTATTAAGGGTGGAATAAAGACCAAGTTTATGTGGACACCAACAAAAAATAAGGGATTTGAAACATTAATGAAAGAGGTAGCTTCTAAGCCTATTCTAAGGTTGCCTACTTTCAATGATCTTTTTTTTGTAGAATTTGATGCTAGTAATATAGTAGTGGGAGGAATCGTAAGTCAAAGAAATAGATCGGTGGCTTTCTTTAGTGAAAACCTAAATGCAGAAAACCAAAAGCACTCTTCTTATGATTTGGAGCTTTATGCACTTGTTCAATCCCTTAGAAAATGGAGGAATTATCTCTTGCCCAAGGAGTTTGTAGTGTTCAATGATAACCAAGCTTTTAGTTTTCTTAACTCCCAAGACAAACTAAGCCATAGACATGTAAAGTGGGTGGAGTATTTATAGTCTTATACCTTCAACATAAAGCAAAAGAAGGAGCAGATCAATAAGGTAGTTGATGCTTTGAGTAGAAGGCTTCTCACTATCCAAGAAATCAGAGTAAGGAGCATAGGGTTGGATAATTTCAAAGAACTCTACCAAACTGATGGAGATTTTGTAGTAGCATACAAGGTGTGTCAAGAGCACCTAAATCACTTTCATCGTGATTTTGTAGAGTTTACATTGTAGAACAGATTAATCTTCAAAGGTGGGCAACTATGTGTGCCAAAAGGTTCCATGAGGGGAACCTCATTCAAGAAAAACACAATGGAAGTTTGAGTGGCCATTTTGGCTTGAATAAGACCTTAGAATTGGTTCAAAGGTACTACTATTGGCCTAAAATGAAAAGAGATGTTAGATCTTATATTGAGAAATTCATCATATGTCAAAGATCAAAGGGGACTTCTACAAATGTAGGACATTATCAGCCTCTCCCAATACCAAGCAGACCATGAGAATGTGTAAGTCTGGATTTTGTGGTTGGTTTTCCTAGAACAAGGAGTGGTTTTGATAGCATCTATGTGGCAGTGGAAAATTTTAGTAAACTGAGTAATTTTATTCCATGTAAGGTCACTCATGATGCAAGTCATATTGCTTACTTGTTTTTCAAGGTGTAATGCCCCGCCAAGGGATCCAAAAGAATTAACCTAAAGTTTTACTAAGTTTTCTAAACTTTTTTTTTTTTTAAAGTAAGAAAGTATAACATACACATCAAACACATAGTAGCGGAAGCAATAACATGTAATCATCAACAAACATACATAACAGGTTACATTCCTTAAGGATCCTAAGACATTGAGTCACATTTAAATTTAATTAATTCTAAGTCTAGCAACTACCACATACATATGAAAGAATAATCAGAAAGTCCAATGTCCATAATATATATTTGTTCCAAATGCCTCTTGGTAAATTAATTCGGAATGCTCAATCATCCTCTGTACATGTCACAGGGTATGAAAGGCTTAAAAGAATATACATATATAAAAATAAAGATACAACATCCTCGAATCCATGATACAAATTACAATAAAATAAATGAAACTAATAATATACACGATACATCCATACATCCATAATGATATAACATCCATCATAAAATCTAACCATCCATCATAATAATCCATGAACAGAATGAAAGTAAATGCCAACCACGATGACCATGGACGGATCTCAATGGTAAGAGTAAAAAGCAGTACCACCTGACTGTGTGGAACATAAATGGCCCACTCCCACCACACTGAGGAGATAGTCTCAAGTCCCAAACAGGATATCAAATCACATAACACAAGTACTCTCTAAGCCCAAGAAATCCTAAAAGTACACTAGCTCAAAGGTTCCAACATAGATAGACATCTAGACCCAGAGGCAGAACAAAGACATGTAGGGAACCTACTATGCAAGAAGGAAAGTGTCATTGCAGAAGTCACGTCGAAGGTTACCCGAGCAATCCCTTAGGAATCCTGGGTCCCCTGTGATCCTGCGGCCACTAGTATCCTCTCGTACTGATGAGGCATACTACAGAATGCAAGGTCAAAACCAAGCATTCTCTCTACCCCATCTTAGTCTGTACTAGCACTCAAGGCATGGGAGAGAACATGCTATTATCTTATTAGGTTCATTTAAGTCAGTATTTAGGTGAGATTTTTTCACTTATTAAAACAACCTACAATGGGTTTCTCCAAGCAGCCTCTTAGGGCCTTGACCCCCATTGCAAGCCACTTCCCGACACTACACATAGATAACCTACCCTAGGCTCATGAAATCAAAAATCAAGAATCATAAAAAAAATCACCTCAATCCTATACAAGCGACTGAAAGCACCATAAATATAATCCACAATAATCACATCAGTTCTCCATAAGCAACTGATAAGCATCAAATGATATATCACAATATCCAATGGTTCTCCAACAAGCAACCAACACGTATCCCAATAATAGATCACAATATTGATCGAAGACTCCAAAATGGTCAAGTCAAACATGTCACAACATGAAATCGTCAAAAACATAGCAAAACACTTCAATCCCTTCAAGGCGACTAGAAAGAAACCCAAGTATAACTGATCGATGAATCAAAAATGGTTAAGCTAGGTAACTCAAATACATACACCTCAGCTTCACACAAGGAAACTGGAAAGCAATAACAAACAGTAAAAACATCCAAATCATAGAACATATCAACACATCACCATGGTTGGGTTTAGGAAGATCGAGACCAAATCATCATAACATCACATACACAACCCCGAGCCTCTGGTAACAACCTGAACTGGTCAACACTCTAGGACAAACCCCAAATCATAGACAACAGAATAGTCACATAGAAACAGAATCATCACACAGTTGGATATGAACGATAATATATTGTTGAGTTAATGTAAGGTTTTAAGTTCCAATTTCATGTATATCTCAAGTAAAATAGTTTTCGCAACTAAGCCTTACAATTAACCCATTTCTATATTTAAGTGATGATATAATTACCCTATAAAAATCTAAGAATAATCATTTATTTATCTAAGTTATAAAAATAACAATTATTGATTTTAAATAGAATAATTAAAATTTTATTAAATCAATATTGTTGATAGTTAATTAAACCCTATTGAAAAACTTTAATTAACATTTAACTTAATTAATTTTCAATTAATTAAATTAATCAATAATTATACAAATACCTATATTAATATACCCATAATTAATAATTAATAATAATTAATAAAATTATCAATAATTTTACTAACTAAAAACTAACTATATATATTAATTGTATTATTATTTAAATAAATAATAATAAAATTTATTAATAAATATCATTAGATATTAACAATGAATTATTAAAATCTTAATAATATTATTATTAAAACTTTTTAATAAATATTATTAATTAACAATAATAATTAAAACATTTAATATTATAAAATTATTAATAATTTTTAATAATTAAAAAATTTATTAAAACAAGCTTTAACATTATTGAAGTCTATTAACAAATTTATTACTTTAAACATTGATAAAATAAAACAAAGTTATCATTAAAAAAAAATGAACTGACGCTCTCTTTGTTTATTTTTTTAAGAGCCGTGCGACCCTCGTCATAGGGTACCGCAGGCTTTTAAGGCCGTGCAGTTCCCTGCTGACGCAGGTCTACCACCGGTGATTTTAATGAGCTGGGGGAGGAAAAAAAAGTAAGACCCCCTCCATACTTTTTATTATGTATTTTTTTTTTTATGAAAGCTTTTAAATTTAATTAAAATTGCCTCTTTATAAACATAGTTTTGTTTATTAAAAGATGATCCCCTCTCAATTTAAATTTAATAATATATGTTTATTATTATTTACATATTTTATAAATGATTACTTTTTGATATATATATATATATATATATATAATTTATTTATTTATTTTTAAGAAAACAATCATGAATATAATTTGATAGAGAAAATAATATTAACCATTCAAATTTCAATCTAAAATCTTTAAACCCACATCCCGATTGAAGACTAATTTCTTCAAATTGTTGCATGAGGTTTTTCCTAAATAGTTTTTTTTTAAGCTAGATTTATAGATGAAATCAAATAGCAATAAATCTAGAACGAAGAATTCACACATTCGAGAAGACAAGTTCTTACAATCACGAAGTAGACAGAACATATTAAATTTCTTAAATCATTTAGGGGTCAAAATACTAGACCCTACCTGAACCTGATGCTAATACGCAATCCCCAAAACTGTAAGAGAATTCGCCTTTCTCCTGAAAATCTTTCCTAAAATTTTCCTTTTGAAATTTGCTTCCAAAGTTCTTTCCCCAAAATTTCTGTCCAAAAATTCACAGTCCCTTGAAAAATGAACCCCCAAGTTGTAATAAGGAGTTTTCTCCTCAAATTGGGGCACTAATTGTGCGTTCACCCGAGAGGACTCTTTGCTCAACTGAGTTAACACTAAAATTAACTTGTATTAATCTTTGCTTTATCTTTCAATGCACATTAAATGAATTATTAAATAACTTTATTTAATTTTTCCACTTGACTTCTATTTTAAAACTTTATTACTTTTAAACCCATGTGCACTTTATGGAATTAAAACAACATTATTATTTTCACTTATTTTATCTTTTAATTAATTTCTTTTATTTTCAACTCATGCTCGCATCATGCGATCTAAAATCTTTAATAATTTAATATCTTTTCCACTTTTAATTTATTTTAGAAACTTAATTGATAGAATATTTAATTAACTTAAATAACAATAATATTTAGCATTTATTTAAAAATGAACTCTAAATATATTATTCTTAAATTAAATAAATATTATCACGTTCTAAATTTATCCTTAAACTTTTATCTCCAAATTCAATTCTTTTTATTTAATTAATTTCTCAATTAATTAAATATAATTAAATATGAAAATGTCATAATAATTTTCCATTAAATTAAATCATTAATTAATCCTTTTAATTAAACTTAATTAATAGAAAGTACACGAAGAACTCATAAAGCAACATACGAAAACCCATCATAGAAAAACATAGATTAAATAAAACAAAGGGTTATAATCACGAATTGACGTCATTTGACGCATTCGGAGGGTACTCAACTCGAATACTTGTCCTAATTATCAATTAGGACAAATGGCTAAAGGGTTTAGGATTTGGACTTAAGATTTTATATCCCCTCTCTTACCATTGAGATAATGCGATAGGGTATGCTCATCCTGGCAATTCAGGGAAGTCAATACTCAGTACCTACAACCTGCATAAAATCCACACATGTACAGACATAATATTCTAAGCTAAACAAGCAATGGCAGGAAGTGGTGCATCGTGTAGATCTCGACTAGCAGGTGACTGCGACTCCCTTCCTTAACCACATCAGAAACACCATAAATAAAGAAAACAAACACACACACCATACACATGTAGTATGGGGTAAGTATCCATAAAAAGACACATGTGATAATAAACCATCTAACTAATCATCATCGATAATTGAAAACACTGAATAATCATCATACATACATGAAATATAGAGTACCAAGTAATCTCACTATATAATAAACTAAATATAAAGCAATATCTGATAATCTGAAAGTAATGCTACTAAACATCAAGTATTAAATTGGCCTAAAAGAGTTTGGCAGTTAAAACAAAATGTGAACTAGGGGTAGGCACTACACAAGGAAGTTGTGAGGATTCATGGTTTTCCAACTAGCATTGTATCTGACAGGGATAACAAATTTATGAGACATTTTTGGAGGTCCTTGTGGAAAAGACTAGATACCAATCTCTCTTTTAGTTCAGCCTACCATCCTCAAACTGATGGTCAGACTAAAGAGGTCAATAGGACACTTGGAAAATTGTTCCGATGCTTAAACAAGGAGTATGGCTTGGTTAGAACATTAATAGAACTACAGGAAAGAGTCCCTTTGAGATTATATATGGGATACATCCTAGGGGTGTATGTGAATTGAGAAACCTAGATGGTCAAGTACCTAATAGTGGTTATGCTAAAGATTTTAGTCAATCTATGAAGGAAGTGAATGGGAAAGTAAAATAGTCCCTCATTGATAACACCAAGAAGATCACAGATAAGGCTAACCTCGAGAAGAGAGAAGTATAGTTTGGTGTAGGGGACTTGGTCATGGTTCACCTAAACAAAGAAAGAATGGACAAGGGAACTTCAACAAAGTTACAAATGAGAAGAATTGGGCCATGTCCTATACTGGCCAAGTATGTGCAAAATGCTTATAAGTTTAGGCTGCTAGATGATCTAGCTATTTCTCCTATTTTCAATGTAGCAGATGATCAGATATAAAGGGTCTCTTATTGAGGTGGATAGGAATGTGGAACAAATTTAGAAGGATGCTCAAACAATAGCTCTACCCCTTAAGCCCAAGCTTAAAGCAAAGAAGATATTGGATTCTCATATTTATTCCAACATCAAACATGGCACATACAAAGAGCACTTTGTCAAATGACAAGGAAAACTAGACTCAGAGGCTACATGGATCCCTGAGAATCAATTCAAGCTTCAGGGTATAGATCTCCACCTTTTGTCTCTAGAGGGGACTTAACTTCTTTGGTAGGGAGTATGGTCTAGGGGCACCTTGAAACATAGGGCCCTCACCACTTTCAATTTTGTTCTATTGTGCACCAAGAGAGCCTTTGTAAGTAGGATAAGGGTTTGAGGACCTAGGTGTGTTAGCTAGGGTATAGGAAGTCATAAATTGTCCTTAGAAGAATCATTAAATGACCTTAGAATCAAGGTATTCCTTTCCATAGGGCTATAATTAACCTAGAGAATAGGCCTCTAGCCTAGGGAAGGGTCCCTACCATGGAAATACCAAGGGATAGCTAAGTCAACAAGTAGGAGATGTCAAAAATAGTAAATAAGAAAAATTGCAAAAAGTTGTTATGTAAAAAGTATTGCAATTTTGCAATTTTGTAAGGAAATGTTGATTTTCCTTTTAAAACATCATGTAGGTTGATGAAAGCCCCAATATGAATGAGAAAGACCTAGCAAGACATATTTAAGCTTCCCAAGCCCTAAAGTTGGCAGAAGTTAATGTCATTTGTATAGACAACATGTTGTAGCATGGTTTTTGATTGACAAAAGGGTAAAATACTGAGTATGGAAGGCTTTTGAGCTTTCTTTTGTGTACTGCACTAGTTGAAATTGTAGATAGAATTTATTAGGACTTTTTTTTTAGTAAGTTTTTTTTGGTTGTGCTTTGTTTCATTATTTCAAAAATCTTTCTTTTTCAGCCAGTCTACTATCCTATTCCAAGCAGTTTACATTGGCAATGATGTAACTCAGTATCCCACCATAGGAATTGTATGGCCTCTTGGGGATATTGAGTGTACATAATTTACTCCATCTTGGAAAAATAAATGGCCCTCAAAATCCTAGGAAGCATTTTTAAGCTCTTGCCCTAGGTGATCCAGAGCATGCTTAACTAGGGAATGATTAGATTGCAGAGCTTCTTGTTTGTAGGATTGTGGAGAACTTTTGGAAATTGAATGTGGAGGTTGAAAAGGAGTGAGAGGAGGTCCTTTGGGTAGAAGTACAAGGTTCCACCAATCCATTAAGGCACCCAACAACTCCAAATAGCATTGTGAACTTGAAAACCCTCAAAGACCCTCAAAATCAGCAAAGGGACCTAGGAGGACATAGTTAAGCTTCCCAAACCCTAAAGTTGGTAGAAGTTAATGTCATTTGTATGGAAAACATGCTATAGCATGGGTTTTTATTGAAAAAAGGCTAAAATACTGAGTATAGTAGGCTTTTGAGTTTTGTTTTGTGTACTACACTAGTTGAAATTTGTCTAATTAATATAGGAGATCTTTGAGTGCCTTGGTAGATAGGCCAAGACAAGTTATAAATCCATTATAATCATTTAGTCAGTTCAAAGATCTTGGATATGCTTATTTGAAATATTGTCTATTGAAGACTAGTTGAGGTGATTTGGATGGTGGGTTTGGCGGTCCTCCCTTTCAACTCCTAATAGGGTTAGCATAACTCTAAACATAGAATTTTCTAATAAGGATTCAAAATCTCTTAACAGTGACTCATATGTAGTGATTGTATTTTATTGGCTCCTAATAGAGCCCATCCTTTTACAAGGAAGTTTTATATGAGTACATCATCTTGTAGGCATCATTCTCATTGGGGTTTTCCCTAGTTAACATATTTGGTGTTATTGTGCATGGTTATATTTATATGGTTGTTACATCTATTTCTTGCATGTTTGATAATTAATAAAGATACTAAGAGTTGTTTTAAGTATAAAACTGATTCATCCTCCCCCCAACAAGTTATATTGGTGGAATTTAACTTATAACAATTAGTATTAGAGCATCACGTCCTTGAAGGAAAATTTTAACACCTTGATTAGATCCATGTATTTTTATTTTAGTTTAGAAAGTCTGAAGTTTGATAGAATACATTATAACAATTGTAAGGAAAAGATGAAGACTCACTTGTTATGCATGGGTCTAGAATATTGGTAGTTATACTGAATGAGAAGGAGGTGATAAAAGAAGATAAGCTTGACTCCTATGAACAAGATGAAAAAGATGTATTCAGGTAGAATATGCTTGCTAGAGAACTACTATAATCTGCTCTTCCTGAAACAAAATATTGAGAGGTAAAATCTTGAAGACTTCCACATGAGATTTTGACCGGTTCCCCAAAAATATCTGAAGGTGATGATCATGCTAAGAAGGCTAGATTACAAAGTTGGATATGTATGTTTCAAGATGCTAAGATGAATGAAAATGAGACCATAAGAGGCTATTTAGGTAGAATATCAGAGATTTTTTTGGAATAAGAAGTTTTGGTGGATCTTAGATAGAAGGTGAGATTGTGTGGAAATTTTTGAAGACCTTGACACCTTCTTATCATTAGAGGGCACAAATGAATGAGAAATTTATTCTCTATACACCTAAATTTACAAAGGAAACTCTTTTTGCAATATTTCAGTCATCTAAATAATAGATGAGATAGAATGAATAACTACCAAGAGTAGAAACCACTTTTAGCATAAAAAAGGACATACCTATATTTACAAGAAGTGGAGATTATGCCACTAGCATCCAAGAAAAGGAAGTAGAAGATAAGAAGATTCAAGAAGGACTTTCTATTAGTATAAAGAGAGAACCTAAAGGTAACAAAGTTCTTGTTTGTTTGATATGTAAAGAACTTGGTAGTTATTCTTTTAAATGTCATAAGAGAGAAAAATAAGTTTAAGCCCATAAAGCCTTACATGTCAAGAGTATATAAGGATTGTTAATATAATGACAAGAATGGTGAATTTGATTTTAAGATAGTAATTTTGGGTAAGTGCACCAAGATGGTGTGCAAAAAGGGGGTATAAGTGGGACACCTTTTTTTCTAAAATCAGGTAAACTTGGTCTTGGAGGAGCCATTTGAGGATTGTATTCACAATGGAAAATCTATTAGTCACAAAAATTGTAGTACTCTAAATCTAGTTTCTAAAGCACTAAGGTAGTCAAAAAATTGATAAGATTAATAGGGTCAAACCACGTGTGCACAAAAAATCATTCTTGTTTTTTTTTTTTTTTTGAAATACATAATATACTTATTTCATATGCTCCACAAAACATATAGTTATGTTTAGCAATTTTCAAAACCCTTTGGCAGGATGATAAGTAAGAGTGAGATCTAGAAGTTGTGTATTTTTAAAATAATTTTCTAACAAGTAGTTTTTTTGTATGAATTTTTGAAGTGACTCCATCTTGAAGTTTTGGTACCTCTTCATGCACAAGTTATATCCTGTATCAAAATAATTTAAAGTCAACACTTTGTTTTAAGTGTGTATAATCAAGTTTAAAATAATAATATGTGATTTATTTTCCATTTGGTTAAGTAGATCAAAATTTATTTTAAAAAATGTTGGATATATGTCTAAGAGGACTGTCAAGACACTGCTAATGTTGTTCATTTTTTAAGAAAAAATTATATGATTACAAAGGTAAGAAAATGTGTGAGATTATGGTGGTGATTTTAGAGATACACACTTCAACATTGCAAAACTGATGAAGTCAAATATGATAATTTATCTTCAAAGATGAAAAAATGTCCAAAGCAATAAAAATGGTGGGAAAACATCAACCCAATCCTTTGGGTCATTTAAAATGCCTATTACCAAGCCTAAACATGATTGTACTTTTATTTCAAAAAAATATGATCACATTATGCATAGTAAAGTAAAGTAGTCGTAATAGCCAAAATATGATTGCATTTTGAGTAAGCAAAAATGCAATTGCATTATGGCTCGTTACTGAGCCAAGCCTCATTCTGAAATTTGATGAAAATCTTACATAAAGTGCTCGTGTTATATTTGATTTTGACTCTTTTTTAATGGTGTCCACTTTTTTGCATACCATCTTGGTGTACTTACCCATTTCTTAGATTATAGTTATAATGAGGATGATGAAATTGGATTTATTTCTATTAAAGAGAAAAGCCCTTAAAATGAATTAAAGGAAGAAATAAAAGAAGTAAAGTATTAGTGTCACAAATCAAAAGGAAAAAGTTTGATTGGATTATAGATCATGGTTATGTTGAAAGCAAGATTGTTTTGATATGTGGAATCTAGAAACAATCATTATATTGCCAATGATGTCAAACCAATTACTTGTTGGTAAGACAATTACTTGTTTGGTCTGAATCCTATCATTTGTTTGATTGAAGAAGATGATTTGGAAAGGAAGGATAACAAGAGCACCTAGAGAAAGGTTGAGTTATCTAGTGCATAAAGAAGTACTAAGACCAAGTAAGACATGGATAATATGTTGTATTGTTTATCTACTTAAAGCTGAAGTTTATAGATATACTAACTAAGTCTATAAGAACAATGAAGAAGAATTGTGTCTACTACGCTTGACCTAGTGAACAATTGGTGTTGACCAAAGTTAGTGCAAGTTGAGAAAAAAATTAGTTGGTGTCGAACAAAGTAGAAATATAGTGTATGTTGAGTAAATTGTAGTATGTGTTAAGTAATTTCTAGACAGTACTGAGTGAGAGTTTAGTAGATGCCAAGTAACATAGTGTGTACTCAGTATCAGAGGTTAGTTATTGCCAAGTGACACCAATAAGAGGAAGATCAAAGATTCACTAAATCTAAGTCGATGAAGTTGAATTCTTGGATTGTGTGAACCATTTAGCAGATAAGCTTGATGCACTGGTGGCACAAAATTCAAGATAAACCATTTTGAGATGAATTTGAGAAGGATTGTGAAGGAAGTTTCTAGAGGGAGCAAATTAGAAAGATGGTTAGATTCAATGAATCCTACCTACTAATCCTAGAATGGATGATTGATGAGACTAGAATATGGTCTATTTATCATTTCATTTTTAGTTTAATTCGTAAATCTTCTAAAGACTTCAATGTTCAAAAACATGATGTTTATGATGATTTTAGACAAATGTCTGCATAATTACTTTTCAGGATCAAAATAAATATGTTGTGAAAAGATATGTCATTTAGTTACAAAATAGTGAGAATGATGCTTTTTCTTCCTCAGCTAGATTGGGTAGTTCTGCTGTAGTAATGTGAAATAAGGTAAACTAATTTAGATAACATGTTTTGAATAATTCTTGATGTATGTTATTGTTTTGGAAGTGCTAATATTTTGCAAATATAAAAGTGAGGTCAACTAAACCAAGTGGGAGTCAAAGCGGTTGCTCACATTATTAGACCAGCCTTGAGAAGAGGAAATTTAGGGGTTGTGAGCTCCTAGATTACTATTCCTTTTGGTGCTAGAATTAATGCACCTATTGTAATCATCAATACCATCATTTACTTTGGTAATTGATCAGTTTTAAATCTAGGAATTATGTTCCTAGTTTGTGTTTTAAATAATTGGAAGTCTATGTTCCAGAGGTGCTAGGTTTTAGTCAGTCATTTTTCAATAGAAGAAGTTGGTGAGTTTTTAAGTACTAAATACAATCTTGTTGTTCATCAATATGTACATTTTATCAATGTTATGAATAAGAAGATCATTTCAAGTTTTCATCTTTGAGTTATTCTACTTCACTTCTCTGTGGGGACCCACACAGGAAGTGAACTAATTAGTTAGTGTAAGATTTTCATTCAGCTAATAGAACCAAAGTAGACTCTACTATTCCTATAGCCATTAATAGTAGAATTAGTGGACTATTCCTACAACATGGGTAGTTAAAGTAATTCTTAGTTGTATTTTCATGCTTTATTAAAATAGATTTGATCCTCAAGGTTTAGCTTAGATTTCTTGTAGCTTAAGCACTTGAATTTCTATATAGTAGTTCTTAAGTTGAGATAAGTTTGAAGCATATATTTTGCAAACACCATTTAAAGTTTACATCCCTAGTTGATAAATTAAATGAGTCCAAATGAATTGGATAAGAACCACTTGAGATGTCCAATCTTAGGTTAAGCAATTCTTTACCCTAGGATTTTGATCCCTTTCTTTGGCCAAGAATTTTTGGTGCCATTGTTAGGGATGGTGTTAATTCAAACTAGTCTTTCTAGTAGCATTTCTATTCCTTATAGAATAGAGTTTAGTAGTAAAGAAGCATGTTATGCATAGAAGAAGAGACCACTTAGGGAGATTCCTTTCTCATGATAAACAAGAAGAACCATTCAATGATTCTCAACCTAGACTAGATGAACCCCAAGGAGAGAATGATGAAGATGAACTCTTTGAAAATCCATTTGTTGACATTGATGCTAAATTAGAAGAATCACTCCACTTGAATGAACTTTTTGATGAGCCTAAATATCAAGATAATCCACTAGCCATTTTTATCTATCAAGAACCACCTCTTCCTCCTTGAATGGTTGTGCCTACCTTTCCTTTTCCTATCCCACCTCAGCAAGGGAACTAAAATTTGAAGAACATACCTACTGTTGCACTTCCAAAATTTTATTGCCTTATTATAGAAGACCCTAAAATATTTCTCTTTGAGTTTGACATTTTGTGTAGGATCTATGACTACACAACTGATGCCCATAAGTTGAAATTGTTTCCCTCTACTCTGAAGGAGGCTATTCTTTGATGGTTCATGGGGTTGGGTGCAAATGTTGTAACAAATTGAACTAAAATAAGTAATTTGTTTCTTCAAAATATAAAGAATATTGTAGAGCTTAGGATATGAAAGGGGATGACATTTTTATAATGTTATAGAAGGAGGGTGAAACCTTGGAAGACTATGTTTCCAAATTCTTATTTAATGTACAGTGAAATACACAGCATAACCTAAATGAAGAATCTAAAAATTATCTTTTTGAGAGGTGTGCAAGAAGAAAGCATGGAAGCCCTGAACCTAATGGCTATAGGAGATGTTACATAAAAAACTTGGAATGACATCAAGGAGATATGTTAGAACTATTCAAGGGTTACTATGAAGAAAGGTAGAGGACTAAGGAGCCTACCACATAAGACCAATGGTGGGTCAAGAGTATAAAAAATGGAGTTATCTAATCTGTTGGCTGACTTCAAGCAAGATATCATTAATGATGTCACTATTCAATTGGATACAATGCAAGCCCAAATGAAAAAGGATGAAGCTGATGCCATGCTAACTAAAATTTTCTCTCGTTGTAGAGTAAGGAAGAAGAACTGCACATGCAAGACCATTGTAGTAGTGAATGTACAACCAATGCCCACTAAGTTTAAAGCAATTGATGAGGATACAAAAGAAGTGATTTATGTTTCTTAAAGGAAGCCATAGGCTCAAAGACAAGGTATGCCTCAAGATCCTTTGAATAATTTTGGTTATAATAGTAATCAGTGGCAAGACAATATTCCCCCAAATTATGTCCCTCAAGGACAGAATTGTAACAATAATTGGCCCAACCAACAACCTCAGTATAATCAAGCCTACCATCAACAACCTCAATATCCCCAGAAAAATACTCAATGGCCTCAATAAAATAACCAATATCCTCAGTGGGGTTTGAATCAACAACCTTTGTATCAAAGGAGTTGGCAGAAACCACCTCCACCTTAGTGGGGGCATAGTCAATCACCTTAGCAACAAGCCTTGATGCCTCCACCTTAACAACAATCCCTAATGCCTCTACCTCCTATAGCCAATTCTAGCCCATAGAAGCAACCACAACTTCCTACTCAATCTGCACCAAATCCCAACAATAAGGAGCAGGCTTATTCTTTGCAGATCAATGATATTCATCTCAGGTCTAGAACTAAGTTTCCTACACCTATAAGACCTATAATAACCAAGGTTGCTGAACTAAAAATGGTCCACCAAGTCAACTAGTTGATGCTCCAATTCCACCATTTGTACAAGCACCTACTCCTCTATTTCCACAAAGGTTAGTTCCTATAGCCCCATCCAAGCCAAATCCTATAGCAACTGATCTCCTAGACTAGCTTAAGAAAATGACTATACATATTTTATTGTTGGATGCACTTAAGGACATTCCCCTTTACAATAAAAATTTAAAGGAAGCATGTTTCAAGAAGTCTGCTAGAAAGAAAAAGGATCCTCCTACTATCTATGTGTTGGGACAACTTTCTGATTTAATGTTGAACAAAGTCCTGTTGTTAGCATACATATAAATGGCATCCAAATTTAGAATATTTTGATTAATTTAGGAGCACCAATTAATTTAATGACCAAAGAAGTCTTCTTAAGTCTTAGCATTATTGTATTAAAGGATACTATACAATACTCCAGTTAGTAGACAATTCAACTATCAAACCTGATGGTATGGTAGAAGATATCATTGTAACCTTGGATTTCCTAGATTTTCCTTCAGACTTTGTTGTGTTATTACCAAGAGGCACCCTTGGAGGATATCCATTAATCTTAAGAAGGCCTTAGTTGGCCACTATAGATGCACTCATTGTGTGTCTATCAGGAAAAATGACAATATTAGATGGTACCAACACTAAGAAGTTAACTTTGTACTCTCCCGCACAATCTCAACTACATCTTGACCAAGTTTCTTGGCTAGACCTTGTTGATGATCCTCCAGAAGTTAATTCTATTCAATAGCTCATGATGCTAGAAAGGAACCCATTTTTTTTTTCCCAAGAAGAAAATGATATAGCGGCAATAATCCTTAGTAATCAGTATGATTTTGAGGAGTCTACTTCTAAAAATCCTACCAACTCCTTGCAAATTGTATTGCCTAAATGTGATGCACCTCAATCTCTTGTAGCACTTGATTACCTTCATACATTATTACCCCATGAAATTAAATCTCAATCAATAGAAAAGATTTTAATGATGGACAAAATAAAGAAAGCAGAGATTGCTATAGGAAAAGAACTAAATATCAATAATTAAATTATTGCATCTTAGATGGCAAGTATCATTAAACTATTGCAAAATAGTCAACAAGCCTTTGCATGGGACTATACTGACATGAAGGGTTTAGATCCTAGTCTTTGTACACATAGGATATTTACCAACTCAGAATGTAAGCCAGTGAGATAACCTCAGAGGAGGGTAAACCCAACATTAAAAGATATAGTCAAAGAAGAGTTACAAAAACTTCTTAATGCTTGATTTATTTATCCTATTTCTAATAGCTAGTGAGTGTCACCTTTAGTTATCATTCCAAAGAGTGGGGGATAATGGAGAGTATGTGTAGACTATAGAGAGCTTAATAAAGCCACTAAAAAGGATCACTTCCCTCTACCATTCATTGATCAAGTACTAGATAAATTAGCAGGAAAAAGATATTTCTCATTTTTAGATAGTTTTATTGGCTATAATCAAATCTATATCTCTCCAGAAGATCAAGATAAGAAAACATTCATCTATCCATGGGGAACATTTGATTACTCTATCTTACCATTTGGATTATGTAATGCACCTGCAACTTTTTAGAGAGTGGTACTTAGCATATTTTTTGACATAGCTATTGATTGTGTTGAGATATATATGGATGATTTCACCACTTATGGTGACACATTTTAGCAAGCCCATGCCAACTTGGAGAAGGTATTAAAAGGGTGTCAAGAATATAATCTTTCTCTTAATAGTGAGAAGTATTATTTCGTGATGGAAGAAGGTGTTGTTCTTGGGCACTACCTTTCCTCTTTTGGAATTCAAATGGACCCTGCAAAGATTATTGTAATTATTAATCTACCAATGCCAACTAAGCAAACATATGTTAGAAACTTTCTTGGACATGCCAGATACTATAGGAGGTTCATCAAAGATTTTAGTAAGCTTATTGCTCCTTTATATAACCTACTTAAGAAGCAAGCTGAATTTGCATGGACACAAGACTATGAAGCAACATTCCAACAATTAAAGGATGTTTTGACAAAAAAACCTATTCTTAGAGGACCTGATTAGAAGCTACCCTTCCACATTCATACTGATGCATCTGACACTACTTTAGGGGTAGTTCTCTGAAAAAAAGAAGGTACTATTGAGCATGCCATTTACTATATTAGTAAGAATTTGTAGGGTGTTGAGCTAAATTATACTATTACTAAAAAAGAATTGCTTGGTGTTGTGTATGCACTTAATAAATTTTGGAATTATATCACAATCTATGATGTTTTTGTCTACATTGACCACTCTGTTATAAAATACTTGATGAATAAACCTATTATTTCTAGTAGACTAGTATGTTGGCTACTCCTTATGTAGAAGTTTAATGTGAAGATAATAGATAAACTAGCTCGAGCCAATGTAGTAGTAGATTTTTTGTCACAACTTCAAGTACTTGATGATCCTCTGGCCATAGATGATAGCTTTCCTGATGAGAATCTATTTTCAATGGAAATTTATAACATATGGTTCACAGATATAGTAAATTACCTTACTATAGGAAGAACACCACCACACTTTTCACCCAAGAGGCATCATCTCCTAGTGGAAAAGAGTTTCAATTTCTCATGGATAGCTAGATTGATGTTCTACACTGGACTAGATCAAGTAACTTATTGGTGTGTAAGGGAAGATTAAACTTATACATCCTATGAGCATGCCATGATGAACCATTTGGGGGTCATTTTGTACCAAAAAGAACAACCTATAAGATTCTAAAAATTGAATACTACTGGCCTACTCTTCACAAACATGTAGAAAAGTATACAAGGAGATGTGATCAATGACAATGCATGGGAAGGCCCACTAAAACTAATGAAATGCCCCTGCAACCAGAGGTGGTAGTCACACCTTTTGACAAATGGGGTATCAATTTTTTTGGTCCAATAGAACCCTCCTCTCATGGAAAATCATACATCTTAATATGTACTGATTATGCAACTAAATGGGTTGAAGCACAAGGTATGGCACATGCAAGAGATTACAAAGTAGCAGATTCTCTATATGAATGCATATTCACTAGATTTGGAGTACCTAGAGAAATTGTCACAGATGAGGGAGCTCAATTCACATCAAAATTGATTACAGAACTCATGAAGAAGTACATGATCCATCATGGTACATCTTCCCCATACCATCCTCAAGCTAATGGTTAGGTAGAAATCACAAATAGAGAAATAGAAGCAATCCTCACTAAAATAATTGCTATTCACAAGTGGGGCTGGGTTACTAGGCTTCCTGAAGCAATTTAGGCTTACAAGACTACATGGAAGAGTACCACTAGATTTACCCCATTTGAACTATTTTATGGTAAATCTACTTCCATGCCTATAGAATTTGAACACAAGACTCTAAAAACTACTCTAGAGCTAGATGTTGATCTTTCTAAGGCTCAAGAAGATAGGTTACTATAGCTAAATGCCTTTGATGAATACTATAAATCTACCTTGCACAATACAAAGATAATCCAATAGCAAAAAAAGAAATGGCATGATAAGTTCATTAGTGACAAGAAGTTTTCTATTGGAGACTAGACCCTCCTATATGATTCTCATTATTAGCAAACTCCAAGAAGATTCCAAATCTGTTGGCTAGGACCATATGAAATCATTTTTGTGTTTGACAATGGTGCAATGTAGCTCTCTACCATTGATCTTGTTTGCTTCAAATTACTTGTTAATGGACACCACTTAAAACTCTACCATAAGCCATCTAGTCATGAAGAGTTCCTATAGTAATTCCAGTCATCTACTGATCCTACAATTCTTGTAGCAACTATAGATGAGTTTCCTACTCATTTGTTGTCCTCTCTCTAAAAGCATTTCACTCATCATAATAAAATACTTTCTTTGTGAAAGTATTTTCTCCATAATAATTCCACCTCACTCCACTTTTTCTCATCTTCCACATCACCTCACCCTTCATCAACTTGGATGATGGTATCAAATGATAGTGCAACTTAACAGGTCCATACACATACTCAAGTTTAAACTTTTTCTTAATGCATTGTTGTATTTTTAGTTACCTTTGTCACTAGCTATTGCAGGAGCTATTGCCTAATTTAGTTGGGGGGAGGGGTATTATTATCTGATTCATTTTTTTTTTGTGATCATTAAATGTTCATTATTCTTTATATGCCACCACATGATAAAAAGAATAATGTGATGTGACTACTATCTTTATGTCACACATTTTTGCAAATTGGTAAGTACGTACTTAATGTAGAATTAAGTGATCTTTAATGCTAAAAATGTTAGCTACTTAAAACTAGTACTATCACTTGTCTTCTCATCTTGTTGCAAGTTTTTCCATTTTCTTAATTACTCCTATAATCACTTTGGAGGAACAATGGGGAGTGGCTTGTTAAGAAAAGAACCAACTAACCATTCAACATTTTTGGGAGACCCAATTTGCCTACCGCTATTTCAAGCTATGGGGTGGATGAGTTACATTATCAAATTATCTACATGGAATGAGGACCTTGCCTTAGAATGCTTGCAAACATTGAGGGATGGTTTTGCTTTAGTTAGAGGAGTAAGGGTTCCATTTTCACCTGAAATTAAAATAGATATAATGGAATTGCCACTAGTAGGAGAGTAGTTTTTGGAGGCATTGGACGTAGTGTCGGCTAGAGTCTAATTTATAGTGCACACAGACCTACAACTTCAAATAGATTGGAAATAAAGTACAGTCTGAACATCTTTACCAGAACCATTTAATGAATGTGCTATCTATATTGTGAAATATTTTACTTGTGAGGGGAGACATTCATATTTGCATGCCACACATTTCAAATTTTTGAGGTGCCTAAGACATGATGACTGCCCTTTGAATGTTCCTCATTTTATGTATCACATTTTGTTAGAAAGACCTACTACAATATAAAAAGGAACTCTAAAAGATGTTTCACACCACTATTTTATTAAGCTCATCATAGAAAAATCCCTTAGGGAACAACTAGGCATATCTTGGGATGATTTCGTTGAAAATAAAGTGCAAAACCTTGTTAGGCAACCGAAGCAAGTTGAAGAGGAAAGAGAACCTTAGGAAAATCATGTAAACCCAACTCCAAGCTCTTCCTCAACCATGCCCAAGAGGTCATAGAGAACATCAATCTCCACTTTTGTAGCTTCTACCTTTGGGTTGGGTCCAAAATCTAATAAGGGTAAAAAGAAAGTTAAAATTTTCCCAAATATTGGGTCTCCTACAATTCCTAGGGTTCATAAGAAGAAGAAAGGAAATGTATAGGATACATCTTTAAAACTTCTTGTAGCTTCAAAGGTATCAAAAGTACCCCTCAGGCATAGAACTTGAAGAGGCCAATCATATGTAAAACCCGATGAGGGTGTGTCTTTTCAAACCCCTGTGTTAAAAAATGTAGCTTTTGAAAAAGAGCAATCCTCTTCTTTTGATAAAGATAAGATCATCATTGAAGAAGGTGAATGCGTAGAATGTGTACCTGTAACTGCAAGAACATCCTCTTTTCAGCCACCCATCATTTCTATAGATTTAGAAAATGATGGCAATGTATCTATTGGAGTTTCAAATTCTCTTCCACCTCAAAGAGAAAAATTTCATGAAAAAGATGTTTTAATAAATTTTGATGTAGTTAACACTATTGTTGAACAAATTCTTTCTCAAGGACTTGATTCTTTAGCATTCGTAGCCCAGTAAATTGATCCTATTGATCCTTCACCTAAAACACATGTTACTTTCTATCCTGGTTCCACTATTTCATTATTAAACATTATTTCACAATTATCTAACCAGTTAATTGAGGAGAGGGAAGAATGGAAAATAGAGAGAGAGAGAGAGAGAGAGAGAGAGAGAGAGAGAGAGAGAGAGAGAGAGAGAGAGAGAGAGAGAGAGAGAGAGAGAGAGCTATCTTCAATCAAACTCAAGATTTGACTAAAAAGGATGAGGAAATTGAGCAATTAAGTGGTAAACTTACAAAAGTCATTGCCACGATTCCTGAATTAATTTCTTATCACTCTCCTTCTCCTATTTATGCTCTCTTTTTGAAAGAACATTTTTTTAATTACTAGATGACCTACATAATGCAAGGTAAAATTTTAGCATTGAATACTCCTCATGAATTCTTCCAAGCTTTTCATGTTGCCCCTATAGCCATCATAAATTTTCTTTGTGAACTGTTTTTACATAATTTAGTAGTTATTGAAAATAGATATTGGAACCCTTTGCCTTATGTGGGTGATATTCAACTCAGGGCATTGATGTCTTGGATCCAAAATAGAATAAGCAGGGAAAGCTAGGCCCATTAGTACATGGAATTAGAGTATGAGATGCCACTTTTTCTCAAGCTTGAGGCCATGAATGCCAAATCTATGTACTATGAATGGTTGAAAATTGCTTACTCAAAACCTATAATCTAGATTATTCCTCCTTTAAGGGAAACAATCTATTAGGAATATAAAGCTATGGTAGAAATAGATCTCCCTATAGGAAAGCAGGCATATCAATTGTGCTAGATAGGATTGAGTGAAGATCTGTAGAAGAAGGAGCCTCATTCTCTTTTGAATTTTATCATGGCCACTTGAAGAGCACCCTAGTATATCAAGTTGGGGGAAGAAAAAAAATGATTGGATTCCTTTAACTTTTCAGCCTCCACTGTTGTTGTCTCCATTGCTTGCTAATCAGCAAGATTTAAAGAAAATTGATATGTTAGAAGAGCTCCACAGATGGGAAAGGTATAGAGAGAGTAAAGGTTTTTATTGGAAAATTGCTATAGGGGGTAAATGACAAAGTGTTTCCTTAGATTTCAAGATGGTTATGAGGGTAAAATTTTTTATGTTTTCTTGAGGACAAGTCAGAGTTTTAGTTGAGGGGAATGATGAGACCAGAATATGGTCTATTTTGTCATTTCATTTTCTATTTAATTTGCAAACCTTCTAAAGAATTTGATGTTCAAAAATATGATGTTTATAATGATTTTAGATAAATGTGTGCATAATTACTTTTGAGGACCAAAATGAAAATGCTATGAAAAGATATGTCATTTAATTACAAAATAATGAGAATGATGTTTTTTCTTCCTTAGCTAGGTTGGGTAGTTTTCTTGCAGAAAGGTGACATAGGGTAAACTAATTTAGATAACATGTTTTGAATTAGTCTTGATGTATGTTATTATTTTGGAAGTGCTAACATTTTTTAGATATAAAAATGAGGTCAACTCAACCAAGCAAGAGTCAAAGTAGTTGCTCACATTATTAGACCAGCCTTGAGTGGAGGAAATTCAGGGGTCATGAGCTCCTAGACTATTGTTCTTTTTGACACCAAAATTAATGCACATGTTGAAATAATCAATACCATCATTTTCTTTGATAGTTGATGAGTCTTAAATCTAGGAATTTTGTTCCTAGTTCATGTTTTAAATAACTAGAAGTCTGTGTTCCAAAGGTGCTAGGTTTTAGTCAGTCATTTTTCAATAGAAGTTGTTGAGTTTTTAAGTACTAAATATAATTTTTCTATTCATCAGTATGTATGTTTTATCATTTTTATGAATAAGAAGATCATTTCAAGTTTTCATCTCTAAGTTATTCTACTTCACTTCTCTATGGGGGCCCACACAGGAAGTGAACTAATTAGTTAATGTAAGATTTTCATTCAGTTAATAGAACCAAAGTAGACTCTATTGTTCCTATAGCCATTAATAGTAGAATCAGTGGACTGTTCATACAACATAGGCAGTTGAAGTAATTCTCAGCTATATTTTTATGCTTTATTAAAATAGATTTGATCCTGAAGCTTTAGCTTAGATTTCTTGTAGCTTAAGCACTTGAATTTCTATAGAGGAGTTCTTAAGTTGAGATAATTTGAAGCATATATTTTGCAAACACCATTTCAAGTTTAGGTCCCTAGTTGATAAATTAAATGAGTCCAAATGAATTGGATAAGAACCACTTGAGATGTCCAATCTTGGTTTAAGAAATCCATTGCTGTAGGATTTTGATCCCTTTCTTTGTCCAAGCAATGATTGTGATTAACAAGCAAAAGATCAAAATTCTCTTTATAAAGGGATACAAGGCATGGAGTAAGATTTGGCATGTGCCAAAATCCAAGGAAGACAATAAATCTAGGGTGTTGCTTCATATGGTGGCCAAATAGAAGAGTCTACAAATTGGCATGCAAAGAAAGAAGGTTTAAGAGGATGGATGCTTGAAGGGTGAACAAGTTATCAGAAGTGAAGTGTGAAAAACCAAGCAAAATGGAGGATTAAAATAGAGATATGTAATCTACAAGTGAGTTGTGATTTTTTACCAAATGAAAGCTTTACTATTACTTTCAGAAAATTGTATTAATCTAGGGTAAATTCTTTGGATTAAGGTTGACCTAGCAATCATTTTTAAATAATTTAACAGGGTAAAATTCTAATGGAATGTTATAAAGTCCTCTAACAAGGCTTACTCCTAACAGGGTGATAAAATCCTTTAACCTGGTCACATTTAATAGTGTGTATTGTAACCTTTAGTAGGGTTGGCCTTTTATAGGGCATCACTTTAGAAGAGTGACAATTAGTAGCATGTTACTAGTGGTTTTTCCCAAATTGGGTTTCCATGTAAAATCTTCGCGTCAAATTGTGTGAATGTTCTTGTGTTGTTTCGTGTTTACATTTCTGCAAAGTTGTTTTGACCTAGGACAGTAACCTAAAAAGTTTAAGTATTATGGATGCATGTAAAATACATAATAATGAGATATATGTATGAGTTTGTTAAAGTTTTGAAAACTTTTATTAGGACATTTGGACCTTGGATAATTGATTCACACCCCTCCTCCCCCCCCCCCCCCCCCCGCACACCCTAGTTATTGTAAAGAATTTTAACAAGTTGTTCCCATCATATGACACAAAATATGAATTAAGGGTAAGTGCAAGAAGTTGGGTCTCACTTTTGGGCAAAAAGTGGAAGTGTTTTTCCTATTTTTGAAATTTCTTGTCAAGTGATGTCAAAATTTGAGGCATTTAGATATTAAATATAAAAAAACTTAAGAAATAAAAATTTTAGTGCTTAGAATCTAGTTTTTGAATATGTAATTTATTTGTGTACCCATATGATCGATTTTATTTTTGATATGGATCTTTGAAATCCACTTTTTCAAAATTCCTATTTGAGGACCATACCACACTCATGTATGGACACCATAATTTGAACAAATAAATAAACTATCATAAATCCTTTTAAAGGGAGTTACCTAATATACCTAAGTTGATAACAATATTTTTTCTTAATTTTTATTTGAATAATTTTTTTTATTAATTATTAATTGGCTATAAAGATAAATTTTAAAACCTCTCGTGTACGGACACCATAATTTGATCAAAATTTCACTTTTTTCAAAAATTCTTTTTTTAGCCTCAAAAGAATTATATGTAGATTGATGACATATTAATTAATTTCAAAAAAATTATAAAATAAAAAAGTTATTAAAGTTTTAGTGAACTTTACTATTTTACATTTAGGTGCCACATTTCATTAAAAAATAATGCAAAAATAGTAAATAAAATCATAGCACCATAAAACTTAAATTTTTGAAATGACAGTGAGAGCTCTAATGGGTTTTTGTTTGATTAACAAATTTGATCAGGATGACCCTCTAAAATTATTGCAAGGCATGAATTTTTCAGTTCAATGCCTTAGCCAAATCTTGAGAGGTCAAGGCATAGGCTTGGTCTCACCAAGCCTATCCCGGACCAAAATCTGAGATAGGAGAACAAAATCCTACCCCATATTGTAAGAAACGGAAATCCATTATTTGAAATTCAAAAAGTGGGTACCCATTTTGAAAAAGTCAAATCAACAAATTAGCATATAAAATCCCCCCCCCCCCCCAAAAAAAAAAAAAAAAATAAATTAAAGTTTTTAGAAACTAGTGCCCATTTTTTTAAAGTAAAAAATGGGTACTCATTTTTTAATAAAATGGGTGCCCCTTTTTTACTTTTCAAATATGAGTACCCATTTCTTCAAAAATCAAATTTTTAATGTTTTCAAAAATGGGTACCCAATTTTTTTAAAAATGGTTGCCTATTTTTTAAATTTTGGATTGGGTACCTGAGCCTGAAATGACTATCAATTTCTAAAAGAGCACGATCTCAATCCGCAGACATGCACAGAATTGAGACCCAACTCCTTGCTTTTACCCTTAAACTTTTTGAATTTAATAACCATGATGGAGGAATAGTTATCATTGAAAATAATGTAACATGTCACATAAAAGGAAAATGATCTATTACACTTGATGGAAAGACTAACACTGAGGATGTTTATTTTGTGGATGATTTAAACATAATATTTTGAGTGTTAGAAAACTTGTTAAGAAGGGATATTAGTTATATTTTATAGAAAAGACTTGCATTATCAAGGATAAAGATGGTAAATTTATTGGTACTAATACAAGGACAAGAGGTAATGTATTTTAGTTGAACCCTACTGAAATGACATGTTTAGTTGCTAAACTGGATAAAGTTAGTTATGGTATAAGAGATTTTGTCATATCAACTTTGATAAAATTATGAAGATCAATACTACATTTACAGTCAAAGATTTGCCTAAAATTGTGAAATCTACTAACATGATGTTCAAAGAATGTGTGTTGGAAAAGTAGAAGAAAAGTTCATTTCCAAACAAGACAATTACTACTTTAGTGAAGTTGGAGATTATACATATAGATCTGAGTGGTCCCACATGAATAAGAGAATTATATGGTGAAAGGTATTTCATCTTTCTTAAATTGTTGATTTCACTGGAATGATGTGGGTTGCATTTCTAAGAGATAAATCTAAAGCTTTTGAGAAATTCAAGATATTTAAGAGTAGAGTTGAGAATGAATCTGGTTTAAAGATTAAACTCTTAAGTTTTGATAGAGGTGTAGAGTTTATTTCAAATGGGTTTGATAAATTTTGTGAAGATAATCATATAATGGTGCAGGAGCACCTTGATAAATCAGGCCCTCACTAAGAGCAATTTTGTTGTGCTATGCTCTAAGAGAGCTTGTAACTAGAATAAAGGTCCAAGGACCTAGTTGTGTTCTTTAGAAATATTGGTTAGGGGATAGGAAGTCATAAGAGTCCTAGGAGGGGCCTTAGAATTAGTAAGTTACTCCTTGTCATGAAGTCCTAGGATAAGTCTCTAGCTTGGGAAAGGGTCTCTAGCCTTGGAAACCTAAGAGTTAGCCAATTTGGCAAGAAAAAGATGTCAAAAAGATATAAACAAAAAGTTACAAGGTGCAAAGTTGCAACTTTTCAAACGTTGCTAAACAACATTGCACAAACTCTTCCAAACATAGTGGAGACTAAAGGAAACCCTAGCTGTAATGGTAAAAGACCTAAGAGGAATTATATAAGCCCATAAAACCCTAAATTTCCAGTGTGTGGGTGTCAATGTATGGACAGTATGCTATGGTATGGATTTTGAATGTAAAAAGACAAAATTGAGAGCAATGAAAGCTTTTTTTGTTTTGAATAAATTGTTCTAACACCTTAGCATTGTAATTTGGGTTGTTTAGAGTAATTTTTTTGGTAAGGTAGGTGTGTGTGTGTGTGTGTGTGTGTGTGTGCGCGCGCGCGTGCGCGCGTGTGTGTGTGTTTCTTTTCCTATTTGTAAATCTTTTTTGTTTTTGCTAGTTCATTGTCTTGAACTAGGCAGTTGGCATTGAGGAACATATAACTCACTATCCCACCATAGAAATAGTGTGGCCTCTTGGGAATAGTGAGTGTACTCTATGTACTTCTTTCTTGTAAAAAAAAGGACTTCAAAATCCATGGAAGCATTTCTAAGCTCTTGCCCTAGGCGAGCTAGTGCATGCTTGGCTAGGAAAGATTAATATTATAGAGCTTATGGATAGTAGGGATTTGAAGATTAGTAGAAAAAAAAGTATGGAGTAGAAAGTGGAGTTAAGACTCTTTGGAAATAAGGAGAGATTGATAGAAATCTTGTAAGGCACCAAACTAGCCCATACAACAGATAGACCTAGAAAAGCCAAGAAACCCTTTAAACCCCTCAATTTGTATAGAGGTGTTGTATGGTCTTTTTGAGACCCAAAACTTAGAAAAGTACTAAAAAATTTATTGGATCTCTCTAAAGAAATTTTGTGTTGGTTAGTGAAAGAATTTGAGTAAATCCCTGATTTCTCAGAGTAAGAGGGCTAATTGGGGCTCTTTTCTAGTAGCCCTATTTTGGTGAAAAAGTGTGAAATCAATAAGGAAGATAAATGCCTTGAGTTTCCTTGAGGAATGAAAGAAGTGTGTTGAGAGGTCTTACATCATCTCCATGACTCTACAAGATGTGTGTCAAGATCATCCAAGAAAGACTTAGAACAGTTTAGGAACCTTGAGTGTTCTCCATCTACTATGAGAACCTAGCAAGTGGTAAGAAGAGGATCGTGTTCAAGATAGAAGAGTGGGGTTTGGGATTAAGGGATCTCTACATGAGAGGGATCCTATAGATATATTTGGTGGAATTGGAAGTCACCTTAGGTCTCAGTGGCAGACTAGAAGCATAAACTAGGATTAGTTCATCCCCTATCCCTATCAAGTGGTATGAGAGCCTTATAAAGGTATGGGAAAAGAAATTGAAGAGCAAGGTGAATGCTATCACCTACTGAATCCAATGGATCTAGCAAGATGGTGACCAATAATAAATTGGCCAAGAAGTTAGAAGAACAAGAGGAAGACAATAATTTGTTGAAGGAAGATTAGCACAACTTGAACAATTACTAAGTGATATCAAAGACATGACAGACAAAGTCAAGGACAAGATGGAATAGAAAGAAGAGAAGGAAGCCAAAGAGAAGGAGATTGAGTTGGAGGAAGATGCCCCAACACCAAACCTATTATACTAGAGGAGCCTTTCTTGAAGGCACTAAAAATAATAAATAGCAAAGCCTTGGAAGGCATTTCTTTATTTAGTGGCAAGATGGATCCAAGTCTCATCATGGAATGGATTGTAGGAATGGAGAACCATTTTGAGTGTGATGGTGTCTCTGATGCTCAAAAGTTCAGGGTGTCAACAAGGTTAAGAGGTACTACTCTAACCTAGTGGAAGTTTGTCCAAACAAAAAGGTAAAATGAAGGAAAGAGCCCCATTATCACTTGGAAAGGAATGGTGGTTGTAATTAGGCAGGCTTATATTCCTTAATACTATGAGATATAGCTACATAGGAGAAGGAAAAAACTTAGATAGAAGGAGATGGATGTACACTCCTACAATTAATAATTTCAAAAATTATGTTAAAGGTCCTAGGCGGTGGAAGATGAAAGCATTGGATTGGCAAGGTATTTGAATGGACTCAAGTGGTCCATCCAAGAAGACATGAGTCTTGTCACCCTAAATAAGTCCATCAATGCTACAAAATTTCTCTAAAGGTGGAAGAGAAGGGAAAGAGGAAACAAGACTAAACTTCAAAGAATAGAGGAAGATGTAGAGATAGTAGAGGACATAAGGGAAGCTATGGAAGTAGAAGCAATGACAATTGGTCCCAAGGTAAGTCCAGCTGATTGAGGAAAGTGGAGAGACCAATCAAAGAGGTGGTTTAATTAGAGGTAGAGGATTTGGAGGAAGAGGTAGATCACCAAGAGGAAGGGGACCATCTTATTTTTCTACTATAAAGTGTTACCACTATCAACAATTGGGGTACCCTACCTATAGGTGTCTTGAAAAGGGATCATCATGACAAGGTGAAAAGAAAATGGCATATGTACATGAAGATGCTTCAAGTGTGAAGTCATTTGATATTTAGTTGGATTAAAAGAGTGGTGAGAATTTGATGATAAAGAGGATTCTAGTCAAGGAACCAGCCAAAGGAGAGCCCAAGAAAAGGAGTTCACTCTTCATGGTGAGGTGTAAAATTATGGGGAAGCTCTGCAAAGTTATCATAGAATTAGGGTCTACTAATAACATAATCTTAGGAGAAGTCATAGCTAAGCTCAAGATTCCCAAAATACCTCATAGCACTCCTTAAAAAGTCACTCTTTTAAACAAAGAGAAACATTTTTTAGAGAATGAACAAGCATGGATTGAGTTGACCATATGAACTATACCAAACTAATGGAGACCTTGCAGTAGCATACAAGGTGTGTCAAGAGCATCTAAATCACTTTCATGGTGAGTTTGTAGAATATACATTATAGAATGGGATACTCCTTAAAGGAGGGCAATTGTGTGTACCAAAAGGATCCATGAGGGAGAACCTCATTCAAGAAAAACATAATGGGAGTCTTAGTGGCCATTTTGGCTTAAACAAGACCTTAGAATTGGTCCAAAGATACTACTATTGGCCTAAAATTCAAAGAGATGTTAGAACTTATGTTGAACAATGCATCATATGTCAAAGAGAAAAGGGCACTTCTAAAAATGTAGGGCTTTATTAGCCTCTTCCAATACCAAATAGACCATGGGAATGTATAAGTATGGATTTTGTGGTTGGTTTTCCTAGGACAAAGAGTGACTTTGATTACACCTATGTAGTAGTGGATAGATTTTTTAAAATGAGTGATTTCATTCCATGTAAAGTCACCCATGATGCAAGTCATATTGCTTTTTTTTTTCAAGGAAGTTGTGAGGATTCATGGCTTGCCAAATAGCATTGTATCCGGAAAAGATAGAACTTTATGGGACACTTTTGGAGGTCCTTATGGAAAAGATTAGGTACCAATCTATCATTTAGTTCAGCCTACCATCCTCAAACTAATAGTCAAACTGAGGTGGTCAATAGGACAATTGGAAATTTGTTGAGATACTTAACCAAGGAATATGGTTTAACATGGGACTTATTCCTTCACCAAGTAGAGTTTTCCTATAATGATAGCATTAATAGGACTATTGGAAAGAGTCCCTTTTAAATTTTCTATGGGATACATCCTAGGGGTGTATGTGAATTAAGAAGTTTGGACAGTTAAGCCCCTAATAGTGGTTATGCTAAAGATTTCATTCAATCTATGAAAGAAGTGCATGATCAAGTGAAGCAATCCCTCATTGGCAACACCAAGAAGATTAAGGAAAAAGATAATCTTAAGAGAAGAGAGGTACAATTTGGTGTAGTGGACTTGGTCATGGTCCACCTAAACAAAGCAAGAATGGAAAAAGGGACTTCCACAAAGCTCTGAATGAGAAGACTTGGATTATTTCCTATATTGGCCAAGTATGGATATAATTCTTAGAAATTTGGGCTACTAGATGATCTAGCTATCTCCCCCATCTTTAATGTGGAAAATCTAGTTAAGTACAGAGGACCTCTTACTCATGAGGTAGATCAGAATGTGGAAGAATCTAAGAAAGAGATTCAAGCATTAGCTTTTCCCCCTAAGCCCAAGCTACAAGAAGAGAAGATATTGTAATCTTGGGTTCATAAAAAGATCAAGCATGGAACCTATAAGGAACACCTTGTCATGTGGCAAGGCAAACCAAATTCAAAGGCTACATGGATCCTTGAGAATTAGTTCAAATGTTAGGGCATAGATCTCCACCTTTCATCTTTAGAGGGGACTTAGCTTATTTGGTGGGGAGTATGGTGTAGGGTCACCTTGAGAAATAGGGTCATCACTAAGAGAAAGTTTGTTGTGTTATGCTCTAAGAGAAGTTTGTAACTAGAATAAAGGTCTAAGGACCTAGTTGTTTGCTTTGGAAATATTGGTTAGGGGATAGGAAGTCATAAGAGTCCTAGGAGGGGCCTTATAATTAGTAAGGTACTCCTTGTCATGAAGTCCTAAGATAGGTCTCTAGCTTGGGAAAGGGTCTTTAGCCTTGGGAAGCTAAGAGTTAGCCAATTTGGCAAGAAAAAGATGTCAAAAAGATGTAAACAAAAAGTTGCAAGGTACAAAGTTGCAACTTTTCAAATGTTGTTGAAAAACATTCCACAACTCTTCCAAACATGGTGGAGACTTATGGAAACCCTAGTTGTTATGGGAAAAGACCTAAACCCTAAAGTTTCCAGTGTGTGGGTGTCAGTGTACAAACAATATGCTGTGGTGTGGATTTTGAATGTAAAAATAGAAAATAGAGAGCAATGAAATATTTTTTGTGTTGAATAAAATATTGTAACATCTTAACATTGTAATTTGAGTTGTTTAGAGTAGTTTTGGTTCAGTAAGGTAGGTGTGTGTGTGTGTGTGTGTGTGTGTTTCTTTCCCTATTTGTAAATCTTTTTGTTTTTGCTAGTTCACTATCCTAAACTAGGCAGTTGGCATTAAGGAACATGTAACTCACTATCCCACTATAGAAATAGTAAAACATATTGGGGATAGTGAGTATACTCTATGTACTTATTTCTTGTATAAGGAAGGGCCCTCAAACTCCATGGAAGCATTTTTATGCTCTTTCCCTAGGTGAGCCAATGCATGCCCGGCTAGGGAGGATTAATACTATAGAGCTTATAGACAATAAGTTTGTGAAGATCAGTGGAAAAAAATGTATGGAGTAGAATAGAGAGTGAGCTAAGACTTCTTGGGAAGAAGGAGAGATTGATAGCAATATTTTAATGCACCAAACCAGCCCATAGACCAGATAGACCTAGAATGGTCAAGAAACCCTTAAAAACCCTCAATTTATGTAAAGGTGGTGTACACTATTTTTGAGACCCAAAACCTAGAAAATATGTGAGTACTAAAAAATTAATTAGATGTCTTTGAAGGAAGTTTGTTTTGGTTAGTGGAAGAATTTGAGTAAATCCCCGATTTCTCAAAGTAAGAGGGCTAATTAGGGCTCTTTTCTAGTAGCATTATTTTGGTGGAAAAGTGTGAAATTGGTAAGGAAGATAAATGCCTTGAGTTGCCCTGGTCAATAAAATAAATGTGTTGAGAGATATTACATCATCTCCATGACCCTACAAGATGTGTGTCATTATCATCCAAGAAAGACCTAGAATAGTTTAGGAACCTTGAGTATTCTCCATCTAACATTAGAACCTAACAAGTGGTAAGAAGAGTGGGGTTTAGGATTAGGGGATCTCTACATGAGAGGGATCCTATAGATCCATCTGGTGGACTTGGAAGTCACCTTAGGTCTCAGTGGTAGACTAGAAGCATGAACTAGTGATTAGTTCATCCCCTCTCCCTATCATATAAAGAGACAACTTTTGAGCCTAAGACACTATAGAAAAATAGGATAGCAAAAAGAAGGAATAGCTCAATGACATAAGAAGCTAGAGAAATGATGTTTTAGAAAAATGTGGCACATATATTTTTGAGAGAAGCAATAAAAAAGAAAGTATACACTATGAAAAGTGTACATATTAGACAAGGTACTAGTAAGACAACTTATGAACTTTGGTTTGGACATACACCTTCTGTAAAATACTTTAGAATATTTGGAAGTAAATTCTATATTAAGAGAGATAATGATATTGGAAAGTTTGATTCAAGAAATGATGAAGGAATTTTTCTTGGTTATTCATTAAAAAGAAAAGAATATAATTTTTTAATCATAGATTGAAGACTATTTCTCAAAATGCTAATGTGAGAGTTGATGAAAAGTTTAGAATTCAAGAAAGGATACTTGATTATAATTATGATGAAGAGACTAATTGGAGGACTAACAATGAGAATTTTGAGAAGGATTTATTTTATGAAACTAACATTGATTTGCAGACTAAGTTACAAGGAGCATTTTAGATAGAAGAACCTAGATCTAAACCTCAGTAGAATTTAGAGTTGAACAAGTGACATATAATATAAATTTGAGAAAGAATCATCTTTCTAAATAAATAATTTGAATTATGATGAAATGAGTTATGTCAAGAAACAACATTACTGAAGAATAATATATAATTTCTCATGTTGAACCTAAGAATGCTAATGAAGCTTTTAACCATAATTATTGAATTAAAGCTATGAAAGAAGAATTAGAGCATATTTAAAAGAACAAGACATGATAATTGGTTCCTAAATCTAAAGATAAGAAGATTATTGGAATTAAATGTGTATTTAAAAAATTGTAAATGAACAAGGTGAAGTTGTGAGAAACAAAAGAAGATTATTATGTAAAGGATATTCACAGAGAAGGAATTGATTTTGAAGAAACTTTTTCACATGTTGCTAGAGTAGAAGCAGTAAGAATATTTTGGCATATGGAGCTAACAACCTCTTTAAAGTTTATCAAATGGATATCAAATAAAATTTTTTGAATGGAGAAATTTAAGAAAAGGTATATATTGAACAAATTTATGGTTTCATTTGATAGATGAAAAGGATATTTTGTAGATTAAAGAAGGTATTGTATGTAATAAGTAAAAGCACATATCTATGTCACTGTTTAGGATACCAAAACCTATTTTGGTTAAATCTCATTTCTCTATCAAAACTCAGTTTGTTTCAAAAACTAAAAATACCCTTTTATAGATCTCAGACTCAATATCATCATTAATCATTATATACAATTTTGAGTGTTTTAATTAGTTATAATATGTTATAATTTTAAAATATTATAAGTTGATATTTCAACATTTCAGAAGATGCTCCCTCAAAAATGGAAAAATAAATAGTAAATCATATCAAAAATATTTTAAAATGATATTTATCTCTAGAGGAGAGAGTCCTCTTCATGAATATATAATTCTTTTCAAGGTGTAGATTTAATAGGAAGTTTTGACAGGAGGAAAATTTGTTGGATTTTGATAAGGTCAAGCTTGAGTATTTATAACAAAGAAAATATACATAAAAAATAATAATAATTTTTTCCCTAGCTATACATGTCATCTATAAGATATTTCAAATCAAAACAAAAAAGAGATGATTTGCATAGACTTGTTTGACGAGAAATACACCCTATATTTTTTAAACTTAAAAAAGGGACTTCAAAATAAAAGAAAATGAATGAACTCTTACTCAAAAAAATTATAAAAGTTATAGGCATAAAATTAATCCAATTTTACACAATTCATAAATTTAAATCATCTTCAAATTCTAAGCACAAATACTATTTTTTCATTAATTTTGAATTGTCACATTATGATATCCTATTTCTTTATAAAAGGTGACACATGTTTGTGCTTCTACCCACTATGCCTAGAGCTTGATATGCAGGATTGGACAAACAATTTGACAAATTTGGGATTTATGAAAGGTAATGATGATGGTAATTTGTACCCAAGAAAGAATGGTGATGTTATTCTTATTGTAGTAGTATTTGTGGATACCATTATTTTTGGAGGTAATGATGAAGAAAGAAAGACATTTTTAGAAGAAATGAAGAAGGAATTTGGGATGAGTATGATTGGAGCGATGAAATACTTCTTGGGATTGTAGATTCTATAGAATAAAGATGAAATTTTCATATTACAGAGTAAGTATATTGGATATTTATTGAAGAGATGTAGATTGGAAATTGTAAACCTATTGGAACACCTATGATAATTGGATGTAAGTTATCTAAAAAGATGAATCCACTAGTACAAAGAGAAAAAAGTACAAATATATGATTGGTGGATTGTAGTACTTGACACATACTAGACTTGATATACCTAATGTAGTTAGAATTGTGGCAAGATTTTAGGCAGATACTAAAGAGACACACCTTGCACTAGTAAAGAGAGTTTTTAGACACTTGAAATGAACACATGATTATGGTTTATTCTATGATGGATTACATGATTTCACATTTTGTGCATACACAGATGTTGCTTAGGAAGGAAGTGTAGATGACACAAAGAGAACTAGTGGTGGATTATTCTTCTTGGGAGGAAGATTGGTTTATTTCTTGAGCAAGAAATAAGACTCTATTTCAAAAAGTATAGTAGAAGTAGGGTATGTAACATCAAAAAATAATTGTAGTCAATTTATTTGGATGAATAAAATGCTAAAAGACATTGGAATTGAATTTATTGAACCTATTATCATATAATGTGATAATACAAGTACAATAAGTATGCCAAAGAATCCAATTTTATATTCCAAGACAAAATATATATCTATTAAGTATCACTTTTTGAGGGAAAAAGATACATAGAAAGAAATAAAATTGGAATGTTTGAGCACAAAGGAGCAGATAAGATACATATTTACAAAACCTTTGGCTAAGGATACATTTGAGTACTTGAGAGGTATTCTTGGGGTTATGTTTCGACCTACTTCTGAATAGTTGATCCAGAGATTGCATTAGTTCACTTGGTAGGAGAGCACAATATCTTTTGCATGGAATGGATGCTTGATACTTCTCCTATGGGGTTGTATCTATATTTGAGCTGAGTTAATGAGGACTCTTGGAACTGGTATTTAATAGTCTTTGGACACTTGAGCTTGAACATATTGTTTTGGAAATGATTGAACTTAGAGAAATGACATAATGATACTTTATAATTGATGTCAATGGGGGAGAGCTGAGTACATGAAAGAAATTATACTTGATGCATTCTTATGGTGGAGAGAGATTAATTCATTATGGGACAGAATAATACATGCTAAATATTGGTTGATATCAATGAGCGAGAGAACATTATATATGGGGGAGATTAACATGTTCTTTGTGCATGTTGGTTATTGTATGGCTATAACTTGGACATTGAAAACTATTTACAATGTGCCAGAGATTGAGATGTATGATTACATTCATGGGCATCATGAATGGAGGAGTAAAGGTAGATGAGGAAGAAATATTTATTTAATAATCATGGTACTTAGATGTTTTTCATCTATGTTGCCATCAATACCAAAGGGGGAGATTTTTAGCTCATAAATGTTGATTTTATTTCTATGAGGGATTATCATAGCATTTTTTGAGGCATGATTCAAATATTATGTTACATTCACAATAGAGTTTATCATTGATGTCAACATATCCCTTATTATGTGAAGATTACTAGAGTTATAGAGGTAAAAAAAAATTTTACGTTCAATGATGAATGAGTTATGTTATGTGCACTTGAAGGTATCTTCAAGATCCTATCCAAATACTATGTCTATTTTTCACAAAAAGAGATATACAATTGAGAAAGAGTTATGCAATCTTTTCTGATGGTTTCTTTTAGAGAGAGTTTCTAGAAAGAGGGCACTTGTAAATTACTAATAGATTTTGATAAAGATGGAGTTTGATTCACTAGTGCATTTTGGAAAATATGTGACTATGTGACTAAAAATGATCACATTCCACTATTGCTTCATATTTTATAGGCATATGTGACTAAATAAGTGACTAATTGGATCATTAGGTAAAACTAGAAGATCAACCAAATAAAAGTGACTAAATACACTACCAAATAAATGACTAAATAAGTTACTAGATAACTATTCACTAATAATTATTCATTTAAACACAAGTGACTAAATACACTACCAAATGAATGACTAAATAAGTGACTGGATAATTAGATACTAATAATTAGTCATTTGTACTTTCTCTCTTCAATTTTTCTAAGGTTTATTTATTAATGTATTGTGTTTATTTTATTTTCTTGAACTCATTCATGACCCTCAAACCTTCTCTTTCTCATACTGATTGTGGTTTCACATTGCATCTTCTCAAATACATGGCACTTTGTTAAATGGCTTAGGATATTTTATTCACCATTTTGGATTCTTTGATAAATATTTCAAACTAATGTAGTTTTAGTCTAAGAGGTAAATCAATAAATGATAGATTGATAAATTTTTGCTTAATTTAATTCTCTTCCATTTATATTATATATTTAAATGTAATGTCCCCATTTTGGAGGAGTTAATTATTTATAAAGTTATTAAAAATATATATATTACAAGGTAACGTTATATTTAATTAACTAATTTATCTTATAAAATCATTAAATAAAATAATGTTCTAGAGGTTGTTGAAATGAGCATAGAAATAATTAAGAAAAGAGGCTGACCTATTGAGGAAAAAAGAATAAATAGGCATTGAGGGCTCATTGCCTATCATGGAGATTTATTATTGATTTTTTTTTTATGTGCATTGTGGAGCCTAGGGTTTCTGCAAGTAGTCACAATTGGCCATTGAGAATGAAAACTCTCAATTGGTATGCAATTTTGAGGGTGTCAAAGATCACCTGAATTATTGCAACTATGGGAAGGATATTTCAGTCCTTTCACTTGTGCTTAATTTCTGATTTGGAGTTTCAAGTGGAGTTGCACTTTCACCATATCATCTTCAACAGTTAGCCTCTAGTATCTGACCAATCTAGGTTCTTCATTTTAGTTTGTAGTTGTAACAAGTTCTCAATTGTATATAGCTAGTTAGGGTTTGTTTGTAATGTTCCATGTCATAATGTTTTGGTATGAATACATTGGCACTATTATTTCCTTATTTCAGCAATATACTTTAGTAGTGTATTAAATTTAGGGTTTTGTTTAGTGGCCTATTAGAAAGGCTCATTACAGTGGTATTAGAGAAAGTTTCCTGCTAGCCTGATAGGGTTTATCTAGCCAATTTACACAGGGAACTAGCATAACTAAGAATATGCTTGAGAGATGTTCTCAAAGCCCATCTAAAAGTGTGCAAGATGATGAGACTTTACAGCATTAGGAGAGGCTTCTATAGTCAATAGAGGCAAGTGCACAAGCAATGATGGTTATGATACAACATTTGATTGGGGAAAATAGGAGAAATAATCATGATACTGACCAGGATGACAGGAGCATAGAAGGATCACAACATAGGACATGGTTTGGAATAGTTGATAGACCTACACATCCTACATTCAGGGAAGAAACTATAGTGCACACACCTGATGTTATGGTAAAATATATTGTAGATGAACTTTGACAAGCAAGGAATGAGTGGGATTCATTACCAACATATGTACAGGATGGGTGGACATTTGACAGGTACCCGAACTATAGAGCTGCTAGGCAGAAGTAGGCAAAGTAAACACAGTGAGTTGCTATAGGTCACCAACAAGTTGGTATTACCCACATTCGATGGCAATGGAAAAATGACAACTCGTGCTTGGATTCATAAGGTGGATACTTACCTATCTCTGAAGACTATGAAAAAATTTGAAGCGCTCAAGTATGCCACTTTACACTTAGATGGGGCAACACATGATTGGTGGACAAATGGCATGATCACATTGCAACACAATTAGATAACCACTTATCAAGAATTGATGGATAGATTGATAGAAAGGTTTCATAAAAAAAATCTTGAAGTTTATTTATGGGAGTTAGCCCAATTTAGATAGTCAAGAATCTTGCGGTGATGGTACCTAACATTTTAGAATGAAGGCTAGTCATTTTATTCACAGAGGGATTAATTGAACCATTCAAGGGGTGGGTAAAGGCTTTTGATCCTCCTACATTATAGAAATACATGAAGAAAGCCCAGAGTATGGAACTTGTTGCTCTGGAAAATCGGTTTAGTTCGAAGGGTTCTTCATCATTTAGAGATAGAAAAGGGGAATTCAGCAAGGGTAAAGAGAAGGTTAGTAACTCAAAAGGAAAGTCAGCTATACCCTTGGATAAGGAAACACTTAATGACCTACATAGGAAGAAGCTATGCTTATTTTGCAAAGGTCCCTATGAGTTTGGTCATGATTTTCCTATGAAGCCTAAGGGGAAGGCTAACTGGATGATGTGGGCTTATTATGAGGGTTCAAATTTAGATAGCTTAGAGCACCATGATGATGATCCTAATGGGGTAGAGGGTGAACAAGAGATAGATAGTGCTAAGAAAAAAGAAGCTCCAAAGCTACATTTATAGTAGGCACATCTATCTAGTATTCAAAGAGAGGGATCTTTTAGACTCTAGGGAGTCGTGGCAGGGTAGAAGGTTATTAACCTACTGGATATAGGTGGCACACATAATTTCATTGATGCACATTTTGTGAAGAGGTGTGGAATCATTAATGAGGAGTTTGAAGGATTGAGAGTCAAGGTAGCTGACGGATATACTCTTCGTTGTGATAGGATGGTGCAAGATCTACCTTTGCACCTAAACAACTATAAGTTCAAGGTAGACTTTCATGTGGTCAACATGGGTGACATGGACATAGTACTTGGGATGTAGTGGATACATTATTTGAAGGAGGTTACTGTAAGACTAGAGGATATGGAGATAGAATTCAACGTGGATGGCAAGACTCATGTGTTGAAGGCTATTCGTAATGGTAATGTCAGGACTATCTCACTTAGACAAATGGAGAGATTAGACAAGCATAATAATATAGAGTGGGTGACAATATGTGCCTTGATGTCTACCCAAGAAGAGCAACATAAGATTTAATATCATCCATATATTCAAAAATTGAAAATCAAGTATGAGAAGGTTTTTAGTGAGATTCCACCAGGCAGGCCATTAGATAGAAGCATTGAGCACATTATCAAGCTAGAGGAAGGTGCTAAGCCTATCATGATCACACCATATTGGCACCCAAAATGGCTCAAAGATGAGATCAAGAGGACCATCAAGGAGTTGATAGCAATGGGACACATCAGACCAAGTAAGTCACCTTTTGCATCTTCTGTTGTTTTGGTAAAAAAGAAGGATGGTACTCTATGAATGTGTATTGATTACAAGGTGTTGAATAAGAGAACTATAAAGAATAGGTATCCCATCCCATGTATCGATGAGTTGATAGATGAATTGCATGGGGCTTTTTATTTCACAAAAAATGATTTGAGATCAGGCTATCACCATATTAGAGTTCGAGAGTAGGATATTGAGAAAATTGCTTTTAGGTGTCATTGTGGGCACTTTGAGTTTGTAGTCATGCCTTTTGGTTTGACTAATGCACCTACCACTTTTTAGTCCATTATGAAAAGGTCTTCCACCATTAGTTGAGAAAATTTGTTCTAGTGTTCTTTTATGATATTTTGATCTATAGTAGGATATGGCAAGAACATTTAGAGCACTTGGAGATAGTATTGAGCATTTTACAGAGGGAGTCCTTGTATGCCAAGGAGTCCAAATGTGATATGGGGCTAACAAAATTGTTGTATCTTGGACACATCATTAGTGCGAAAGGAATGTGAATGGATCTTGAAAAGATCTATGCTATTGTTGATTGGCCACCACCAGAGAACCTTACACTATTAAGAGGGTTCCTTGGTCTATGTGGATTCTATCGTAGGTATGTCAGTGGCTACTCATGACATGAAGCACCCATGATAGATTTTTTGAAGAAAGGTTAATTTATTTAGACTCAGGACGCACATGAGTACTTTATACAGTTCAAGGAAATAATGACCACATGCCCATTATTAGCATTGCCTAATTTCACAAAGCCATTTGAGCTTCAATGCGATGCTTTTGGAGAGGGAGTTGGTGTTGTACTCATGCAGGACAAGCATCCTATATTTTATGAGAGTAGGAAACTTAGAGGGCCTGAGAGATCATTTAGCATATATGATAAGGAGATGTTGTCCATCATGCATGCCTTGGCCAAATTCAGATAGTATCTTGTGGGCAAAAAATTTTGTATTAAAACTGATCATAATAGTTTGAGTCACTTTTTGGGACAGCGGGACCTGAATGATCGTCAGGAAAAGTGGGTGAGTAAGTTATAGGCATATGATTTTGATATCACTTATGTTAATGGGACATAGAATATTATTGCAAATGCTCTATCCCGTAGGCCACACCTCACTTCTATGATTTAGATATCAGAGGATTGGAGACACTTGATTGTAGCAGAATATGCCAAAGACACGTGGGCCTCTGCTATAGTGGAGGGAACAACAATCAACACTAGATACACTCTCATAGATGATTTGATCATTTACAAGAATAGGATTTACTTAGTCCCAGGATCAAAAGTGAAATAGTTGATTTTGAGAGCATTCTATAATTCACCTACAACAGGCCATCTTGGGTATTTCAAGACTTATAGGTTAGTATGGGAATGATTTACTTGGAAGGGACTTAAGGCTAATGTTTTGTAGTATGTACATGAGTGTCATGTTTGCCAATAGAACAAACAAGAGCACACTTATCCTGTAGGGCTCTTATAGCCACTTCCTATTCTTGACAGAAAGTGGGAGTGCATCTCTATGGATTT
Organism: Cupressus sempervirens; assembly: GCA_028749045.1. Lineage (NCBI taxonomy): Eukaryota > Viridiplantae > Streptophyta > Pinopsida > Cupressales > Cupressaceae > Cupressus > Cupressus sempervirens. Next base: position 1,123,967 of record CM053791.1, read on the forward strand.
TATTATGGGCTTGCCCAGGGCCTAGGGGTGTGATTGTATCTATGTCGTGGTGGATAGGCTGAAAAAATATTCTCACTTCTTCCCTATCGCTACTACATACTCAGCAGCTCAAGTGGTAGAGGTCTTCTTTAGGGAGGTTCTCAAATTACATGGTTTGCCTCAGATCATTGTGAGTGACAGGGACAACTGCTTCATGAGTCACTTTTGGTAGGAGGTATTTCAGTTATGTAGTACTGAGCTTACACCTAACACTAGTTATCACCCATAGACTAATGGTCAAACAGAGATTGTAAACAAATGGGTGGAAGGGTATTTGAGGAATTATGTGGTAGATCAACAACAAGCTTGGGTTCGATGGATATATCTTTATGAGTATTGTTATAATACTACATACCATATGACTATACAAATGATACCCTTCATGGCACTTTATAGTTATGAGGCACCTAGTTTCTTATATTTTTTGTTGGAAGATAGTCAGGTACCCCGTGTAGGTGAACTATTATAGGAAAGTAAGCATATAGTTGCTACTCTCAAAGACAACATTTCTAGAGCTCAGAACCAGCAAAAGTAGTATGCAGAAAAGAAGAGGACTGAGCATAGCTTTGAGGTAAATGATATGGTTTACCTCATGTTGTAGCCATATAAGCAGTCCACTCTCAAGAAGAGTGGTGTAGAGAACCTCAAGCCACACTATTGTGGACCATTCATGATCGTCAGGTGAGTCAGTGAGGTGGCTTATGAGTTGAAGCATCCTGCAGATAGTAGAGTGCACAATATGTTTCATGTATCATGCCTCAAAAAAGTGTTGGGTCAGAATGTGATGCCTTTTTCAGTATTACCTCCCTTGGATGATGAGGGAAAATTGATATTAGTGCTAGAATCCATTCTGGATAGTAGAGAGAAGCAGCTTTGCGGGAGAGTAATCAGAGAGTATTCGATTAAGTGGAAAGATTTGCTTGTTGAAGATGCTACTTGAGAGGGAGGAGTGATTTTGTAGCATCTAGCATTAAGATTTCTTGAGGCCAAGCAATTTTAGGGGGGGCAGACCTATAATGTCCCCGTTTTGGAGGAGTTAATTATTTATAAAGTTATTGAAAAAATATATATTACAAGGTAACTTTATATTTAATTAAGTGATATATATTATAAATTCATTAAATAAAATAATGTTCTATAGGTTGCTAGAAGGAGGAGAGAAATAATTAAAAAAAGAGGCCGACCTATCGAGGACAAAAGAATAAATAGGCATTGAGGGCTCATTTCCTATCATGGAGATTTATTATTGATTTTTACTAATGTGTTTTGTGGAGCCTAGGGTTTCTGCAAGTAGTCACAATTGGCCATTGAAAACGAAAACTCTCAATTGGTACGCAATTTTGAAGGTGTGAAAGATCACCTAAATTATTGCAGTTGTGGGAAGGATATTTTGGTCCTTTCACTTGTGCTTAATTGCTGATTTGGAGTTTCAAGTGGAGTTGCACTTTCACCATATCATCTTCAATAGTTAGTCTCCAGTATCTGACCAATCTAGGTTCTTCATTTTAGTTTGTAGTTGTAACAAGTTCTCAATTGTATACAACCAATTAGAGTTTTTTTGTAATGTGACATGTCATAATGTTTTGGTGCTGAAAATTTCCATATCATTTGTAAAAACATTTGGTTTTCATTGAATGAATATATTGGCACTATTATTTCCTTATTTCAGCAATACACTTTAGCAGTGTATTAAATTTAGGGTTTTGTTTAGTGGCCTATTGGAAAGGGTCATTAGATTAAATTCCCAATTATTTATTTCAATATGCATAATTAAAAGAATTATTAATTCATACTAATAGTTAAAACTATATTTAATAAATATAAATGTTAATTTTTATAAAATATATTTAATAACATCATTTACTAAATGGCATACTAAACCTTCACTGCCTATTTAACATCACATCACATACCTAATTACAATTGCTAGTTTACATTAGCTTAAGAACTATGACATTTTACCTATATAACAAAATTTACTTAGGCTTTAAATTGAATCTTTACATATCCTATAAATATGAATAAGAGGTTGGACTTCTTTTTCTTCCTCACATTTGGAACCTAATTTTGACAAATTATTTTTTTAATATTTACCTCCAAAAGACTTTCAAGTTTTTATTAGCAATGAAAAGCACAAACTTTGTCTTAAAATTTTGAAATAAAATGAAAAAAATTACATATATATTTATACACATTAAAATTTTAAAATCATAGACCTCTTCATTTGGCATTTGGTGGGTAGAAAATAATTGCATCATTTTCTCATCTCTACTTCATAATGGTGAAAGACAAAGATGAATCTTGGGAGGAATGGAGAAATGCCTGGTGAACAAGTAGAAAATTGGAAAAAAATGTGTCATTTTTATATGATCTGATGATCACACATGGCCTAGAATGACCCTCACTTATAGTACAATGGCTTTTGGACAAAGATTATTTCATTCATAAAATGATATTGGGGACTCACACTTCCCACAATGGGACCAACTATTTGATGCTAGTATAGGTACAACTTTCAATTAAGAATGTCAAAAATGATGTCAGGAAATATGACGAGGAATATAGAGAGTTTTGAGGATTTTGCAATGCTAATGACAAGGTAGGGTTTCCTTTTCCTTCTCTTTTTTGTACTAAATTCGGAACACAATTTTCCATCCGTAGGCTGCAAGCCCTTGTCATAAATCATTAGCTCCTCTAGTTTCCTTTTCCTTCTAATGACAAGATAGGTTTTCCTATTAATGTAAAAAATGATATTGGTATAGGTGGAACTTTCACTTAAGAATGTCAAAAATGATGTTAGGCAATATGAAGAGGAATATAGTGAGTTTGGAGGATTTGGCAGTGTTAATGACAAGGTAGGGTTTCCTTTTCTTTCTCTTTTTTGTACTGAATTGGGAACACAATTTTTCATCCTTAGGCTACAAGCCCTTATCATAAATCATTAGCTCCTCTAGTTTGAGATGTTTAGAGAATCTCATTTGTATGATCAAACCTTTAACTTATCCTTCTAAAGGGGGATGGTGGTTAATTTCATATTGTTGTTGGTTAGTCCTATGTTGTTCATTGACCTATTGTTGTAAGTTTAAAATATTTGCTATTGAGATTGCACATCACAAGCATTATCAGATGCACTTATATTTTAAAAAGAGTGAATTAAATATTGATGCTCAACATGCATATCATTCTCTAAAACTGATGAGCTAACATTACTAGAGATTGTGACTCCACAGACTACAAGTCATTTGGCACAAAAGATGAGGGGAGAATTTTAGATATATTAGAGGAGCTTCCCATATTTTTCTAGCACAATCCTAATTAGTTGGAGTAAAAATTTAAAAAAAAAATAGAAAATACAACTTAAATGTTCATACTCTTCATTTTATGTTACTATACAATTACAAAAGGCACAACCTGCTAAATATATAAGAGCCCAAACATCCATCCTAGAAAAAGCAAGAACTACAGCTAGGAAAAGGATACCACTAAATATTTGAGTCACCCCATTTCTAATTCCTCCTATCATCCCTTTAGCATGTTAACCTATTGATGTAAACTATGGTGGTGGGATGAAGGTCCAAAAAACAAGACTAAGGAATATGCAAAGATTTATAAGTTTTAATGTAATGCAATGACCTATAATGCCTCAAAAACCTAAAATGGTTAGCCAAGACCTATACCATATTCCAAGGTGATTGAATAGTCTTAAAACATCAAATATAAGATGATTCAAATGGTTCTTCCCTTCTAATAGCACTTTGTGGTTATAAACTCTAAGACATGCACAATCTAGGCCTAATAGCACTACTAATTAGGTCTCCAACAAGCTTCAATATTGCATAACACCCAAAACTCCCAAAATACTGAGCCAAAAAAATTAACTTTTAAAATACCTTTTATGGAGTACTTTGACATGCCAAAAGAGTAGATAGGGTTACTTTGGAAGACTATCCCTGTTTTAGCATTCCACCAATAATTTAGGCTTCCAAAAAGATATTTTTTTTAAAGAAACTATGTCTCAAACTTTCTCCCAGACTTTGAGACTCTCAACAGTCTCATAAAATGGAATGAATTAAAATAATCCACAACCAATTTCAGTTTATAATCCCTACAAACACAAAAACCCCAAATTGTGCCTCCAAACCCTCAAAAACTAGGGTTTTATCAATCTCTACTCTCCCAATGCTTTCTCCAAGATCTAAAGGTTTGAAAACTTTCTCTTTAACATGTGTATATGAAATCCAACATAAAAATAGCCCCTCCTTCAGGCCAAAATGCTACTGTTGTAGCGTACCTAGCAATGTCAATGCAAAAATCCTTCAAAATAGTATGTTGGTCACTTAAAACTTATCTCCTCCTTCACAACTACATGTTACTAGGTTATTAGGATATGATACAATTCTAATAAGTGTCATTCAATGAGAACCAAACTATACATTCAATGAATGACCATTCCACAATAAGAAAATATCAAAATTGTCAAGAAAATTGAACTATGTTATGGTAGTCAATACAAAATTGAATGTAGAACTATTGGAATCCTTCAAACCAAGTGTGAAATGAAATGTATAAAAATATAAAAATTTCTTTGATTCATCCAAGTTCCAATGGATTTCAAGTAACACATAGAGCAAAGAATGAACTCATGAAAATTTGAAAAAATGGAGATATTCCTTCTTAATTCTCTATACAATCTGTACAATCACTTCTCTATTCCTACAAATTAATTCTCCACAATATATAACATTCCATGTAACTTTCCTAACCAACCTTGGTTGGTATAGGAATTATTAAGAGCCTAAAACACTAAGAAAACACTTTTCCCTCCTAAATCCAACTAATCACTTTAATTCAAAAATTTGAATTTATAACATTACAAATTTTGATTTTTAAGAGTATTTTGACCACTTCAACCATTCTAAATGACTTATATGATCTTATTAAGATTACCTAAAAATTGACCTATCCTATTATGATGCCTATTACATCCATATGACCTTTTAGCCTCTTTTTTTCTTTCAAGACCTAGGATTTACATAGTTTTCATTTTTGATGTCATGATAGGCTTTAAAAATTCCCAATTGCTTCCACCATGATATGAGTGATTTTCCTTCATGCTTGGAGTCCTCTGGTTGTCCTTTTTTTCTTGAAGTGGATTAGGTGCCTCTGTACCATAATCCCCACCTTTAAAAAGATTATTTTTCTAAGAATGAGAATTGCCAAAGTAGTTCTTCCTTCCATGGTACTATTGTTTTGATGGCTGCATGAAATCTCCCAAAGTCATTGGCCTCCTCCTCTAACCTCCATACAACTTATTAGGATAATAATCAACATCGTTATGTTTTTTATTCACCCCTAGACCAATGGAGTGTGTAACTGCTACAATTGTTGTTTGTGTCCTTACCTGGTCTTTGTGCCATTTCTTCTACCCTCCTGACATCTATAACTTCTTCCCCTGACTAGTATCTCTATGCCCAATGATTTTACAATAGATAGTACCTACTTTTATTTATTTTTGATCTGCAATTCTTGTTTTTAGCATTCCCAACGTGTTTTGATTTCTAAGATAGTCTACCCCAGGATTTTGATTTGTTCTCCAACTAGTGTCCTTCTTGTCTCTATGTTGACCTTACAATGGTATCTTATCACAAAAACACATAATGATGGGTTCCTGGCTTCTGCAAATGGATGGCTGTAATTTATACTTCTCTTTTCCTTTATGCAGAATGTATGTGTTAGAATATCCATCATGTAAGATTCTCCTCAAAATTTTCCAAGGCCTTCCTAATATCATATGCCCACAATTCATTGACATGACATCACACCAAACTTGATCTTGATATGGTCCAATTGAAATTTTGACAAGAGCCCTTTGACTAACCTTTACATTCAACTCTTGGTTCACCCAAATGGCACTATAAGGATTAGGATGTTCTACTAATGCCAACCCCAACTTAGAAACCTTATCAACTAAAACAAGAATACAATGAGCCCCTAAATCAATGATGAAAGTACATACTTTACCTTATACCAAGTATCTAGATCTGAAGATACCTTCTTGTGTTGGTGGTAATGCTAATCCTCCATTCTTCATAAGAATACATTCTCCTTACTTAGGTAGTATCATGGTAGATTCTCTTTCTTCTTCCTCCTTTGTTAGGTTTACTCTCCTTTCTTTACCCTTATTTGAATCAATCCATTTAGGACACCTAAATGATTGATGGCCCACTTCATTACAATGGAAAAATCTCCCTATGAAGCCTCCACTTCCTCTTGGACCTCCAAATATTCCTCCTCTATAACTTCATCTTGTCTCAGATGTAGACCCTTTGTCTTTATCTTGATTGCTTGAATTATCGGCTTGATTTCTTCCTCCCCTTCCTCATATGGGAGATCCTCCTCTATTATTTTTCCTCTCACTTTTTCAACTTCTCCTCTGCCTGATGGCTAATTAGAAACATTCCCCAAGGGTCCTAGGAACGTTTAAACCAATCTTATCTTGAATTTTGAACTTTAGTCCACTCATATACCTCATACATTTTTCATCTTCTTCTTTAACTCCTCCCCTTATGCTTAGGGTATGAAACTTCTTAGTGTAGGACATGACATCCATGTCTCTCTGCTTAAAATTTTTCCTTACTCATCTTCATTTATATAGCCAAATCTGATGGTAAAAATTGAATTCTTACCATTGTCTTTATCCTATCCCAATTTGAAATCTTATTTAGGAATCTAGCCACTCTCTCACTTTTTAAACTTGCCCACCAATTAAGGTTTTTTCCGCTTAACTTTGCCTTTACCACTTTCACCTTCTTGTCCTCTTTTATGCCCTATAGATCAAAATAGTCTTCAAGTGCCTCTATCCATCAAGTACTTCTTCGCTCTCCATATTTCCATGATAGATGGGTAAATCCACTCCTATCTTCAATCTAGTACCTTTTACGACCTTTATCAACTTCAAAAATCTCATTTCATCAAGATCATCTACTGCTTCATGATCCTCTTGCTCTTTATCTTGCACTATGGTTCCCTTCTTTATCATTGTTCTCTCCAAGTTCTTATTCATGAATCACTTCCCTTATAGGTTCATGTCTATCCTTATCCAAGGCTTCAATCCTTGAAATTAGTTACAATATTTCTCTTCTTAACTATCTCTCTTCCCTTTCTTTGGATGCTTCTAGTTCCCTCTTCTCTCTTCTTTCCCTTTCCAATTCTTGTCTCAACTCTTCTATCTCCCTATCCATTTGTCCCTTAGAAGGCATGTTTGAAAAATAGTTCTTCTCCCTACTCAAGGACCTACTAACTGATTCTCTAATACCACTTGATGCAAACTATGATGGTGGAATGAAGGTCCAAACAACAAGAGTATGGGATATGCAAAGATTCACAAGTTTTAATGTAATGCAATGACCTAAAATGCCTCAAACACCTAAAATGGTTAGCCAAGATCTATACCCTATTCTAAAGTGATTGAATAGTCTTAAAACATCAAATATAAGATGACTCAAATGGTTCTTCCGTTTTAATAGCAACTCTAAGAAATGCACAATCTAGGCCTAATAGCCCTACTAATTAGGTCTCCAACAAGATTCAATAATGCATAAAACCAAAAACTTCCAAAACACTAAGACAAAAAATTAAGTTTTCAAATATCCTTTATGGATTACTTTGACATGTCAAAAGTGTAGATAGGGTTACTTTGGAAGATTGTCCCTATTTTAGCATTCTACTAGCAATTTAGGCTTCCAAAAATATGTTTTATTTTATTTTAAAGAAACTATGTCTCAAACTTTCTCCTAGACTCTAGGACTCTCAACAGTCTCATCAAATGGAATGAATTAAAGGAATCCAAAACCAATTTTATTTTATAGTCTCTACAAACACAAAAACCCCAAATTGTGCCTCCAGATCCTTAAAAACTAGGGCTTTGTCAATCATTTCTCTCCCAACGTCTTCTCCAAGATCTAAAGTTTGGAACACTTTTTCTTCAACATGTGTACATGAAATCCAACATAAAAATGCTACTATTGTTACATACCTACCAAATTCAAATAAGAAATCCTTCAAAACAACATGGTGATCATCAAAAACTTATCTCTTCCTTCACAACTACATGTTACTAGGATATTAGGATATGATACAAGTCTAATTAGTGTCATTTTATGAGAACTAGACCATACATTCATGAAATGACCATTCCACAATAAGAAAATGTCAAAACTGTCAAGAAAACTAAACTATGTTATGGTAGTTAGTACAAAATTAAATGTAGAACTACTGAAATCCTTGAAACCAAATGTGAAATAAAATGTAGAAGCATATAACAATGTATTTGATTCATCCAAGGTCCAATGAATTTCAAATAACACACAAAAGAAAACAATGAACTCATGAAAAATTGCCAAAATGGAGATATTCCTTCCTAATTCTCTCTGCAATCTGTATAATCACTTCTTTGTTCATACAAATGAATTCTCCAAAATATATAGCCTTCCATACAACTTTACTAACCACACTTGGTCAGTATAGGAATGATTAAGAGCCTAAAACACTAAGAAAACACTTTTCACTCCTAAATCCAACTAACTGTTGTAATTCTCAAATTTGAATTTATGACATTACAAATTTTGGTTTTTAAGAGTATTTTGACCTTTTCAACCATTCTAAATGACTTATATGACCTCATTAAGAATACCTAAAGACTAACAGATCCTATTACATCCAAAAGACCTTTTAGCCTCTTTTTGTCTTTCAGGACCTAGGATTTACATATTTTACATTTTGGATGTCATGATAAGCTTTAAAACTTCCTAGTTGATTCCACCATGATATGAGTGATTTGTCTTCATGCTTGGGGTCCTCTGGTTATGTTTGTTTTCCTAAAGTGGATTAGGTTCTTGTGCACCACCTATATTCTTGGCCTTGACCCAAGTTGTCACATTCTTCTTGGAACCAAAGGAATAACCACTATAGTATTCTAGGGCTTGAACTTCACATAATAGACGTTTGACTCCAATAAAGATGTTTCTTTTAATGTATTGTTAACCAATAAGGACAAAGTGAAGGCCAAATAATACAAGAGAAGCATGTCATAGGATTTTTATTGAAGAAAATGAATTTGAGGAGAATTTGATGAGTATTTTACTTTATATTTGGCTTCAAGATATAATGCAATTTAATCAATTAAAAATAATCAACCCTTATACATTAGTTTTAACTATTACATTTTAGCTTGCATAGTTATCTTTGGTTAAGATGTTGGTTTAGTGAATGGATTTACTTGTTCATATTATTGAAGGCATTTTTAAGTTATATATAATTTTTGGAGTTGAGCTTTTTTGTGTAGGAGATGGCGTACCTAGTGCACCTTAGAGGTGTGCAAGGTGCACTTTTTTTTCTTGTCTTCTAGGGATAGAAAATAGGTTTTTCAATGTTTTGTTGATAGTTTTAATAATTAGGGTTTCTAGGCCATAATTTTTTGGTAATTAGGGTTTAGTTGAATTATTTTTTTCAACCTCCAAACTAATGGATGTTGGTTTTGGGTAGATTAAATGGCTTCATCCATGTCCTCCCTCACTGCAAGGATGGCTCCAAAACCACTAGTTTTCAAATTCCACGGTGTACCAGCAAAGTCACACTTCCAAGATGAATATTCAAAGATCTTTTCCTTTGAGAGTTGTTTGAAATTTGTAAACTTGGAGGCAATTTAGCTAATGATAGGTGCCAAAGTTACACTAATAACCATCAACACATTGTTTTGTCATTCACAAATCATTATTACTTATATCTTAGACTACTTTTTTCTTACTTTGTTTATATATAAATAATGCATTTCTGTATTACTTTCCTTGTTGTATTTATCAGCTTATATTTTATAATTAGTTCTTAAGCCATCTGATATATAGATTGCCCATTTTTCTGCATTTGTGTTCTACTGTTCTTACATTTTTTGTCCTAGATTTTGTTACTATTTTCTTATGGGGTCAAATAAATATAATTTATTACCATTGAAATTGTGCAACACTTTTTACTAAAAAGTGAATCTGAGATCAATAATTCATTTGAATGGGCAAGAAGGTAATTTCAACACAATTATTTGAAATTATAACAAAATTGGTTAGTAAAAAAACAACTTGAAAAGTGTAGCGTATGGGTAAAATACTAAAATCTACATCAACATTAGTATTTTTGAGAAGTTGAATAAATATTTATAAGTGTAGTTTTGTAACAAGCTATAGTTCTATTTCTTAAACTTATTTTTATTCTTGTAAATATGATCCAAGATTTTTCATGTGTACCAAAGTTTAGATCCATTACTAGCTACACTTTTTGTGCCCATGTCTTTATCATTCAATGCTTGGAGTACTAACAATATTGGGATGTGGCTATCCAACCATAAATTTCATTTTTCCACATACCACTTTTTGTAACTTTATTTAAAAAAAAGCTAAGTGTTCTCCTTTGTACAAGTGACCAATTTTTTGGTTGCATAGCCACTACTATGATGTTGTGGGGTATTGTTGTGATACATTGGAGTTTTTTCTCTTGTATTAGTAAGATTTCCCTTCCATTCTAATTTTTAGTGTTCCTAAGATGCCTAAGTATTCTGATCATTCTATATCACTTGCCTTGGTAAATATGACCCAAGATTTTTTCAAGTATGCCAAAACTTAGATCCATTACTAACTATATTTCTTCAACCTAAGTTTTGATTAGTCAAAAGTTAGGGTACTTGCCATATATTGGGGGTTACACTACCATGCATTGGAGTGTCTTATTATTACACTAAAAAGCTTCTTTTTTGCCTCCAATGTCTAATATTCCCAAGTATGCATAAGTGTTCTAGTCATGCTATGTCACCTACCTTAGTGAGCTTGAATTTTGTAACTGTGCTCCAAAGGTTTAGATAATTTTTTCAATTTTAAAAATTTACCACCTGGCAGCCAAATCACCCTACATGAAAGTGATTAGTTTTTTGGAAAATATAGTGTGATACAAAAAGGTCTTATATGTCCATGAATTTTAAAATTTATAAAAAATGATATCTAAGTGAAAGCACGTTACCTTTAGCATATCTAACATATATGAGAAATAAGCCTTACAAGGTCCAAGGAAAGAATTGCCACAATGAAAGTCATGGAGGTTAAAGTACCATGCATTGGAGTATCTTATTCTTGTATTGTGAAGCTTCTTTTTTGCCTCCAATGTCTAGTATTCCAAAGTATGGCTGAGTGTTCTGGTCATGCTATGTCACCTATCTTTGTGAGCTTGAATTTTGTAATTATGCTTTGAAAGTTCAAAAATTTGTCAATGTAAAAAATTTACCACATGGATGCCCACTCACTCTAAATGAAAATGATAGGTTTTTTAGAAAATGAAATGCGATACAAAAAGGTCTTATAAATCCATGAAGTTTATATTTTTTTAAAAATGATAACTAAATCAAAATAAATTACCTTTAGCATATCTAACATATCTGAGAAATAAGGCTTCCAAGTGTTGGAAATTTAAGAGTAACTAAGAGGGGAGGGATGAATCATTTACTACATAAATAAATCCTATAACCCTTAGATGTCAATACAAATCAAAACATAAATTGTATTCTGTTCTTACTTGGCAAATACACATGCACTTAGTTTACACAAGAAAATGTTGTAACTTGGCAAATACTGAAATAACTAGGCAATTGCTTAACACGAGAATCTTAAGATATTATTTGTGATTAATCTTACTTAACTTAGTTTCATACACATGAAATAAATAGCATGAACACAAGTGACACCAAAATTTAATGTGGAAACCCAATTTGGGAAAAACCAACAATTGCAACTAGTTACTAATTTTCACTCTTCTAAAGTGAGCCCCGTTAGGAGACAACCCTATTAAACATTACAAGACACACTTTTAGGTGTGACCCTATTAGAGGATTTGATCACCCTATGAGGAGTGGCCATTTTAGAGGTCTTTAGACACTTCAAATAGAAATGTCACCTTGTTAAAGTATTTACAAATAGTTGTTAAGCCAACTTTGTTAAGAGATTTAGATCACTGCTAAAATGGTTAGAGAGTAATAATGAAATGACCTGACCTAATTTTTGATGCAATTGAATTGTTGATTACATATCTCATTTTTTTCTTTTATACTTGATCCTTCCTGATCAAATGTATCTTTGCAGCTCAACAAGGATATTCTTCTTATTCTTCTAATTCTCTTTCTATAAGCACCTTCAAATCTTCTATTATGTCCCACACTTTCAATCCTTAACTTGACCTTATATTTATATCTTAAATACATTATCAATTTGGATTGAATACAACTTAGAATACTTAATATTCATCTCCTCAATTGGCTAGAACCAACAATCAAATCAATTGAACTCAATATGCCAAAACAAGGAAATCCTTTGTTAGCTGACCTTGCTTAGTAGATACTAACTTAGAAATAATTTTCTTGTGTTAACCAAGTGAACTTGATTAACACTACATATTCACAAATTTCCTTTGGTTTAACTAAGTGAGGTTGGTTAACACTGGTTCCATCCAACATTTCTTTCATTAATAGATTGAGCTCAGTTAACAGTAAACTTCTAAAAACTTTCCTTTGATGCCCAATTGAACTCTGTAGACACTGCTTTCTGAACTTGGAAAACTCTAGAATGCTCGATAGACATAGGAAACTATCTTCATTTCTCAAGTGAGCTCAGCATACATTGACTAGCAATGATATGACATTTTGTGTAACGTCAAATACATTACACAATTAGTCAATTATTTTCAATAATCTCCCTCTTTGACATTGATGGCAACACAACATGTCATAATACAATGAATTTTTTTAGAGAAAAATAAATTAAGGAAAATAGCCTTAGTTTTATTCTGATTCTCATCTTTGAGAAATCCCTCTATCAGTGTGAACTCTCTCTTCCTTTAGTTTCTCCCTCTATTAGAAAAACTCTATCTTCAACATCTTTTTCTTATATCAGACCAAGTTCTCCCTCTTTGACATCTCTGAAAATAATAATTTTTTTATGAAATATATACTCTCCCTCTTTATAATTTTTTTGTGAGATATGACAACAAACTTCTCCATCTTTGACATCTCATTCCAAAGACAATATTTAGTGAATATCAATGTACCTCATGTACTAATTCATTTGCAATGTACCTTTGTCAATATTTCATCAACTGTCTAATCTTCAACATGCTCTAGTTGATACACCACTAAAGTTCATTTAGTGAGCTTTAGATAGGGGAATGACCCCTAGCTTACCTCTTAGATACAAAAATGCATCCTTAGGTAATGTCTTAGTGAATATGTCTATAATTTGTTCTTTAATATTCACATATTCCAATCTCACCTCTTTATCTTGTACCAATTCTCTTTAAAAATGATATTTTATAGAAATGTGCTTTGTTTTAGTATGTATCACATGATTCTTTCATATATTAATTGCACTGGTATTATCATAGAAGATAACCACTATATCCTTGATCTCTACCTTTATACTTGCCAACAATTTCTTGAACCAAACAAAATTAGAGAAATTAAATGTTGTTGCCACATATTTTGCCTCTACTGTGGGCTAAGAAATACAATTCTTCTTCTTGCTTGTCCAAGACACTAGTCTTTTACGAAGAAAGAATTCTCCACCACTGGTGCTCTTCCTATCATTAACACTTCCTTCCCAATCAGCATCTATGAATTCTTTCAAACTCAAATTGCCTCCTTTTATATACCATAATCTATAGTCTTTAGTACCCTTTAGATATCTCATGATTCTCTTTATTTCCATCATGTGATTTTCCTTTAGATTTGTTGAGAATTGTGTTACCATACCAACTACTAATGCAACATTGGGCCTTGTGTGCACTACATATTGTAATTTTCCAATCATTGATATGTATGTGGTTTGATCTACCTCTTTGGAATCATCATTTTTGGAAAGCTAATGTCTAGTAGACATAGATGTTCAAACTAGTATTGAATCTTCCATTCCAAACTTCTTTAATATCTCCTTGATATATTTGGATTGAGTAATATAGATGTCATCTTTCTACTATTGGATTTGTAATCCAACAAAGAATTTTATCTCTTCAAACATGGACATCTCAAATTCTTTACTCGTCTCTTTTGAAAATTCCCTGCATATAATCATCATCTCCTATAAATAAAGTGTCATCCACAAAGATTTTTGCCAACACAATCTTTGTATCTAGTCCTTCTTTGATATATAGATTGTTGTAGTCATTTGTTCTTTGAAAACCAATATTTATCAAGTAGTTATGAAGTATTTCATACCAAGATCTAGGAGCTTTCTTGAGACCATACAATTCTTTGTGTAATTTTCACACCATGTCCCTTTTGCTAGGATCCACAAACCCTTTAGGTTGTTCTATGTAGACTTCCTCATCAGAAATTTCATTCAAGAATGCAAATTTTACATCCTTTGATAAACTTTAAATCCTTTATATGCTCCATATGCTATTAAATTTCTAACACCTTCTAATATTGGAATAGGAAAAAAAGTTTCACCATAATCAATACCTTCTTCTTGAGAATAACCTTTACAAACTAACCTTTCTTTGTTTCAACTTTTCCATCTTCATTTAGCTTATTTTTGAAAAACTCTTTTGTGCCAATTACATTTTTATCCTTGGGTATAGGAACAAGATTCCAAGACTTATTCCTTTCTATATGTTCTATTTCTTGACTCATGGCTTCAATCCAACCTTCATTATCCAAAGCATCTTTAACATTTCTAGGTTCAAATTTAGCAAGAAAAAATGTACCTTTCAATTTGTTTCTTGTCAGTGTTCCATCTGATTTGTCTCCAATGATCTAATTAGGTACATGGTGCCTTATGAAAAATCTTGATAACATAGATACTATATATTTATAACATGTTTCACTAACTTCTTCATGATCTTATACATTAATCTTTGGTCCCTCTACCTATGACTTAGGTCTGTTAGACTCAGTTTGCTCTAGCAATAGCTTGGTAGCTTCTAACTATGACTTGGGTCCTTTAAACTATGACTCAAGTTGAATTGGTTGCAACTCAGTTAATTTTGGAGATTTTGGGGACTTGGGAGGTGAGGCCTCCTAACTTCCAAATAGATTTGGCAATGTATTAGGTTCAGAGTAGATAAACCTTCTATAATCCTTAGGTTTTTTGTTGCTTTCCTCTTCACTCTTTTCTGCAAACTCATCAATTCTCACATGTGCACTTTTTATGATTTTATGAGTGGATAAAGTCAAACATTTGTATGCTTCACTTCTATAGGAGTATCCTAGGTATATGCCTTCATCACCTTTGACATCAAATTTACCTTTCCTAGATTCTTTCAAGATATTAAATTTTATACCAAATACTTTCAAGTAACTTACATTAGATTCATAGCCATACCATAATTCATAAGGAGTATGATTTGATTCTTTATTCAACTATACTCTATTTAAGGTATGCCATTACTGATTTCTTCCTTCAAATATTTGATTGCAACACTCTTTTCTATCATCAAGGTTCTTGCACAATCCATGATGGATTTGTTCCCTCTTTCAGCTATACCATTCTGTTGTAGTGTACTAGGGGATGATACTTGTCTCTCAATTCCTTTTTCAATTTATAATTCATTAAACTCATTGGAAATGAATTCACCACCTCTTTATGATCTCAAATATTTTAGCTTCTTTCCAGTTTCTTTTTCTACTCTTTCCAAATACTACTATTTTTTTTTAAAAGCTTTAAATTTTTCATTTAGATACATTGCAGTCATCATTCTGGAATAGTCATCAATAAATAAAATTAAAAACTTGTCTCCTCTACAGATTTCTATTCTAATAGGTCCACAAAGGTTTGTATGAACCAACTCCAAGACTACTTCTAAATGATAGTTCTTGCTTTTGAAACAAGTCTTTCCCATCTTACCAATTTGACAATTTTTGCATAGACCCATATCAAGTTTCCTAAGACTAGGAATACCTCTTACTATTTTCTTCTTTCTTATTTTGATTAGGTTATCAAATTTTAGATGACATAACCTCTTATGCCACAATTAGATTTCTTTTACTTGAGCAATAAAACATGAACTTTCACTGAGATCTAGGTAGAATATATCACCTTTTGTTTGTTTGCTAGACCCAACTAGATTTCCTTTTCCATCTAGTAGCTTGGCTTTCCCATTCATGAATTCTACCTTGAATCCAATGTTATTCAACTATGCCACACTCAATAGATTATGCTTTAGTCCTTCAACCCAATAAACATTATCACATCTAAGTTCATTGGTTAGTGAAACATGACCTTTTCTCTTTATGCAACAAGGTTCATTGTTTTCAAATCTCACACTACCACCATCATAATGTTCTATCTGTTCAAATTTTTTTTTATGACCAATCATATAATGTGAGCAGCCACTATCAATAATCCATGTATCATTTTTGCTAACATGAGAGATAAGTGCCATTTTATCTCCTTCCACTAGTAAATTTCCCCCTAATTTTTTACCTAAATTTTTGACTAATGTAAATATTGGCCTATGAATCCTTTTTTTTTTTCGGGAGTTGGTCAAAATTTTGACCAAATTATGGTTTCCCAATTTGGTCAAAATTTCTACCAAATCAGGTATAATAATATAGGATGGGTAAAACAAAGCAAATCAGGTTTTACTTTTGGTGCCAAATTCATGCATGTTTGTTTGTTGAGCTAATCTCTAGAACCACCATCTCTCATCCCAACCAATGTAGATTGGCTCAACACCTATTTACCTTCATCACTCTTCATAGAAAATATGAACATTCTTGTGTCTTTATTTGGTGGCAAAAGTAAAAAAAGTATGCATTTAATGGTATATTTTAAATATCTTGTATTGCTTTAAGTGGTTATATATTGTTATTACCATACATGTGAAAATGAAAAACTAGCACGAGAAGAAAGCCCAATGTAATATAGTTGTCTGCAACTCTTAAAATTTTCAATAGAAATCTGTCTCAGAGACGCATATAGTTATATATACACTCACTTGGTCAAGCCACTCCATAAACTCATAGTCTCACATTTTAGTAGCTTCATAATCATTTCATAAATCTAAGTCTAGTCATTCTTGTTGCAGAGATGGAATCCAACAAGACCATGTTTTAGGCGATAATGGGTCTTGTGTCCCTTCAAACCAGAACTCTTCCTAACCTCCTTAGAGATCTTTACATGTTGTTGTAGAGATTCCCAAGTAGAATAGTGTATTATTGATGTGGAACAATATTTACAACTTCTAGAAATACTAAAAATCATATAACACCTTGGCTAATTTCAAAATATCTCCCTCGTGAAGAAAAGACATCCACACAGAGAAGCAAACCAAAGATTATGGCATGGATGCAATGTTCATGAATCATTGCCAACTAAAAGATGTTGGTCTCATATTGGTTTTGACAATTGAGTGTCAACACACTTAACCAATTTCAAGTTGAATCCTAGTACACTATACATGCCAAGCTACAGTATGTGTTGAGCCAAAAATCCAATAGGTGCTAAGTGAACTTCACATGCCAAGCAAGTATCAAGTGCTGAGCAAGTATTAAGTGTTGACAAAAGAATAGATGCTGAGTCACTATAGAGGCCAAGCAAAGAATAGATGCCAAGCAAGATAGAGTTACCATAGGAGCCAAGTAAGCTAGAAATCCTATATGTGTTGTGCATCAGCAACAAGTAAGTGTCGATTAACATAGAATATGCATATGAGTTTGTGTCTTCAGAAACTCAAATGTAAACTATTTTTGAGCCAACTCAGGATGAATCTTAAAGATAAGATTAAATATTTTACATTCCCTATGTAATTAGCATGTAGCCAATAATAAAAATGGAGAGAGCATGCAGCCAATAGGAAAAGTGTAAAGATTTGAGTGGGAAAAGAAGATCGTGGATTCATACCTAACCCTAAGTCTTCAAAGCCTTTATAAGGAGATCAATACCCCATGATTTAGTGATGATGAAGAGAGTGGATTTTATGGAATGCATGATAGCAAGGGTGTAAATACTTAGAAATTGATTAGCATTATGGAATTTAGTTGGTCAAAATAGAGCATAAGGGTTTCACATAGAGATCAGATCAGGAAGGATCAAAATAGAGTGAGCAGAACTAGGACCTAGAATTTGCAATTCAAGATTGTAAGTCATCAGGTCAATACATTCTAATACTCTCTAGCAATTGTATTAAGAATGAAAATCCTATGTTGATAGGTTAGCTTAACAGCCATGATTGTAAGCCTTTGTCAAGGTGATAAATCCTTTAACAGGGTAGCACTTCAAGTAAGTGTTTGTAAATCCTTTAAATGGGTCACTTTTAACAGAGTGTAAAGCCTTTAACAGGGTAGGCCTTTCATAGGGAAAACCATTGGAAATGGTCAAACTTATATTGCTATAGTAATACTTTGTGGGTGTCATCCCCACCCCAGTTTTACCTTCTCATTTTGGAGGGTTTCTGGGTGACCAAAATCTAGTGTTATGTGTTTTCATGCATGTCTTTACTTTATGTTTCTTTTATATGATTGCATGTAATTAATTAATTTCAGCTAAAAAATTTTGTGGTTAAAGTGTGTTACTTCTAATTCACTCCCCCTCCCCCCCCCCCCCCCCCTCTCAAAAGTAATCTTCTTATTTGTACATTCCAACAATTGGTATTAGAGTTGAGTTCTCATAAGGAGAAGCCTTATAGCTTGGAGAAAAAGATCTAGAGATGGAAGTCTACAAACTTGGGAGAAGCCAAAGAAGAGTTGAGGAAATCTCTAAAGAAAAGAAGAGAGATTACCATAGCTGAAAATGACACTAGGTGATTGATATACAACTCATTCTACACAACTTGGAAGAAGCCAGAGAAGAGTTGAGGAAATCTCTAAAGAAAAGAAGAGAGATTGCCATAGCTGAAAATGACACATAGTACAAGGAGATTAACACCACAAAAGTGTTTTCCAATGGAGATACCAATGAGTTTGATATAGCAATAGTAGATTTGATGGAGGAGAATAGAGTTCAAGCAGAAGAGATTAGATCTCTCAAAATTGAGCAAGAATCACAAGCCATGATGCTTTGTGAGATAACTAAATAGAAGAAAATTGCCATTAAAGATAAGGCTATGATTGAAGATGACAAGAGAAAACTTGCAAACAGATTGGAAGAGAAGTCAATAGAGCTTGCAAGAGTTTCCAACATGTAGCTAGACACCCTAAGCCAAATGATGAATGCACATCATGAGCTAAATGTTAAGGACATTGAGTCTCCACACTGAAAATGAAAAATGAATAGTTGTAGAATGAATTGAGAAGAGAGAAGGAAATTGCAAAGAGCTTCAACAAATCTAGTGAAGCCATCAAGCATTTTGAATAGCTACTAAAATCACCAAGATCTAGTAATGACACTTTAGGACTAGGTTACACCAGCACTAAAGAAGGAGAGTCATCAAAGACTGCAGAAGAAAGAAGTAACAAAGGTAAGAACGCTAAACCCACTTTTCATTTATGTGGTAAAAAGGGATATACCTCTAATGTATGTAGGAGTAAGAAGGACAATCAATAGGACAAACCCAAGAACAAGGGTCACTGTCACAAATGCAATAAGCAAGAACACCAGGCACAAGATTGCAGGACCAAAACTATAAGGACATCAAAATTTGATGGTCACTACTACAAATACAAGAATTATGGTCATAAAAATTTTGAGTGTAGATCAAAGCCTATGTGGACACAAAACCAACCAATGAAGGCTAAAAGAAATGGACATCACTACAATTAGGACTACAATACTAGGCAGAGCTGTCACTACTATTAGGAGTATGGACACATTCTTGAAAATTGCATTAGAACAAATTTCATTGGAAAATACAATAGATGGTTGAGCCAAACCACATGCTTCAATTTTCTAAAGATAGGACACATCAGCAAGTTTTGTCCTACCAAGTCCAAGGCACCCAACTCTAAGTTTAACAAAGGAAAATAAAAAGTTGATGTTGAACACATCAAAGGAGAGATGAATAGAACATGGAAAAGAAGAGATGGAGGTAGCACATCCAATGGAGGGATCACTTCACCCAAAAGGTCAAGTGGTCACACTTCATCCAACTAAGAAAAAGAAGGTATGTGGGACTGATATACAAAGCTTTATCATACATCAATTCCAAGATAAGCAAGTACTGAAAAGGAGACATCAACATGAGTAAAGATGCAAAGTTCAAACTTCAAGTTTTCACAAGTGTTGCCAAGTTGCCTTAAGATGCCAAGTAGTTAGTTGTGGCTGAGTTAGTAGTGGATGCCAAGTGGATGAAAGACAATGGAAGTCGAGTGAATAGTTGTAATCGCACTAAGCATTAAATGCTACAAAATAGGGTACATGATCACATTTTGAACCATTTTTATTAATTGCAATCAAAGAGAAAAGACAAAGAAGAAGGTAGAGTGATTTTCAAGTACAAAATCAAGCATTTGAGCCAATTTCAATAGTGATTCAATGCAGTTTCATCGATTCCAAGATATTTATACTAGTGCTAAGTTACACAATTTCAAGTTTTTTTCATGTTTAAACCCTAGAAAGAAGAAATGGCCTCCAATTCTAGGAAACCTTAGGAGAAAGAGCCATTTGAGGTTCAACTAGTTTCAAACCAAGTTAAGTAACTAAATTTTTGTCCTATCCCTGAAGTTGCTTATAAAAATGACCTAGCCGGTGCCCTATCCATCATTCCCCCTAAAGTTGTTATGGTTTAGGATGTCAAAAGGTGTTATAACTACAAGATAGCTGCTATTGGAGACATGGAGATAAGGGAATCCTATGATAGGTTGTGTGTAAATGAGATTTTGAAGGATGAGTATAAGATAGTTGAAACGAAGGGTTTAACCCATACTCTTGAATTCCCTACTATTTTCAAAACTGAATGGATCAAATTAGTGTTGAGTAGGATTCGTGATGGAATATTATGGTTGGAAGATGGCCCAATTAAAACATCAAAGAGGATTGTTCACAGAGTAATAGGTTACCCAACCCTAGATCGGCCTAAGACCCTCAAGAGTGACTCCAAGGAAGTCATTGAGAAAAACATAGGAGCAAAATGGAATAAAAGAGGCATGAACATAGATACCATTAGAGATTCTCTTGTTGACTTTGATATAAGAGTCATTTCTCATAAATTTTACCGATCTAGTAGACTAAATAGTGTACCATGAATTTTATTAGATGTTGGCTACAAATTAGTCAAGAAGGATCATACTTATGATCTTGCAAAATTGCAATTGCAGCAAATCAATGAGAACCTAGGAGCCATAAGGAGAAGTAAAGGAGCATAATGTAAATTTGGTGCAATTTTGGTTTGTATATTTTTCTATGTAAAGAATGAATTTCCATCCTTTGGAAAAGTGAGTTGGAAAAAAAATAGGTCAATGGTTGCCCAAGTGAATGAGTATATAGAGGAAATGGGAACCAATTTTGAAACAATTATGACAAGCTATTTTGAAGATTTCAAGAAGACCATGAAGCACATAATAAGGATACCTATTTTATTAGTTGAACAACATGTAAATGATGTTTTCTTTCTTTTTGATATAGATTACACCTATATTCAAGATGCCATACCAATGGTTTGATGGCTAAGACCTCTTGCTTATGAAATAAACATTGATGAGGCATCTGCATCAATTAGAACATTGCTTGCAGAATAAAATGACAAGAGTGCCCCACATTTTGGTACATATGATGTGGTGAGATCCAAGGTAGATATGGAGTTAAAGACAACCTCTATATCAAAGAAAAAGGATAAATTGGTGAAAAGGATGAAAGCTAAATTTGGAGAAGGGGCAGCTGAGGGTGAGGAAGAATATGAAGATGAACAAGAGCAAGGCTCGTTAGCATTTACTCAAGAAATGGGTGAGGATGTTGAAGAAGAAGAAGGTTCCAAGGATGAAGCACCTAAGGCTAAACCCAAAAAGAGGAAAGCACAAAAGCCACTTGCTACATAGCCAAAAGCCAAGAAGAAGGTAGCTAAACCAAGCCCTCATAAACCAACAACAAGAGAAGATACAAGGGCATCATCAAAGGTGGTAAAGGAACTAGAAAAGAAGAAAGCCACATAGCAAGGAGGGCTAGTAGAAAAGAAAAGAAGAAAATATGTGGCACCACCAGAGTTAGATGAAGAAAAGATAGAATCTGACAATGATCAATTCATAGTGGTAAGGCACACCACCAAATCCAATCTTGAAAATGTGTGTGATAATATTAGAGATAATGCATATTCGAGTGGATTAAAAACAATTGATTTTAATAAGCTAACTAGAGAGGAGAAAAACATAGCAGAAGAGTCAATCTACACTATGATGGCCAAATTCAAGACCACTCGACTTGAATTAGATAATTCCATGCCTAAGGAGCTAAGCTCAATAGTTGAAAATAAATGGCATTACTACCTAAATATGGCAAAGGAAATAAGGGAGTCCACATTGGCTCATGTAATGCCTGAGTTGACAAAAGGATAGATCACAAAGGCTAGCAAAAAGTATGGGAATAGATTTTCTCCCAAATACATAGCCTTTAGTATTTTGTAAAATTAGATTGAGGATATTGTAAAGAAGTCCAAACTCATGTAGAAAGTCATATATGGGCTGAAAATAGTAAAATAAGGGTAGGAAGACCCCTTTGAAGGGAAAGAAGATGACAATGAAGAAGAAGAGGAAAATGAAAAGGAAAAAGAGGGAGAGAAAGAAAAATAAGTGGAGAAGGAAACACAGAACGATGATGAGGCAATAGTTGATCAACAACAACAAGAACAGAGTGTCCAAGACACACAACTACCACCACCCAGTCCTCCACATACAACACCTACACCTAAAAAGTCTGTAGCTGTAAAGGATGTTCCTAATACCTCATGTTAGAACATTAATCCATTGACTATAGAGGATCTCAGATAGATCCTTCACCAAACAACTTTGCAATCACAACTATGTACAAAGCTTGTTTTGGTGAGTGTAGAGAAGTTACAAAAAGTAGTAGCTAAGATTACTAAGGAGAAGGTGAATACACAAGAACCACCTTCACAAACTCCTATAGATATAAGTGGAAAACTAGAGGAGCAACAAGCATAAGATAAGGAGAAAATAGGACAAATAGATATCTCTACTTCTATGGCATAGAGTCAAGGTGCACCTCCTTTGATCACCATAATTGATCAAGGTAGAGTGAAGAAGACAAGAGAGAGGAGAAAACTTTGAAGGAAAAAGAACAAGAGGCAATATGAAAATTGGTGAACTTGCCTACTATAGGGACTCCTACCAAGTAGTTGAGCACTGATGCAGTACCATTGAAAATTTTAGCACTAGGCTCAAGCACTACCAAGGTAGCAAGGGTAATTCCTTATGGAGACCCTACACTTGATGAGGAAATAGTCATACTGGGTTATGACTCCAGGACAATGAACTTAGCATATATTAATGAAGTGCAACAGGCACTAGAGAAGAGGACGAAGCAAGAAATACTTAGGAATGAGTATAGGCAGATGCAAGCATTGAGAATTCAAATACATATTTCTTGATGCTTTCAACCTACCAATACCTAATGAAAAAAAGCCGATCATGGAGTAGCTATCCAACATAGTGGACCAGATACAAAATGAAGACCTTGATACTAATGTCAAATTACTAGAAGGGTTTGAAAAGAGATTTCAAATAAAGGTGAATGAGAGGATATCTAGTGAGATAGCACTGACTCAAGTGGAACTGGCTAAGAAAATTAAAAAGGTCAAAATAGTACTTGAGAACATTTTCTCATTGTACTCAAAATTGTGTGATTCCTCATACTTCACACAAGAAACTAGCCAGAGGATACTGAGATTGGAAGGGAACTTGAAGATATCAAGTATGCAGTTACCAAGGGATCCAATTTAGAGTGAGAAGCATTTTGCAACAACACTTCACTGGAAAAAGGGAGTTAGCTATACTAACAATAGAAGAGGCAAACATCAAGGCCAAGCTAATTCAGATTTAGTCAACAATAACTCTTTGAATGGAGGTACTCCACAAGGAACATGCCTATGCAAAGAATATCTTGAAGAAAGATCCAAATATTTCAACATTAGATGGCCTTGTACACCTTGCAATAGAGACAACCATCTAGCTAAAAACACTATAAATTGCATTAGATAATTGGGATGCTGCTCTAAAGATAATATTGGAGGTAAATAAAACATTTTTGGCTAAATAGTCCATTCATCCCTAGGATCCTTTGACATAAGTGTCAAAAAGGGGGAGAATAAACTAAGGGGGAGATAATATTCTATGTAGGTAAAGGGGGAGTAATAAGGAATGGAGGAGATAATACATTTTTTATTCTTGAATGCCAAAAGGTTACAAAAACTACAAGGAAGATGTGTGAAAAGGGGAGTACAAGCAAAAATAGAGTAGACAAGGCACCGATAAAAGAGTATCATAAATATCAACATGATACAAATCCAGCTTAATGAATTTTGGATAAAGAAATGACACATCATCTTAGGGGGAGTTACAAGTTTTTGAGGTATGAAGTCTTTTACAAAATTTTGAACAAGTTTTTGAAGTTTTGTACATATGTCGAATAGGATGTATATTATACTCATAGAGATTAGATTCATAATGCTTAGTTAAGTGTTTTTGACACTCATGTCAAAGGGGGAGATTGTTGGTCTTAGATTGGTTTTGACAATTGAGTGTCAACACACTTAACCAATTTCAAGTTGAAGCTAAGTACACTATACATGCCAAGGTACAGTATGTGTTGAGCTAGAAATCCAATAGGTGCCGACTGAACTTTAGGTGCTGAGCAAGTATTAAGTGTTGATCAAGTATTAAGTTTTGAGCAAAGAATAGATGTCAAGTCACTATAGTTTTCGAGAAAAGAATAGATACCAAGAAAGACAAAGTTACTATAGGAGCTGAGTGAACCAAAAATCCTATATGTGTCAAGCATTAGCAACAAGTAAGTGTCGAGTAACACAGAATCAACATATGTGTTTGTGTCTTCAAAAACTCAGATGTAAACCATTTTTGAGCCAACTCAGGATGAATCTTAAAGATAAGATTGAATATTTTACATTCCCTATGTAATCAGCATGTAGCCAATAAGAAAAATGGAGAAAGCATGCAACTAATAGGAAAAGTGTAAAGATTTGAGCAAGAAAAGAAGATCTTGGATTCATACCTAACCCTAAGTCTTCGAATCCTCCATAAGGAGATAAATAACCCATAATTTAGTGATGATGAAGAGAGTTAATTGTATGGAATGCATGATAGTAGGGGTGTAAAGACGTAGAAATTGATCAGCATTGCAGAATTTAGTTGGTCAGAACAAAGCATAAGAGTTTCAAACAAAGATTGAATCAGGAAGGATCAGAACAAAGTGAGTAGAATTAGGACCTGGAATCTACAATTCAATATTGTAAGTCATCAGGTCAATATATTCTAATACTCTCTAGCAATTGTATTAGGAATGAAAATCCTATGTTGATAGGTTGGCTTAATAGCCATGATTGTAAGCCTTTTACAAGGTATCACTTCAAGTAAGTGTTTGTAAATCCTTTAGATAGGTCACTTTTAATAGAGTGTAAAGCCTTTAATAGGGTAGGCCTTTCACAAGGTAGACCATTGGAAGTGATCAAACTTTTATTGTTGCAGTGATAATTTGTGGGTGTCATCCCCACCCCGATTTTACCTTCTCATTCTAGAGAGTTTATGGGTGACCAAAATCTAGTGTTATGTGTTTTCATGCATGTCTTTACTTTATGTTTCTTTGATATTTTTACATGCATGCAGTTAATTTTAGCTAAAAGTTTTTGTGGTTAAAATGTTTTACTTCTAATTTGCCCCCCCCACCCCCCTCAAAATTAATCTTCCTATTTGTACATTCCAACAAAAGAGATTTATTTCACTGAATCGATAGTGCCTAGGGTGTGGCAAGCTACAAGCCTTGAAGTGGTCTTGGAAACATTGGACATAAAAATATTGACATTATTTGTTCCAAGTTTAGAGGTAATGTAGTCAATCATGGACTCTAGTGAGGTTATACTCGATTGAAGGAGCTATGAAATCTTATTAACAAAATGAGAAATTCTATCAAAAATCTTGTGAGATATCTCATTAACCATTAAAAAAATTCTAGGTTCTTTTCTTGAAATTTCTCTCTATCAAACTAATGTAAAAAGACCTAATTTTATTTCCTCTTATGTTGAAGCTTACACTGTAATAATAAAATCAGTGGATAGTTCTCCTCTCAAGATTAATACATTTTATTTTCTTTTGGACTAAGCCACAATATTTTTTCATGAAACTCATTAGCTTCCTATGTGCCCAATGTCAAATTTAATTTGTTTCTTCTCTGTCCAACAATATTGAGTTGCACTTTTCAGATACATCTTAGATCTTGTTCTTTGAAATATAGGAATTAAGGTGTTAATATGGTAGAATCTAGAGCTTAGCCTTGAGATGATTCCATTAGTAGTTTTTAATATTGATCACATTTAATTTTTTAAATTCTTATGTAATATCTATGCTGCCTTCAAAAATTTATCTACTGAATCCATATTTTGCATGGATTGGAGCTCTTTCTCAAGCTTGAAAAAATTCAAACAATGCTTCTATAAGCCTACCATCTCTTGTCTTAAACTCTCATCTAGTGATATCATAGAAAGAAAACCAATATTACAAAATGGCTTCCTTTCATTTTCATTGGTCTCCCCACAACTTGGTTAGAACTCTTAACCTTGGAATGTTGGGAGTGAAACTATTAATTTTTTACCTTATGATGATGTTTTCTTCCTCATCATGTTTATTGAAAGAGATGTTGTGTTGTTTTCTCTTAGTTTCATACTTCAAAACAACCTATGAAAATTTATCATTATGTGACATAAGGGAAATTTGATGTTTATTTGTTTTATTTTCTTAATTATTCTACCTAAAGAAATTTGATGTTTATTTGTTTCAAGCTATAAAGAGTTTCTTTGGCAATAAATGGTGTTATTTATTTTTCATGACTATTTAAAAAAACATTAAAAAAATAAAGCAGAATATAAAAAATTTACAACTGAAGATTACAGTATACCTATCTTAGAACCATTCTTCACTGCAAGAACATGTTAGCTAAGCACTCAAGGATAGAGAGTAGCAAATAATGTACATAAATGTCAAGGTCCTAACTTGATTCAACTTTGGATAGGTTAAGAATATCATTTATAAGTTGAAGAAAAAAATCCCCAAAGGATATCATGACACCCAACAACTGTCGCTATTCTAGATCTAATTTGGTTGTTGAAAGTATTTCAGCCATGCCAACAAACCCAGTTAATGGTGAATGTTTCTCATGAGACATGGTTTCTAACATTTGTTTTTCCCTCATGGTTTGCTTTGTAGACAAAAATTATACAAAAAACCATTCAATTTTAACCAACAAAGTGTTCAACATCATTCTTGTATAGATAATGATACAATATTATAAAGTTGAGACAATAAATAAAAACATTACTCTTCATCCTAAGTATTCTAGATCTTTCAAATTTGAAATAATTTGCCTTTGTAATGCCTCCTAGATTGAATTCTCCATCTTCATGCATGGATGTTATTTTTAATGGATTAAGCTACACTAAAAAAAATCACTTATTATAATTGAAATGATAGGCATTAAATAGGAAAATGATGAGCTCTCTAATTCATGGATGGCTAAGACCTCAAAAATGCTTTCAAAGCTTACTATATGTGACTGAATAATCTATAGATCTCTCATGTAGCAAGGATGATGACCTAATAAAATTAAACCCTTCCTCCCAACTCCATTCCATATATTTACCAATTATATCTATGGTTTTGTTGAGTTCCGTCTCCATAGCATTTCACACTGCTATTTCCTCTCAAAGCTTTGCTAACTTCTCTCTCTTTGTAACCTACAAAAATTTCCCATACAAAGAACCATTTTTAGTGACTTGGAGAGCTATGGCCTAACATAGTAGCTAATTCTTTCTATTGATTCCAAGTGCCATAAAGTTTTGAAAAGGTAATACTGAAATTTTGAATAGCTAAAATCACTTGAAATTACTTCCTTCACTAATCAAATTATATCCTTCAACATCATTTCTACTTGAAGCTAGCTATAAAAGTAGAAAATAGATGTGTTGTAATGACAAGAAAACCCTACTGGAAAGAAATACAAGCTATGAAGCCTCTGTAGCTATCATCATTCTTTTCATCCACGGTTAAAATTTTCTTGTAATTTCTTTCTCAAGGAATTTGTTGTTGGCTGATTATCTTTATTTTACATTACCTAGATCATAGTATCTATATCTACATCTATATTGTTCTTGCAAGTATTAAATGTCCTCTACCAATATAGGATCATCTATAAGATAATGTGATTATATTCAAGTATAAGATTATATCATATATTTCAAACTTAAAATTAATGCTCATTCTACCTGTTACAACAATGAATTTTCAGTGATCTAGCAAGTAATTAATGGCACGACTTACATAAAATTGTAAACATGCCTAGTTGAGAGACTTGACCAAAACATGGCACCTCATACTAGTTCAAACTCAATTAGTTTGCTAGGTATGTATGTCATGTTGCAAAAAACTTGTTAGTTCATAAAAGAATCATCTTATAATTCACATGTCAAACATAATATAGGCTAGATGGTTGTTAGTCATAAAATCATCTCATGAGTTTCAGCTATCCAAAAGTATCTACATTTTCTTTCCAATTCACCATCAAAAACATAAGGAACTACATGAAATAAATGACTTTCCAATTGGGAAAAAGGCAAAGGGTGAAATTGAGTAGTGGATCTTCTAATTATCACCATCCTCCCCAATCTAACAAATTCTTATTGATAGCATTATTTGAAAGATTATCAACTAAAAGAAAACCAAAATGGTGAACTGATCAACCCAAAACCTTGCATACAAATTCAAAAGGAAATTGAAACCATTTTTTTTATTTTTCTTGTGATAATATTTTTGGCTTTTTCCAATTGAACCTAATTCTATAATTTTTATTCTGCTAAGTTACTAGAAAAAAAACTTGCAGCAACCTTGTTTCTTACATATCGATCTAGAGTCAAACCATGTATATTAGTAATTCCACAATTTTTTATATGTATAAGTAATTGATGAGACTATGTTGTATCTAGTTAGACAGAGTTGTATTCATAATACAAGATGCCAATTACCCAAATAGAATCAATTGTATGGAGATATTGTTTTCCTAAATACACATGTATCTATATGATATTAATAGCATAACATATTCTAAAGCCTTTATAAAACTCAATGTCCTGGAAACTTAGCAATTTTGTTGAATGCAAAAGCTACTAGCAGGTGACATACCTTTGCTCCTTATACCTTACTTAAATTATTTCCTTTTTTTTTTGAAAAATGGCTCAAGGGCTCTGTATTAGTCTATGTAGATTTAATAAGAACTGAGGCAAATCATGAAGAAAACAAGCTGACAAGCTATCCATTAGGAAAAACAAAGAGTATATCCCTAACAAGCAATATCAGCTTTGATTATAAAAGGAACTAAATCTTTGAGCATCTATCCTAAAATATGTGTAGCCAAGAGATTAATAATATTGAAAATACCAACATCTAAAGTACTATAGTAAGAATGCGAGTGCTACAATACATAAGGATGCTTTATTACTCTACAATCTTTTCTTCAAGAGAAACAGATCCATTATCTGGGGCTTGCAACATGTCTTTTTGATTTTATTTAGGTTCCTTCCTTCCTTACATGATCCAAACAAGTCCATTAGCTAGGGCCTACAGTAGATCCTTTTTACTTTGGATCAGGTTCTGTCCTTCCTTCCATTAATTTTCCTATGATTTAAAATAGGGGAATCTTATATTTTTTTAAAAAGAAGATATTTTGTTGATAATAGTTTCTCATCAACTGTTGGATACCTTCTTCTTCCTTAGTGATATAATTGTACAATACGAAAATGCATTCCATCTAAAGAATTTGATTCTCACCCCTCTCTATTTTTCTAGCCATATATAAGATAGTTCCCTCCCATTTAATGTTTTCTCTCTAATGCTTTAAAATTTGAAGTTAGTTGTCTTAAATTAAATATGAGTAAAGAAGGCCATATTTTCTTTAATTTCATAGCAGTTTCAAGATGTAAGTCATTATTAATATCCATGTCCTCTTTTCACTACTTTTAAAAGGAGAATTTTGAACTTTTATGGTTGTATCATATGCAATCATCCAATGTAATAATATGTGGTCAAATAAAATATATCAGGATAGTAATATCTCTCTTAGCTACACTTAATTGATTTTTTAATGTTTTAACTGATTCAACCAAGTAATGTTTTATAAAAAAAGTGAAGGAGCCATTACTGGGATGAACATTAAATTGTGGTAACAACTAAGAATATAACAAGATTGAAAGTCCAAGGAACAATAAATTGTGATTAATTTTTTGCAGCTCTTCCTCTCTCATCCTGATGATGAATCTCATAGTGAGATTTGAAATGTTGATGGTAAAAATTCCAACACAATCTAATCTAGAAGCAATAACTAATAATAAATTACCTGTTTAGTAATATCCATTCCCATATAATTGACTCCCACATCTCTCTACTTTTGCTGAAAATAGGCTCTACATAGATTAAGAAATTCTTTGATCCAAAAAACTCTATTTCAAATGTAATTTCCTACTTCATTGGTAATCCACATTGTAAAACTTCTACCTTGAAATCTTGAGATTCTTTTACAACAGCCCCCATAAATATCTCAACATTTGTTCTCCCTATAATGCCCTACGAACAAAGAATTCTCTCCCAACAAAAAACTTGCATGTAGAATTAGTTTCCAACAAGTGAAAAAGAAAACAACTTGGTGCCAAATACTCCTTTACATGAACCTAAAGTAGAAAATTTTAAATGCAAACAAAAAGTTACTAGTCAAGCATTGCAAGCTAAGTATTTTGAAATAGCTTTTAGACATTCAAAAATTCTAAGTTGGGACCTTTGTGCGTGCGTGCGTGCATGCGTGTGTGTGTGTGTGTGTGTGTGTGTGTGTGTGTGTGTGTGTGTGTGTGTGTGTGTGTGTGTGTGTGTGTGTGTCAAAAATGCTGTTTATTTGTTTATTTTATCTTCATTGCATGAAAAATAAAGTCTATAATATATTGGCATTAAAATCTAACAAAAACCAGCATGATCTTTTCTTCTTAAATAAATTCAATGTAAGAATAGCATCACACCCACAAAGTTTTTTAGCTGAGATTTGGGGGACACCTTCACTTGGAGGTTGGAATTTAACCTTTAAAAGGTCATTAAAGAGGAAGTTCTAAATATTGGATGTGCAAGGCTTCTTAAAAATGTTAGACAAAAAATAGTTTCTAAAAGAAACTACATGAAAAGAATGAGGTTAACTCAAAGATGGATGACAAGTTTTAGCCCAAAACATTGAATTTAACATTGTCAAAAAAATTTATTAGTGTGCCTTAATGTAATTTTTAAACTGTGTTCTTTCATAAACATTCATGAGAATAGGAAGAGAAAATGAAAATGGACTGAAGAGTCATCTTATATTGCAAGTGATTATGATTCTAAATAAATTTATGACAAGTTTACTAAAGGAAAGGGTATTATACAATGACCCTTCAAAAATTGAAACTTTATTAATTTTTGTCTTTTTAAATCCTATTGCTTATGTTGCCATTATAGAGGTTTGGAAAGTTTAGTTTCCATTACAAATGTTTGATAGGTTTTGAGTTGACATTGCAAACTATTGAAAGGTTTTGAGTTAGCATCACTAAGTGGTAGAAATCTACAACTTTTCTTATCACATAATGTATTTGACAAGGGTTTCATCAAATCAATAAGTAATTTTTTTTCAAAGTGTGTATTTGGTAAGCATTTCATCAAAATGATATTATGCCATTTATAATTGGTTGTCTTGTTAATAATTGCACAAAATCCAACAAAGTCTAACATATGAAGCCTTTTCCATATCACTATCCACCCACTTCAAAGATATTCAAGTTATGCATTGTTGAATGTACGCATTGTTGGATGTTCTTTCATCGGTAGTAATATAGTCATGATCAGTATCCCAGGTGCTCTCACTATTAACAAAGTTTATATTAATTATTATCATTCATTAAATTTGAATAGATTCAAACCTAAGACTTCTTAGATAAGAAGCCCACAACTTTGCTGACAACTTATTATTGTTTAAAGTGCAATTTATAAGCAATTCATAAGATATTGGCTTATGTTAAAGATATTTAATCATACAAATATACAATGGTTGTTTTGGTTGAAAGAATAGGTAATCAGAAATGGGATATGTATCGAGCCTTATACAACTCTATAACCTTCAATGACCGTTGTTTTCAATTCATAATATTCTCATCAAGATAAGTTTATTAATATCGATCTATTGTGAATTTAATGCTAATGAGATATAATTAGTTGAATGGCTATATAATTTTTTTCCTCTACACTTAAAATGATTTGTGTTCTTTTATAAGTATTTGAATGACTTCAATAAATAAGGTAACATGGAGCCACATCTCACATAAAGACATATCTCTATGTGGGACATGTCATTTATGAACTTATCAATTGTTAGCATTAACAACTATTTGATTACCCTTACTCAGTGATATCATTATCACAATCATGATTGATTATATATGCTGCAATACACCATAATATATTGATATTAATTATTGATGCACTTAAGAAATAATATGATTATTATTTATTTCAATATAATCATTCATGTATATGTATTTAATAATATGATTGTTATTAAATACATATACATAATTGGTGATTATTAATTCACTGATTATTAATCATATCTATCATAGAGATAAATTATGATAAGGTAAAGGATAGAGATCAAAATTTCAAGGCCAACATACCACTTATACATTTGATTGCATTGGTTAGAGTAATCCAAATAAAGCTACAAATCTCTAACAGATTTAATAACCCATCTCCTTCTTTAATACAATAACTACTGTGTAATTGAGTCACCTCTCTTCACCTACATCCTCCAAGATCTTAAGTGACCATACACCTTAGCATCTCATTATCTAACCTTCTACAAGGTTTATTTCCCAACTGACAGGTCTAGCACTTCCCAATATTCCAAATTCAAAAGTTGCACTAGGAGGCCTAAAAGGGGCTCATTCCTAGTAGCCTTGTTTTTGCCAAATTTACTCTAAACTTCAAAAACTTCCACACAACCACCAAAAATATTTATAGAATCTCTTAGTAGGTCTAAATAATATCTAAATCTCTAATATTGGTTTAAGATCACAAGTTTTCAGCTCTTTTCTACTGAGCCCTAGTTCTTAGGCCTTTTAGGCTTAAAAATGTTGTTTGGCCTTATAGGCTCATTCCTAAAAAACCCATGAAGAAAATTATTCCACAGACATCATTAGCATGGTATTTCAATTCTTTCCACCAAATATTTTGTCTTCACCAGTCCTAGAACACCTTATGTGTTGTGATTCTCAGCAATCAACACGTTAAACTTGTAGTCAAATTCATGAATTTTAGTGTTGCATCTCCATCTAATGAAAAATCCCAATATCCTCACCTTGCGTACTATCTCCACCTTCCAATACAACTATCCAAAGGTATCAAGAAGTTTGGGTTGTGAGAATGAAAGAAAACAAAAATTTACCTCTAAACCCTCAATCCAGACTTGGTCTAAACAACAAGTATAACATAGAGGAGGTTGATGGTGCTATTTATGGATGGATAAAAGCTCTTAGTCCAAGAATAAAATTCAGTCCAAAAGATCTATGTTACAAGCTAAATCATGTAGAGGGAAAGGATTGAATTTTAATGTGAGCACCAATCCATCAAAACATATGAATAGAAAGTTTACATTTTTTGGACAAATATGAATAAACTAGGACTTTCATAGAACAATTCAACTCTTGATGACACAATTTTTTTCTTTCAAAACCATATGTGCAGATATAAACATTAAGTACAACATGTCCAATTTTTTTGTAGATATACACATTAATTACACCCAATTTTTATTTCAAAATCATATGTACAAATATAAACATTAAGTACAACATGTCCAATTTTTTTGCAGATATACACATTAGTTACACCAAATTTTTGTTTCAAAACCATATGTGAAGATATAAACATTAAGTAAAATATGTCCAATTTTTTTGTAGATAATATACACATTAGCTAGATCAAATTTTTCTTTCAAAACCATATGTGTGGATATAAACATTAAGTACAACATGTCCAATCTTTTTGTAGATATATTTTCCTATGAAGAAAGACCACACCTAACAATATGAACCCAAAAAAAATAACAAGACAATGGCTACATTGTAGTCTTAGTTTCAAAGAAAAGATGATAAATATAATTGTCCTTGCAAAAAGTTTAAGGCCTTAAAGAATCAAAGAATTCTAATCACAATAGCCCAGAGGCATTGTAGGCAACATGGTCATGTTGAAGGGGGCCATGATGTTCATCCATCCTTGAATGTGGATTTCTTACTAGAGAAACATGGATGTGTGAATATCTAAGCTAAGGATAACACTCCCATGGAAGAAGATGGTATTGGAGTAGGTGTTAAAGAGGCTCACGATAATGGTACTAGTGCATTTGATAATGATGATGAAGATGGTTTTGATATACCTTTACTTGAGAAGGCACACAAGCCCCTATACCAAGATTCCCAAACAACTCTTCTCTTAGCTATAGTAGTGTTGGTGAACTTGAAGGTTTTGAATGGTTTATCCAATGTGGAAATGTCACATATGCTAAAGTATGCCATTTTTTTCATCTTCAATGTTAGCATACAATTACTATTCATTATATTAACAATGCATATTTTTTATTGTAGGTTGATAGGTGAGTTTTTTTTACCATTGTCAAACATTCTAACTCGTTCATACCAAGACTTAGCTACCATTATGAATCAAATTGGAATGAAGTATCAGACAATACATGCATGTCCCAATGATCACATTCTATATCATAAACAACAAGAATTTGCAATAGAATGCCCTGATTGTCATAATAGTAGATATCAGTCAGATCAAATTAAAAAAAGGTGTCTCAGAAGGTTCTTCGGTACATTCCCATTATTCCACATCTTCAAAAATTTATTTAGGTGCACTAGCTTGGCACAATTTATGGACTACCATTCACAAAATAGAAGTCAAGATGACATTATGCAAATTCCTGTGGATGGTTTTGCATTTAAAGAGATAGAAGAAATATGGTCACACTTTAAAAAAGAACCTCATAATTGTAAGCTTTCATTAGTAGTGGACAGTGTCAATCCATTTGGAGATATGAGATCTATTTACTCAGTGTGGCCTATTTTTGTTATTAACAATAACATTCCTCCTTGGATGTCCATAAAGAGGGAGCACATAATGTTGTCAATGATTATGCTAGGTATTTTTAAAATTTAATAGTTATTAAGTTAATTTATAAATAGTACATGAAAATGGTCATAATAATTATGTAATGTTTATGTTCATTCAATTACTAGATAAGTACCAAGTTAATGATATGAACATGTATATTGAGCCCCTAATTGATGAGTTGTTGAAGTTATAGAATGGTGTCACTATGTATGACATCTCTAGACCAATAGGACATTGACAATTTCAATTCCATGCAATGCTTGTATGGACAATACATGATGCCCCTAGGCTAACTCATTTTTGTGGTATGTTATATTGTTAAGATCACATATTTTTGGTCTGTTATAGTGCTTACACATTAGTTTTGTATGCTTAAGTTGTGCATGATAATTGTACATGATCCAATTGTTTTTATTATGTTGGTGACATCTTAGTATCTTGGTAATAGATGGTGGCCACTTAGAGATTTGGATCATTAAAGAAAAACACCTAATATGTATATATCTTATATTTCACATTTAATCACACCTTTCCTTCATTAATTGTTATCTAAGATTGCCAATGTATGTTAATCACTGTTTTATATGCAATGGTTGCTTTATTTAAATTAATCATGGATCTTCCTTGAATAACTTATCAATGGATTAGCTAATCATAACCAATCCTTAGGTGATAATTCTCCTTCAGCGTAAAGGGTAATTGACATGTTTTGTTGACTATTACTTTCTTCTGATATATAAAGTAGGCTCCCATCATATGATATGAAGAAAAGATTCCTCCACCCCTTACACCATCTTTTTTCACAAGAGCTATTATTCAGATGATTAAATGTTGATTATAACAAGCCTAAATTAGATTAGTGAGAGCCCAATCCCAAATATGTGTCTATTGTGTATGGTTCCTTTTTTGCTGATTGCTCTTCTTGTCTTTGATGCCCTATGAAAATTGACAATCTATCAATATAAATCCTCTAAGAGGGGCAAAGAGACATCCTTTTATGTGACTGAGACTTTCCTAAAGAGAGGTATCTCTTCAGATATTTAAGTTTTCAAGTAATTTCCCACTAAGAACAAGTTTAATGGTAGTTATCTAAATGTCTAATTATAATTCTTAGTAAACAACTACTACCATCCAAAGTGCTCTATATTTAACATATCTCCATAACCATTATATTCCATATGTTCTAGTTTAAAGACATAAGTGCTCTCATGCTCCATTATTAGATATGATGTAACCTCCCCCACAATATATTCATGACACAAAAAACAAATGTCGAACTAACATTTGCAGATGTCTTAAGCTTTATCATCAAATTGTTACCTAAGAATCAATAGTGATAATGGAGATTCATTCCCATATGGAGATGGCTTAGGAATTGATTGGGCTTCATATGCTGACTTATCCTTCTATTACTTTCGGCCATTTCCATCCTTGTTTTGGTACCATCTACCATATTAATTGATCTTTCTATGTTTTGAAAGTATTTTATTTGGGATATCATTTAGATACTATTTGACATATATTATCATTAATATTTTTCAATTATTAATAATTATTGATATTCCTGTTTGAGATAGAAGGATCACTATTTTTTTAGTGTCACTTTGAACTGCAATGCAAAACTCTTATGATGATATAGAAGCTATCATAGAGTTTTTGGAATGAAAAAGGTTTAAATCATCAAGTTTCTAAACATGGATAGTTGTACTAAGATAGGTGCTCTCCAAAAACCAAAACTCCATTTACATTAGTGGAATAAATGGCATAATGATAGAGATTCAAATATAGAAAAATCTTGCTCAAGGGTGGCTCAACGCTACCTTCATAAGTTCAAACAAGTTCTACAATTAATCTCATCAAGAGATAATGATGACTTTTGAAACTCCCTAATTTGGTAAAAATGAAGGAAAGAGAATGAAAAGACCAAAGCACAATTGGGATTACAAAAGGGTACAATTCCCTTATTGCTTATGTGGTCTTGTTTTTGGCATAAAACTTCTTCAAGTCTAGCTCAATTCTCTTGGTGGATCTATGCCATTCAACATTCTTGTGGGCTTACTTTTTGACTTTGCATGGCTTCTATGGTTTTCTTCTTATGGATCACTACTTTTTTCTATTGGTTCATAAGATCAGGTTCCTCATTTAGCTATGTAATTAACTCTTGGAAAGCACCCTTGATGCATATAATGTATATGGGTTTTTGGGCCTATATGTATGAGTTTTGTTCTTCTTATGTATGATAGGCTCCATTATGTATTTGGGTTTGGGGATTTCTATATAGGACTCAATTGTGGGTTTTTAGATGCTTAGCAGAAATATGTATCTATGTTTTTTTATGGGTAGTAGATAGATTTTGATGCAAATAGTACTTTCTTCTGCACTTTGTACTATGATGGGTATAATAAATAGAGTTTTTCTTTACTAGTTCTTTTCTCTAAGAGCCCTTTTTGGACCAATTCTTTTGTGTTTTTAATATGTTGGTGACATCTTGATATCTTGAACTACCTGTAAAAATTTGTGGAAAACATAGGATAGCTAAAAGTCCCAAGGATAAAGAAAAGGGTTGGGGATTTTGTCTGATTATTGTGCACAAGACTAATTAGAGTGTGAACAGGCTGTGAAGTACTTCAAATCTTCTCATTTTTGCAACAAAACATTAAAAGAGTAACTATTCCCTTTTTAGTTCTCCATGGAACTATAGACACTGTGATAGATCCTACTACACCTCAAGATTTATATGATCAGGTAGCTTTAAGTCATAAAACAATAAATCTTTACAAAGGACTTTTTCATGATTTATTATTTAAACATTAGTGAGATGAGGTTTTAATGACATCCTTGATTGGATGGATAATAAATTAGAGTCCTAATTTGGTCTGTGTTTGTCTCTT
Organism: Cupressus sempervirens; assembly: GCA_028749045.1. Classification (NCBI taxonomy): domain Eukaryota; kingdom Viridiplantae; phylum Streptophyta; class Pinopsida; order Cupressales; family Cupressaceae; genus Cupressus; species Cupressus sempervirens. The sequence goes on from CM053791.1 coordinate 1,162,319, forward strand.
TGTTGTTGCCCATTTCAAGGAAATGTAATAAAATATCTTGTTATTGAAAAAATTGGTCTTTCTATGACCTTATCATTCAAAATAAACATTTTATTAGTGGCATTTATGTGATGAAGAACTTAGAGCCAATTGGCCAACAACAACTAATGTTTCACAACTTCAATAATGATTGAAGTCATGTTAATTCTTCATTTTCTAAAAAATATGTGTGGTTTTATGATCTTGATATTTCTCATTAGCTTGTGAAGTTCTACTCTTTTATAGGTCAAGTATTCTATAAAATATGCAAGAATGCACTCATGATTGAACAAAATAAAGTTGCTGAAATACATTAGGTGGTTAAAAAATTTCCAAAGCAAGGTTCATCTAAATCTCTAGCAATAATTATCAATGAACTTAGTAAAACATTTTAGATTGTTTAATGTCCTCAATTATTCAATAAATGTCCTTGATTCTTCTTACTTTTAACAAGAAAATTGGAAAATGGAAGCCCGCTACCAAAGAGGAAAAATGTAGCAAAATGTAGGATAAGAAAAAGATAGCCAAGGACCCAAACAAGCCAAAGAGGCATATTCGTGCTTTTTTTGTGTTCATGTATGTAAAATTATTACACCTTTTTCAACAAGGTGAGCTCTTATTGAAATAAAGTGAAAGCCTACAACCTATGAGCACAATAGTTATGTCAGCCCAATGAAGAAATCTGACCTATGGATGCAATGATCCAATTAGAATTTTAATTTTGGTGATTGTCACAACAATGATTCCATTTATGTTGAAACCTTGTTTTCATGGAAGTTCTTCACATGCATGCTCATGGTGGTTGATTCTTTGAAGGGCCTCCATAAGAATATCAAACTTGATGCTTCTAATGGTTCATGGATTCCAAATCCACTCTTAATGATTTGTCTGTGGTTGGTGATGGTACCAATAGCTCTACTCTGTCTGACCAGGTTTGCATAATAGAAGCTTCCCTACTCGCTTGCACAAACATCCCAAGTGCTAGATGTAAGCTCCACCCTTAGCATCACTTTCCAGATCACCACAATGACACACTAGAACAAAAACCACTATTGAACCACACTCCCAAATTTGTGCCAATGGAGTGAGAAAGAAAAGAATCTTTAGGGGGCCATGCATAGCAAACAGGTTTTTGCCTCATTCCACTCTTATAGATCCAATGTCATTGATTTCATTTGGAATTTGATACTGCATTCATCTTTTTCTCATTCTTTGAAATGGCTCCCTTATCACTCGTGATAAGTATCCCAAATACTAGACAATGACTTTCCCTTCAGATCACTTTCTGGGAAACCACAATGACAATCACTTCCGAATCATTTCACAAATTGTGCCAATGAAGTTGCATAGAGACGACTTTAGGGAGCCCTTACATAGAAATTGAGATGTTTCATCGACATCCAATAGAAAGGATGCTAATGCCAATATTTGAAATCCAAAAAACATGTCTTTCTTGAACACCAACATTGATTCTATTGGAGGGTCACTAGGATCTTTCATTATCAAATCTCACATTAGCCATGATAAGTTCATAACAAATTACTAGAGTGCCAAGAAGCCACCTTATGCTAGATGAGGGCTCACCATTAGATCAACTTCAAAATCATTAAATAGATGTGCTATAGAATGGAAACCATTGCCAAGCCTCTTCCAGAATTGCACTAGTCCAGTGATCGAAGAAGATGATCTAAGAGAGAGTCCACAAGTAGGCATTCGTTGGGTGATTCACCCATGTTTTTTTTAAATAACATAGTTTGGTCAAAATTTTGACCATTCCCTCATGGTTTTCCACCAATAATTGTCCAAATTTTCAACCAATTCTTTGGTCATGACCATGGCATCATGGTCGTGGGCTAGGCTAGAATTGGTCAAAATTTTGACTAATTCTTGAAAGTTTTCCACCAAGAATTGGTCAAAATTTTGACCAACTCTTGGTTGTGACCATGGCATCCTAGTCATGGGATGGGCCAGAATTGGTGGAAATTTCAACCACTTCTTGAAATTTTGACCAATTCTTGAAAGTTTTTCACCAAGAATTGGTGGAAATTTTGACAAATTTTCTAAAGTTTTACACCAAAAATTGGTGGAAATTTTAACCAATTATTCAAAGTTTTCCATCAAGAATTGGTCAAAATATTGACTAATTCTTCAAAGTTTTTAACCAATATTTGGTCAAAATTTTAACCAAAAATGACAAATCAGTCTCAGCAGAAACAAGAACATTTTGACGAATGTATTTGTTGAAATTTTACCCAACCTACAACTTGAAAGTTCAACCAGGAAAATAGTGACAAACTACTTGGTCAAAATTTTGACCAAAATTCATCAAAAATTGAGTCCAAATTTACTAGTGTTCATTATCAAATCCATCTTTTATAGCAATATATACCATTTCATCATCTTCACTACTATCTAAATCTTTAGCTATAAAACAACATTTCCTACCCTTGTCCTTGTAGTCCTTGAAATTTTTTGAAATCCTTCTTGCCTTTGTACTTGTTGTGCTTCTTTTATTCTTTGTCTTCTTTGTTTGGACATTTTTGAGCAATGTGTCCAACTTCTTCACAAGAGAAATAGATTAAAGGAATTTTACGTTTATACTTTCCTTTGCCTTTGGGAAACCTTCTTGCAAGAAATGCTTCAATGGCTTCAAGATCACTGTGATAACTATCTTCCTCTTTACTTTCAGATTATTTTCTTTTAGATCTTTTAGCTTTCTTCTTGAGCAATTCCTTGGCTTCAAATATAGACTCAAGATTGTTGGAACTAGGAGTATAATTATGATAGTTATCTAGTTCAAATGTTGTCAATCTTCCCACTAGAGCATCCAAAGTTATCTTGTTATTTGGATCACATCCCATTTTTTGAATAACAAATACTCTAATTGCATAGAAAAGAAGAAGGGTTCTAAGTACCTTGCTTACCAGAGTTATATCTTCAATTGTTACTCCAGAGGCTTTGATGCTTTTAACATATTTTGTTATGTTTTCACCCTCTCTCATTTTCATTTGGTCTCTCAAGCTTTCTGCCTTGGCTCTTTTTCCATTATCATCACATCCATAGATATCCTTAATTTTGCTCTACATTGCATGAGTAGCAGCACATCCTTTGACTTCATCAAATTTGGCATAGTTTAGGGCTGATGCTATGTCAACCATCATGATATTATGATTTTTATTTTTAGTAATTTCTTATATGATCATTGTACTAGTAGGAGTTGTGTAAGTAGTGTTTAAGTATTTCAAACCTAAATTCCCTGATGGTTACTAGATGCAACTTCATGAGATCTTTCTATGTTGTAAAGTTGTCTCTGTTCAACTTGGGAATCTCTCTTCTATAAGACATCTTGATCTTTACCTTAGGTCCTTGAAACCTTTTATGCAAGCACCAAAGAGCTCTGATACCAATTGTTGGAAATATAAGAGGAAAAACTAAGAGGGGAGGGGTGAATCAATTACTATAGAAATAAATCCAAAATCCCTTAAATCTCAATACAAATCAAAACATAAACTATGTTTTTTTGCTACTCAACAAACACACATGCACTTGGTTTACACTAGAAAATTTTGTGACTCGACAATTGCTTAACATGAGAATCTTAAGATATTATTTTTGATTAATCTTACTTAACTTAGTTACATGCACATGAAAGAAATAGAATGAACAAAAGTGACACCAAGAGTTAACATGGAAACCCAATTTGTGAAAAATGACCAATTGCAACTAGTTACTAATTTTTACTCTTTTAAAGTGAGCTCTGTTAGAATCCAACCCTATTAAAGGTTACAAAATACACTGTTAAGTGTGACACTATTAGAGGATTTGATCACCCTATGAGGAGTAGCCTTGTTAGAGGTCTTTAGGCACTTCAAATAGAAATGCCAGCTTGTTACAGGGTTTATAAATAGCTATTAGGCCAACTCTGTTAGGAGATTTAGATCACTACTATAATGGTTAGAGAGTCATAATGTAATGACCTAATTTTTGATGCAACTAAATTTTTGATTATAGATCTTAGTTCTAGCTTGTATACTTGATCCTTCCTGATCAAATGTATCTTTGCAACTAAACAAGGATATTATGTTTATCCTTCTAATTTGCTTCCTCTATGCATCTTGAAATTTTTTTTTATGTTCCATACTTTCAATCCTCAAATTGACCTTATATTTATATCTTATACATTGTTAAGTTAGCTTGAAAAAAACTTAGAATACTTAATATTCATCTCCTCAATTGGCTAGAACCAACAATCAAATAAATTGAACTCAATATGCCAAAACAAGGAAATCTTGAGTTAGCCAACCATGCTTGGTAGATACTAACTGAGAAAAGATTATCCTATGTTAACCAAGTGAACTCAGTTAACACTACATATTGACAAAGTTCCTTTGGCAACTAAGTGGTTAACACTCATTCCATCCAACATTTCCTTTATTAACTAAGTGAGCTCGGTTAACACTCAACTTCTGCAAACTTTCCTTTGACAATCGAGTGAATTCAATAGACATTGTCTTCTGAACTTGGAAAGCTCTTGAATGCTAGGTAGACATAGGAAACTATCTTCATCCCCTAAGTGAGCTTAGCATACACTGACTAGCAATGATATGACATTTTGTGTAGCATCAAAGAAAATACATAATTAATCAATTCTTTTCAACACCAAGGTACAAGAAAAGAACTATCACAATAAAATTCATGGAGGATAAAGTAAAAAATTATATTAGTTGATCAAATTACACACACTATTGATCTTTTGCAATTTGTAAAATACAATGCTTCACAATCCATGGGAATTTAGGAAAATGTACCTTTTCATTGGAAGAAGAGAAAAACTTGTGCATTGGAAAAAAGTTGTAGAGATTGCAATCGATTAGTTGAAGCTTGAAATAAATGACTAAAAGAGGCTTTTAAAATAAAATGAACCAAGTTTTTTTGTAGGGATAGAATTGACCAAATCTTTTCTAATATTATTTATTTTTACTTACGAGACTCCATGCTTGTTTTGTTCACCTCTTTCTTGGTCTAAGGTAGGACAAATAAAAGCCATGATGCTTGTTACTACATTTCTCATTGTATTCGATCATTTAATTGCTTGAGTCTTTAAATGTACCATTGTACAAAACTTTGCATTACAAAATAGAGGAATTTTTTTCTAAATAAGTTCACAATAATAGAAAATGTGGTCTCCATCTGGATGGTTGATGATTGTGTCATGACAACATAGGAATATTAAGGATTTCATTGAATCTTTCAGATTGTAGAATCTATGCATTGATTTAAGTCTTGTCATGTTATCTCTGATGAATTTTTTCACTAAATCAAATTCTCTTCTACTTCCCATCTTCCACCTCTATTACATTGCTACTTTAAATTATGTCTTTGATGCAAATCTGGCTTGGCATTTTGGATTTATTGATTCTAAAAATAACATAGCGTACATTATATCATAATGGTTCTTCCTCCATTTTCCCTAGTTTCTACCATTTCTATGGTTTGCATTCTATTCCTTCCCATTCTTTTTATTAGATATTTTTTATTAAAAATATTAACCTTGTGGAATGGGTGTTTTTTCTAGTTTCATCATCTCCTTAATACTATTTATTTCTTTCCGTCACAATGTTTTACTTAAGTATCCTAGGGTTGCAATCATGGATAACAAAGTTGCACCATCTTCTTCCTTTCCATCCTCCTAAAGAATATTAAGAAATACATGACAATAAAATTTAAAAGAAAATATTTAAATTTTTGAGATTTTCATAGGTAAAGGTGATTGATTCATCTGGATACCTATGTAGTATTTTTGTTTCAAATGTTTTGATTCTTCTTAAAGAAAATTATGAAGGGATTTTTTTCAACAAAGATGCACCAAATATCTTTCTTTTCATGTTTTTCCAAACTATGCTCCTAGATATTAGTACATTTACAAAATTATTAGATGATAACATCAATTAGTTACATTTTATTTTATCAGAAATGCTTTGAAAGCTTTACATGAACCAAAATATTATAATGAACTAGAGTAAAATCTAATGATACATTGATGTATTACATTAAAAGCCTTACTTTGTCATGCTAAAATTTTCTTCTATTCTAATTTTATATTGCTCCACAAAAATACCAAGTGTTGAAAATTATGTAAAAAATTGAGTTGTTTTCAGATGCATTATTAACCTTTTGGTGGACTTTTCATTGCATATGATATTGAATACTCGATTCACAATTATCCTTTTTTTTCCTAATTCCAATGTGGTATTTTTTGACATGGAATTTTTCACTCTTGCCTAAATTTTTTACCTAAATTCAACCCCGTGTAACATGGAAACAATCTTGAAAGTGTGGGACTTTGCAATTAGAGATTGAGTCTCCATAGAAGGTCAACTTCCTTACTATCAAGGTGCACCTAACTATTTCTTGAAAGGAAAAGAGAGAAGCAGATGCATAAAAAATCAAACTACATATCCTAATCCAAAGGGGCTGATACACCAAATAGTGTTTTGATCTACTTCCTTTCAATAACTACACTAGAATATAATATACTCCACAAGACATACCATTATCTATATTTCTTCAAACTTGACACCATAGACAAGTCAACAGATAACATGACCATACAAGGAATACAAAAGATTCACTTAATAGATTAGTTAACTAAAATGCACATAATCATATGATATTTAAATTTTTAGAACACATTCAAAATGATGAGGTATAACTAGATGATAAAAATATAACTAGCTAAGAATGGATGTAACAATCTTGATTTCTATTGAATAAGAGGCAAACATTTAAAAAGAATATCTATAGAAGGCTAGAAAAGAGAAATCTCGATCAAATATCTAAGATCCAAGATAAAAAAACATAAGATAAAACCTTGAGGTTGTACTCCCTTGACCATATATTGGATTATAGATGAAAGCAATAACTGAGAATTAGAAGAAAATTTGATCATGAAGTGTAACTTTTTACAAGGAATGATAGAAAGAGCAAGAAAAAAGAGTGCATTTAGCCACAAGAGATCAAATCAAAGCTAGATTGATCATGATATAAATTTAAGAGGCATAGAGTGCAATGACATTGAAGACATAAAGAAATGGTTGTAGCATGAATGATTTATTGGAAATACAATAGGAAAAGTAAACTCTGGGGGGGGGGGGGGGGGGGTGGTGAATCAGTGCTTCAAACTTTTAACCATAAAATCATTCACCTCACATCCATCTCATAATAAGAAAATGAAAATACCAAATCAAACATATACATCTAAATCATGTAAATAAGTAAACATTCACATAAATGACACAAGATATGATTACCCAAAAACCCTCCAGTAAGAAGGTAAAACTAGGGTGGGGATTACACCCACAAATCTCTACTACTGCAATTGTAAAGTGTATCCAAAAAAGGTTACAATTGTTTGACCATAACATATGATCCACCCTATGAAATTTTTACCCTATTAAAGGCTTACAAAGACTATTATGTCTCACCCTATTAAAGGATTTCAACACCCTATTAGGATTTTGCCTGATTACAGGACTTCAACTCACAATGAAGTAAGCACCTTGTTAGAGGATTTCAACACAGTCTATTAAGACTACTCTATTAAGATATTTAACTGATTCACATGTTAAAATGTCTCAGCAATGATACTATGGTTAGCACTTTACTACTAGATAAAAAATCACCTCTTTACATGTATTCTTGATCCTCCTCTAATAATATGTATCTATTATGTCCTTTCACTTCTTTTCTCTGTTCTCATCTAATTGATTCTGCAATGCTTTTCTCTTGGTCACTATTCCTTTGTCACTCAAATTCTCTATTTGCCTATGCCAAACTTCTCTTCCTACTTTATCTTCTCTTCCACACACTACTCATGAATTAGGTTTTTTCCTCCTTAAGAAGATTTTTGTGACACATGGTTAAGTAAGAATCAACAATTGTGATTCACCCATATTGCCATTTAATCCTTCCATTTTTCTAATTGGATGCATGCAATGCATAGGGATTATGAATTAAGATTCATCCTTATCATCTAGGATGAAAAATAAATCTTAATTCAGCTCTAAAATGGTTTACATAGTAGTTTGTGCCATTACAAACAACTATGTCAAAACTATATAACTTGGCCTCTAAAGTCCCTCATGCTTAGCATCAACTACAACTTAAATGTTGTCACTCAACATCTAACTAACTTGGCATGCACTTCTTACTTGACACTTGATTCACTTGGCACATATTGTTTCTCAGCACTTGAGTGACTCAGCATGCACTACTTACTTGATGCTTGAATTAATCGGCACATACTATTGCGCAGCACTTGAGTGACTCAGCATGTACTATCTAACATGTTATGCTTGGCATGCATTACTTGTTCAACATGAACTAAGTACATAACTTATAAATAACTTAAGTGTTATAGACACTCATTTGTCAAAACCAATCTGAGATCAACAATCTCCCCCTTTGACATGAGTGACAAAAAAAATTGGTCATGCATGAATGATCTTCATGTAGGAGCATAACTCAAACATTCAATATCTTTGTTCAGCTTATATACAAAATTTCAAAGTTTTGCAAAACATGACTTATCAAGCATACCTCAAAATTTCATAACCCCCCGAGTTAATAGTGTTGTTTTGTATATAAACCAAAATCATTCCTCCTATTGAGTAGATTTGTATAAGCTGATTTGTGTACTCTATTTCTATCATTTACTCCCCCTTTCTCAAAAATAATAGGTCCCCTAAAAATATTATCTACTTCGGTATCTCTCCCATACTTATTTTTCTCTTATTTCTCCCCCTTTTTATTTCTCTCCCTTTTTGATACTTATGTCAAAGGTTTATACACTTATAGCGTGTTTTTTCCAAAAATAATTTATGGACCTCAAGTATAATTTTCAAAGAAGTATCCCAATTTTCACAAGATACATCCAATGATTTGATTTGGATGGCCAACTCGGCAGCAAGGTGCACTAAGCCTTCATGAGTAGAAAGGTGTGTATCTTTCTTCATGAGAGTTTCAATAAAGGCTAGTTCCTTTTGTAATATTTCCATATGTAGAGTCATCATAGACTGGATGCTAACCAATCTAGCCTTTATGTTTGCTTCATTTGCATGTAGCACTGCTAATTGACTCTGGGAGTTTAGGAGATTCCTAAAATGTTTCTCACTCTAGGCTAGAGACCTAGTTAGAGTTGTGCTAGTTGACTTCATATGACTCTCCAAATTTATTATGTGCCTCCTGAATTCATGTGTGAAAAGTGTTGGATTGCACAATTTTGTGTATAAAGAGAAATGGTTCTCTAGTACCTTTTTCACATTATGAATTTAGTTACTAACTCAACCTATGATAGTACAATAGCATTTGATATCTTTCATTAACCTTATTTTGAAAATTTCTTTTAGACCATTCAAGTAATTTCACTTTTGAATCTAGGCCTATGTCATTAACCTTCTCAACTAATCTAGTTAACTGCTCTATGATAGGCTTTGTTTCTTCTAGTGCTAGCAAGCTAAATGCATCAAGAAATTTTTTATTGATATCTAGCAAATATTTCTTCTACCTATGTTCCCTTTTGAGCAGTTCTTGGTTTTTCTTCTTTGCAAGAGCATCTTGTAGTATGCTCATCTATTTAATAGTGATGGTTGCAAGATCAAACTTTGGCAACTCAATCACTTCATCCAAGTTCACACCTCCAAATGATGTAGCTTCATCTACCTTGGATATGTTGGGACTCAATCCTGATGATTGTAAAGGTATAGCTTCTAAACTTAGCCTATGAAGAGCTTGACTTTGAGGAGTAGTAGTTTCTAGCAAGGTCACCAGTGTTTGTGTTGATAGTTGCTCCTGAGGTTTTGTAGTCAGATCTAGCTCTTCAGTCTTATCCTTTTCTTGCTCTACATTCTTAGTTGCACATTGATCTTGTGTTATAGGTGCAAGAGCAACATCCTTTCCTGTTTGTGCTTGTGTTCCTTCATTCTCTTATTTTTCATCTTTTCTCTCTCCATTTGTCTCATCCTTGTCATTTTATTTTTCCTTTTCATTGCCTAAGACTAGAGCTCTTTGTACCAATGAAGTGATTGTAGAAGTTGTTGTCTCCTTCCTTTGATATACTATAATAGGTAATGTAGCTTGTACCATTATGGATTGAGGAGGGGTCAAAGATGTCTCTTGTGTTTGAATTTCCTCCCCTATAGATGCCTTGTCTACCTTCTCAATCTCATAAACACTTACTAGTATAGGATTTTAACAAAGTTTTTCCTATGTAGTGGATTCTATCAGTATCCTCTTAAAGTATTCCTCTATAAGGGGGTTGATTTTCTAAGTGATAATAACAAAAAAATCTTTAATCTTTATAGTATCAGTGGTTGTATTCAGCTCACATTGAGGACTAGCACTCAAAACTATTATATCTAGTACACTATGTTTTGTCTACTACTCAACCTCAACTAGTGCTTGTCTGTCTATGTTCATCTCAGTGCCTTCAACAACTATATCCTTTTTAGTGTCTTCTTTGGTAACCTCACTTACTTTTTGTTTTTCATCTTTGTCCTCACCTACTTCAATAGGTGTCTTCTCTATTGCCTTGGATGTTGTCAAACCATATAATGAATTCCACAACTAGGTGTTCTTATGTATTACATCCTCAATATTATTTTACAATATGCTAAATGATATGTAGTTAGGTGTAATTTTCCCCACATACTTCTTTATTTCCTTTGTCATTGATGCCCTATCCAATTTTGGCATCAATTGTGCAAGTGTAGTCTCTCTGATTTGTCTTTTTGTATTGAGGTTATATTGCCACTTTTGTTCAACTCTGTCATATAGAACTTTTGGTAATGATTTCACAATCTCAATTGGAGTCTATTTTAATGTTTCCATCATGGAATATATTGACTCCTCTACTTGATTCATCTCAATTTTTCCAAGTTTATCAAACTCGATATGTGTGAAACTAGATAAATTAGCATTTTTCTTTATGTTTTCACATATATTGTCTAAATCTAATGAAGGGCTATGACTTACCACTTTGAATTGGTTGTTGTCATCAAATTGTGTCCTCTCTTCATTAGATTCAGCTAGAGCTATATACTTTCTCCTCAATCTCTTCTCAGACTCTTCTTCTTTACTAGCTAATCTAGCCCTCTTCTCTTTTGGCTTTTCTTCTTCTTGAGCCTTTTTAGTAGTAGCTCTTATGCTTTACCTAGTAGTAGGAACTGTAGGATTGGGTTGTGTGTATTTTGCAACCTTCTTTTGTTTTCTCTCTATTGGAGTCTTAAATTTTCTCTTCTTATTCTCAGTGGCTATAGGTGCTTCACTAGCTTCTTCTCCCTTGGCACCTTCTTCAATTTCTACCTCTTCTTCTTAGTCTTCACCTTGACATTGAGTAATGGCCAATGGTTTTTGGGTAGCTACATCTTCACCTTCTTTAACATCATTATCTTCTTTTTCTTCTGCCCCCTCACCAAATTTCTCCTTGAGTTTCTTGACCATTTTATTCTTCGTTCTCATGGCTAAGGTAGCCTTTAAATCCATTGTAATTTTAGATTTAGCCACATCATAATTTCCAAATATTGTACCCTTCTTATCTATTTCTTCTACAAGTAATGTTGTAATAGTTGTAGAGGCTTCATCCACATTAATCTCATAGCCTAGTGTTCTTAACCATCTTACTCTTGGGACTACAACATTCACATATGTGAAATCAATGTCAAGTAGAAAGCAAACATCGTTGAAATGTTTCTCAACTAGTGAAACTATTATCCTCTATCTTATCTTCATTGACTTCTTAAAATCTTCAAAGTAGCTAGTCATTAAAGACTCAAAATTTTCTCCAAGTTGCTCAATAAATTCACCTATTTGTACTGCAATCAATCTGCTTGTCTTCCATGCAACTTTACCAAAAGTAGGGAATGTATTGTGTACATAGAAGAATATAAATACAAGAATTAAACCAAATTTTCATTATGAACTCTTGTTCTTCCCTATTTCTCCCAAATTTTCTATCAATTATTGCAACTCCAACTTGGCGAGGTCGTAAGTATGATCCTTTTTAACTATCTTCTAGCCCATGTCAACAACAATAAAAGTTATACTATTGATCCTATTGGATTGATATAATTTGTGTTCTATAATCCTTACTACAAAAGCAATTAAGGGATTTGAGATAATGTTAATTTTTATTCCTCTTTTGTTCCACACAGCCCTTGTATTCTTCTCAATAACCTCTTTTGCTTTACTCCTCATGGTTTTAGGTCAGTCTAGCGTTGGATACCTTGTTACTTTGTGTATAATCTTCTCTGTGATCTTCACTAGTCTATTTTCTAGCCATAAAGAATTATCATGAATTCTCCTCAAAACTATCTTTATCCATTCTTTTTTGAAGACGTTGGGGAAATTTGGGGCATAGGTTAACCATTTTGTCTCTACAATTTTGAATTCATCTTTCAATACTTTGTTTTAGAATAGTTTCCCATAGGTTTCTCTAATATTTATGTCACCTATTCTACCCACCTTTCATGTGTAGCAACATATGACATCTTGAATCATTAAAAATTGTGGTGTTATCATCAATAATGCACTAGATGGATATTTCTTGTAAACAATATCAGGAATAGCTCCAAAATTTGGTTGTTTGATCTCATTTCTTATCAATTGTACATTCAAAACTTCCTTACCCTCTTTAACCTTAGTAGCTAAAGAACTAGAAACCATTATAGAAACCTAGGCTTTGCAAAAGTTTAAAATACATATCTTGGCACATGATAAATACCTTTATAAATATATTTAGATGGTGTTGAGAAGCCATTGTATCCTATTTACAAATGCTTGAAATGATATCTTTAATTTTCCTTTAGCTCTTCCTACTCTTCTTAAAATTTGAATGATGTCAAATGAGAAGAAATTGATTATATAACCCTTAAAACATAGCATTTAATGCTAAATGCTTACACAACTATAAGCTTAGCTTCAATAGAAATTTTGACTCACTCGACTTCCATGTGATTTTGCTCATGCTTGGAAACTATTATGAGCTCAGACAACACTATCACTTTTGATAACTCAACATTAGCTAACATTTCACTTAGCAACTAAAGTGAAACTCTTCATGCTCAAAAGTAACATGAAAACTATCACAACTTAAAGATTTCTTCTAGATTATAATCAATGCTTTACATCTTTCTTCATGCATATATAATCTTTTCAGAACTAAATCCTTGGAACTGATGTATAATAAGCCTTTTTAAAGTATCAATCCCAACATACCTCTTGATTTCTTAGTTGGAGATGATGCGGTCACCTAATCTATTGGATGAAGTGACCTCATCTACATTTATTGCACTACAATCTTCCCTTTTCTTCCATGTCTTTTTCATTTGACCTCTAACATCTTCAATATTTACCTTTCCTTTACCTATGTTAAATTCACTGCTTGATGCCTTTGACCTTGTTGGGAAATGTCTGCTTATGTGACCAGTCTTCAAGCAACTAAAACATGTAGTTTGATTTAATCATCTACTGTAATCACTTCTAAAATGTGTTCTTATGTAGTTCTTAGGGGCATATACATTCTCTTAACAATAATGATAACTATACCTAGTATTATAACCCCAATTATAAGAGTTGCCATTATGTTTTACCTTTGTCTATTTGTTTGATGACCACTTAGGTTTGGATCTACACCAAAAGCTCTATGTTTATACTTTTGATAGTTATAACAATGTCTTTCAAATCTTTGTGTGTTATTAGTCATGGTTCTTCATTCATGTTCCTAGTGTCCTTGTTTGTTACATTTGTGGCAATGACCCATGTACTTCTATTTAACATTCTAATTTGTAGTCTTTCTCCTACAAACATTAGTGACATGTCCCAATTTTCTACAATTATGACAAGTAGGTTTGGATTTATTACCTTTGATATTTTTCTCACCACTCTTAGATGATTTTCTTTCCTTAGTGCTGGTGTAGCCCAATCTAGTAGTATCATCATTAGGTCTAGGAGATCTCATCATCTTCTTAAAATATTTGATGACTTTAATTGGTTTGTTGAAACTTTTAGCAAACTTCTTTTCCCTTCTTAGATCATTGCTCAGTTATTCATTTTGTCATTTCAGAGTTGTGATCTCAATGCCTTTACCATTTAGTTCATGATTGGGAATCATGACTTGATTCATTGTCTCCAATTACATGTTGGAAATTCTTTGTACTTCTAATGTTTTCTCCTCCAATCTATTTATCAATTTCCTTTTCTCATCTTCAATTATGACTTTGTCTTCTATTGCTTTCTGTTTCTATTTAGTGACTTCACAAAGCAATATGGCTTGCATTTCATATTCTCTCTTTAGGTTCTTGACCTCTTTAGTTAGAGTTCCATTCTTTTCCATTAGAGTTGCAATTGTTGCATCAAATTCTTCAAATTTCCTTTCAGTGAATAGTAAAATAGTATCAATCTCTATTCAATCTGTGTCCTTGTCCTCAATAGCTATATCTTTTCTTCTCTTTAGTGAATGCCCTAGGAAATATCTTGTTTCATTCAACTAATGTAGAATGATTTGTATTTCAATCTTCTAGTTCTCAATAATCTTTCCCAACTTCTAGACTTCCATTTCCAAGATCTTTCCTCAAAGCTACAAAGCTTCCTCTTTTAGAGAACAAAACTCTGATACCAATTGTTTGAAATACAATAGGAAGTGAACTCTTTTGGGGGGGGGGGGGAGGCACAGGGGGTGAATCAGTGCTTCAAAATTTTAACCATAAAAACATTCACCTCACATCCATCTCATAATAAGAAAATTGAAATACTAGATTAAACATATACATCTAAAGCATGTAAATAAGAAAAAATTCACACAAATGACACAAGATATGATTACCCAAAAACCCTCCAATGAGAAGGTACAACTAGGGTGGGGATGACACCCACAAATCTCTACCACTGTAGTTGTAAAGTGTATCCAATGAAGGTTACACTTTTTTGACCATAAGATATGATCTACTCTATGAAAGGTCTGCCCCATTAAAGGCCTACAAAGACTATTAGGTCTCACCCTATTAAAGGATTTCAACACCCTATTAGAAGTGTTCCTAATTAGAGGACTTCAACTCATAATGAAGTAAGAACCTTATTAGATGATTTCAACACAACCTGTCAAGACTACTCTATTAAGAGATTTTATTGATTCACCTATTAAAATGTCTTAGCATTGATCCTACAATTAGCACTCTATTACAAGTTAATAGATCACCTCTTTGAATGTATTCTTGATCTTCCTTTGATCATATGTATCTATTTTATCCTTTCACTTCTTTTTGTTGTTCTCATCAAACTGATTCTGCTATTCTTTTCTCTTTATCACTATTTCTTTGTCACACTCAAATTCTCTATTTGCCTATGCCAAACTTCTCTTCTACACATTTCTTGTGAATTAGGGTTTCCCTCAAGAAGATTTTTGTGACATAGGGTTAGGTAAGAATCAATGATTGTGATTCACCCATATTTTCACTTAATCATTCCCCCTTTTTGATTGGATGCATGTACCACATAGCGATCATCAATTAAGATTTTTCCTTATCATCTAGGATAAAACAATAAATCTTAAGTCAGCTCTAATAAGGTTTACATAGTAGTTTCTTTCCATTACAAACAACTATGTCAAAATTGTATAACTTGGTATCTAAAGTCCTTGATGCTTGACATCAACTACAACTTCAATGTTGTCACTTGACATCTGAGTGACTCAGCATGCACTGCTTACTTGACACTTGAATCACTTGGCACACACTAAGTGAATCAGTATGCACTTCTTACTCAACACTTAAATCACTTGGTACATACTATTGCTCAACACTTGAGTTACTCAGCATGCACTATCTGACATGTTATGCTTGGTATGCATTACTTGTTCGGCACGAACTAAGTACATAACTTATAAATGACTTAAGTATTATAGAAACTCATTTTTCAAAACCAATATGACATCAACACAAATCAATTCTCCTCAACCTCTCCAATTGTTTCATTCAATTTTTCATGCCAAAATACCCAAATTATCAAGTCAATTAGAGTCAATTATTTTATCTGCCATGTGGAAAAATGCCCTTGAAGTATTTCACCACCGTACCTAGAATTTTTCTATTTGGTTAATTTGTGTTGATTACCCTTTTTTGTAGCTTCATAACTGATTTTATTTTCTAACCTTTTGGCCCTACAAAGCCATGATGCCTTTAGTTCACTCTTTTGTTGCTACCTTGCAACTACCCATTACTTCATTTTACTAACTACAACAACCTTGCAATGACCACTGAAATGATTGCTCACACCTTCACAATCTAAAAACATGTTCATTACTTAACCTTGTGACATTGTGATGGCTTCATTTTCTATTTTATCACTTCTTTGCATCCCTATTTCACTTTCTCCTTAGCTATGGTGACCGTGTGATCATTGAAACCTGACTACCAGCATTTCCTTTCACATGGTCACAACATTAAGCCTCGACCCAACTTCTAACTTCATGAATGAGTGATCAAAGAGAATCACTACATCATAGCCTTGACTCTAGGTTAGTCCTAACTCTATGTGATAATGCAAACAAAGCCATTCACGACATTGACCCTGGGTTAACCTTTATCATCTATGATAGAGCAAAAATGCTCATTAGCTATGGCATATTGAATTTCACAAATTTTCAAATTGAAGCCTTGAATCTTTTTGAAGGAATTATATTAATTGAATTTATTAGGCTTCATTTGATGGGAAACCCTTGACCTCTGTGACAATGTGAAAAAATCCCTTTTGCACCATTAACACTTGAACTATTAACCTATCTTCTAACCCTATGAATGAGTGATCAAGGCAATCCTTGCATCACAACCTTGACACTTGGTTAGCTTGACCACTTGCAATGATGAGAAAGCACACTAAGGTCTACTATAATGGTTAGTCTTTGGACAGTTGCAACCTAAAATCCCATAATGCATAAATTTTTTGCAATTGTGCAAAATAGGTTAATTGCAACCTCATGACTTGAAACTGAATGTTATCCTTATGAGCTACAAAATCACGACCATTGTAGACTTGACTATTTTGCATGATTGCGCCCCCCATAATGATTAATCCTTAATTTCCCATGAGCATGTGAGCAAAGAAAAATTGCATCATCACATCTTGGAAGCTTCCTTCGACATGAATTTTGAGGCTTAGGAATAGAAGGAAAAGTAAAATTTTATATGTGTCATATCTCCATTGGCTTGCATGGAAATTAATGAATGAGATAATGAAGTGATCATGGCTATGATCCTAGATAATTAAAAATTTAAGGAGGGGGGCAAAAATAGTGAACATTTTTGGTGACTCAGAGGCAATTCTTGCATACTAAGCATGGACTAGTGGCCTTGAGAAATCTATTGGGCTAGAGTCACAAAAATTCAACCACTATATTCTATTTATATCCTCGAAAAAATTTGCCTCTTCTATAGTAGCAAAACCTTTCTATCTTCCAGAGAAATAGCTTGTGTCCATGCACTTATTGAAAATAGGAAACTACTCTGCTATATACAAAAAACCTTTTAACATCCTCTAGAAGAAAGGTTTAAGGTGAATTCCATTAAATGGAATTGGCAGAATGTCACCATCAGGCATTGATAGCTAAAAAGCATTAACCTCCCTACAGCTGGTGATAATATATGGCCCACTCCATATATCATAAATTTTAGAGTATTTTCCTGGTTTTTCTCTACCTACATCCCACTTGAGAACAAGGTCTCCTTCTTTGAAGAATCTGGTTGTAGCCTTCTTGTCAACAATTCTTTTGACCTATTACTAATGTGCCTTAAGTGCATGCATAGCTTATTGTCTCTTCTTTTCTAATTCTATTAGTTCAACTAACTTGATTGTCATGTGATTATTCTTAGCTAGCTCCAACTGATGAGCCAGTTCAATAGAGGGGAACTTGAGTGAAATAGGAAGCCTCACTTCCCTTCCATATACTATTATAAAAGTTGAGTTTCCATTTTATCTCTTAGGTGTAATTCTATCATCCTAGAGGGAAATTCTTAACTTTGAATGCCAACACCTCTAGTTGTCCTCAATTATTCTTTTCATTATTCTAATGAGGTTCTTGTTGGAAGATTCATCCAGGCCATTCTGTTGGGGATAATAATTTGAGGAAGTGCTCAAATATATTCCATGCTCTAGGGAACAAGAGAAGATATGAGTTCCAATAAAAGATTTAGCATTATCTGATATGATAGTTGATGGGAAACCAAATCTGGTCACAATTCCATCAAGGAATTCAATCACTGAAGCATCTATTACATCTCTCAAATCCATTGCTTTAATTCATTTTGTGAAATAATATGTGGCTACCAAAATCCATTTGTGACTAGAACTACATGGTGGATTTATTGGACCAATAAAATCCAGCAAAAGGTTGGTTGACTTGAATGGGATGGAGAGGAAGGGAAGCCAATATTTTCTTTCCTGAGAAGAATACACATTTCTTGCATTTCTTCACCCACTTATGATAATCATTGAACAAGGTTGGCCAATAATAACCAACCCTCATTATCTTCATCACTATAATCCTAGCTAAGAAATGACCACTAGCAGGGTCATCATGGAACTCTTTTAACAACCTATTGATCTCATCAGTCTGTATAAATCTTAATAGGACTCTATCAGAATGCTTTCTAAATAGTACTCCATCCACCAAGACATAATGGATAGACTACAATTTTAATTTCCTTTTCTTAGCTTTTTCTAAGCCTTGGGGGTATCTTCCTTCTGCAAGGCAGTCATATCATGCAACCAATCATCTTGATTTTCATTCTCTATTAGTTTCTCACTTTGTATTAAGAGGAAAAATTCTTTATGTGTCTCAAAAGATGAGGCCATTTTATTACACAGTCCCTTGCCTCTTACAATCTTGGCAATCTTAATATCAATGTCATATTCCATGACTTTGGTAATCCATCCAGCTCTCTTTTCATTGATATCCTTGCTTAGGAAGAACTTCTTCACACTTGCATGTAAGACCAAGAGCTAGACCCTGTTATGAGACCGAAGGTGTCTAAATTTTATGAGAGCCCTTACAATAGCAAGGACTTTCTTCTCTACATAGCTATATATTTCTTCATAATCTTTAAGCCCTTTACTAAAGAAAGCAATGGGCTGCTTCAAATTCTCATCATTCAACTATGTTAGAATAGTTGATATACTTGACTCTCCTCCAATAGAATAGAGGATAAAATGTCTATCAAAATTGGGGTTGATAAGAGTGGGTGTTGATGCAATTGACTTCTTGATCTCCTAAAAATTGACCTTCCCTTCCTTGGTCTAGGTGAACATTAGAATTCTTTTTTAACATAGTTGTGAGAGGTTTTACCATGGAAACAAGATCAAGGATGACCCTTCTTGCAAAGTTGATCCTACTAAGAAAACTCTACAATCCTTTCTTATGACTAAGAAGTAGGGGAGAGATAGAATTTCTTCTAACCTCTCTAGATCTTTTTCTAGTCCATTTGTTGATACAATGTGTCCTAAGAGCTTTCCTTGATTAGTGGAAAACAAAAACTTCTTTTGGTTTAGAGATGCACCATACTCCTTGCATCTAATGAATACCTACCTCAAATGATCAAAATGATCTAATACATGATTTGAGAGGATAGTTATATCATCAAGATATACTAGCACAAAATTTTCTAGCATGCCTTTGAAGGCCATAACCATTGTCTTTTGAAATGTAGCACCTATATTTGTTAGTCCAATGTCATTTTACAATAGGCATAGGTACCTCGTTTGGTAGTGAACGATGTCTTATATCTATCTAACTCTTGAACTAACACTTGATTATAGCCTTAAAAACTATTTAAGAAAGAAAACCTCTTTAAACCACTAACCCTGGATAGAATTTGTTTCATTGAAGGAAGAGGATGGTGATCTTTAAGAGAAGCCTAATTAAGGTCCCTAAAATCTACACATAGCCTAATCTCTCCATTCTTCATTCTAATGGGAACAAGGTTAGCCACCCATGAGGAATGTTTGATAGGTAAAATGATGTTAGCCTCTATAAGCTAAGATAGTTCTTTTATCATTAATGGTTCAATCTTAGGATTAACTGGCCTCTATTTCTGTCTAAGAGGATTAGCATTATGATTTAAATCTATAGTATGCTGAAATAAGCTTGGGTCAAAACCCTTTAAGTCTTTATATGTCCAAGAAATAAAATCACTAAATTATTGGCATAAATTAATGAAAGCTTCTTGTTTAATTTCAGTGCATACCTTTCCCAAGTTAAGAATCTTTCCATCAACAATGGTGACAACCATGTAGTCATCCTTCTTTACAATCAATTTTGAACCTTTTCCTCTTGATTGATCATCAGAGTTGAATATGCCTTCCAAAGTGACTAGACCTTTAGGAAATTTATTAGAATTAAGATTCATAATCTAATCCCCATACTGACTCTAAAGCTTAGACTAATTTTTAGTATAGAACTCTACTTCATTTTGTAGGAAATTAACAATTTGCATATCAGAGTCATACACTTGCTAGTTTGTGTAATTGTCTAGGACAACATGCCTTACAAAAAGTTTGATCTATTTCTCCTTTTCATTAGTGACATGCTTTGGTATGTCATAATGAGCACCAATTTCTGCAAGCATATCAGCATGTTTGTTTTTATTTCTAGGGACACTCTAGATATTGAATGCTTGGAAACCCTCGAGCAGATCCCAAACTCTATGATTTTATGACTTGAGAAGGATATTTTTTGTGACACTTGATTTCAGATTTGATTTACAACCAACTCACTATCCCAAAATGTTTTCAAGAGCTTAATGCCTCTCCTTTGTGCAAGTTGGAGATCTTGGATCAGGGCCTCATACTCTTCTACATTATTAGTATAGTTGAATTGGAGTCTATATGAAAAGTAGTATTTCTCCAAATCAAGGGAAACAAGCATTACACCAACACCTAAACAATTTTTTTTCCTTGAGACATCAAAGAACATGTTCCATAATCCACTAGTATATTCTTTTGTTTTCATGAGATTGAGGAGAGGAGCACATTCCTCAAATATATAATAAGTTTCAAGACCTGTCTCTAGAGCCTCTTGTATTGGGTCAAATTGATAAGCAGTAGCCCATTCATCCAAAAGATAATCAAACGCTTTTGCTAATGAAGTGCCATGCTCATGAGCTATGCATATTTCTTCCTTCTCCTGGACTATGCAATTCATATTTATGGGGCTAGGATTATCGGTCTCTATGTGATTAAGGGCTAAAGGCTCCACCCTTTGTAGATGCTTAAAATCATCCCTAAAGACTATATTAATTTATTAATATTACCCATGACATTGTAATTAATTATTGATTAATTAATTAAATTTCTCACATTCCTCTACTTATTTAATTGAATTATTTTAATTAAATGAGTTCATTCTCTTAAGTATTTAAATCTAATTTAAATACTTCTAGCCTTAATGTGTTAAATTAATTTAACAAATGATCCTCCATGTTTCCTCCTTTTTAAATAAATTTTATTTATTTAAACCCTCACATCCTATTAATTCTTCTAAACCCATGATTAAATTAAATGTCATTTAATTTAGTCTTAAGCCTAACCTAGAGCCTAACCTATAAGCCTATTTCTTCTCTAATCTCACTTAATCATTCCTAATCATCTCCCTAATCTCCCTCATTAGCCTAAGAGTGTGCTCACACATGTGTGAGATGGCATGCCTACACACTCTTGTCTCCCACTATTCTTCTCAAGTTTTCTCACACATGTGTGAGCAAATTTTGAGTTCTTGACCATTTGCATGTCTTGCATGTCACCTTATGTGGCACCTACTTGGATGCCACCTCACCAAGCCCCCCCTCAAACCTATTAATAGAGGGCTTGTCTCAAGCATTTTTCATCTCCCATTATTGCATTGTTATCATGTTATTTTGAGTTTTGAATTTTCATACTTAGGGTTTTGCATTTGTAGCTTATTTTGCATAGAGATTTCTAGGATCATGCTAACAATTTGGTAGTTGATTTAGTTTACATCATGCATTGTTAATCTAGTTTCTACATGCATTTGTAGCTTCATTTTAGCTTGCATTTTTATCATAATTTACATATCTAGTTAGTTCTTCCATTTCATATCATCTTCATCCTTGAATGCCTTCAAGAATGGCTCTCTCTATAGCCATTTCTTGAGGCATTCTTCATCTAATGTAGTCTAGATTCATATCTCACTTGCATATACACTTGTACTCACTCACTCAAGAGATTTCATCATTGTTGTGTTTGGGAGAGCACGCAAAACATACCCTCATCTTAACACACCAACAAGGCCTCTCATGGGTGCCTTTGTTGAGCTATAAAGGTGGCTGGAAGGTTGGATTTGTTGGTTGTTTAGGGTTGCAAAATTCAAGCAAGCATTGGTTGATATTTATTCCTTGCATTTTGATGAATGCTTGATGTATTTTGAAGGTTTTAAACTAGTGTTTGTTTGTTAACCCATGCTTTTTGTAGGTCACATTTTCTAGCACACATTTTGGCATGCTTGGTGGGACTCACGTCCCTAGTTTCATTTCAAAAATTTGCAAACAACCTTGGTTCAGTCATAAAACATTGCATCATCATCTTCGTAGTCTGCAACATTGTCTCTGATTGCCATCTGTGCAGACCAGCATCTCTACAAACTAGCGTCTGCGATTTTTAGCATCTCCGTAGTAGTTCCAAACAATACCTTCATTTAAGCCATTTTGTAGTCTGCATTTTTGGTTCTGTCGTCTGCATTTTTTGTTCTATAATCTGCATTTTTTGTTTTGGCATCTCTAAATATTATTTTGTCATCTCCGAAAGTTAGTCTATCATCTTCGACAATAGTTTTGTCATCTGCGATAATGGTTCTATCATCTTTGAGCTAGTTCTTTCGTCTATGAAGATATCTCTATCATCTGCATTGTGTGTGTGACTTCATTTGGCATCTCCACTTTTCACATTGTCATTTGCATCAGAAATTTTTAGGCCGCTACTAAGGGACTTCTGTCATCTTCGAGTTTCAGCGTCTATGTATTTTGGCATCTGTGTGTTTCGTCGTCTGCGTATTTTGGCGTCTATGCCTATATTTTGGCATCTCCGCATTTACTAGAATTATTCAATTTTTAACAATAATTTTTGCTAACTAATTAACTTGCAAGTTTTAACTAACGATTTTGATGTAGAGAAGTAACCTTAAAAACTTAAAAAACAAAACCAATAGTGATTTTCATCACTAAAGGAGATTTGTAGTGATTTTTATCACTTAAACCTTTAGGGCCAATGAACTTGTATGGATTTAAACACCTTCATTTGAATGCATGAATATTTAGACTAGCCCACATTTGGATTTGGTGCTTAAAATTGACATGAATGTTTAGGTTAGCTAACATTTGGACTTTGGTGCTTAAAATTGACATGAATGTATAGAGTAGAAAATATTTAGACTTTGGTGCTTAAAAGGGACATGAATGTTTAGGGTAGAAGACACGTTTGGATTTGGTGCTTAAAAAGAATTCACACCATCTTGAATGTTTTAAAAGATAATGGACATGTATGCCTAGGCTAGACAATATTTAGAATTAGTGCTTAAAATGGACATGTATGCCTAGGCTAGATAACATTTTGGTTTGGTGCTTAAAATGAAGTCATACACTCTTGAATGCCCTAAGGTAAATTGACTTTATTTCTTGCACTTTTATTTTCAGCATTTTACTTTCATGCACTCACTTTACTTTCTTGTTGACGAACCCGCATTTTCATTTACGTTGGCACTATTTCAAGTTGGAAAGAACCTTGCATGTTTTAATCATGAGTGTCTTCAAGTAGATAGAAAAATTAAAGCTTCATTGGGAAAGAACAAGTTTCTTTTAAACCCCAAGACCACTTACGTATTCTCTCCCCTCGCACCTTTGGGAGATCTTGGGTGCACAAGAAATAAGTGGTTTTGTTTTTATTTTTTTAGGAGGCCTGCTTGGGGATTTCATCACCCCTTGGGATGACCTCAACTCCAGTGTTTTAAGAAAGTATAAAAATCGAGAGGTGAATCGAAAGACACCTCTATTGGAAGTGGAATATTTTCACTCTCGGTTAAGCCCCAAAGAACTTTATACCTTTGGAAAGTGAAGGAGGAGATTTGAGTTACCGTCTCCCCCTGGCTATGTGGTAGTATTTTCTTTCATCTACAGATTTGGGCCTCACGTATCTTGTGTATATAGAAGACTCCCTTTAGATAAGCCTTGTTCATCCTAGAGATAGCCTTATTAGGATTGTTGGCATGTTTAGCATGCTTGTTCAAACATTCAAAACCAAAACCAAAACATCAAACAAGTTCTAAAACAAGTGGAATTGTGAGGTAACCTTTCATTGAGTGAGATAGGTTAAGTGAGGTCTTCTTGACTCATGGTTACTTTTGGTAGTTTGCATTTTGAAATTGGTTGAGTCTAGTAACTTGAAATTTGGGTCTTGGTTTATTCCTACCATGACTAATAAAGTCAACCAAGTCAAACATAAGAAAGTGAAGTTGTCCAAACCACCTGTCTACAAGGAAAGGAAGAACCTAGCATACGGTGACAAATAATTTTGATACGCTATCAAAGACATTCAAAAAGAAGAAGCTAGACAAGACCACTATGATAGAATTAAATACAATGGAAAAATTTGAAACTGGTCTGCTTTCCCAGGAGTGAACCCAAGGTTTTTATTTCCAGTGAACAAGGATTGAGTTAACTGCATTAGTGACCACAACACTTTCATCTTCTATATTTACCTCCATCTTTCCAAACTCCTAGTCTTCCACTTTCAAATTTTCTTCTAGAGAGCTTAAACCTTAAAACATCTTTTGACATTGCAATACTAGACCTTTCATCCATAAGCAAACATTTATCCTAATCACACTTACTTATTTGGGATCACAAGTCTATCTCCAAATATTAAGTAATCAATTTGGTGTCTTATCTTGCCTACAAGATCACTTGGCTATCTTTGGTAGGAGAAGGATACTATTACCCTCTAATCAAACTTTGTTTGCTAAACCAAGGTCTTTTGTTCAAACTTGGGTAGTTGACCCTTTAATCACATAAAGTTAATAGCTCTTATCCTCATTTTCTTTTTCTCCACAATCTTCAACCCCTTGGTTTGGTTACTCTTGTATGGTGCACACAAGATCAGGAAGGTTCACGTTTAATCCCATGTCATGTTTGTGGAAATCATTGAGGCAACCAAAGATGGAGAATCCTTTTCCTCCACTCACGACTTCATTAGGGAACACAATTCCCTCTAGTTCGAACCTTGGTATGCCTAACTCAACATCCACATGAGAACTAGAAGATCCCTTCCATAGCACAACTTTGGGGGATAATGATGATGAAGTATACCAAGATGAAGATCCTATTGACCCTAACGATGTACCTAATGATGTCAGGACATTCCTTGCAGACCCCTACAATGTGGAAATAATGGAAAAATCCATTAGGGAAAACAAAACTGAGATATTCCTAAATTTGGTCAAGGATGGCATTAATATTCCCCCAAGCTTTGATGAGAACACTTTGTTTAGACAAGTTACAAAAGGTGGTGCACCCGTGTTGCCCACTTCAAATGCAGCTCCAACTTCTACCAAAGGGAAAGAAACCATGGTGATAACTAGTGCTATGCCTACATCTAGCACTTCAACACAACCCACATTTCAACTGAGTGCAGAACATATTCAACAAATCATTAGTGCCATGCCTAATGTTACCACACATGCTAGTATTCTACAATCTACCTTGACAACTTCAACTGTGGGATGCTTAGGCATTGGACAAGTGCCTACTCAACCAATGGCAGTTCCAACACAACCAATACACTCTTCTTATTTACAAGTGCCAACCACTATGGTAAAGACATCCATGCCGATTCCAACAATTGCATATCAATACATTGGCCAAAGTGGAGTACCTCCACCACCTCACACTACATTTGGGACTCCCTACAATTTAGGAGGTGGATTGGTAAACACCCAACAATCACAAGTACAACCTAGTCAAGATTTGGCTCAACAATTCCAAGAATTGTGAAATTTGATCCTTAACATGAACAACAAAGATGTAAAGGATGTCTCTTTTGAGGAAATTTGTCATTTTCCATTTGATAAATCCATTAATATGGTGCCATTTCCAACTAGTTTTGAAATACCTAAATTTGAAAAGTATACGGGAGAGACATGCCTCGTCCCCCATCTCAAGAAATTTTCCATTTTGTGCCAAGAGGTAGCCTATAGTGATGATTATCTTAAGAGGCTCTTTGCACGAAGTCTTGGAGGCCCCGCACTTGAGTGGTTAATGAATTTACCTAAGGGCTCCTTTACTTCTTTCAATTATTTGACAAGCAAGTTTATAGCACAATACTCTTACAACATTGAACATCATGCCTCATTGAGTGACTTGTGCAACACAAAACAACGAAACAGAGAAACTTTTGCCAACTTCCTACAAAGGTGGAGACATCTTGCTAATCGTATGCCATATAAAGTTGAAGATTCCCATCTTGTGGATATATTTATCAAGAACTTGATACCTGAAATGTCCTTCTACATGAAAATGGTTAGCCCCAAAGACTTTTCCACTTTAGTCAAAAGGGCAAGAATATTGAAAATGGACTTTTGGAAAAAGGCACCATCAAACATTATAATTCATCATCCTCCAACAATGAGTCAAACAACAATAGCAAACCCAAATTCTGGTCCAAGAATAAGGGTGTTACACATGATGGTGTTACTGATGTCAAAAACCTTCAAGGAGGGAACAAAAATAACTATCACAATCGAAACATCAACAATTCAAATCATGACAACCAAAGCAATCAACAATCTAGAAATCAAACACAATTCTTTCCACACAACAACAACTACAACCATGACTATGATCGAAATAGAAAGTTCACTAAATTTCGTGAACCTTTGGAGGCCATCTTTCAAAAATTGGTGGATCACAACTATGGTATTTCCTAACACATGTCCTTTTGATGAAAATCAACCAAAGTCGAAGTGGTATAGGGAAAATGAATATTGTAAATACCACCGTATCAAAGGACATGACACCAAAAAATGTATCAAGCTCAAATTTTTTATCCAAAATCTTGTTGATGATGGGGAAATTGAAGTAGAGGGAGGACCAACCTCTAAAAATACTAAATTGAAGATATTTCAAAAACCATTTCCCAATCACAACAATGATAATAACAATACCAACAATGTGAATCAAGCATCCACATCAAATGCATTACCTTATGATTATTCTACTAACCACATATTAGGCTTTGACTCCTTGTGTGGTCACATTGAAGAAGTAGATGCTCATGTGAATACCCTGATTTTCCAAGTGGCTGATTGTGATGCCACCACTCAACAAGGAAGACTCACTTTACAAGCTACCACTCCCAATAACACTAATCCCCCAATGCCACATGTGCCTGTTGCGCCATCCACCTCACAAAGGCCCACTTCTCGCTATGATGTGTTGTCCTAGCTAGGTAAGACTCCTACACAAATCTCCATTCTTGAGCTTCTTACCACATCACCCATCCATAAAGAGATCTTGGAGAAGGCTTTTTTAGAGTCGCGTGTTCCTGAAAACATTAATGCTTCCCAATTCACTACTATGATTGGAAACCTTGCCGCTCAACAACACCTTGTCTTCACAGATAAATATTTCCAAGGTTGTAATCCCCACCATAATTTTTTGCTCCACATTGAAGTCCTTATACAGTGACATAAGATTAAAAGAGTCCTTATAGACAATGGATCCAATTTGAACCTTTGTACATTGAAAATGATTCATTTTTTGGGACTACAAGAGGATCTCCTAGATGTTAATAAAAGGATCACAATAAAAGAATATGATGAAAGGGAAAGAGAATCAAAAGGAGTCATCATGTTGCCTCTAAAAGTTGGACCAACCATCATAAATACTGAATGCCATGTCTTAGACTTGGATTTTCCATATAACATCTTTCTTGGTAGACTGTGGATACATACACTAAAGGTAGTCCCATCCACCTATCATCAATGCTTGAAATTCCCCCACCAAGGAAGAGAGATCACAATCCTAGGGGATCCCACTCCTTTTGAATTTTGTAAAAGATTGGAAGGTGCACAAATGAACTTTGGTCCAATAAGTGAGTTTGCCAAAATTGTACCTAAATCTCTCACCATAATAGAACCATCTTCCACAGTAGTACCAGAATTAGTTAATGAGGATGCAAGTTCCCACAAAGGAAAAGATAAGGTTGAAGATACTAAAATTAACACCACAGGGAAGAAGGTTACTTTTTATGATTTAGGAATGGGAGAGTATAAGTTTGAAAATGCCTTGTGTGTTGGACAACTACCACTCTCCCCTCATTCCTTTGGAAAACCTTCTCAATTATCACCTTCTACTAATAAGGAAACCATGCAAGTTAGCAAGACAATATTTGAGCATTGGGGTTCACTTAGTGATGAACACATGGAAGATAATATCCTAGATTGTCTATATTATGATGGAAAAGATGAACTTGTAGAGTTTCCTAAGGATAAATATGTCAAGGCACCCCCCATTATTGAAAACATGGGATATCATGGTACTGGCCTTGGACCAAAAGAAGATGGAATTAGACAACCCTTAGAAGCTAATAGCTATCCTAAAGGATGTGGATTGGGCTCCATTAAACGTAAGGTATCCTTTACTAAAAACTATTGTATGGTTGAACCTGATTCTAAGACTAAAGAGGAGGAATTCTTTGAAGTACCTTTCCAATACATTGAAGATGACCTAGATAATTATGTCCATGCCATTACCATAGATGACCTTTCATCCATTAATCTACCTCTCACCAATCCCGACATGATAGACTGGGACCTTCAAGATACACTACCAACTCTTGACATTTGTAAGACTAATGAAGCAGTGATGGCACTCTTTGGCCTTAAGAGTCTCCGAGATTATGAACATGAAATCCAATATAATGAGGAAGCCTACTTTGGTAGCCAAGTCAACTCTCTTAGTCACAAAAGTGAAAAAGAAAGTAAAAATGGAAAAACAAAAGAAACATCCTCTAGTGAAAACTCTTCTAGGGCACTTTTGGATGAAGAAAAAGATAAAATAAAGGATGCATCTTCTGGTGAAAACCTCCTAGAGACGCCAGAAGAGGGAGAGCTTGACTTGCCATTTAGATGTTTGCCACCAGAGAAATCACCTATTTTAAATGAGGACACAATTCTAGTCAATTTGGAAACAGAGGATAATCCATAGATCACCTACATTGCTGCTACATTAAGTCTTGAGGAACAAAAATCCATGACTAAATTCTTAAAAAAGGGAAAAATCAATTTTGCATGTACATACAAAGACATGCCTGGCTTAGATACAGATTTGGTTGTACATCATTTAATAGTGAATCCCAAGATTAAGCCAGTGAAGCAAAAGTTGCGCAAAATGCACCCTAAGGTAGCACTCCTAGTCAAAGTAGAGTTGCAAAAAATGTTAGAGGAAAAGTTCATCCATCATATTGACTATCCTGAGTGGGTCTCCAACATTGTTCCTATAGGGAAAGCATCTGGGGGCATCCGTGTTTGTGTAACTTTTTGAGATTTAAATCTCGCATTTCCTAAGGATGATTTTCCACTTCCTAACATAGACATCATAGTGGATTTGACTGCTGGACATGAGATGTTTTCTTTGATGGATGGGTTTTTTGGTTATAACCAAATTAGAATTGCAGAAGACGATCAACATAAAATGACATTCACAACCCCATGGGAAACCTTTTGTTATCAAGACATGCCTTTTGGCTTGAAAAATGTCGGCGCCACTTATCAATGTGCAATGACTACCATATTCCATGACCTTCTACATGTCATAATGGAGGACTATGTTGATGATATTCTAGGAAAATCCAAGACAAGAGAATCCCACATTGATGTCCTTACCACTATTTTTGATAGGTTGGAGAAATATAAAGTGCGCCTTAATCCTAAGAAGTGTGTATTTGGGGTCAAATCAGGCAAACTATTAGGCTACATTGTGTCAAGAAGAGGTATTGAGGTAGATCCAGCAAAAGTGAAGGCCATCATGGATATGCCTCCACCTACCACATTGAAGCAACTCTGCAGTTTTCAAGGAAAGTTACAATCTATTAGGAGATTTGTGTTACAACTAGCAAATAAAGTCCATCCACTTCAGCATTTTCTTTGCAAGGGAAACAAGTTTCAATGGGATTGCCTATGCCAAAAAGCATTTGAACAAATTAAGACATATTTGGCTAATCCTCCAGTTTTAGTACCTCTGGTTGCAGGAAGACCATTGATTCTATACATTTTAGCTACTTTAGTTGCCTTAGGAGCACTTTTGGCACAATTAGATGATAAGGGGAATGAGCAAGCCATATATTACCTTAGTCAAACACTAGTTGGCTATGAGTTAAACTACACTGCTATTGAGAAAGCATGTTTGGCTGTAGTCTTTTGTATGCAAAAAATATGTCATTATATGCTTAATCATACTACATATCTCATTGCCAAGATAGATCCACTCAAGTATTTATTATCAAAAGCCGCCCTCACTGGTCGAGTAGCAAAATGGGTCTTAATTTTAAGTGAGTTCAATATTGTTTATAAGGATTGTAAGGCCATAAAAGGGCAAGTAATTGTAGATCAGCTTGCTGAAGCTCCTCTTCAAGGCGACCATCCCATTGTAGCCAATTTTTTAGATGACACAATTATGACCCTAACCCCTACTACACCATGGAAATTATTTTTTGATGGATCCTTTACACAAAAGGGATTGGGGGCATGAATTTTGTTTGTGACACCACAAGTGGACCTCATTCCAAAGTCCTATAAAATCTCATTCCCTTGCACAAACAATATAGCTGAGTATGAAGGTTTAGTCATAGGACTACGTCAAGCTATCAGATGGAATATCAAAAACCTTCTTGTCTTTGGAGACTCACAATTAGTCATTAAACAGGTCACAAATGAATACCACACCAAGGATGAGAAATTGTTGCCCTACCGCAGAATAGTTGAGGATCTTAAGCAACATTTTACAGAGATTGTTTTTCATCAGATTCCAAGGGCTAATAATAAAGTAGCAAATGTCATGGCCACTATTGCCTCTATGATTGCCATGCCATAATATAGTCCTAAATATGAGTTTCTCATTGAGAATCTTTTTACTCCTACTTATGAGCAGACTGATTCAGAGTTGGTGTGTGAGATTGTTGGTCCTAAGTCTCCATGGTACATCGACATCTTTACCTATTTATGTCACAAATCCATTCCCATAGCCCTCACCCCAAATCAAAGCAAAAGCTTCGTCTACTGAACTGCTCGCTATACCATCCTAGGTGACACACTTTTTTGAAAACACTTTAATGGAACCCTCCTCTAATGTCTTAGTTCAAATGAAGCCCAAACAACATTAGAAGAGGTTCACCAAGGGATTTGTGGTGCCCACTCTAGCAGCCTTACATTAGCAAAAAAGCTTCTTAGGACAGGTTACTATTGGCCCACTATGGAAGCAGATGCATATCAGTTTGTGAAAAGATGTGTTCCATGTTAGTAGCATGGTGATTTGATACACACTCCCCCCCAAGACCTTCAGCCCACCATCACTCCATGGCCCTTTTCCTGCTGGGGATTCGATCTTGTTGGTCAAGTATACCCAAATTCCTCAAATGGCCACAAGTAAATTATTGCAGCCACTGAGTACTTCACAAAGTGGGTCGAGGCTATTCCATTAACCTACATCACTAGAAAATAGATTTCAAAGTTCATCCTGAACTACATTATTTGTCATTTCGGTATACCTTACGATATCATGACTGATAATGGAACCCCTTTCAAAAATAAGAGGTTGCCACACTATGTAGGAAATTCGAAATCACCCAGCATTTTTCCACCAAATACTACCCCCAAGACAATGGCCAAGCTAAAGTTGCCAATAAAACCATTTTGAAAATCCTAAAGAAAATTGTTGATGCAGTTGGTCATGATTGGCACATCCAAATTGCTCTTGCCCTTTGGGCCTGCCGTACCTCCATCCGCACCCCCATAGGAGCCACCCCATTTTCCCTTGTTTATGGTTCTAAAGTCGTCTTGCCCATCAAAATTGAGCTCCCTTCCCTTAGAATCTCTCTCAAGAATCTGATATCAAAAGAAGACTACCGAGTTTCTCACTTGCAAGAGCTGGCACTCCTTGATGAGAGAAGACTGAATGCCCTAAACCACATTTGCGTGTATCAAAATCACCTTTAGCTTTAGTATCATAAGAAAGTAAAGCCACAAGAATTTGAAGTGGGTGACTTAGTTTTGCAGCATAATATGAAGAACCTCCAGAACTATGAAAAGAAAGGAAAATTTGAGGCAAATTGGCTAGGTCCATTTATCATTATAGCCAAATATGGTTTTGGGGCATATCAGATTGCTACTCCAGAGGGAGATTCACTCCTTGAGCCTATAAATATCGAGCATCTCAAGCAGTTCTATGCTTGAGCCTTTGTAGTTCCTGTACAGTGTTTAAAGTCTCGCAAACATCCAAAAAAATTCATAAAATGTTCCTGAAAAAAGCCCTAAAAAGCAGAAAAATGTTCCTGAAAAAAGTATGGTTTGATCCATTGTCTATAAGGCTCATTTTTGCTTCACTCCATTTCACCATTCCACTCCCCTTGTGCAAAGTCTTATCTAGCATTTTGCATTTCATGCATCCAATAAAAGACCTCTTGTCTGCGAGGCTTCATTTCACTTCCATCTTTTGAAAGACCTCTAGTCCACAAGGAATTTTTTTTGTTGAGTGATTGTCATTCCCATTACGCTGAGCTTTTTTACAATAGTGACCACACTTGGACTTACACAAAATCACCATTTGATACTTACTGCTTCAAGAAACTTGTTCGCTTCATAGCCCTTGCCGAAAATGCACAATTTTATGATCATTTGACATCTCAACTTAGCACACTTTCATAGGATGAATCCTTCCTATAGGCAACATTGTGACATTCACTTCTAGACCTAAGGTTCTTGGCAGGAACTGTGGATTGAATGACTACTTGGTCATGAGGTCTCTTTTTGGTTGATTTTATTTTGTGTGTTAGTGATAGCCTTTTTTTGGTGCACCTTGATCTTCCATATTTTGGTCGTACTGGAATGGTTGTCATTAACTACACATGTTTTTTGTGGTATGATATGTTTTTGAGGCTTTATTTCATGTGTGTCAATTTTAGCTTATGTTAATGCATTGTGTAATGGGGGAAACGGGTTAGCACACATCCCACCAAAGATCCCTAAAAGACTTTGGGTATGCCCAGACCTCTCTATTTTGTATATGACATTTGATCCATCATGACTATGAAAACTACACCTATTGTCCTAACATCTCTATGGTTTTGTATGTCTAGTCCATGCAAAAGAGTCATGTCATTTATGCTTCTATAGCATATATTGCATAAAATCATTTGCAACATCAACTTAAGGTGTGCTCTCCATATGAACACAACGAAATCTCTTGATGTCATGTAGTTAGGATGCATGTAGTCTAGGGTTTCATTCGAGTCTCAAGGCTATGCTATTGGGTTTCTATGAGTGATAGTTATGAAAGATATTAATTTATTAGTCCCTTTCCATTAAGTTGCATTAACTTCTCATTATTGCATTCATTCATTTGATTCATCTCATTTAGTGTTCATTAGACAATTTTTTAGTTCATTTTATTAGATTGCATTCGTTCATTAGTTGCATACATTGATCACATCTAGGAGCATATACATCATCTCACATATATATAGTGCATCCATCCATACATCTCATAAATTTGCATCACATCTATATGCATACATCATAGGAAACATCACATAGCATCACATCCTGCATCACAAACATTAGTGTCCACATCATAAATCCATATATCTGCATCACATACATCCATACACATATAGAATCATCAACTCATGTCATGTATATATCTCAAAAAATAATGTATGTACAGTACATATACATCATGTAGAATCATGTAGTATAAATGCATCATCAAAAAATTGTTGCATTTGTACATATCTGTCAAAAAACTACTCACTATATAAAATCAAGTCATTGGCTGTGAGGGCCATGCCCCCCCTTGTATCCCCCCCTTGAGGAGGTCTCTACTATCTTACAGACTACTCTGATCTAGCTCTGCCACCTAAGATTCATGAGCTGGCTCCCCTCTCAAAATCTGGCTACTGCTGGTCAACAGGCACGGCCTCCCTATAAAGTGTCCTATAATAGGCTACCTCTCATATGGCTCATGCCTCTACTCAGCTAGCTATAAGGGCCTCCTGCAACACTGAGAGGGCTGCCCTAGACTGTACCATTTGTACTGCTATATCCTTCTACCTGCGATATTCATCCAGCTGCGCATGATGAGTGGCCCGCTTGACCTATAAGGTGGCTACCTCTGCTTGGAGCCTCTCTGCCTCTACTCGATCCCCTGCCCCAATTGCTGCAAGCCTATCAACATGTTTGTTTTTATTTCTCGGGACACTCTAGATATTGAATTCTTGGAAACCCTCGAGCAGATCCCAAACTCTATGATTTTATGACTTGAGAAGGATATTCTTTGTGACATCTGATTTAAGATTTGATTTACAACCAACTCACTATCCCAAAATATTTTCAAGAGCTTAATGCCTCTCCTTTATGCAAGTTGGAGATCTTGGATCAGGGCCTCATACTCTTCTACATTATTAGTATAGTTGAATTGGAGTCTATATGAAAAGTAGTATTTCTCCAAATCAAGGGAAACAAGCATTACACCAAAACCTAAACAATTTTTTTTCCTTGAGACATCAAAGAACATGTTCCATAATCCACTGGTATATTCTTTTGTTTTCATGAGATTGAGGAGAGGAGCACATTCCTCAAATATATAATAAGTTTCAAGACCTGTCTCTAGAGCCTCTTGTATTGGGTCAAATTGATAAGCAGTAGCCCATTCACCCAAAAGATAATCAAACACTTTTGCTAATGAAGTGCCATGCTCATGAGCTATGCATATTTCTTCCTTCTCCTAGACTATGCAATTCATATTTATGGGGCTAGGATTATTGGTCTCGATGTGATTAAGGGCTAAAGGCTCTACCCTTTGTAGATGCTTAAAATCATCCCTAAAGACTATATTAATTTATTAATACTACCCATGACATTGTAATTAATTATTGATTGATTAATTACACTGCTCACATTCCTCTACTTATATAATTAAATTATTTTAATTAAATGAGTTCATTCTCTTAAGTATTTAAATCTAATTTAAATACTTCTAGCCTTGATGTGTTAAATTAATTTAACACATGATCCTCCATGTTTCTCCCTTTTTAAATAAATTTTATTTATTTAAACCCTCACATCCTATTAATTCTTCTAAACCCATGATTAAATTAAATTTCATTTAATTTAGTCTTAAGCCTAACCTAGAGCCTAGCCTATAAGCCTATTTCTTCTCTAATCTCACTTAATCATTCCTAACCATCTCCCTAATCTCCCTCATTAGCCTAAGAGTGTGCTCACACATGTGTGCGATGGCATGCCTACACACTCTTGTCTCCCACTATTCTTCTCAAGTTTTCTCACACATGTGTGAGCAAACTTTGAATTCTTGACCATTTGCATGGCTTGCATGTCACCTTATGTGGCACCTACTTGGATGCCACCTCACCAAGCCCCCCCTCAAACCTATAAATAAAGGGCTTGTCTCAAGCATTTTTCATCTCCCATTATTGCATTGTTATCATGCTATTTTGAGTTTTGAGTTTTCATACTTAGGGTGTTGCATTTGTAGCTTGTTTTGCATAGAGATTTCTAGGATCATGATAACAATTTGGTAGCTGATTTAGTTTACATCATGCATTGTTAATCTAGTTTCTACATGCATTTGTAGCTTCATTTTAGCTTGCATTTTTATCATAATTTACATATCTAGTTAGTTCTTCCATTGCATATCATCTTCATCCTTGAATGCCTTCAAGAATGGCTCTCTCCATAGCCATTTCTTAAGGTATTCTTCATCTCATGTAGTCTAGATTCATATCTCACTTTCATATACACTTGCACTCACTCACTCAAGAGATTTCATCATTGTTGTGTTTGGGAGAGCACACAAAACATACCCTCATCTTAACACACCAACAAGGCCTCTCATGGGTGCCTTTGTTGAGCTGTAGAGGTGGCTGGAAGGTTGGATTTTTTGGTTGTTTAGGGTTGCAAAACCCAAGCAAGAATTGGTTGATATTTATTCCTTGCATTTTGATGAATTCTTGATGTATTTTTAAGGTTTTAAACTAGTGTTTGTTTGTTAACCCATGCTTCTTGCAGGTCACATTTTCTAGCACACATCCTTATAGAGTCTTTTATCCCATATCTTATTCTAAATAACATATAGGACCAGTTAGAGACAATATAACCACCTATTTGTGAAGTGAAGTCTCTAGAAAGATAGATAGAAAAATGTGGCTCAACTTTAGCTACTAATGTGTCCTAAGTGACAGTATAACCTAGGTATGCGTGTAATGTCATTTCTACATTTTTTTGGATTCCTATTATTTTGATAGAGCTTCCATCTAACTGCAGTACTTCTCTAACCATTGGCTCATATTTAATGCCAAGGAGCTCAAAAATATATTTAGGCATCATAAAACTACTAGCTCTAGAGTTTATCATGCAATTGTGAGCTAGTTTGTCCCCAATAATCAGAGAGACATAAAAGTGAGGAGGCTTGTTTTTATTACTTGTATCTCCTTATTTTGTTTTCTACACCAAATTTGTTGCATTATCCAAGATGGTTAACAAATATTCCACTCCTATGCTCTCTAACTCTTACTATAGTAGTTTCTTCTATGATGGTATAGTGGCGAAAACATCCCATATGGAGATATTAATAGTGGTCTTCTTCATTTGATCTACCATGTTGAAAGGAGTATTTACTACTTTGGTTGGAGTCTTGGGAGCTATAGGGACCGATGACTAAAAGTGAGTAGCTTGAGATTTAGTAGATTTCCCTTTTCTTATGTTTTTCTTTTGTTGGGTAGCAACACCTAATTTTGCATTCATCATTGGTATGTGAGAAGTAGTACCTAAAGTTGAAGCTTTATTTGGAGGAGGAGGTGTGGCATCCTCAACAACTCTTCTTTTCCTTTTGGTATTATGGTCTATGGCATCATGATTGTTATGACAATGTTTTTATGGTTGATGGTTCAGAAAAGAATAGTCATCCTGCTACTACAAATGAGAAGTATTAGTAGGTTAATGGGCACTATATTGTTGTTATGTTGCTTGGTATTGTGTGACCAATGCCTCATATGGTTCTGCCCTCTAGCACATACAATAACCATATGAATAGTTTCAAAAAGGTCAAAATCCTTGCTATTGAGCGAGGTTGTTTTGAGGAACTAATGCCCTATTTGGATTTTTGCTTGCATTTATAGGGGCTACATTGCCCATAGGACTATTTTGGTTGAATGAAACATATCCTTGACTCTAATTTGGTGGTCTATTAAATGTGGAGTTTTAGGATTGGGGTTGGAAATGCCTACTTCTTTAAGCTTTTTGTCTCTTAAGAGTCACCAACTCATTACTCATCTTTTGCACCATTGAGAAGTTGTCTTCCATCTTCTTTTCTTGATCTTGCAACTTCTTATCTACATTCTACATCAGGCCCTACATCATGTTCTACAACTCTCCTAATTCATTGGAGGATGTCAAATCTATTGGGGTTATAGCAAGAGGTTGACTTCTGGATGTGATATAAAATGGGGCTATTGTAGGCTTGATGATTGGTATGTTAGGAAAGAAAGGCATTGGAGGTGTTGGAGCTAACTTCCCTCCCTAAATCAAGATATTGTCTACCCTTATTGCAATTTCATATGCAGCTAGCAAGGTGTCCCCTCCCATGGTTTCTACTATGGTAGCAATATTACTATTAAAACCTCTAAGGTATTGCAAGAAGGCATTACCAAGAGTAGGCTTTACTATAGCAGGTATTCTATCCCATATTTTTTTGAATCTATAATTGAAATCTGTCATATATTCATGCACTGCTCTCTTAATTGTAGTTAAATACTCTAAGAGTGATAAATGGTCACTTTTATCCTCAAATGTTTACATAGAATTTCTCCCAACTCATCCCAATTATTGACAGAGTTATTTGGTAATCCTTTATACCACTGTAAATCTTTTCCTTTTAATGATGAGGCTAAAACCCTAACAATAACATCGTCCTCTATAATACCATGTATATTGTAGATATTCAAAACTTATTGAATGTGTTCTATTGGAGAAATGGAAGTCTCACTAGTAAAATCAAGTAGGCTTTTAAGAGTAGCACTAGGATATCATGTCTTTGGGCTAGAACAAGTGGACTCCTACCATTGAAGGTGGAAAAAATCTAATTTCTAAGCTGGGCCATGTGGAATAATGGTCTATACAAATGGAAAGATGGTACCCTAGACTATGACCTATCCACAGGAGGAGTAGAAAGAGATCTTGTAGGTATATGTGCTACTACTAAACTTCTAACTGGTGATAGAGAGAGTCTAATTGTTTTTCATCTAGGGCTTGAAAATGAAAGTTCAAATATTGAAAAATACCTCTAGAAGATGCCCTTGTTTGAGCTTTGGGCATGAATAATAGGAATTATGGTCTAAAAACCAAGATGTGGAGATAGAGTTTCCAAGTGCTTTAATGTGATCCTCTTAAAGGTATGGAATTCTAAGAGAAGTACTATCTACTCAGCATTAAGTTTGAATCTCTTTTCTTTGAAACTAGTAAACCAGTAGGCTTATGAAGTACTTCAATATTTGCC
This sequence comes from Cupressus sempervirens, assembly GCA_028749045.1. Lineage (NCBI taxonomy): Eukaryota > Viridiplantae > Streptophyta > Pinopsida > Cupressales > Cupressaceae > Cupressus > Cupressus sempervirens. The sequence continues at coordinate 1,201,228 of CM053791.1, forward strand.
CCACCAGGTGTGCCAAAAAATGTTGACATGAAAGTTTGCACTCTTTCCTAAATTTTTCACCTAAAGGTAACCTCATGTAACATGGAAACAATCTTGAAAGTGTGGGACTTTGCAATTAGAGATTGAGTCTTCAGAGAAGGCTAGCTTCCTTACTATCAGGGTGCACCTAACTATTTCTTGAAAGGAAAAGGGAGAAGGAGATGCATAAAAAATTAAACTACCTATCCTAATCCAAAGGGTGTGATACACCAAATAGTGTTTTGTTCTACTTCCTTTCAATAACTACACTAGGATATAATAGACTCCACAAGACATTATATCATAGACAAGTCAATAGATAACATAACCATACAAGGAATACAAAAGATTTGCTTAACAGATTAGTTAACTAAAATGAACATAATCATATGGTATCAAAATTTCCACACATTCAAAAAGATGAGGTATAACTAGATGACACAATCTAATTGACTTAGAATGGATGTAACAATGTTGATTTATATTGAATAAGAAACAAACATTTATAGTGAATATTTGTAGAAGGCTAGAAAAGAGAGATCTCAATCAGATATCTAAGATCCATGATAAAAGACAAAAGATATCGATCCTTTGCAAAATATCAAAACTTTCCTTTATAGGGTGTAGGAATAACCCAAATACAACCTTGAGGTTTTACTCCCTCAACCATAGATTGGACCATAGATCAGAGCACTAACTTAGAATCAGAAGAAAATTTGATGATAAAGTGCAACTGCTTACAAGGAATGATAGAAAGAGAAAGAAAAGGAGTGCATTTAGCCACAAGAGATTAGATCAAAGCTAGATCAATCATGATATGCATTTAAGAGGAAAGGAGTGTAGTGATGTTGAAGACATCAAAATATAGTTGTAGATGATAAACAAATCAATTCTCAAGATATAGTTGTAGATGATAAACAAATCAATTCTCCTGAACCTCTCCGACTACTACATTTTATTTGTTATGCCAAATTATCAAGTCAAATGGAGTCAATTATTTCATTTTTGACATGGCTCAATGCCCTTGAAGTATTTCACCACCCTACCTAGCATTTGTCTATTTTGTTGACCTCTATTGACTACCCTTGTTTGTAACTTCACAATTGATTTTCTTTTCTAAGCTTTTGGCCTTGTGAAGCTGTGATTCCTTTAGTTCACTCCTTTATCGCTACCTCACAACTACCCATTACTTCATTTCACTAACTACAATGACCCTATGATGACCATTAAAATGATTTCTCACACCTTGATCTAAAAATGTTGTTCATGACTTGACCATGGGATGCTATGACAACTTCATTTTTTGTTTGATTGCTACTTTGTAGCCCTATTTAATTTTCTTCCCTTAGCTTGCGCAACCCTACAATAATTGAAACCTAATTTCTAGTACTACTTTTGCATGGTTGCAACATTAACCCTTAACCCAACTTCTAACCTTGTAAATGAGTGATCAAAGATGATCATTTCATCGTAGTCTTGACTCCAAGTTAGTCCTAACTCCATGCAACAATGCAAACAAAGCCATTCATAGTTTCATAGCATTAATCCTAGATCAACCTTAATCATCTATGATGGAGTGAAAATGATCTTTGTTTGTGGCTTATTTGACTTTCACAACCTCAAAACTTGAAGTCCTGAAGCTTTTTGAGGAATGATATCAATTGAATTGATTATCCTTCATTCAATGAGGAACACTTGACCCCTGTGATGATGCGAACAAAGGCCTTTTTCACCATCACAACTTGAATTGTTAACTTGTCTTCTACCCCTACAAATGAGAAATCAAGGCAATCGCTGCATCATAGCCTTGAATTTGTGTTAGCTTGACAATATTGTAAGGAAACTCAGGTGTGGAAATAGCTTCCTACACTAATCTCTTAAGAGAAGTATGGTACAAATCCTATTAAAATATTTTACACTTACAAATTCAATATCATGTAAACAACAATATTTTAGAAAACCAAGCATAAAGAAAATAGATAGAGAAAGAAACATATAACACAAAGATTTTTCGGTGGGGAAAAACCTTTCGGTAAAATAGTCCCACCCCTCCAGAACCTGCACAATGTATTATATTCAACACAAGGTTACAATACACTTGCAATGCAAGTTCAGCAGTGACAACAGAAGACTCCAGTAGCAACTCATAGTACCAACAATACACTTTCTCACATACCATGTCTTCGCAACCCTAAAAATGCTTATAACATGTGCTTCACTTTAGGGCTACTCCCAAAGATAATCGTATTACAGTTTTACCATTCTCCGAGAAAATAGGAACCCTAAAAATTTTTTACTATTGAGGTAGAGTGTATAGTACTTAAATTTATCAGTGGCCACATGTCTTCACCTGTCATTGAATTTTCCTATCATAGCTCTTACGTGTCATAGGAATCTGTGATAACCATTTTAGCGATGATCTCCTTATACACAATTCAAGATGCCGACACATCAAAATTATTTGCAAGAAATACATTTTACAAAATAAATAATAAGAATAGGAATTATCCAAGGTTGAGACACCTTATTCCTAACAAAATATGATGATGTGAAAGAATACTAAGGTTTACTATAATAGTTAGTCTTCACACAATCACAACCTAAAATCCCATAATGCATAAACTATTTGTGATTGTGCAAATAAGGTTAGTCATAACCTCGTGACTTGAAACTAAATTTTATCCTTCTAAGCTACGAAGCCATGACCATTATAGACTTGACTATTTTTCACAATTGCATCCCCCATAATGGTTAAGCCTTAACTACCTATGACCATGCAAACAAAGAAAAATTGCATCTGCGTAGCTTGAAAACTTCATTTGACATGAATTTTGATAGAAGGAAGAGTCAAAGTTTATATGTGTCGTATCCACATTGGCCTACATGGAAATTAATGAATGAGAATATGGACATGATCATGGCTATCACCCTAAATAATTAAAAATTTGGGGAGGGGGTAAAAATGGTGAACAATGTTCTACTATGATTTCTTACTTATGCAGGCACATAAGGAAGGGGTGTGGTGGATATCACTAAGCACGTACTAAGGATGAGTTCTATGTAATTGCTTTTTTTTTTACATTTGGTGATCATAGAATTAGGACTACCAACTAACAAAATTACAAATTTTATTGATATGCTTCTACATGGAATTTGGTTTTAGATTTCATTTTCAAGTTGCTTCCTTTGAGTTTATATTATTTTGCTGCCAAGTGTGTTAACTATTAGGAAATACATGTTTTTCCCTTGCAAGATATAAAAAAAAATTTACTTGTACTCAGGAAATATTCATGTCTAGTAGCTTCTCTAACTAAATGCAACTCATGAATTACAAAATTCAATTTGTTTAGAGTACTTACCAATTATGATTTGAAGTTTGAACCACCAAATCTCTTTAAATCCTATCTTTTTTTCAATTTCTACAACAATAATTTATCTCCCCCTAGATTTATTCCTATGAATGGGATTGATGTCTCTTGAGTACAATGCATTCTTATCTTTGATGATGCCTAGGTTTTTCCATTAAATAGTGTTTATTGAGATGTGTATTTCAGAGAGGAAGAATATAGTACATGGACCTCTAAAGTTTATCTTATCTTTCTTGTGATAATTTTTCTACTACGTATTCTTGTCTCTGATGACCATAATTTTTACCATAAATTTAGTATCTATTGGTATACACAATAGAGATAGAGAAGGAATATATGGGATGTGCATTCACCAAAGCTTGTCTGGTTACTTTTGTGCAATAGTTTGTACAAGATTGTTTTGTCACCTATGTCATATGGTTTTCTAATTTTGATCCATGACACTTAGGTAAACTTCAAATAGATGTAAAAATCCAACTTAGTTTATCCCAAAATTTGTATGGAAAAGAGCTTAGGTAATTTTATTAGGTTTTTAAATTTTTTTCCTATGAAAATAATTCTTGCGATGTATTTTCTTGACATCTATTTTATTGGTCTATGAATTTTTACTATGCAAGTCTTGTGTTGTGAGGGTTCAAAATTATTTATTGTTTATTGTTAGAGACATTGGCACTTGATAGTCTAGTGTTAAGTTTTTTTTTTGACGTGGCAACAGCTTGTTGGTGCAGACATTGCTCAATCAATAGTCCAAAGATGGATAACTATTGGGCCTTGCAGACTGTTAGTAATTCAAAGAGGGATTAGGCCTTCCAGATTTTTGGCAATCCAAAGTGAGATAAAACAATGTGGAACAAGTGCCTTTTCCATGCCCACCCTGCCCTCCCCTCCCCCCCCCCCCCTTTCCAAACTATTGATAGTTTTGATAGAGGGATCTAAAAAGAGCCAAAACAATCAGGCCCCACAAACTATTAATAGTTCAATGGATGGATCAAAGAAGCTCAAAGCAATAAACCATCAATGTTTGTGTGTAGAAAAGTGAGCAGAGTGTATACCCCCACATTAAAGCAATTGCAAATATCTTAATGGGAGAAATAGAATTAATGAAAGAATATATGCATCAACATTCACCTTCCTCTTGCAGCTCTTTCATTAGTCTCTCAATCTCTTCCTCTCCATTTTAGTTTTCTTCTTGCTACCCTTCTAATAGTGAAATCTGAAAGTATCCAAACCAAAATTCTTCTACAATATGAGAATACTACATCTAAGATATTTATGTCAAAAAAATTTCCATAGTTACACCACCCTACAAGATGAGGGGACAAGTTTTCAAGATGAGGGGACAAAGAGGCCTTGATTTGGTGATGGTGATGGGGGACAAGGGGGATGATGGGGGAAGAAAGGGTGTATATACTATAAATATGGTACATAAAATTCTAGTTATGAAAAAATGCACTATAATTATACAATATAAGATATAAAGATGTATAAAACTTAAACATTGAACATTGCTTTGAAGTTTTGAATTGGAACATCATGATTCATGATCAAATGATAAACAATGAAAATTGAAAATCAGAAAATGAAAAAGTGCCAATTTTTTTTTAGTTTTAGAGTTATTAATGTCCCCCGTCTTATTACCATGGGAGATTTCTTGGAATCCCCTTGCACTTAAAGGGGATGAATTTGTGTCCGCCCACACACACATGGGACATGAAGACATCTCACAATCTCCAACAAAAGTGTGACTCTAAGTGGGGCTGCCCAAGATGTTGAGATGATGTACTCCTATCTTGAGTCCATCCCCATCTCTAGTGTGGCTCAATTTTGGTGGGGGTGCATCCCTGTGTTACACTATGTTTTTCCTTTCCATATTTCCCTGAACTCATGAAATTTCTGCTATCATGGTCCATAATAATTGGACTCCTATTTTTTTTTTGGCTAAGGGGCTCCTATAACACAAGCTTCAACTCTTCAGTTGCTTCCATACTTTTTAACCATATAATCCAATCAATAACAAAAAATTTATGCTGCCCATCACATTTTTTGTGCACACGGGAGAAAGACACACTTACCTATTTGGATAATAAGCTACCCTTTCAATAGTGAAACTTGAAAGTATCCAAACCAAAATTCATCTATAATATGAGAATATTGCTTTCAAGATATTTATATTAAATGTTGTTCACTTTCATATTAGCCTGAACTCATGAAATTTTCTCTATCATGGTCCATAATAGCTAGACTTATATCATCTATTTTGGCTAAGGGAATCCTAGAACACCAGCTTCAACTCTTCAGCTAGTCAAAGTTGTAGAATGATGTTTTATATTTATTTATCTTTTTTCTATACAAAGTGATGGATATGTGCAAACAAAGTGATTGGCTGCAAATGCTATTGATTCTTCATTAGCTTCAGCAACATGAGCACTAACATTCTTTGATTGGGCATTCACAACAATTAAAAATAAGCCTCAAAATAGACTAATTGTCTGCAATGACAAGAAAGCCCTTATATCAGCACTAGCAAGCTGTCACCAAGTCAAAACAAACTTTTGACATTGGACTATCAAGTGCCAATAGTTGTAAAAATAAACAATAAATATGTGAGCACTAACATTCTTTAATAAGCATTCACAACAAGTGAAAACAAGCCTCAAAAAAGACCCTTAGCTAAAAAGTATGGAAATAGTTGAAGAGTTGAAGGTGGTGAGGAGTCCCTTAGCTAGAACAAATGATATGAGTCCAGTTATTATGGACCATGACAGAGAAAATTTCATGAGTATAGGGTAATATGAAAGGGAAAAATATTTCAAATAAATATCTTGGAAGTAGTATAATGATATTGTAGAAGAATTTTGGTTTGGACACTTCCAAGTTTCACTATTAGAAGGGTAGCAACAAGAAAACTAAAATTAAGAGGATGAGATTGAAAGGCTAATGAAAGAGCTACAAGAGGAAGATGAATATTGAACTTGAATTATGGAGATAGACTATAGTGTAGTAGCCAAATTGAAATTTTTTCTAGGGGATTACCCACATCTTAGTTAGAAAAAAAAGAAGAGAAAGATGTGTTAGTATACAAAAGGGGAACCAAACTAAACCATTAGGTGGAATGGACACATCTTCTAAATTGAACAATCACTTTCTAATTTTAAGAGGTATATTGGCAATTAAATTTCACTATTATTAGAAAGAAGATCACCAATAAATAGAAAGGGTAAGAGTTTGCATCTCCATCTCCTCCATATGACACAACTACAATTCATTTATGATTTAGCTAGGAGATTGGAAGTAGTCCTCCTTCTAGTTGTATGCTAAGCATTGGGGTTAAAGCCTATATCTCTCTAGTAGTAACCATATTTTTATAAGTCTAGATTTTTGTGCTCATATTGTTTGTGTTAAGAGTTTACATGACCCCATCAACATTCTACTTACTCCCCATGCTCAATTTTGCGCATTCTTGAATGCTAGAATTTCATGATAGGTACAATTTAATTCAAGTATTTAGTCTTCAGTGAGAAATCCTCCTTGGGTACAATTTTTCCAAGGGAAAGTACATTTTGAATGCCTAGATATAATTTTACTATAGTGTGATGAGTTTTTTTACTATGAATTTTATATGTTATAATATTTCTTTGTAGAAAGTTTACACTATGCTAGGTAAAGGGACAACAATAAGACCCATGGCTTACATAGCATGAGGAGTGGCTAGTTCTCATAATCTATTCTAATTACAAATATGCTATCATTTGTCATTCTTTTTCCCTCTTGGAGATTAGATATGTAAAGATGTTGTATGTCTAGAGGTATAAATACCTTTGAACATTACAATGTCCTCCCTCCCCAATACTTCTTCTTTAGTCTTTTCTCATGATGTCTAGCTATTTTATTTTCCCTTTTGTTGGATCTTGGCTTAGAAAATACTTAGCAAATAATGGATGTTTGACTCCTATAAAGATGTTTCTTTTAATGTAACTATACACAATAGCACATACTTTTTCTTTTCTCTTTTGGCAAAAATGTAGATTTGATCCTAGTTTGTTCAAGATAGATCCTTATGAAAATTTTCTATACAAAATTGCAGACCTTACTTCCCCACTTCCTTTGGAGGTTGATCATTGGTTTCTTCATTCAAGAATGTACTATTGTATATGTAAGAATTTTCCTTAGTAAAAAATCACCCAAGCTCAAGGAAATCAAGCACAAGCACAAAATGGACCAATAAAGTATGATCAAAATAACAATATGAAATTGTATTCATGTAATGTTATGTACATACACACTAGGAGTGCATGTATATAAAAGCCTCTAAGATGCATCTAGAATGTCTCTAGAATGAGCTAGGAGATAAGCAAAACTAAGTACGCATCCATGAGAAGTGGATTATCCTCCATTGTGCATAAGAGGATAAGTATGACAAGGTGTATCTTGTATAGAGATGTTGTAGAAACCATGTGCATAAAAGAGTTGTTGACTCCTATGTTATCAACAAGACAACTCATATGAGTATGCATACTCCTAGGTGTCTAAATAATAAATAAAAAAATAATGCATTAACCTAAGTAAACTTACGTAAAGTGTAAATAGTAAATACTAATTTACACCAACACTCCCCCTTAAGTGCAACTTAGGGCAATGCACTTAAGCTCACAAAAGCTAGGATGAAAATGCATGATGGGTCCTGGCTACTAGGCCATGTTAGGTACCGATGTACAAAAGACAATGCAATCTCTCATAAAGTGAAGAAATATGGAAAACCTCATGGGAAACCCCCTCCCACAAAAGGAGAGTTTAAAGAACAAGATGCATGGATGGATGGAGTAATCAAGACCCCCCCATTATGACATACATCATGTATATACAATAGAGAAATATGAGAAGAACACAATCCTAGAAGACTTAAAGATCCCCCCCCCCATGAGAGAGAAGAAGTAGAAGAAACGAGACAAGGTAGTCCCCCCCCCCCCCCCCACCCCAAAAAAAAAAAAAATGAAGAATGTCGATTAGTGATATCTACACTTATGTACAAGCTAATCCATGATTGCAAAATAATATTCCTCCCCTTTGGAAGAAACAATATCATAGGTACATATGAGATGCTTCCCCAATGTGTAGAAAGAATCAAGAAGATGAATTGTGTCTCTAAAATCTGCTCAAGTGTCATTGTGTCGATACTAATGATCGCCCAAGTCTAGCAAGGATGGATGTAGAATATATCCCAAAGAACCATCGGTCCCCTTGAATGATAAAGAGACCTCATGTAACTATTGTACACAAGGATCCACAATCATATCAACCTAGTAAGATTGATAATGTAGAGAATGGAGAGAAGGGTCAGAGTATTCCCTCACAACAACTAAAGAAGGATCTTATTCATCAAAGAGAAGATGTATATCATCAATAATGTCTCTCAAATCTACTATGTATGACTCCACAAACAAACCTAAGATATCTATTATGTAGTCATCCTCTAATGCTAGAGTTGGAAGACAAGTTGTACCCAACTATACTAAATTACAAGGACCTATCATTATAGCAATGTATTCATGTGGAATGTACTAATGTTGTGACCTTGTTCTACATTTTTCAATAGGATCCCACATATCTAAATTTATTGAATCACTATCATTGGTGTCACTATCAGTTTCCACAATGTATGTAGTATGGAGAGGATTAGAGGATAAGCTAGGTAAACTTTCCTCAAAGTGAACATTCCTCTCAATGAAGATTGCATGGGTCTTAGGATCCATAAGTCTATATGCCTTAACACTTTCATCATATTCAATGAAAGTACAAGGCCTTGATGGCGGTGCCTTGCATTCCCTTGAAAATATTTTTGCCCATGCTGGACAACCAAATACTTTGAAGTGTTTCACAACTAGTTTTCTTTCGCACCATACCTCAAAAGGATTCTTTCCATTTAGGACATAATGAGGAGACCTATTAAGTACGTGATTGGCACTACTTATGTCTTTGACTTCAAGTGATGGCTCAAGAGACTTAGCTTGAATCATGCAATTTTTCATTGACTTAAGAATTCTAATCCTCATTGCTACAACACTTTTATTTTGTGGACTAAATGCTACTAGAGTCTGAAGATCAATACCCTCATGTTTACAAAAGTTTCTAAGTCTTGAGTTCACATATCTACTTTCATTTTCCATATGAAGAACCTTGATGGCTTCCCTTGATTTCTTCTCAAAATGACTCTTGAAGGCTAGAAACTTATCAAACACTTCATTCTTCTGATCAAGAAAGTAGACCCATGTGTAGCATGAAAAGTTATCAATGAAAGTGAGAACATAGTGACCCTTACTAACCAATGTCATTGTAAAAGGACCTACTAGAACTGTGTGAACCAACTCAAGAACAACTAATGTTCTCCAAGACTTCACTTTGTCAAACTTCTCTTCTAGATGTAGATCCATTCAACAAGATGAACATTCACCCTTAGAAAAGTTGATTGTAGGTAGACCTTTGACCATATTTTTTGATTGTAGGTAGACATTTGACCATAATTTTCTTTTTGATGGAGATTGTGTCAACAAGGCATGTGAAGGAGACTTAGGCACAAAGTGGGAGAAAGAATAAAGCCTTGTGTCATGATTTACTTTACCCACTACAACCAATGAGTCATCTTTAAGATTTTGCACCATTACTAAATCAGAAAGGAACTCAACTTTATTGCCACCTCAATAGTGGGTGATTTGGTAAATTGAAAGGAGATTAGAGAAAGGTTAGAAATATAGAGAAGATCTTTGAACTCTCCATTTTCCATCTCCACTTGTCCTTTCCCTTCAACTATGATTTTTGTATCATCCCCTACAAAGATGTGAGGTAATTTAGACTGCTTCAATGAAGGAAAGTGTCCTTTTGAAGAACCCATCTGATATGAGGCACTTGAGTCAAGAATCCATTCCCCTAAAGAACTTGAACTTACCATAAGTGCTTGCCCATTTCCCTTTGAAGTAGGTGCAGTTGAATCCTTGGAAGCATTTGGCACATTGATTTTTTTTTTCCTAAGTAAGTTTTCCAACTCATCTATTCTCTTAGTCTTGCAATGATGCTCATCATGATTTGGTTTCTTGCAATATTCACAAAATATTTTATCCTTCTTGTCGTTATTTCCCTTCTTGTTGGAAGAAAAATTGCCTTGTTGTGAGGAGGAAGATTTTTGTGTCTCTAATTGTGATTTTTTCTTCCACTGCTTTTTCTTGCTATTGGTAGAACTTTGATGATGTAAGAATTCCCATATCTATCAAGTTGGATTATTCCAACATCAACATTTCTACAAATGCATCAAATGAAGGCTTAGTGAAGGAACTTCCCATGGTCAACCTATGAGTGTTGCAACTCAAAACAAAAGATGCATACTCTAAAGGTAGCCTCTTCAACATATGATGAATCAATCTACCATCCTTCATGGGATTACCACAATCTTTAAGTAGTGCTCTCAACTCATTTGCTTTGTTGATATAGTCTTGAATTGTGTCAAAATTCTTAGGATCCAATAGAAGTAGATCATCCTGAATTTGGAATCCCTTTTCCTCATCCACCTTACCATACAACCCTTCAATTTTGTCCCAAGCACCCTTGGCATCCTTAAAGCTAGAAATGTGGAAGAAGAGATCTCTATGAACACAACTCTAAATAATTACTAAAGCCTAGTTGTCTTCAATTTTCCAATCAACTTGTATAGTAGCATCAGTGGTTTTTGTAATTGTACCATCAACATATAGATTTAAACCTTTTTCCATTAGTCTACTCCATACAATATTTTTCCATGTAGTATAATTGTATGAAGTTAGAAGTGGAGTTTTAGGTGAACCCATGATGCAAAATTAAAAGAGCACAAGAGAGAAAAGAGAGACACAAGAATACAAGACAAACCCCCCTATTCACTCAATCAAAGAAACCCCCAAAAATGATGCTTTTGGAACTTTATATGTAGTACATTTACAATAGGCCACTTTTCAAAATGGACAAAAGTGGGCTTCTAATTTTGTTGTTTACAACTGCCTTTTGAGGTTCAAATTTGATACCTTGCAATGTAGCTCAGAAATTCAACAATTTTGAATTGCAATCAAAGCAATACAATGCAAAAAAGGACCTAATTTTGAAAGTGCTATTTTTTTCAACACAACCCTATAATCTGATTGCCAATCTAGAAAGAAAACAAAAAATTAAGCACTTTCAAAAAAATGAAACCTGAAAATGTGTCCAGATGAGCCTGTACGAGCTGTTTGATGTTAAAAAAATGCAGGATCAGACAGGTATAGTTGCCAATAAATGTAATTTTTGAAAAATCCATGCAACAAAACAAGAAAATAATAGCACCACTGAAAAGTTCAGGAAATTCTACCCAAAATCAAAAGAAAATTGCAACTACTTTAGAGTCTAGATGACTGAGTTATGGCCTCCCAAAGTTGGACTATCAAATCAAAACTAAATCTAGAGAGGGGTTTAGGCAAAAAATTGCAAGGTTAAATTTGACATCCAAACAATCATCACGATAGTTCAAATTTGGCCTTCTGATGACAGACACATGGCCATTAAATTTAATCATGTGACTAGATGACATGAGTGAAAAATGTCTCCCAAATAATGTGGCAGTGACATTAGCATATGACTGATGACATCAACTATATGCATGCTGACTAGGATTGTTGAGCTGTCGGTGACATGTATCCTTGCTAATGTGGATGGATCCTCTATGGTGCTAAGGTGGCCTACGGTTGTTGGTGATGTGGTAGTGCCATGTGGTGGGGTGTTAAGGATGTGATAGTCTGGGGCAAATGCTACATGGACAAGTCTATGGTGCATCACATATGTTGACATGGATCCAACGTGGTGGGGGCCATATGCTACTAACTAGGCTGCATGGTTGATCTGATGAACAGATCTAGACTAATTGTAGTATTAAATGTTTAAATAAAACCAAATTAGCGAAAGTCTCAATACCTTTACACATAAATGAAATTATGCATCAAAACTTAAGAATTTAAGGTGAAATAAATAGAATTGAGAGAGAAGAAGATAGAGAGTGCAAAAAAAGTTTGATTTCAGAGTTTGCCACAAATGTGACTACGTCTCCAGGTCGGCTCCAATAGAGTACGACCGATCCGATTAATCTCCAGAAATCAATTACAAATTCTGCACCAAGACCATTTCTTCTAGCACTTCAACAACATAACAGTTCTTCGAAGTACAAAAATGGCTCCAAAAAAATCACCAAGCAAAATCTCCCTATTCCTTTGAAAAAAACTTCACCAAAAACCTACTCAAAATTTCCTATATTTTTTTTCCTCCCTTGAAAGGGTCCCAAAACCCTCTTTTTATACATAAAATTAGCCGAAATTAGGCTTAAAAAAAATATGACAATTTTAGGGCCTTTAACAAATTGCTTTTCAAAAATACCCCCTTAGCCTTTTTTACAAGATTCGGCTACATCAATTTGTGGGGTTCAAAAGTATAACAATGTAACAAAAAGCCTAATTTAAATATGGGCGGTTTAGGAGTTAAAGTTTAAATAAAATGTGGGCCAATAGGATATCAAGTGTTGTTAATAGTGCAACGGCCATGCACTATTTTGAGCAGCCAAAGGTTACGGGTTCCACCCTCACTATCCACCTCCAAATGACATAGTTGTGTGTCGGTTATTGTTTAAAACATTGTGCGACACCAAATATAGTAAACACAACTTGTGGTATAGCGGCAAAGTAGGTTGGATTTGTTGGTGGAGGTTACAAGTTCAAAACGCATCCAAAACCTTTCTTTTTTGTTTTTTATTTGTGTTTTAAAACTGCCCCATGATGTCATGATGATGTCATCAAGATTCAAATGACACTTTACCTCCAAAATTCAAACTGCCATAACTTTCGCATATGAAGTCCGTTTTTGATGAAACCAACGCCGTTGGGAAGCTCTCGACAGGATCTTTGATTTGAGACCCATTGTTGACCACTTTCAAGATGTTCCAATTTTTCCCCTTATCTAGCCCTCTAGTCTACCTATTGACCAGAACTTTGACTGAGCGTAACTTCTTCATCCAAACTCCATTTTTGTCCATTCAAGTTGCATTACAATCAGGACACCGAGATCTTTCTGATGGTGCAAATTCTGGAGAGAAATAAAACACTTCAATTTTCATTGAAAATATCCACTGGATCAATGGTACGATGTGGACAGTCGATGTCAAGTTTTGGAGTTGTCATCGGTGGTCAATAGATGATCGTCGATGGGACTTTTAGTCCCACGTGCCCACTGTGGAGGAGAAGTGAGGTGTTTACCAGACCATAGAGCTAAAACAAAGATAGTCCACTAGTGATGGGTTGTGCTCGGTTTAGAGGCCGCCATGGAAATTAGCTGATGTATTAGGAATATTCTA